>CM023191.1:4758014-5958014 GCA_013167095.2 Daphnia sinensis | reverse complement strand
ACGAGATTCAGTTTACCGAGCGAGTTCAACCGGAAACGATGGAGGGACAAAAGACGATACGAAAAGCGAAGAAAGAAAGATCTGAAAAATTGTATTCAAATTTTTGTTTTTAAATCACGATTGAGAAACGGAGAATGCGTTAAAGTCTGAAAAGGGAGTGATATTGCCCCCCCTTTTTTTTCCTATTATTTATACTATACCCCTTCTTTTGCTGCTGTCATCAAACCGTGTGGCTCGATTGTCGCAACCATGGGCGTGGTCCTATTTCCCTTCTGAAAAAAAAAAAAAAAGAAATTCCGTGTTTAGTTGCGCTCAAGGCTTTTTTATATATCATCACTCCTTTGCCACACACGAGACGGTGCAAACACGTCTCTGTTCCCCCCCTCTTTTATATTTCTCTTTTTCTACACATGTTCATGGGAATCGATCACACTTTATTATATGTACATTCCTCTCTCTCTCTCTCTCCCTTTTTCTCTTTGTTTTCGGGCTCTTTTGTTTGATTAATGAAAGCCAAAGCCAAACGACCGTGCCGGGCCAGACAAACCCCTCTGTCACCTATCACACACACACACACACACACAGAGATTGAGCTCGAAGACGGAATAGGACTTGTGTCTTTTTTTTTTTGGTTAGTCTGCATTTCTTGTTTATTTGGGTCTTTTTTTTTTACTTACGAAAACTTGGTCGATCCAACATCGGAATTGATTACCGATCCAACTGCGGAACTGCCATTTGTTTGTCTACCGTATACACAAACATTTATTTATTGCGACGTAAAAGCATTATAGTGGCGCCAGCGTGTCGATCGAAACCGGACGCGCATTTTTCGCAATAAACATTTTTGCATTTCCCCCCTCCCTTTTTTTCCCCTAAAAAAGATTGCGAACGAGTGCACACACGTTCTACATCCCACACTCACGCGGTTCAAAATGTGCTGTTGCGTAATGTCTGGTGCGTTGCGCTAAAAATGAGGAAAAAAATTATTTTTTTAGCCCAACGCTGACACGTAACGGATGCGCTTTCCAGCCACATGGCCTCTCTTGGAGAAAGAGGAACACGGGGGCTGATAGTAATGTCTGTGGATAATTGTGACTGGGCAGGCCGCCTTGTATGCATCGTTGTACACCAGACAGCACCGTATCGAATCCGTGCAACGTGTGTACACCCCCTCACGAACCTGGCGGAAATAAAAGCAAAAAAAGAGAACTTTGTTCTTTTTGCTGGCAGAATTCCGTGTGGGAGGGCAACTGTTTCTTTCTGTATTTTTTCGGCCAGCAAAAAAAAACTCGGTTGATTGAAGTGTTGCCTCTCGGCGCCGCCATTAACGAAGCTAGGAAAAGAAAGGTCCTTTAATCTCGGCATGTGTCTCTGTTTTCTCTTTGTACACAAAAGACAGTATTCGTAGTAAAAGACTATCCTCCATCAAAAGATGATGAAGTTGTAAAGTCTAAAAAAGAATTGACTTTTGATTTTGATCTTGCACTCTCCACTTTCGTCACTACGTACAGAACTTTACTACCCTTGCTTACTTACACTCTTTTCGTTTAAAAAAAAAAGATAGAAAAACTATTTATAACACACCGTGTGCAGGCCCGCCCGTGTACCTAAATGCATAGTCGATATATATTCCTACACCGTCTGTCGGTCCGCGTTTCTCACTCGACGGTGCAAAAACGAAAAATAAATCCCATTCGTTTTTCTTTCGTTTTTCGTTTTAGTATAGAAAATAAGAGACCATTAAAAAAAAAGGAAATCCTTAAGAATAAAAAAGGTCAAATTGCTACGTGTGATTGGGCCCTTCCGCGTCTGTTACGTTCGGCCACCCTTCCACCCGGAAATAATCTCTCCGAGAACTCATCCCCCGGAGTTGTGGTAATTAATCCGCCAACTGTTCTTGCGTGATGCTTTCGCTAGAATTCCGAGTGTCATAGCGATGACGTTTCATGTTTTTTCTTTCTTTCTTCTTCTTCTTTTGAGTTTTGGGTGGTTAGTTAGAGTGAAAGGGATATTACCAGTTGTGTTTGGAGGTCATTTGATTTCATTAGAAACGAACCGGTTCATTTTCTAAGAGGCGATGCCGTGTTTTGATCAGACGTGATTAGGGTCCTAACTCTGGTTCGATATCACTGTAGATATTGTGTGTGTGTGTGATAGAACCAGTAGTAGTGCTACGGGTAGTGTGTTTAAGCTATTATTATTACATTCTTGGTCATGCACGGAAAATCTCAGTTTTTATATGAGTCTCGCGTTTCCCAAGAGGAATTTTCTCCGACCCCGCTCCACTGATGAAATGGATAACCTGAAATAATAATCAAGAAAATGAGCTTTGTGGAATTATGCGCTAGCGATGTGATGAGGGACGTGTTCGTCCCTGCTATTTTGCTGGTATGACTTTTTAAAAGTAATTAGCGCGTCGAATATTTTCCAAGCAATTTTATTTTTCCCTGTGTGTTTGAATAACAAACTGTCTAATGAGCCAACTGTCATTGATTTTTCATTTTTCCCAGCTCTCCTGTCGGGAACGTTGCGAACTATTCAGCGGGCCGCCTGCGACGGTGAGACTTTGACGCTTCGTTGTCCCCTGGGCACGGCCGTTTCCATCCAGCTGGCCCAGTACGGAAGGCCGGCTCCGGGCGTGGCCCTCTGTTCGCAGCAACAACATCCGCCCGATCCGCCTGCATTGACCGCCGTGGACGGAAATCAATTGCAGCACAACACAAACAACGACACGTGCACACTGACTCCTCAGATGCAGGTATGAAATTGAATCGAATTTTCAATTGCAAGTCCGACATGGTTAACGATTTATAACGTACGAGTTTAGCACGCGTTACTTCAAACTGTCGTCGAAGCCTGCATGAAGAAGAGACACTGCAAATTTACCACATCGCCGGGCAACAGCAAAGACACGGCTGTTGTTGTTCCAGCTTCTCCGTCATGTCCAGGCCAGCCGCCAAAGTTCGTCGAAGTTGCCTACAAGTGTCGCCCACTGGAATTCCGGAGTAAAATCATTTGCGAGAACGAGACGATCCAGCTGAAATGCAAACGAAACGCGCGCATAGCCATTTATTCGGCAACGTTCGGACGGGTGCAGTTCCAGAGCGCCCAGTGCCTCCAGCCGCCCGGAGTCGACGATGAAAGTAAGTCTTTCGCTGTAGCTACTCAACTGCCATCTGTATCGTTTATATGTTTTTTTTGTTGTTGACGTATTTGCCCTATAGCGAACTGATAACAGAGGAAAATTTGCATTAATGCTAACAGACAGTGAGAACGGAACCCACCTGCCTGTATACGCCCAAACACCAGCAACGCGCGCTGCATTTTTAACGTTTCTTTATGGTACTTAATCGGCTTATCGTTTAGTCCTTTAGCACCGTAAGCTTCACCTGCGTTATTCAGTGATTAGGGTTGGCAGTTAATCCTCTAATAAGGGTTACCTGTGTGCGTACTGAGAAGACAATGACATGGGTGGCGTGCAAACGTCCCTGTCAAGTTGAATTATACGCTGGGATAAGAACCCCCACACGTGGCTCATTAGAGATCATTAATGGATTTACCTGTAGGAGGGGATAGGTCACCAGTAGGTCGAACGTTAGCTTATTTACATAACTTTGATTCGATGGTGAACGCAGATGAAATAGAAGTAGTTTCAGAGAGCCATGGATCGCGCAGGCGGTGGAAACAAATTTGATGGTGTAACGTTTGAACTCTAGTTGTATCGTGATTCTGACGTTCTTGTTGTTTCAACTTCGTATTATAGGCTCAGATTTAAAGTTAGTTAGGAATAAAGAATGAAAGGGAAAGTTTGTCCAATCATTCAAAGACACGCAAATCCTGGTACTCTTATCATAGGCCTGCTGACAATCCATCGCTGACGAAGGAATCAGACTGTCAAACGTGAACAACAGGAAGAGCCCCGATAAATGAGCGTATCCCCATTCTTAGAAGTTGAGACAATAAGTTATCCTTACAGCCATTTTCCGGAAGTTTCAATAATGCTTTCACAAGTCTAAAACTTTCGAATCGATATGTCGATTTTTTCTTTTTGGTTAGAAGTACACCGATTGATTTTGTATTCACCTTATGCTGTGCAACTTTACGAGGCAAAGGCTGTTTGTTTAACTTTAAGACTCAAAGCACACGCAATTCAAACTGTCTCTAACGTATTTGTTACTTCCAGCTTGTGAAGCAAGCTTTTCCACAGAGACGGTGATGCAGATGTGCCACGGCAAGCGTCGATGTACGCTTAACGCATCGTCGTCGACGTTCGGTAATCCATGCAGTCCCCAATCTCACCTGTACCTCCGCGTCGTCTACACTTGTGGTATTATTCATTAACAACCCTATTTCATTAACAATGGCAGTTGGTAACATACTTTTGTCTTCCGCGAAAATGATGCGATCGTTTTCTAGTTTCACGCAAGATCTTGAAAGATCATTATCAAGGTGAGCTGGAAGACGACGAAGTGCCGGATCATCAAACGTCATTCGACAATGAGGACTTGATGAGCGAGAACTCGTTCGAATCGGAAGACTACGCCGAACCGGTTTCTTCGGCCACGTCTATTCCTCCTCGACACGTCGCAGCCCAAGATGACGCCGGCAATTACGATCACGCGAATAACTACAGAACGACGGACCGACCTTTCGGCGACCAGCAAGCCAAGCGCGGTGGATTTATCGGTAATTTCTTTTATACTTATATAAGAATCGATCGAGCTTGCTTTATTTTGCACACGCGCATGGCTTTTGTTATATTCGAACGACATGTCGTGCACTTAACGTTTGCCCTTCGATAGTCGAACCTATTCTTTCTTTTCAAACAGTCACGTCCGTCTCTTGACTGGATGTGTTTTTAAAGCCAAAGCATGTTTGTTGGCGTCGTATCGTGCACAAACTCACAGGTTTCTCTATGGCAACTTGATTGCGTGCATCACGAAATTCCGACACGAGCGGAGGAATTCAAATACTGGCTAGCTGTGCACGTAGCATGTTTTGCTGCTGCTTTATTGTGTCAGTAGTTTTGCATTCCAATGGCAGAATGCATCTTCACTTTCTCCTTCTACTTTCGATCTGTTTCTTTCTCTTTCTCTGACTGTCTCTCTCTCTCTCTCTGTCTTCGAGTCCGAATTGAATCAATTTAGAAGGGATGTGACGGGGGTTGTCAATCTACTATTGTGATGTATGTTGTACATATGTGTGTAACAAATCAACTAGGCGATGCCGACGTCGTCGTAGATGTCGATGACATGCTAGGCGATATCGGAAGTGACGGCGGCGGTGGCCACAGGGACTCCCGCCGTCGCCAGGAATGGCCGCAGCCTTCCGATCGGGACAGCAACGCGGCCCGCGGTAATGGACTGGACATCCAAGCCAACTCGTCGCAGCAGAACGTCTTTGGTTTCATCACAGACTGGATCACCTCTGTATCGTTTATGAAAGGTATTTTTAATAACGGCAAACACGCAGCTTTCAGGTGAGTTGATTGAACGTAAAAAGAAGAAGAAACTAGAAGACAGACAGAGAGATACACAGACAGAAAGAGAATGCGTGGGGAAATTGAACCCCGACGTCTTTTTTGCAACTGCTCCATGATTATACAATGCACTGCCTCTCTTAGGCCGAGTCTTTCGAAAGGTTCTCTAACACCTTTTTCAGCACATTTACTACACGTCCTATAGTTGTTGAAAGTCTCGTTTATCGCGTTACGACGATCGTCCGTTGAAAACTAATGTAGCGCTCTTGTTTGAATTTGCAGAGAATCAAGAAAAATTCATTCTGTATCTGACGCTAAGCATTGCAGCCGGAATTCTTGTGGTGCTGACCTTACTGATAGCCCGAATGTGGTGGCAAAAACGGCGCGGACGACGAGAAGCCAAGTCGCTTCACTCGTCCGATCCCATACCGGCCTTTGCTGATGACGTTAGCGACGTGGATAATGATATTGACTTGACCAGCTTATCTCTGCCGCCTCCTCCGCCACTCCTTTCTGAGCTGACCAGCTTGAACGGAACGATGACTACAGGACCCGTGCCCAGCGCCGAAGGTGTGTATTCGACGCAATACGGCTACGCCGGGCAGCACGGCGGTGTTGGCACAATACGACGTTCCACCGTCGAAGAAGGTGATACGCACCCACGTAGTTTTATCCGCAACGGGAACAACAGTCACTATTATTACGGATAGAAAAAAATATCAGTTTTCTCCGTGCTACGCGTCCGATGATCAGGGCCATTGACATCGTAATATTGGAATGTACATACTTTTTCGCTTACTAGTTGGATCGTCATTCATGTATACAGGATACAATCTCTGCAAAATGTTATTTCTATTCCCTCCCGATTTCTACAACAGCAGAAAAAAAGTAAGTGAAAAAAAAATTGTTTGTTTTCACCAAATTATACTCTGATATTTCGGAGAAAACTGGTTGATTCCACATTCTTCGGGTATCACTTTCTTCACCGCAACTACTACCCCTCACCACTGGCTGTACATAATTTGATTATTTAACATTCGGTAAGACTTTTTGTTGTTTCAAAACATGCAGAGAGA
This sequence comes from Daphnia sinensis, assembly GCA_013167095.2. NCBI lineage: Eukaryota > Metazoa > Arthropoda > Branchiopoda > Diplostraca > Daphniidae > Daphnia > Daphnia sinensis. The sequence continues at coordinate 5,951,459 of CM023191.1, read as the reverse complement.
ACTTCCGATTACTTGCTCCGTTATATGCTACCGCTGTAAACAAGTTCGCAATTAATCACGAGGTGTGTGATTTCTCAATATGTCACATTAATTGGTTATCATGTCAAAAGGAAATATATCTTATACATTTCAAATAATCCATAAAGCCCGTGTTTCAATAGGAAACTGATCATCAAAAATCGCACAATGGGCTCAAAATTGGGCGCTGATTTTGGTAAAATTTTGAGTTAAATCGTTAGCTAAGCCGCCTCTAAAGTAAACTAACAAGAATGCTCTAGGTGCTTCGAAGAACAAATTTGTTGCGCTGGTAAGACAGTACAGTTGCTCTGGTTATTCGAAAACGACTCAGTTGACTTGTGTTTAAAAATCAGCGCTAATTTGTGAGTACAGTGTGTCATGTTCATTCATTTCATAAAGGTGTCTGTTTATGCAGATTTTGACAGAAGTGGGAAGGTCAAAAAGTCTCCCGTGCAAAGGATATAGAAAGCCCAATGAAAAAAGTATGGCGGTGGATTAAATTTGATGAGTTATTCCAAAATGAACAACAGAATTGGACTGCCAAAACACAGCTGGACTTTTACGACTTCAACTTCTTTCAGCTTTCAACTCTAAATTTATGCACCAGCACTCCAGCAGTGCTGCGAACACGCTACAGAAAGACCAAACACTATTTTCTTCGTTTTTTGCTGCTTTATACGATTGCTAATTGATTCTCTGGTGTCACTTGCCTCATGACTTTGTTTCTTTTTGAAGATGAGCAACAATTCATTTTCCAACTCGCGATGGTTGTAAATTAGGAAAGCAGATGGCGCCTCTGTCTTTGTTTAAAAAAACTATATGTGACAATTGAAACCCATGTCTCAATGTTTGTTAACTGTGCTACATTTCAGTGATTAATTTGACGAATTTATATGGTGTCATTTCAACTATTGAGCGTTTCTCATTCTTCTGTGGTTTTTTAAGTGAGAAACATCAAGTGGATTATTTTGTGTGCAATTGAGTAAACTTGTGATTAGCAACGGCAGCTGCCAAATCCACCCTATTACTTTTATGTTCCATTGTGCTTTTCTATTGCACGTTGAAAGGTATTAGACATCAATTTGGAACTCAAAATTCAATAGCCTTGATTCTGCTTTTCAGAAATAGTTTCTCTTATGGTATGGTTAGAAATGACACAGACATGATCCATAAATGAGTTGGAATACCATCATGCCAATAACATCATTCTGCTGCTCTTTACTACTTCACCATGTCCTGTCGATTTGGGTCTGAAAAGTGCATCACATGTATTTTGCAAACCCTTTCAACAATCATCTTGTTTCTACCTATCAAGTGGCAGGATTTTGAGTTGTGTGGTATTAGACTTATATATTGTTAATCAGTGTCAAATTGGCATCTTTATGCTTTTATTTCTAGCTCGTGCATCTAAAATGGAAAGTATGGTGGCCTCAAAAAAAGACGATCAACAATGAAAAATCAATGGATTGGAAACCACATTTCATTCCATACTCTTTGCCCACCCATCACATGTAAGTTTCAATCCAGTAAAAGCAGCCAGTTTGCCCAGTTCTTCTATATTGTGTTGCCAATGGTTAAAAAACAATACTTTCAGAGCCTCTTTTATTTCTTCCTAGACTGCCAACATGCGTCTTTGCCTTGCCCGTCTTCGCCTCGCCCGTCGTCCCGTCTTCGCCTCGCCCGTCGTCCCGTCTTCGCCTCGCCCGTCGTCCCGTCTTCGCCTCGCCCGTCGTCCCGTCTTCGCCTCGCCCGTCGTCCCGTCTTCGCCTCGCCCGTCGTCCCGTCTTCGCCTCGCCCGTCGTCCCGTCTTCGCCTCGCCCGTCGTCCCGTCTTCGCCTCGCCCGTCGTCCCGTCTTCGCCTCGCCCGTCGTCCCGTCTTCACCTCGCCCGTCGCCTCGTGGTCGCCCTCTCATCGCCTCATCTTTGTGGTATCGTTTTATTATGTAATGTGTAATTGTGTATTGTTAATCAACCCGTTGGCTGCCACCCACTTTTCTCCCCCTTTTTTTTTTTAGCTTGTTAGGGACGGGCCGCGCTGTTCTATCCCATGGTCTCTGCCATGGGATGGGACAGTAGCCACTGCCCAAGATTCGCCTTCGGGCACTGTAGGCAATGCACCAGCAGGGTTTCCCTTGTTGAGGCGGTGATGGTTGGCCCGGGTTGTGCATTACCATAACGGCTTCCATCAGCGTTTCAGCCCGGGCTTGTCTTAGGACAAGCCCCACTTTGTCGTAATCCTTTCGATTACGACGTAGCTACAGTAGATATGCAGTGGCGTGGCAGCCAACGGGTTGGTCCTATGTATGTATATATGTTTTGTATTGTATGTATTGTGTTGTATGTAGTGGTGGATATGTGGGTGGATGGAGGGACAGGGAAAAAATATTTTTCAACAATTGTTTGTTATTATTAACGCAACATTTTTTGTTGCCTGGATACGGGTTCGAACCCTAGACTTTAACGATTCGAACCCAAGGCTTAACCAATAAGCCAACATTGCTCTGCTAAAGTGTATTAAGCATTCTTTACTACTATTATTAGCATTTCGTACGTCGATATGCCGTGATATGCTTATCTATAATGGCATAATGGTTAGAATGCTGAACTGGTAAATCTGAGGTCTGAGGTTCGATTCTCAGCTTGGCAGTTGACGTGTAAATTCTCATCATGAGATCCGAAGTATGAAATATGTACATCGAGACAAATATAGGAAAACATTGCGAAAAATACTTTAAATTTTTTTTATTTTTCTAAATCAGCATTTTTTTTTTAAGTGTGCCTTTTCTTTTAGTGTTCAACCAAGGCAGAAGTAGACTGAGAGTCTACCTCTGCCCTGGTTGAACAACCCCCGGGGAGATTACCCGGGGAGTGGCTAAGAGAAGCCGGAAAAGGATGAAGAGTGATGATCGGACAAGTTTTTACGTGAGCGATTAACCGTTAATTCGGATTTGTGGGTAGCCTCTTCGCCCTCCAAAAGTTATCATCGAGCTGGAGGACCCCCACGTCCCCTTTCCGGACAGCGCACTCACAACCTTTACTGCTGATCACAGTAGGGGCATGACCCCCTACGGGCTTATCACAAGTCAAGGGGAAACGGGGCTACAGAAAAGAAGGGAGCCCAGATGTACACTTAAACTTTTTTGTAAAAATACCATAAGATAATTGAAATTGGAAATCTTCGGTCATCCTTCAAATACATTTTTTCCATCGAATGTCTATCAATGTTTCTTGCGGTTATAATGGTTACATTTTCTATATAAAAGGGGAAAAAAATAATGAGTAAGACATTTCTTTTGATACACTTTAAGATGATGAAATACCTTGTCAATTGTGGTAGCATACACAACAAAGTCTGTTCATTAAAACTCTGAAAAAAAGCATAAGATTAATGTAGGGACAAGCACCAGAAGTGGGATAAACAACAGTTGCAATGGTGGGATACCCAAGTACTTGATTGCAATGGTGTTCAAATTGAACATTTGGATCACCGTTGACTTCCCAACATTTACAGTATCATTAAATTTCACAAGTAAGAATGAACGGTCATCTATCATAATTTATCTCAGTAATTAAGCCTGACTTTTTAAGCCCAACATTTTGTACAGTCAGGCTTAAAAAGTGGGGCTTGTCAAAAGTTTGACTGTACAAAAAAGTAATAAACAAAAAGCACAGAAAACATGCCAAGGCTTTCAACCACAAGCCTTTATAAAATACCTGATTCATATGGTATAGTAAAGCATTCAGTCAAGTATAAGATGGTGGAGGTCTAAGTGTTCCAGACTTCGTTGAACTTCCTTCAGCATCAACATCCCTTACAATTTTGGTTCCACAAGCTAGTTTCCAATATATAAACTTTATATCACGTAGTATAAAAGAAACATTTATTAGGAGGGTTATAACCTGTTCATTGAAAAAAATTGCAGATGACAAAAAGCCTTTCTTAAATCACTGGTTCAAGTCTGGCATGGCTGTTGGCCGATGACAACAGAGAAGAGAGATCCTGTTCAAACAAAGGAAATGAATTAGAAAGATTGCTCTTCCAACAAATAAAACAAACAGAATTTTTTGAAAAGTAGATTATTTACCGTACTTTTCAGAAAGTAATCTTTTCAGGCATAGCAAATTTCAAAACATTACAAACGATCAGTTTAACCAGATTAACTTGTCCACAAACAATAGAGGTATCGCAACGCCATCTAGTTTTACTGTAAAAATAATTTGAAGCCCGATTATTTTTTTTTATTATTTTTTTGTTCCTTCATAACGAATATCGTACCGGTAGATGGCTATACCGTTTGGGGGTCCATACGTGGTAGAACAAGGCCTACTTAATGGATAAGGCCTGTAAGCTTGTATATTCCCCATGAAGGCGACAGAATTCCCATCCCTGCCCCTGTGAGAGCCAATCAGACGAAAAAAGGAGGCGAAGACTTCGCCATCTGGTGCTCAGAATCCATAAATAATATAAATGTTAAGGCATAAAATGAAAATAAGTGGCAGCGATGGGATTCGAACCCATGCCTCCGAAAGAAATTGTGCCATGAACCAGCGCCTTAAACCACTCGGCCACGCCACTTCATATCAAACCGATCTTTAACCAGGTATAAATAACCCTAAAGGATTATGAGCGCCAGATGGCGAAGTCTTCGCCTCCTTTTTTCGTCTGATTGGCTCTCACAGGGGCAGGGATGGGAATTCTGTCGCCTTCATGGGGAATATACAAGTTTACAGGCCTTATCCATTAAGTAGGCCTTGGGTAGAAATTCATAGTCCATGTTACTCATTGTCTATTCCTCGTGTAGTAACGTTTAGTACGGAACGCCAGTTTTGCCGGAAGAGCACATGGTTTCCCGGGATTTATGGCGACCAGGCATAACTCTACCGGGAACTTCCCGAACGGAATGAGAGCACCTAGTATGTTTGTAAATTTTTCTTATCCTATGGCTAATGGTCTAGTAGAGAATGTTATCATTAGTTTCGTTGACAAAGAAAATACCTTTGATTTCCGTAAACACTCTTATGCATGAGGCAACCACGTATGGACCCCCAAACGGTATAGCCATCTACCGGTACGATATTCGTTATGAAGGAACAAAAAAATGATAAAAAAAAAATCGGGCTTCAAATTATTTTTACAGTAAAACTAGATGGCGTTGCGATACCTCTATTGTTTGTGGACAAGTTAATCTGGTTAAACTGATCGTTTGTAATGTTTTGAAATTTGCTATGCCTGTAAAGATTACTTTCTGAAAAGTACGGTAAATAATCTACTTAAAAAAAAATTCTGTTTGTTTTATTTGTTGGAAGAGCAATCTTTCTAATTCATTTCCTTTGTTTGAACAGGATCTCTCTTCTCTGTTGTCATCGGCCAACAGCCATGCCAAACTTGAACCAGTGATTTAAGAAAGGCTTTTTGTCATCTGCAATTTTTTTCAATGAACAGGTTATAACCCTCCTAATAAATGTTTCTTTTATACTTCGTGATATAAAGTTTATATATTGGAAACTAGCTTGTGGAACCAAAATTGTAAGGGATGTTGATGCTGAAGGAAGTTCAACGAAGTCTGGAACACTTAGACCTCCACCATCTTATACTTGACCGAATACTTTACCAGACCATATGAATCAGGTATTTTATAATGGCTTGTGGTTGAATGCCTTGGCATGTTTTCTGTGCTTTTTGTTTATTACTTTTTTGTACAGTCAAACTTTTGACAAGCCCCACTTTTTAAGCCTGACTGTACAAAATGTTGGGCTTAAAAAGTCAGGCTTAATTACTGAGATAGATTGTGATAGATGACCGTTAATTCTTACTTGTGAAATTTAATGATTCTGTAAATTTTGGGAAGTCAACGGTGATCCAAATGTTCAATTTGAACACCGTTGCAATCAAGTACTTGGGTATCCCACCATTGCAACTGTTGTTTATCCCACTTCTGGTGCTTGTCCCTACATTAATCTTATGCTTTTTTTCATAGTTTTAATGAACAGACTTTGTTGTGGACGCTACCACAATTGACAAGGTATTTCATCATCTTAAAAAGTGTATCTAAAGAAATATCTTACTCATTATTTTTTTCCCCTTTTATATAGAAAATGTAACCATTATAACTGCAAGAAACATTGATAGACATTTGATGGAAAAAATGTATTTGTAGGATGACCGAAGATTTCCAGTTTCAACTATCTTATGGTATTTTTACAAAAAAGTTTAAGTGTATATCTGGGCTCCCTTCTTTTCTGTAGCCCCGTTTCCCCTTGACTTGTGATAAGCCCGTAGGGGGTCATGCCCCTACTGTGATCAGCAGTAAAGGTTGTGAGTGCGCTGTCCGGAAAGGGGACGTGGGGGTCCTCCAGCTCGATGATAACTTTTGGAGGGCGAAGAGGCTACCCACAAATCCGAATTAACGGTTAATCGCTCACGTAAAAACTTGTCCGATCATCACTCTTCATCCTTTTCCGGCTTCTCTTAGCCACGCCCCGGGTAATCTCCCCGGGGGTTGTTCAACCAGGGCAGAGGTGGACTCTCAGAGTCTACTTCTGCCTTGGTTGAACACTATAACAAAAAGCACACTTTAAAAAAAATGCTGATTTAAAAAAATAAAAAAAAATTTAAAGTATTTTCGCAGTGTTTCCTATATTTGTCTCGATGTACATATTTCCTACTTCGTATCATTTGATGGGAATTTGCACATCAACTGCCAAGCTGAGATTCGAACCTCAGGTCTCAGATTTACCAGTTCAGCACTCTAACCATTATGCCATAACTGACTATATCTATATGGATCAGCATATCAGGGCATATCGACGTACGAACTGCTAATAATAGTAGTAAAGAATGCTTAATACAATTCTGGAGAGCAATGTTGGCTTATTAGTAAAGCCTTGGATTCGTATCGTGGAAGTCTAGGGTTCGAGCCCGTATCCAGGCAGTCACAAAAGATGCGTTAATAATAACAAATACTAAAAATTTATTTAAAAATATTTTTTATTGTCCCTCCATCCACCCACATATCCACCACTACATACAACACAATACATACAATACAAAACATATATACATACATAGGACCAACCCGTTGGCTGCCACGCCACTGCATATCTACTGTAGCTACGTCGTAATCGAAAGGATTACGACAAAGTGGGGCTTGTCCTAAGACAAGCCCGGGCTGAAACGATGATGGAAGCCGTTATGGTAATGCACAACCCGGGCCAACCATCACCGCCTCAACAAGGGAAACCCTGCTGGTGCATTGCCTACAGTGCCCGAAGGCGAATCTTGGGCAGTGGCTACTGTCCCATCCCATGGCAGAGACCATGGGATAGAACAGCGCGGCCCGTCCCTAACAAGCTAAAAAAAAAAGGGGGAGAAAAGTGGGTGGCAGCCAACGGGTTGATTAACAATACACAATTACACATTACATAATACAACGATACCACAAAGATGAGGCGATGAGAGGGCGACCACGAGGCGACGGGCGAGGTGAAGACGGGACGACGGGCGAGGCGAAGACGGGACGACGGGCGAGGCGAAGACGGGACGACTGGCGAGGCGAAGACGGGACGACGGGCGAGGCGAAGACGGGACGACGGGCGAGGCGAAGACGGGACGACGGGCGAGGCGAAGACGGGACGACGGGCGAGGCGAAGACGGGACGACGGGCGAGGCGAAGACGGGACGACGGGCGAGGCGAAGACGGGACGACGGGCGAGGCGAAGACGGGACGACGGGCGAGGCGAAGACGGGACGACGGGCGAGGCGAAGACGGGACGACGGGCGAGGCGAAGATGGGACGCCATCTGCTTTCCTAATTTACAACCATCGCGAGTTGGAAAATGAATTGTTGCTCATCTTCAAAACGAAACAAAGTCATCAGGCAAGTGACACCAGAGAATCAATTGGCAATCGTATAAAGCAGCAAAAAACGAGGAAAATAATATTTATGTATACATGTAATTGCTTGCTTAAGTTGTTGTTATTGGCTGCAATGATCTCGCCGCATTCTGCCGTGTGTTTGGTCTTTCTGTACTTCTGTAGCGTGTCCGCAGCACTGCTGGTGCATAAATTTAGAGTTGAAAGCTGAAGGAAGTTGAAGTCGTAAAAGTCCAGCTGTGTTTTGGCAGTCCAATTCTGTCGTTGATTTTGGAATAAATCATCAAATTTAATCCATTGCCATACTTTTTCATTGGGCCTTCTGCTTTTCCACCTAGGCTTGAGACTTGCCATTTACAAAAAAAGAAAGATTAAGAGATTCAGTTGCAATCATGAAGTTGCTGACAACAAGTGCATGAACTCACCATTGGGTAAGCTATTTCAGTCCTGGGCAATTCGTACAATTCAAATATGTTAGCAGTGTGATGCTAGTCAACCAGTTCAAGGAAGACTGCTTCCTATTGTACAACATCTGGCCACAGCCAGATATGGTATCCTTCAATGATCAGAGGCATTTAAATTACAGAACCTGGGTTCTGTTCTGTTGCTTAAACCCAAAGAACCTGGGTTCTTTAGCCATGGTCAAGCAACAACAAATAACAGTAAACAATTAGAAGCAATGGTGTGTAAGCTAGTGACATACATTTCGTAAATTGAATACATCATTCTCCCATATTGCTGTCTTTAGATTTGATCCTGAATGTTCTGGCTCCAAATGCCAACCGTGTAACCAGTTTTATGCTATGAACAGAGGATCCTAATCAACGACAGATATTTTTAGTGATATCTAGATACTTGTAATGTTGAATAGTTGTAGAAAAATATAACATACCCCTTGAATCAATGGTCTTAATTCTAATCACTCTCATCGTCTTTGTAGGTGAGGTTTGATATGAGAAGCCTCCTTCCGTCATCATCCCATCCATTGACGACATTTCGTTTCGTCACTATTGTTTATCAAGGAGACCACCGGATTGTCTTTCACGACACTGTGTTCTGTTAAATTACGATTTAAAACGACTACGTAAATTAAAACGATACTAAGAACAAAGGCTAGTTAATTATTCTATTATACCTAAAATTGCGTTGATTTTTGGAGATTAAACCTAGCCCATGCAGAATTGCAGTTGCAGGGCAGATGCGGACGTAAAAGTTTAGCAGACGATATCACAATCATCAGCTGTTATTTTCAAAATTTGTTTCCAATGACGGTAGGTGTCGTTTTTCATCAAAACATTTTCGGTAGTCTGTTATACATTCGAAAATGGGAAGGCAATTAATAATTGTAGCAAGATATAGCGATGACAGTTTACAAGAGTCTACTACATTGAAATTTTATAACAAGAGGATTAGAGAAGACAGCATTCGAAATACAGATGAAGGCTCTTTTCAGCTAGATACCATTAATGATGATGAAAACACAGCGTCAACTTTTCATTTTTGTCTCGATGCTCATGTTGCATCATATTTCCGATGTGAACTCCTCAGATCTCGCGCCTTTGCAAAACAAGTGTGGATTCATTTTGCAAGTCAGTCAAGTTCAGCTCACTTGACCACAGTAATTGTGCAACTTTCATTAAAACCACCGGTCCGATACTACATGGATCAGAGATTGTTAGTGGTTTAGGCGTAAGAACACCTTGAATTTTTTAATAAATAAATTTTTTTCCCCCAGTGGTAACCAAGTTCAGCTATTGATCAATGAAAGAATTGAATTAGACCACATCATGTCTTGCCTGTCCACTTTAGGTGGAGCCTTTTCATCCCTAGGTGATCAACTTATTGATTGTGTAAGTGTTTAGTTCAACATTTGTTCATCATTAGTCATACATTTAGTAAGTTTTTTTTTCTTTTTCAGGCAAAAGCAGCAGGCAGGATTTCCCTTCAGCAGTATAAGATTGCAGAGAAACTTTGTGATCCTGTAACCTTAATGCGTTGCCAGTTATACCTTGCCATAAGCTTCATCCAATGCAATCATTTAAAAAAAGCCAGGATTGTTATCACCTCAGTGTATAGAGCCATGAAGTCTAGGCCAGAAGGATTGCAGGAGAAGAGAGTTGTCTCCATGTGCCTGGGAATTTGGGCAAAACTTAAATATCAATGGCATCTCGAAAAGAACAAAATTAAACAGATGTACATTACAGGAACCAATAAATCTGATTGTTAGATTTCTCAATACTCATTATGCACACTTTCTAATTGGAAGTATAATGCCAAGATCATCTGAACTGTTTCATTTTGTACCCAAGCGAAGGACCCATGAAGAATCTTGAAATTGAAACTTTAGGCTACTTCAAGGTGCCGTTAAACAACGTGGAGTGGATCGTGATCATTGACCGAAACGATTATGTGGATACTTTCTCCAAGTGCTGATGTAAGAACGTCTTTCCACTTAGTAAGAAATCCACGCTCAGTGTTAGAGTGCTCACATAAAATGACGCTACTTCCGCGGTGGACGGCATCGAGTACTTCGTGATGAGACATCTCTCCAGTTAATAAAACGTCTGCTTTTATGTTCTTTAATACTGAAGCACCTGAACCAGCACACAACGCAATTGTGGTAACATCCTTAGCATTATGCGCAATTGCTAGACGTACATGCTGGAGCTTCAGATGGCTCTTTACCAATTCTACGGCATGGCTAACTGTCATTGGCTCTTTCAGGCGAATCAGTCGCCCCATTCCATGACCAGGAATTGGAGGCTGTAGAAACAAATACTAAGTCACCAATTAACTCTATAGTATAAGGAGCTTTACCTTCTCAACCCGGATGATACGAACATAGCGAGATGCATTTGCAAATGAGCACTGGTTAACCAAATCGATAAGGGATGGCAAGGCTTTTTCTGGGGCCATGATTGTCATTTGCTCATACCCATCCGCAGTGGAAATGCTGAATTGACAAATTAAATAAATCTCATCTAGTAATTCTTAACAGTTATCGTTTAAGGGCGAATAACTTTACTGTTCTTCCAGACGAGCTTCCGGAACGGACGCAACCAACTCCAAGATTGATCGAACCAATTTTTTCCCTTCTGGGTTGAAAGGCACGGGGATTTCTACCATGTGCGTGCAGTTTCGACGTGGAAACGCAGCGTACGATGTCGTTAACGGTTCGCACGAAGCAACATGGGAGCCTAAATGCAAATAGTAACATATTTGTAACTACATACTAAACACAGAGAAATTAGCAACATACCAAACGCTTCAGCCAACCAATCATTGACACCACCTTTTAGAGCGTCTAATGCAGTATGAGGAGAGAAAACCGCTATTTTATTCTCCAGGCATCTAGCTATAATATTCTCCTATTCAGTTTTTTTTTTTAAATTCTGGTTTATTAATGAACGTCTTGCAAATAGATATTAAACCCACCTTCCAGTTTGCGGCTGAGATGCGCTTCAAAGGTGCAAAGATAGGAGGATGATAAGAGTAGATGAGGTCAACTGTAGAATCCTCAGCTTCTTGCATTACACTAGTGGTCAAGTCATTGGTGAGCAATATCTTCTTAACAATTTTTGGACTGGAAGGCTCGACTAAAAGACCAACATTATCCCATGGTTCCGCTAACGACAAGGGGGCTAGTCGATTAAGCTCGTCAATCACTGAGCACAGCGTTAGATTCGACATGGCTCTATGATACTTTTGTAGTTGTATGTGGTGTCTAACTAGATGACAGATGCAACTGGTTAACATTAAACCCCTGCAATCAAATAAAAAAAAATAATGGGCTGTTTACTTCTGTGTTCAGATTAAATGCAAGATACTAGAACATTATCGGAGAAATAGTCATCAGGCCACACATTTAAAAAATTGAAACGTATCAAGTTTTTATTTAACCATGCCCAAATGCTAAAATGGCATACAACTTATTTTATCCTTTATATTGCCAGACTTTGAGGTGCATGTCATCACTGCAAGAGGCCAGGAGGCCTGTAATCACTGGATTCCACGCCACTGAGTTAACGTCTTGTTCGTGAGCTCTTGGCACTGTGACAAGTTGTTCTAAGGTAGGAGCATGTGGATCACTCTCCGGATCAATACGGAAAATACGAATAGCATCGTCGCCGGAAGCAGTAGCTATCAGACCGGTTTGGTGACACCACGAAATATCGTATACTGCACGAGGATGGACTGCGGACAAGGTGCAGACACACTTCCAGGTTGGCGTATTATCCGACGTGGCAATTCCAAACTGATTTCCTGGAAGATATTCTTTCCAAATCTTAATTGTTCGATCGTCACTGCATGTCGCCAAATTTTTTCCTGAAGAGTCAAAAGCCAAACTCCAAACGGTTGAGTCGTGGGATTTCAACGTCCCGAAGCAGACCCAGTCGTCGTCTTCCTCGCAGAATAATTTGACAGTATTGTCGTAGCTAGCCGAGGCCAGAATATCTTGATGTGGATGCCAAACAACTTTTTTTACGTCTTGGGTATGGGCGCTTAAGACAGCAGCGCATTCAAAGTCACCATCTTCGCCTACCTCCCAAATCCATACACTTTTATCACGGCTGCATGTTGCCAGGAATGAGCCAGATGCTGACCAGGCAACACATTTGACTTCGTTCTCGTGTCCCTCTAAAGTGGCTGTGCATTCATACTGATTTCCCTCTGTGCTGGTTTTCTTTTCCCAAATGCAACAAGTACCATCAAAACTTGCTGAGGCAATCAGCTTATTACAGGGAGAAAATGAGACTGATCTGATGGTGCGCTGGTGCCCATCAGATAATATAGAGTGACACACCCAGAGGTTGTTTTCCGAATTGATGTTCCTAGCCCAAAGCCGAACAGTTTTGTCTTCACCACATGAAATCAAAATAGTTCCTTCGTGGTTCCATCCTACATTCCATACAATTCCTTGGTGACCTGGCAATTTGCAGACTTCATCTAGTCTTGCCATAATTAACACTTTATTAGTCCTATGTGTGTGCTACCTAAAAAGAGATTGAAATTTCTAATTATCACACACTGATTCAAAAACAAACTGCAGTGCACATGGAAATTGACAACTATTCACAGAATTTTAAGTTCTAGATCGAGAACTTTTTATAATTCTGTAAACATGTAACAACGTACAACTAACAAACGCAGTAATCGCACGAAGAGGCTGTAACGGCCTCGTTAGCAGTTAACGTACTTATGACCTGTAGTGAACGAAAAACCACCCACAAAAATGTAATGCCAGAAATTACCAAAATCCTTTGAAGGTAAGTAGACTACTGTTGGTTCTCGGGATACACAATGTACGTTCTTGGGCGAATTAAGTTAAGCAGATAACCTTTAACTGCGTACAGAATTTTGTCCTTCACATCTGCTTCACATGGAACCCGCATGTGAACACGAAAAATTTCAGCTGAAGAAAACACGTTAGCTTTTGTGCATTACTGCTAGATGTCATTTTCGTGTCGTCTGCAAATGGTGCGACACACAGACACAGCACGCGTGTAGTGTATTTTGTTGTCTTGTCCGCATTTAAATCGGTTTGTCTTTCTCGGCAATACGAAACGTATATTTAAAAAAAAGTAAGTGAGAAAATAATCATAGTATGTCGGGTCGCCCTGAACATCAAGCTCCACCAGAAATTGTAAGTTGTCAAAATTTCTGTTAAAAAAAGAATTTTAAAAAATTTTATGATGTGTTTTAATATCTCTAGTTTTACGGCGAAGATGAAGCTCGAAAATATACGCGGAAGTACGGAATACTTTGCAATTATTAAGTTTTGTTTCTAAATCTAATAAAATATTTTTTTTTCTCTAGCACACGAATGATGGAAATTCAACTTGTCATGTCAGAAAGGGCAGTAGAATTATTATGTTTACCTGAAAACCAGCCATGCCATATAATTGATTTGGGCTGTGGATCAGGCCTCAGTGGAGAAACATTGACTGAACAAGGACATGTATGGACAGGAGTTGACATTTCATCAGCTATGCTGGGTATTTTATATTATTTTTAAAACATTATTTTTTATCTATTTCTTGTTACCTTGGGTTTGCTAAGGTGTGGCGAAGGAAAGAGAAGTGGAAGGTGATCTCATTTTAGGGGATCTTGGCCAAGGTCTACCATTTCGTGCAGGTGCTTTCGATGGTGCCATAAGCATATCAGCTTTACAATGGTATTGTTTTCCTTATTTCCATAAATGTTCACAACATTTGTAATAAAACAACTCTGATTTCTATCACATACCATTCTTTGTAAAGGCTGTGCAATGCAGATCAGAAGTCTCACAACCCAGCAAAAAGACTGTACATTTTTTTTTCCTCACTCTACAGCTGCCTGGTCATTTTTTTAATACAGTTTTTTTTAATATATTTTTTTACCAAAGATTTTCATATTCCAGAGTCGAGGAAGTAGGGCGGTTTTCCAGTTCTATCCAGAAAATAGTTCACAGGTGGAACTGATCACGTCGCAAGCAATGAAGGCTGGTTTCACAGGCGGATTAGTTGTTGACTACCCCAATAGTACCAAGGCCAAGAAGTTTTTTCTGTGTCTGATGACAGGTGGACAACAACCGCTGCCTGCTGCATTGGGAGTTGACTCTCGTGAAGATGCCCCCAACTGTGTTGCCTTCTCACAGAAAAGGTATGTGTTTTTTAGTGGCACTCCATGCAAAGTACATTACACAGTACATTGTCTAATTTTTCTGACACAGAGATAGGATGAAACAACTGCGTGCAGGAAAAGCCCCCAAGAAAAGCCGTGATTGGATTCTAGAGAAAAAGGAACGCCGAAGACGACAGGGCAAAGAAACTAGAGAGGATTCAAAATTTACTGGTAGAAAGCGACAGTCTCATGTGTGGTAAAGTGATCATATAGCTCTTCTATAAATAAAAAAGAAATATAATCACTTTATCACTACGCGTCTCACGATTTTTTGTTAGCTGTTTATATTAAAATTTGGTTTTTCAGAGTACGAACAGTTTGATCCTGATTAAACTGAATATCTTCTTCTCGTTTCTCTCTGTTTCTCTTTTCGCCCGCGCAATTAAAAAAGCAGAAATTTATTTCAAAATTGAAATCCATTTCTCGAAAATTGGAGTACTCCAATTTTTTTTAATGGATTTGCTTACTTTAGAAAATAAAAATGCAGGAGCGAGTGCTAAACTACCAGGCGAATGCTTCAGGCGTCTAGATGTCATTCGCATTGACTATCTAAAGAATAACGATGTGATTTTAAATTACCAAACTTTACGCAACAAATCACTTGCAGTGATCGATATTTAAGCTTTATAAACAATTCTGCTAAGGTGGCAATTTGGCAGACAAGGAACCTAAGATTAACATTATTTCGTAGTTTACTGCTTTACTCTTCGGTTTTGGAAGTGAAACTACCACATTCGCGACCGCCACTTTGCATTCACACATCTAAAAACCATTCTTCAAATTCACGACATTGTAATTAAAACATGAATCGGGGACGATCAATTGCAATCAACTTCATTAGTGTTGCTCATCATGGCTCTTCATTTAAATCGCTAAAACCATACCCTGTTTTTTCTCTTTCCGTAAGTCTGGCAACATGAAATACTTGTAGAATTGACAAATATTGACATTTGGACAAACCCTTGGTATCTTTAATCAATTATCCCAATCTGTTTGTGTAACCTATGTAGACTTTCATATCTAGCCTAGCTTCGAACTGTGCATAACTCAATAGCTTCTTATACCACCAAATTTTCTACTAGAAGTATTATAGCAGAAAGGCACAGAAAAAGGAAACAGAAATGGATGGCAATACAATACTGGCAAGAGCTTTAAAGCAACAGGTACCTGAAACTCTCCTGTCTATCATGAATTAATCATAACTGTACTGGTAATAATGTAGGGTGTCGAATACATGTTTGGTATTGTTGGTATCCCGGTAATTGATGTTGCCATTGCTGCCCAAAGGGAGGGAATCAAATACATTGGAATGAGGAATGAGCAATCAGCATGCTATGCTGCACAAGCTATTGGATACCTGACAAAGAAACCTGGAGCTTGTTTGGCTGTTTCTGGACCAGGATTGCTGCATACCATTGGTGGAATGGCAAATGCACAATCAAATGGATGGTACCATCAGTATAGTCTGGTAGATGCACTTTTGTGTTCACTCTCAATCTAATTAACCTCTTGCAGGCCATTAGTTGTGATTGGTGGTTCTAGTGATACTTCCCAAGAAGGATTGGGGGCTTTCCAGGAATGCCCACAAGTTGAAGCCACTCGTTTATTTTGTAAATACTCTGCTAGACCAGCAAGCTTAAGTATGATTCCCCTACATGTTGAAAAAGCAGTTCGTGTTGCTACATACGGACGACCAGGTAAATCTCCTACTGCTAACGGCTAACTATTCGTATTGCAATAGCTTAACAGATCGTTCGATTTTCAGGAGCTGCTTACCTGGATTTTCCGGGCGATTTATTGGGTCGTACTGAATCAGGAGAAGAGGTCGAAAATCCAATGCCTTTGCTGGAACCTCCCAAAAGTTGTGCCGAGTTAAGCGACATAATGCGTGCTGTGGATCTTCTAAAGTCTGCTCAACGTCCATTACTTGTAGTTGGAAAAGGTGCAGCTTACTCCCGGGCAGAAGAAGTTATCAACCAGTTCGTGAGAATGACCAATATTCCGGTACAATCACTTAGAAGAATCTGTAGTTAAAAGTTAGTTGTTTACACCTTTAGGCATTCTAGGTTTTGGCAACTCCTATGGGAAAAGGCGTAGTTGATGATGGTGACATACACAGCGTTGCTCCTGCTCGTTCGCTTGCCTTGCAAAAAGCCGATGTCATTTTAGTACTCGGAGCCCGCCTCAACTGGATTTTGCATTTTGGAAGGCCACCTCGATTTGATTCAAAAGTGAAAATCATCCAAGTTGATATTCAACCCGAGGAAGTGCATAACAGCGTCCAATCATCAGTTGCTCTTGTTGGCGACGTTGGTGCCATAATGAATCAACTGATTGCACACAGCCAATCTGCGAGCCTTAAGTATGATGGTAATTCAGAGTGGTGGGCTTCTCTACGAGCGAAATGTGAATCAAACAAAGTTTTCATTGCAGTAAGTAAGATTCATAGTGCGATTCTGAGAGAGAAAGAAAATTTTTCAAGTGCTCACCATTGATGTTCTAGGGTATGGCGAAAGACGTAAGTGTTCCACTGAACTATTTTGCTGTTCTAAGCACAGTTCAAAAGTTGATTCCAAAAGGTAGTAATCAGAAGTTAACGTGCACGATGGAGTAACTTAGATTGTTAATTGATTAACGTTACAAATTCATAGACAGTATTATCGTCAGTGAAGGCGCAAATACTATGGACATCGGGCGTTCAATTCTTTCGAATAGATTACCTCGTCACCGTCTTGATGCTGGATCGTTTGGAACAATGGGAGTTGGGCCTGCCTTTGCAATAGCTGCTGCCATGTATTGTCGTGACAAAGAGCCAACAAAGCGAGTTATTTGTGTTGAGGGAGATTCGGCCATCGGTTTCAGCGGAATGGAAATTGAGACTATGCTGAGGTAGAGCTGATTGCCATACTAGCTAAAATGTACTTCATTATACAATATCTATCTTCCAGATACAACCTACCTGTTATTATAGTTGTTGTTAACAACAATGGGATTTATAATGGACTTGATCCGGAAACTTGGGCCATTGTTCGCGAAGGGCAGGATCCTACTATCGCGTATGTTGAAAAATGATTTACAAATTTTATTAGGAGATAAATATTTTTGTTTCTATGATTTTAATAATAGCTATTTTTATTTTTTAACATTAGTTAGAAAAATCGTTATTTCATTAGTATTTTTTAAATTCTAGAACACCGCCTCTTAGCCTGTTACCTGAATGTCACTACGAAAAATTGGCTCAACTCGGTCAAAACGGAAGAGGATTTCTCTGTAAAACAATTGATGAACTCAATAGTGCCTTGACGCAGGCAATCGACCATACTAGCGGGCCATCGCTTATTAACGTATTAATAAGTCCCGTCGCACAAAGGAAACCTCAAGAACACGATTGGCTTACTCGCTCAAAGTTGTGAAGAAAAAGAAAGAAAAAATGTGAAGCGTTACCTTATTCCAAAAGTCTATCAGCTATATAGGATATAAGTGCGAAAAATACATCGCAAATATGGGTAAAATAAACTGTAGTTATATTGGAAACGTATGTCAATCAACGACTTCCTTTACACATTTTGTTTTGAATCTAATCCATATAAGAAAAATTGCTTACTCAGCTATACCAAATTCGGCAGCCAAACGATTCAAATCCCTATTATCGAATACGTATAAATTGGGCGTATACCACTAGAAATCATAGAGAAAAGCTTACCTGGCGTCAATATCAGCAATGAATTCTCTCCTATTCATCAAATTCAGGACCATTCGTAACGTCGACCAAATGTTGTCAGACATAACGCGCTTGGAGCGCCTAGCCTGAAGGAGCAAGGCAGATACGAGATGCTCAGCAGCCTCCCTACTCAACCCAATCAAATAGCTTAAACTTAACCCTTTTATGTTGAATGAAAGAATATTCTACCTGTGAGCTCCCAAATTAATACACGAAACTGCCAGATTATACCGTGCACGAATGAAACCGGGTGATAGCTCCAGGGCTTTATAATACGATTCAATTGCTTCTTCTGATCGACCTCCATTTGCTATAATTATACAGAAAACG
This sequence comes from Daphnia sinensis, assembly GCA_013167095.2. Lineage (NCBI taxonomy): Eukaryota > Metazoa > Arthropoda > Branchiopoda > Diplostraca > Daphniidae > Daphnia > Daphnia sinensis. Next base: position 5,932,854 of record CM023191.1, on the reverse strand, counting down.
TTAGATTGGCAAGAAAATTTTAAATTAAAAATAAACCTCGGATGTAGTAAATTAGAGAAAATACATGCCTAAGGTTGCTCCAAGACGGTTCCAAAGCAAAGAATCCTATAAACGAGATATTAATTAATTAACCCATACAAGTAAATCAAGGAAGCTTACGTTAGGCTTCATCTGCAGCGCAGATCTGAAACAATCGGGAGCCTAAATAGTTACGAATTGTCATACTTTGAAATATATATGGGTATTTTTCCAACAAATTACTTTATCAAAATCTCCTGAGAGGTTAAGAAGTACGCCTAAACCAGTTTGAACGTCTGGATCCAGATCATGAGAAGGTTGTAATCGTGCCGCCCTAAGATACATGTCCTGGACTCGGTTGAAAGTGTCGCTGCATAATTCAGAATTTCAATAGGGTTAAGCTGTTACGTAAAAATTTGTAAAGTCAGATATTTATCATACCCAGAAACTAGACTTGTAAATGTTTTCTCTCGCTCTCCCACTCTAGTTGATGAAGCGGATGTTAGATGTGCGTACTTAGGATTGTTCCGAAGCCAGTCCTAAAAAATTCTTGTAGTGATTTATGTGTATGTATTCACACGAATGATTTCATTTACCTCCAAAGCTTGGCAAGCCTGTAGTTGGTAAGATTCGTTCGTATAGCTGACGGCTAAACCCATTATAGCTACTAAATTCGTCGGTTCCAGCGCTAAACAACGCTTATAAGCTGTAATGGCTCCTGGATCTTGCTCATTTTCAGCGAGAGTCAACCCTAAAACAAAAATAAGTGATATCATCTTGCATTCTGGAGGTGGCTATTTTGCTCCTACCGAGAACTTCCCAGGCTTTAACATGTTCAGGATCTTTTTGAAGGGCTGCCTCAAATAGCAAAATGGCACTGGGTAGATCACCATCCAATCTCTTTTGAAGCCCTGTATTGTAGGGATCCGAAATGTCCTGATATGGATTGTCTGCCTCAAAAGAATACTGAAGAAAAGCAATTGGTGTAGATAATATAAACAAACGAAAAGGCATGTGTGTTACGTTACTTCGTTCGAAGTATCTTGCTGCGTTTCCTTAAGCCACCCATAGTTTGAAGGGTTGTCATCAGCTGCTTTTTCCCAATCTTGCTGAAGCTGCGACCAGAAATCATTGTTTGAGGAATTTCCACCTCTAAATACCTCAGCACTAGCCCCATCTTCAAAACAGAAAATACGTTTAGAGAGAAAGATTAGGATAATAATGTCTAAATTAAGGAACTACCACTAAATTCTTTAGTCCATTCTTCGGCTAAATCGGGCTGATGGTTTGTTGTGAATTCAGCTGCCCAATCTTGGTCTGAGCTCGATTCGGGCTGTTTTATAACACCAGTTGCACCAGCAAATTCTTCTGCCCAGTTAGAATTGCCATAAGCAGCCGTACCCTTAGGTTCAGTGGTCAAAGTTTCTTCACCCTGACTAACCCTTTGCATGAACTGCAAAAACTGAAGATGGTTTTTAAAAATTTTGGTCAAACATTTAGGCAAAAGCTAAATAGTACCTCAGATTGAGCGAACTTTGGGTCTTTCATTCTATCGATGATTTCACCAGCGGTATGTGCCAATGCGTCGGGAGCTGCAAATTTAGGCTTTTCTATATGAGAGGTTAAACTATCCCAATGGGTGTCCCATTCTGAGGAATAACCATCCACAGCCCCCATGTAACCAGGACTATCAAGAAATTCTTGGCTCCATCCACTAGCAGAAGGTATATCTTCTGGTATCACATGAGTCTCCTTCCTCAAGAAATCTTCTGCCCAGTTATTCTCATCAAATGCATAATGAGCCACATTTGGTCCTGCCTGAATGGGAAGTCTAGAAACCCCCTGTGGCTTCTCAAAATCTCTCATTTCACGAAGAAGACTCTCCATGTTAAAGGCTCCTCTTGATCCAACTTGAGAAGGAGGAGGTATGCCTTCCAAAAATTCTCTAACCATCTAGATTAGTTATTAAGAAAACAAAAAGAAATGTTGGGATTTATTTCTAATTAATCAGTATCAGAGAACTTACAACATCTTCAGGCCTTGTGTCTGGGTGTCTATGTGAAACAGAGAGATCCTGACGAAACGCTTGATCTTTGGTGAAGTGTGATGCTACTTTTAACATTGGATTCCTTCCACCACAGTCACCATCTACTAGTTCGCGAAACGCCATCTCAGTCGTGCCTGTTGAGCTCAAGGTCTTTCCAATTTCTTCTTGGAGATATGCCTATAAAAGAATCTAACAACAGAATAATACCAGCTAGACTCTAGACATCAGACATCAAAATTAATAATTTACCTGAACTGGTATTTTTAATAAATTTTTTTCCCTTAGACTTTTGACGTAATATGACGATGAACACGAGACGTTTGATAGGGAAAGAGAACTTTAGTGACTTATCACTAAACTGACAACACTAACCCCTCGTCACTTGCTAACCCGTTGAACACTTTTTGTATACAACAAAAGCCACCTCCACCTGGTGGATAAAAACCATAGTAGGATAGGCGGCTCTGTCGGTTTAGCAAAACATTACGACTTTGTTCGAAATCCTAGAGTCGCCGCAACCGAGTGTCGTCAGCAGCTCTTGATTCGTCTTTTGAGAACTAATATATACCATCAAAAAAATAGTTTTGTCGTTTAACTTACAGTTCGTTTTAAATATGTCATCGAATGAGGAATTAGTTGCCAACTTCCGTGAAGTTACTGGAATTGATGAACAAAGAGCACGTTTTTATCTCGAGTCGTCCGGTTGGCAGTTAGAGGTTACACACGTTATGAAATTTATGGAACTCCAAGTTGACTAGCACATTTTTCACAGACAGCACTTGCTAGCTTCTTTGAAAATGATGGAGCAATGGACAGGCAGTCAGGAGATGGCGAAGATGAACCTGTTGAACTTCCTTCAAACCAAGTTGCAGAGCCTCCTCTAAGGTACTTGATACTAAACTTCATTGCTTGCACAATACCCCATATTATAAATAACTTCTAAAAATCAGAGGAGCTGCTGCCATTCACAAACTTTTAGATGTTAGCAGTTCTTCTGATTCTGATGAAGAGGGCCAGGCTTTTTATGTGGGAGGCTCTGAAAGAAGCGGTCAGCAAGTGATCGGCCCACCCCGCAATAAAGGAAAGCCTTCTGGTGATTTAATTGGAGACATGTTCAAGTCTGCAAGAGAGTGAGTACCTTATTATCTATTACCATTGGTATAAAGATTAATAGAATTTTTAAAAATTCCAGACACGGAGCTGAAGTTTTGGAGAAAGGAACTTCATCCTCAGCTAAGGGTAATCAAACATTTAAAGGAACAGGTTATCGTCTAGGACAAAGTGAAGAAGATACACAGGGTAATAGTAACTTTTCTAACTTAAGAACCCTTAATTTTTTTATATTCAAGCACCCATTTTTTTGCAGTTATACCAGGAGCCCGTCAGCCTGAACAGCCACGTACCGTAGTACTAAAATTGTGGAAAACTGGGTTCAGTTTAGATGAAGGGCCTGTGCGAGATTACCAAAATCCTGCAAATAAAGACTTTCTTGAATACATTAAGCGCGGGTAACTATTCATCTTGCATAAGAATAAACTTCGTATGCAATTTCGGTTATCTAAAAATCCTAAGGGAAGTACCAATGGAGTTGATCCGTGAATCTCGCGGTCGTGAAGTACACTTACAAATGGAAGATCATCGTACAGAAGAATTCATCAGCAAGAAGGCGCGTTTCCAGGTTATTGCATTGGCAGACAAACATAAACGGTTGAAATGAATTATGAATTTCTAATGTTGCAGGCTTTTGGAGGTGAAGGTCAGGTATTAGGAAACCCAGCACCCTCAGTTTCCCAAAACATCGCATCGTCCTCCGTGAATCCAACAGACTTGGCATCTTGTGAGCAAAAAGCCAAGGCCGAACTTAAGCTGGTGGAAAGTGAACCCGTTACAAATGTGCAGGTAAAAAAGCAAGCTCTGGTTTTAGCGATTTAGAATTTTCAAGTTCTTCTTCTAGATACGCTTGGCTGATGGTTCAAGACTGATTGGGCGTTTTAATAACTCACATACTGTCGGACAAGTCAGGCGTTATATTACAACGTAAGTATAGATGATTTCCGTCCATGTAAGACAAAACGATTTGATTAATTACTCTTATCATTTGGCAGTGCGCGTCCGCAATACATCGGCCAACCGTTTGCTTTGTTAACGACGTATCCGAGTCAAGAATTGAAAGAAGATAGTACTACACTGAAGGATGCTTCGCTTCTCGGAGCTACTATAATGCAACGTCTGAAATGAGTGTATATTTCTGTAATAAATTCAGACCCACCTTCGAACTGGCATATTCATAATACATTGTTAAGAACATTAGAACAGCCAATCTTGGTGTAATGATCTTTATCCATAGTTACTTAAGCGGGGAATGTGTCGGGCGATGGCTTGGAAATTGCTTACGGCTTGCTCATCACCTTTTTTCCTATTCGTCGTTGCTCGACAAGGTTCAAGGGTTAGCAATTTAACCGCATTAGAACCAAGCTGGGCGGTTTCTGGATTACCCGGATGATTTGGAGCTTCCGTCCATCGTAAAATACCACTTCGGGTTTCTTGCTTTTTCGGATTAATCATTCTTGTTCGCCGCATAGGACTAGCTTCAATTTCGGAAGAGTTAACGCATATTGCTTGAAGAGGAATACGGACTTCAAAACTTGGTTCAGTGCTTTGCCCCTTTGTTTTCGCCAGAAAATCCTTTATTCTCCAACCATTAGGAAGCGACAAGAAATGACCAAATTGGACAGTCACCGCCGGGCCCCTTTTGGCTCCGTGCCTCCATGCACAGTCATGACTTATTAGGGCAAAATCAAGGAAAGGAACGGAAGTTGATTGCGACGGAAGATTCCAAGTTGTTAGGTGAACTGTTATATTCTTGAATGATCGCGCTAATTCCTTCAATGCTGAGATCACTTGATCACCAATTCCACGATGATACACATAAAAACTGTCTGCTCCAAGTAGCGTATAATATTGAATAAAATCACTAAGGTCACCTACGTGCCAATAGGGATCGTTCGATATTATACAGAGCGAGGTGGCTTGTTCTTTCAGGTATGCTGGACCAAGGTGCAGTGGAATGTTTAATATTTCCGAAGGTGTTTTACTGTTGTAGAGGGAGAGTAGATGAGAATTCCCTATCATTTCAGGAACATTGCAAACAACTGTATAGGCCATGGCTTCATCTGTTTCAATTCTTTTCCACTCAATTGTTCCTTCAAATTTGTCATCACTGATATCTTCTGATACCAAAGCACATGAGATTTGCTTGAGCAGCACAGACAGATTTCCAGTTGCTATTGCCAAACTGTTTATACTCCATCCTTTTTCATTTGCAGTCTTGAAAGCTGAATAAACTTCCAGTTCAGAATATTTGTGCCAAAAATCTGGTATAAATTCCAGGGAACCATTATGGCAGATTCCAGGATTGCCTGCTATTGCTTGGGGTCCATCTGTTACTGTCGAGCCAAAAACGTTCAAGACTTCAAGAACATTTCTAAGTCTATCATATTCGTGTTTGTAAATTAGAAAGCACACCAAGCTGACAATCGACAGAATGAAAAGAACAAGTTGATAGTATTTTCTCATGATTTTCCTCCTGAAATAGAAATAGTATTCTAAAATCAGCTTTCAATCAAGGCAGATTTTACAAAAAAGAACAAACAAAGCAAATAACACAAATAAACTTGGGGGTCTTACTTACTTTTAGACCATGCACACCAGAGTAAATTTTACCTGAAAATGTTTGTCCTGCACTGAATACAATAAAACGCCTAATGTTTAGGTCATGATAAACTTGTAAAAATACACTGGTAGGTTTCTATCTAATCAAGTGTGAATAACACTGACCACCAATAAACATGTAAACCCTAATACCTGCTAATACGTCGGCAATGTACTGTACAAATACAACAAGCATGCACAACCAAGGCCTACTTAATGGATAAGGCCTGTAAACTTGTATATTCCCCATGAAGGCGACAGAATTCCCATCCCTGCCCCTGTGAGAGCCAATCAGACGAAAAAAGGAGGCGAAGACTTCGCCATCTGGCGCTCATAATCCTTTAGGGTTATTTATACCTGGTTAAACATCGGATCGATGTGAAGTGGCGTGGCCGAGTGGTTTAAGACGCTGGTTCATGACACAATTTCTTTCGGAAGCATGGGTTCGAATCCCATCGCTGCCACTTATTTTCATTTTATGCCTTAACATTTATATTATTTATGGATTCTGAGCACCAGATGGCGAAGTCTTCGCCTCCTTTTTTCGTCTGATTGGCTCTCACAGGGGCAGGGATGGGAATTCTGTCGCCTTCATGGGGAATATACAAGCTTACAGGCCTTATCCATTAAGTAGGCCTTGGCACAACTCGCAGCTAGCCAACTAGACAGCCAACGAGACATCCAACAACAGCTGAGCTGAGAGCTGACTGGTGGCAGCTGGTGGCTGTCTGTGCCTGCCTGATGGGGTACCGCTACGGGTCGGCCCCACGACTACCGGGGGGTGCTTCTCTGTCGATCACGGCAACCATTTAGGGGTTTTGGAGCGGGGCTCTCGAGGTGCGATGCGTCCAGTCTCCAGTCTTCTGTCCCAATACCCCTCCAGGTTTCAAACTGGGGTCTTAATCGGGGTGAGTCCCTCGATTACAAACATTCAATTTTGATTGTTTACGTGAGAGTAATAGATCTTCCGGTTGCTAAATATGAATCCGCCGTTGTCGATAGGAACTTTCTTAACTATGGTACTATTCCATCGGTTTTTTTTCAAAATGGCATTCCAGGTGAACCTGAAAGCACCGAAAGTGAACCCCTCTCCCGCCCGAGGAATATAGAAAAAGTTCCCCGACGCCCCGACGGGGCCGACGCCAAAGCGATCGTCGATTGTTTTCAGAAATGTTTTCTATTTTCATACGGCTAAGATACCCGTAGTTATCTCTTAAGAGCTTATGTGTTGTGGATAAACGAATTTCGCACAATTCGGCATTGCACTCATCTACAATTTAAAACATTACAAAAATTGCTTATAATGGCTGAAGCTGGATTTGAAATGAAGAAATTGAATTATTCGGTGGATAGCTGCTCTAGTTTCTCCGCTACTTACTTCCCTGAGTAAGTAGACTAAAATGACTCAGTTGCCATAAGTTTTTTTTTCCAGAAGACCTTGAGGCTTATCGACAGTTTGGTACCTGCGCATATTAAAATGCGATAATTGAAATGGTTAATCAAGGATTTTTCTTCATTAGGAATATTATGAAAGATTTCCCTTCAGACCAAGCATCTCGGTGGTCTTCTGATTCAAACATACCTCCCCAGGTATTGATTCTTGAAAAAATTGGTAAAACAAACTAATATTGTAGTCTTATTTTGTAGTTTATACTGCTAAAGTTAGAGAGAGCATCCTTGATCGAAAGTATTACCTTTGGCAAATATGAAAAGACCCATGTTTGCAATCTAAAAAAATTCTGCATATATGGGGGACTCCACCCAGAGAATTTAGTTGAGCTACTTAACAGGTATGATCAGTGACAACATTTAAAAGTCATCCAGTTACAAAATTTTTTATTGGATATAACACAGTATAAATTGAATTTTTCAGTGGTCTTAAGAATGATAATCAACCAGAAACCTTTTCCCTGAAGCATCTTGTTGAAGGAAAAATGTTTCCATGTCGCTACATAAAAATTGTTCCTGTCCAGTCTTGGGGACCTAGTTTTAACTTTTCCATTTGGTATGTTGAATTAATGGGTACACAAGAATGGGATGCCGTGAAACCGTGCATCCAGTGGTACAATGCTTATCGGGAGAGGGAGGCAATACGATTGTGCTTGAAACATCTTAGGCAAAATCAATGCCTTGAAGCATTTGAATGCCTGCAAAAGAGAACCAAAGTTCAATTAGAAGATCCATTACTTAGTGAATTACACTGGGTATGTATAGGTCAGCTATTAACTATTTTTATCGACCTTTGTAAAAATGCGGTTTTTCTTAGGCTATGGTTGTTAAGGGCGATTATGAAGCTACCGAACAACTACTACATCGAGCGGTTGATAACGGGCTATTTGGACCATACATTCATTCCCAAGATTACGTACCGGAATGGTCAAGAATTCTTCCTTGTATCGACGAGGATCCTTGTCATCGTCCAGGAATGAGAGGTGGCCATCAGATGTGCATCGATGTAAGTGAAGAGGAAGTACGTCTTGGGGGCATGTTAATCAGGTTTCTTAATTATTCGCCAGACGAACACAGAGACCGTTTATCTATTTGGTGGCTGGGACGGTGTCCAGGATTTAAACGATTTGTGGTCCTATTCAGTTCCGAATAATACTTGGACGCTGCTGAGCAATAACACAGAGGAGGAGGGCGGCCCCAGTGCTAGATCATGCCATAAAATGTGTTTAGATCAGGATCATCGACAGCTGTTTTGTTTGGGACGCTACCTTGACAGTCAGCATCGTCATACCAACAATCTCAAGAGTGACTTTTACATGTATGACATTGAACAAAAGAAATGGCACCTCATTTGTGAAGATACTGCTGTCGTCGGCGGACCAAAACTCATATTCGATCATCAGATGTGTCTGGATCCTGAGAAAAGAACAATTTATGTTTTCGGCGGAAGGATTCTCAGCCCTGCTCCTGGCTATCCGGAGGAACGAGGGTTGGCTGTAGCAAGCAGTAGTGGTGTTGGTGGAGCTTTTCTATCAGAGCCACAATTCTCTGGCCTGTATGCGTATCACATACCTACCAGCACGTGGCGCTTGTTACGTGACGACCCTTCTGGTTCGCCAGGATTGGGTCCCATTGAAATGCGTTCTAGGATCGGACATTCAATGCTTTTTCATCCGATCGAACGCAAGCTATTTATCTTTGCCGGCCAGCGAAGTACTTTATAATTTTTTAATACGTCTAAACGTTGTCTGATGATGTTTGTTGCACTTTTCGTTGAATTAGGTAAGGAGTATTTGAACGACTTCTTTACCTATAATGTGGATACGGGTGAAGTGACGACTGTCACTGATGGTACAAGGCGTCGTGATCCGGCTCAAATTCCAGCTGCCGGCTTTACTCAGCGTGCTACCATCGACCATGAGCTTAATGAAATCTACATTCTTTCCGGCCTGAGTAAAGACAAAGACAAGCGTGATGACAACGTCAAAAATTCCTTCTGGGTTTACAACATCGTTGACAACAAATGGTATACAACTCACCTTTATATTAGGTCGAAATTCTTTTAGAACTTTGAATGTGTAGGACTTGTGTCTATCGGAACGATAGTTCTCGCGAGAAGGAGGCAGACAGTAATAGCAAAATGCCTGGTGAGGAACCTTGTCCGAGATTCGCTCACCAACTCGTGTATGATCACGTCAAAAAGGTCTGTTAAAATAGTAACATAAGGTTTAAGTGTTGTGTAGATACTTAAATTATTTATTGGTTTTTTTTTCAGGCACATTACCTGTTTGGAGGAAATCCTGGGCGATCGAACGATCCCAAGATGCGGCTTGACGATTTCTGGTCTCTCCGCCTGTGCCGTCCAAGTCAAAGCCAGTTGTTGACCCGTTGTCAGTTTTTGATTCGCAAATGCCAGTTTCGCGAGTTGACTGAAGCCGATCCCATCAGAGCTATGTTTTATCTACAAAACAATCTATCAGCTGTCGTGGATCGTACAAGCGATGAGCAAATGGCAGAGTTCCACCGACTGACCAATCTTCTATTCCGAACCAAGGAACAACAGGAAGAAGACGAATTGTTGAGTGGCAAAGTCGACAACGCTGAATCAACTGTCAATAGCTCCTACAGGCTTAGATCCAGCGTTTTTGATGCGCTGGCTCGATTCTTTCCAGACTACATGGCTCAACCGAGATTCAGTCTGACTGACTTTGTCGCGTTTGACAAGGCTTGAATGTATCAACTAGATGCCTTTTCGAATGATAGCGCAGCTTATCATTTCAATAACACTTGCCCGAAACGTGTTCCGATCCCAGGTCTCCACTCATACTTTACATCATGTGCAAAATCTCTTTTATCTAACCTGTTTGAGTGCTAATCGTGATTTGGCTTGTACGGCGCTCAGAACTGATGATTTTACAGTTATGATGTAGAAGATTGTTCAACCGGATTATCTGATGAAGATGTTTTGTTTGTACAAATTATATAAACTTGCCTGTTACTTGAACATGTTTCAGTTGTCCAGTTTTCCAGTGTTGGAATTCTTTCGGGAAGTTTAATGACGAAATACCTTCAACATAAGATCCATTAATATAATGGCTTGTAACTTTAATCACCAAATACCAAACAAAAAAGAGTCAAAAGAAATTCAGGTGGTCTTCCCGTCTTCGAAATTCTATGCACGCTTCTACCCGCGTTTTGGAGGAGAGGTACGGAAGTCGCTAGAATTTACGAGAAAAAAAGCAAAAAGAAAATGCAGAGATTTCTGCACAAAAGCTACAAGGATGTAGAAAGAAGTGTGTGGGTGAAGAAGTCACAACCCAACAATCTTTTCTATTACCAAGTTCTGCTTCTGGTAATTAATTAAATAAAAGATTTAAATCTAGATACTCTTTAATACTTACTTAGAAAATTTGTTTCAGAAGAAGCAATAGGTTAACTAAAAAATCTTATTTTTATTCTCCGTGCCTTGGCCACCAAATACATAAACATTGAAATGATATGATGCCAACTTCAGTCGTCTTTAGTTGGAGGAACAGCTAGAAAAGAGAAATACAAGCTTAGTGTAAATGTGCCAATTGATGTTTTAAATACTCTTATACCTTTTCCATCACATGCAACAATTTTGACAGTTTCGCCTTTGCAAAGTTCAGAGACATCTCGGAATTCAACATCACTTAGAAGGAATGTCCACACATTGTCACAAAACCTATAAGTATTCAGTTTTCCTGCCTAAATTGAATGCTTATCTTAAAAACTTTGAAGTCACAGTTAATTTTATATAGATTAAAGCACACCTTGAATGTAAGCCTGTTTTTTACTTTCAGAGCCAAAGAATTGTTCATGGTGCGATCAAAGTGCACCAGAACTTTTAGTGCTAGTTGAGGAGTAATTTGGCCAAACTGAAACAATGCAAAAGAAAAAGAACTTTGTCAGTCAATGCTATTTTGCAATTATTTGTAAACAAAGCATGGTTACTAAAGTTTTCTACTACCTGGATGAGCTCATCTAAAGTTTCCTGCAACGTGTTGCCCAAAGTTGTATTTCGATACAGTTGATACGCCATGATGTCGAATAACCTGGTAACAATTCGAACCCTTGATGATCACACAATGGAACTACCAAGAGATAACTGTACCAGGCAATTTATTAAACTAGGTGAAACTAAGATGGTACAAGTCGTTGCATCTATTCAATGCAAGTCTTTGCCAAATGATGCTGCTGGATGAATAGATCTGGACGTCTGGTGAGTTTCATCGTCTGCAACTGAAAAGTCGTCTGCTTCACCCATTAAAACCCTGTTAGCAGTTTAAATTGATTTGATATTTTGTCTATTTAATGATATCCTAAAATGAAAGAAATCGTAGAAAAATGGTGCAAAATTGCGGAGAATACACCCACATATTTATCACGCGGCGTCCAAGACCTTGTACTAAAAAAAGGCTTCACAGGAACAGCTAGTAGTGACGCCAGTCTAAAATTTGCCATAGACGATCTACTGGATATTTCCAACGTTTTACCTCTCTTACGCGACGCTGGTATTTGAACTGCTTTATAAAACTTTTGCTGAATACAATTAGGTTTCATGCTATCAGATGAAAACTTGCTTCACCCAACTCAACGTCCTGCAGAATGGTACAGCCAAATCATTGAGGATGTTGCACCCTTTCTTGAAAATGTTAGAATGATAATGAAAGTTATGCCAGAAGAGGAATTAAAAGATCTCATGAAGTTGTGTGCTTGGATGCATCAACCCCAGATAATTGACCTATGTTTTGATCTGATGACCAGGAAAGATGAAGTAGCTCTCAACTCCCATGAATGCCTTCTCCTCATAACTGCTGCTCTTGAGAGGGCCCTTGGCAATGTATAGTGTGTCATTTACTACTTAATAGCTGAAATAACTTGCATTTGACACAATTTTTTTCTTTTAAGTTGTTTTTACATGGAGATCGAAACAAAAAGGTCCCATCGTTGTTCCGGGATCTGTTGGCCTCACGAGAGTTGCACGTGATCCTGGGTATATCGCAAGTAAATATCAAAATTATCTCAAGGTCATCATCTGAATTTTTAAAAATAAGTAACATACACTTTCCTCCTACTGGTTCTTTGAAAGAATAGGTAATCCTTTTACAGCTGTTGCTTGGCAGTCCTCTGTCTCTTAATTTGAGAAACCTCATATGGCACGGCTTCGTCGGTTTTCTCGACTGGGACGCCCATGGCTATGCTTCCGTCTTGTTATTCGTCTGCGCTTCTATAGGTCGACATTTGGACGGCTGCCGATCGATATTAAGCGTCAATGAAATCATCCCGAGACGCTGGGCTACATTCAAGCAGCATCAGCAGGGACGCCAGTGGCCGAAATGGTCGCAGTTTATGCAAGAAGAGATGTTGTTGGAAGCTGTTTCAAAAACGCGAGGACTTCCCAGCAGCCGCAAGGCCATTTGGCTACGAGCCATTAAGTACCATCAGGAGGGCTCCTACGGTCGATGCTGTGCGCTCATGATGCCCGAAATAGAGCACACGCTCCGATTGATTTACTGCGCTGTAAATGAGTGCCCCGCGCGAGCTCTGACTGCTGAATCGGTCGTACACTATACGACGCTGGACGTCATCTTGGAATGCGGCGACGGAGATGAATCAAACAAACCCCGTATGGCCGAGTTTCTGGGCAACGGACTTTTTCTTGCCCTGCTTGATATGTTCGTCCAAACTGAAGGGCCAAGAGTTCGCGATCGATTCAGTCATGGCGAGTGTCAATTGTGGGACATCGACGTCCAATTGTCGAGACACTTGCTCGCACTATCGACGGCAATTCTATGGCGAGCCGATGATGAGAAAGTCTCTTGCGTTCCTCGCTATTCACCGGATTACACTCCAGCTGCATTGTTTCACGGCGAACTCATTCAAACTATCCAAGCCATCGAACATTGGCTTTGTTTGGTTATCGTCGATCAGCCTGTCATCGACTTGTCCGCCTGGCCAGCCCAATGCCTCCCGCTGATTAGCGACTGGCTTCATAACTGGTCCACTTCGGTTAATCACCTATTAATAAATCACCTTGAAGAGGAGAATAGCCGGCAAATAAACGATCTTGTCATCAAGACAAACCGTTGTCCGCTATCGGCCACCTGGCGTCGAATGATGAGCCAGATCGTATTGGGCAGCCAACGCATGACGGCCCACCATAACGAAAGAAATAGTAGTGCTTCAAGTACATTGTCGTCTTGGTCGTTACGGTCTCGACAGCGATCCACTCATGCCCGGCTGGACAGTTACATGTGCCTATTCGTGAGGGCTGTCCAACTTTCCTTGCTCTTTCCCATAGCCGTGAGTTGTGGGGGGCAAGTCATTGTCAACCATGCGCCGACGGTGCGCCGAATGAAACGGAACGTCACTCGCTGGGCTGACAATTTCGCCAGTGCGTCAGTCAATAACCGTTGGGTGGATCTGGCAGAATGCGCAAGAGAATCGATTCAATCAATGGAAATTCTCCTCGCATCCGCCGTCGTCTTTGTCCACTGAAATTCTCAGATCCGGGGCTAAAAGTTCCATCCGGTATTTTTCTTCCGTCACATCCGCCTAGTGCTACAAATAGTCTTTAAAAAGTCAAGAAGGACTTGCATTGTATGCGTTGATAATAATAGACCCACCCACCCTTCAGCGGGATTGTGTTGTCGGCAGAAAGAGCCGGCCATGGGCCAATTCCAAAGATAACTTTGCCTTCTCGTGTTGTCTCTTGCTGATGACGCAGGGTCCTTTTTTTTATTTACCTGGAAACGGTCGAATGAATGTACAATAAAAGATCAAATTAAAATTTTTTTTTAAGAACTACAAGAAACAAAAAAGAACCGTTCACAGCTCACGGCAGCCCCGTTTCTCGTTTGTTTAGTAGCGGCCATCTGTCGGAACTTTTGGTAATATTGCTTTGTGATGGTCTATAGAAAACTCTCAAAGGATCCTTTCGGGCATAGAAACAAGCACCAATTCGGCCTTTTTCTTTTTTTCGATATTTTTTTCCCTATTAAATGTTTGATACAACGAGAAAAATAAAGTTAGGGACAATGAACCGCAAAACATTCACCAACAAAATGCAAAGGTAACACACAAAAAAAAATTATGTTGAGAACTCATAAATGGAACAGAAAGAAAAAAAAAACAGTACAATAAACGCTAGGTAACTACCCGTGAAAGGAAACACGCAAAAATCGATTAATAATTCAATGTTGAAATTGATCGGGGCCGCATAATCAAAGAGGATGTGAAAACCTAGAAGACGAAGAATATAATCTCGTATTTTTTTTTTTCATTTTAGGAAATAGAGTTTAAAGGCCTTCGGGAAGTGCTGACGCTTAAATTTGGAATCACTGTCACGAGCTACAAGTCACGAAAAACCATGTTATCGCGAAAACGGAGAAAAGAAAAATGGCCGACTAGTTGACTAGGTTGGTGTGTGTTTCAAACAATACGAAGAAATGATTCATTAATTATTTAGGAAGAGGAACATGTTTTCAAACTTTCGGCGGTAATCGATTGGTAAGGGAGTGGGAAGAGCTGCTGTTGCTGAGCCAAAAGGCCTCATTCATGGCTTGATTTCGCCGGCGGTGTTTCTCCACGCAAGTCACTGGCTTCGGATCCAAGTCGACGACCGATGCGTGACACTTGTACCGCTGACCTGAAAGGTCACGCAAAATTGGCAAATGTTCCGAACCAGCAAACGAAAACTCCGTTGCGTCTCTATATATGCAAATGGAAATGAACATTACAAACGGGACACGATTCAACGTCTTAGCTTTTAATTTTTGTGCGCATGCGTGCGTGATTCGTGCGGGACGAGGTCATTACTTGGCTGAATCGTTGGCCAGTCGCTGAAAGGCGATCATGATGGAACAATCACGAGTTGTTGATGAGATACGGTAGCGTTGAACAAGACGGACATCGTCCATCGTCTGGTTGGTGGTTTTCTCTTGGCTGAGGAGCCAGTCGACCGTGCCCGTGTGCGGATGCGTCCAGCGCATCGTATCGTAGGGCACAGAGCCGTCACGAAAGCGACACACAAGGGCGTCGTACGCGTCGTAAAGCCGTCCAAAGTCCACATCGCCCAGCGATTGGACTCGTAGCAATCGGCAAAGGACGGACCGTGACGGCAAACTTGCTGCTATTGCCGGGCCAGTTTTTCTTATTTGCGGCGGCAGACACGGCAAAGAATGATCGTTTCTTTCCTCTTTGATCAAACGATTCCAATCTTCTTGAGATTCTTTGGCCTCTCTAATATCATCGACGGTTTGATCAACGTCTACGCCATCACAGATTTCCATCGTCAACGCATCCATCACCAAAGTGCAAAAATGTTTCAAAAGCCTTTGTTAGAGAGAAAAATTCGTTATTCATTTGTTATTTAGAGATCTGAAAATAAAAGAACTGACAGTGTACGGTCGTTTGCATCGTCCAACTGGAACCACTGCTGCAAAACGGGCATCAAGTTGGATTGGCATTCTTCAGCAAACACTAGATTACCATCCTGATGATAACGGAATAAATTACACTTCATTTCATCAGAATTGGAGAAACGAAAAATGGACGTTTGTTACTTGAAAAATCCGCAGGTTATTTTGGGGCGTTCGGGTAAGAGCTATTATGGCCTTAAGCATTCTCATACGGGATCTGCCAATCAAAATGTACCGAAACACCATCATAAAACGGAGAACACAAAACATTAAAAATAATTTGAAGGTTTATACCCAGAAAATAAATCAAGAGGGCAGTACTGGCTCAGCAATTGAATCTTCCCGTGTTTTCGCTAAAATACGACAAATGAATTAGTTATTTAATTTAGTTTAAAAAAAACAAACAATGGCAACGCTCTCTCTGCCATTTTATTATTCAAACTATGGGTTGTTGTGTGTGGGGCTTTGATGGCGTCAGCACGACACAAGACGACCAAAGTCATAACCCAAAAAAAAAAAGTACCGTATTTGGTGCGGGAGAGAAAACGGTACCTAGTGCCAAGGAAGAAAAGAACTCTAATATACATACCTTTAGGAATTGGTTGAGGCAAAAAGGGCAATGTTGATGACCCATGCTAAGGAAGCCTTGTTTCGGTTTCAATTCGACGCAAAACACTGGCGGCTGTTGGGTTGTCGGCTTGCAAGGGCTGGCCGGTGAAACCGTAACTGACTGTTCTGCTGATTGCGTGAGAAGAGGAGGAGGACGAGGTAAAAGTGTGCAATCCGGGCACACAATCACGTGGCAGACTGGAGCTAATCGTTTGTGCTTACGATGAGCTTTCAACGTAAATGAAAGACATTTAAGAAAGTGGTGAATGGTAGGGAAAATAATTGAAATCAACCTGGACGGAAGACGTCAATGAGGCGATCCACCTCTTCAATTTCGTCTAAATCTACGTGAAAAACATGACACGGACGGACTAATCCGGCGCCTAGCAACGAACCCAATATCTTTTGACTAAAGATGAGCCGTTCCAACTAAAGAAAAGGAAACAATAGCAAACTCAAACAATGAAAAATACTAAGAACAAATCAACTTTAAAGCTACTTTTAATCTAACCGTTTCAGCGATGGTTCTGATACCTCCATTGACCTCTTGGGCTACAAACTGATTGTCGGAATCCATTCGCCGGAGCTTGTAATCAATTTTGGCTAACTTGACAATCTTCTTCTCCTGAAATAGCCTCACCAAAAAACATTGAAAGGTCACTTGAGAATTTAAATTCGTTTTTTTTAATGAACTAACGTGCGTACAATTTTAATGAGTGGAGTAAAACTGTACCTGAGGTAAAGCCAAGACGACTGGAATGAACATTGAAGACGGAAATAAAAAGAACATTAATGTCGTAAGCCGATTAAGAACTTGAGATTTCTAAGAAGCTTAGCAACGATTTACTTTCAGTAATTCGCTATAAGAAACCACTCCATTCTGACAAGATCATTTGTTTAAATGTTTTGTCCTTTTAACAATAAAAAAAAATATTAAAGATTAAAAAATGGAATATTAACTGGAGGCATTGCCCTCTCCACGGTAGACCCAGTGACGCGGACGTCGCAATGTCCATTGAGGACAGTGGCACGAACGGGTCGTTTGGTTACCGGCGTCGCTCGTCGCCGCTTCAACGACGACCGTTGCCCCAATCGCCGTCACACTCGTCTGCTGTTGCTAGACAAGAAAAACAAAAAAATGTTAGACGATAAGAAAAGAGAATTGAAATTCAATAACCAGAAAAGAAATGGTAACAAATAAAGAGAGAGCGGCTGAAATTTATGCATTGCAAGAAAGGAAATAAATTAAGAATTTTCTTTTAATAAAAAAAAACAACGTCGACTTTCACCGGAAAAGAACCCCTTCGCTATATATTATCATCGACTACATTCACTTTGCGTTCGTCTAAAGGAAGGAAAAATGAGTCACCAACGAATTGATCCGTCTATATACAATCATGTCAAAAAACCCGTTGTACTTTTTGAAAACAAGAAGCAAAACACGGTTGCATGTGGGCCATTTTGCCCCCGTCTCGCCGGCCTCTCTGATTACAAAAGAATTAAAAAACACGCAAAAAAATTCTTTAATATATCAGTGTGTTAAAAAAAAAAAAAGCCAATAATATGCGGGCTTTATTGCGAGTGTCGACCAAAAGTCACTTTACAACAGGGGCGTTGTCTCTAGCAAACATTGCACACAGTCCCTCTCTCTCTTGGGTTCTTCACCTACTTAACGTGCGTTGCACTCCCGGCCTCACGTCTTTCTCTTTTTTTTTTTTCTATTTGTTATCATCTTTCACCTCTGCTCACAGGAGACTATAGCTGAGTCTCCCATTTCTCTTCGTCTTCTATTTTAGAAAAAAAAAATAGTTGGCGTCATCTTCATGAGGGCAAAAACTCTTCCCTTGATTAAACCGCTCACTAGATGGCATTGAATTTCATTTGACACGATTCAAATAGAAAATAGGGCCCGTTTCTTTTTTTCGATGTCAATAAAGAAAGAACCCGTTTCATTATGATGGTGTCATTATTATCATCATTACACGCTGTGATGCACCGATCGCGAGAGCTCCTTGAACGTAACGACCCATTGAAAAAAAAAAGAAAATATCCAACTGAGAGAGCAAACCCCTAGTAAAAAAAAATTAATAAGAACAGGGCCGTTGTTGAGTTCATTACTCAAAAAGCCCAAGTTTCGTTCTTTCTCCTTTTCGGTGAACGATCGGACGCCGAACTCACGAATTCGAAAGTGTGTGTCCCCCTCAGCAACAAGCGCCAACACATACACAAAATCTCTTTCTCTAAGAGAAAAAGAGAACATAAAAAACAAAATTCACGATGAAGCGGGTCAGGGCCCGACTTGAACGACAATAAAACGGCGCATGCGCGCGCAGGACGACGATCCCGCAACCGAATTCAATTCGGGAACAAGGTCAGTTTTTGTGAACGAAATGTATCTTCGGGTTCGAACCCCCCTTCAGTCATTTTCGTTTTAGTGTCGAAAATTTAAGAAAATGATATGAAATAAAAAGAGAGAATTGTCATTTCTTTTTGCGATGCGATGAAGGTTTTTTTTTATTACTATACAAAAAACAAGTCTCTTTTTTTTTGCTTCCATTATAATAAAAGGGGTGTACATTTTTTTGTTTTTTCCTTTTTTGACGGTGAACAAAAATACCTCTGTACACACACATACACGTAAGAGCGCACATATTTGTTGCAGAGAGAAAGAAGACAAATTAAAGGACCTCAAAATTCATAGTTTCCCATTCGTTTCGATCCTATTTTCGTCTTCTTCTTCGTTTCGAAGTAGTTTACATGGACACTGAATTATATTAAAAAAAAAAAAAGACTTGAAGAAAGTGAAAAGAGAAATTGGGTGGAGGGGAGACTGCCAAATAGTAATTAAAGAAAGGATACGAATAATCATATTCAAAAGAAACGAAAAAAAGCATGCACCACACACCGTGAGAGAGTTCGTGTGTAGACAATTTCGAAAGAATAACGAAAAAAATGTTTCAAAAATTGACACGAATCGAATCACAATTTTTTCTCTTCTTCTATTCCCGTCTTTTCTCTCAAAATTGCACGCAAACCAAACGGCGGAGGATATTCTAATTTGTCTTTAAAAAATAGGAAAACAACACTACATCAAAAAGAACGTGAAAAATTAAAATAAGAAGAAAATTTAAAAGATAGAATTTAAAAAAAGAGACTTGTCGATCAAACAAAATCAAGTGCCGAGAGACGAGGAGAGTTTCAATACCGATTTTTGTCTCAAAATCACATACGAGATAGTTTTTCCCATTTCAGTTTTTTTTTGTGTGAGGGGAAATTAAGGGGGGGAGGGCGTTCGCGGGAGAGAATTTTAAAAAACATCACAGGCCGAACTCAATTGTTTTTTTCCACAACAACAAAAAAAAAAAATGTTCACGATTAGGGTGTGGGGGAGGAGAAATGGCGCACTGGAGAGAGATGGAGGGCACAATAAAAGAAAATTAGCTTTTCTTCGTTTTTCTTTCCCCGTTGCTTTGCTCAAATTGACTGGGTTTTGGCGTACTTCAATCAAATAATGTTTTTTTAAATCTCTAAAAAAAAAATTTGAAAAAAACAAAATTTCCCATGAAAAGCCATTTCGGGAGAATTGTCGCATTTTCTTTTTGTACAGGAAACGGCAAGGCAAAAAATAAATGGCGTTGGGACATAATTTTTTGTTTCTCTCTCTGGTTTTTTTTCCAATCAATGCAAAGTAGCTCGCAAACATCACGCACCCATAGATAATCACGCAAAAAAAATGCAAAAAAAATCGATTTTCTTTTTACATTCGAATAGAGATGGAAGAAAAACTGAATTTCCCTTTCTTCTTTTTTTAGACCCGTAGCGAGACCCATTTGAAAAAATTTTTCAAGTCCCGTCCTCTCCTATTGGTTGGTTTTTGCACACAAGACGTGCCAAAAAAAATTATTTAGGCTTCTTCTTTCTCTTGCTTCGTATCCCCAGGAAAACAAACAGACCCCCCGCCATAATTATCTATACACACACACGCTCACGCACACTCACGCTCTAAAAAAAAGGAGGGTGGGGGAATTACATCAGCCAGACATTGTCACACATAAAATCAAAACCGGATTGTGATTTTTGGGAGGGGTGTAGGTTTTTTTACTGCGTTAAAAATATTTCTATAAATTGTTTTTCTCTTTTCAAATAAAAATCTGAGCTCAATTATCGCATTCGTTTTTCACTTTGCTTTCAAGAAGACGAGGGGGGTGAATGGGATTTTTGTACGATCCTCTCCATAAGTACACCGAAAAAAAGTGAGGGGCTTGATAAAAAGTGCAGCTTTACAATTGTCGCCAAAATTTGAGGAGGAAGATGATTGGGACGAAGGAAGATATTGCACTCACTGAATATCATCGGGATCACATAATTTCAAAGATTGCGAGGGGGAGGATCGAATAAGAAGATGAGAGGTTATAAAGGGAGGTTAGTCAATCCAGCGATATCCTGAGATAAATATCCCGAAGCCGGACCTTCTACCCCTAGAACAAGGCAATCCGGCCCTTTCAAGCAAAAAACATTTCAAGCAAAAAAAAAAAATATTTTTTTTTTGTTTGTTTGTTTCTTTTTAAAAAAATCAATTTTTCTCTTCTTTAAATTTGTACTCGTCAGTTTATAAAAAATTTGAAAGGCCGGAGTAGCTGTCAAAGGGTAGACAGGTCAGGTTGGAATGAAATTGTAGGGGGTTTGTCTTCATCACTTGCGTGTCAAAAAAATGTTTTCCACTTTTTGGTCCCCGGAAATTTGAATTTTTTTTTTCATCAATGGATTGAAATCTTTATTTTTTGTGTACATTATTAGAAAAAAAAGAGGGATGGTTGGGTGGGATGGACCCCCGAAATTAAGTGAGTGATTGTAAAGCTGCCATCTGTCCATCTTTTCAACACCAATACGAAAGAAAAAAAAAGAACGGGACCATAAATACGATAATTCAGCTGAGAGCTTTTCTTTTAATTAAAAAAAACTATTTTCAACGTTGGATTGGGAGACTTGCGTTTTATCGACTTTCAAAAAACGGATTACGGTAAAAAAAATTAGTTTTCGCTTTAAAAAAGATGGGGGGGGGATTTGGTGTGGAGGGTGGTGGGTTTAGACAATTATGACATAAGATTATACACACGCATTTACATACATAAGATGGGGGAGGGTTTGTTTGTTTTCTATTTAAAAAATTGGGAGACGCTTTCTAGAGAGAGAGAGATATACATAAAGAGTATATAATATATCGACGTTTCTTTTGTTGTGTGTGACGAGGAGGATTCATTAGTTCAAAAATTTTTGGGACTCTTCAAATGTCTTCTTTTTTCAGCTCATCTCTTCCAAATGGGGTCGTGGTGGTGGGATGCACGGTTGGCAATGGCTTTGTTGAGATCACAGTACGGGTTTAACACACTCCGCTCCTCCATCTTCATTCCCGAGCGGCACAGGTGGTGGGACATTTCCCTCCCCGTTTTGTTTAATTTAATCAAAAAAAATAATCTTCTCTTTTTTCCCATGTGATGGTAAAAAGGAAGGAAAACTTGATGCGGGTTTAAAAACGGAAAAAAAAAATTGTCATGCAACATTGGGTGGCTTGTCTTCTGTCCCCCCTTTTTCCGGTCTTCTATTTCCCCCCGATTGTGTAGAATCAAATCTCGCATGTATAATGAAACAAAAAATTATAAAAGAACAGCAGCAAGGTCCGAAAGAATTCTTTTTTCAGCTGGGTTTGATGTGGATGGATGGGGTAAACCCCATTTTCGAAAGGTCGTCGGCGGATGGATGATTGGGGGTGATTCAAAATCCGGCCAGCTTAACTAGAAACGTAGGAAGCCAAATGCTCAAAGGCCAGGATATTGCGGGCATCCATCATAAATTCCATTTCTGATCGAACAGATTCTCGGCATCCGGCCGATGGATCGCCACTACTCAAATCCATGGACGACGAGTCAGACGACCCACCCAGCGATGGTGACGGTGAATTCGAAGAGTTGGGAGTCGATGAAGCCGACGATCCTTGTTTAGGGTTGCTGCTATTCCTCTCCTGCCTCATCGTTTCCTCCACTTCCCGTTCGTCGTAGAGGACGCAGATGGAACCGTTCTCTCCGATGCGATACGACACTTCACGGGGATCGATCCACATCGTCAATTCCGAAGGGAAAATTCTGTGCAGGAACTGGCCGGGTAATCCGACCAATACGCCAGCCTGAGCCAGGACGGGGTCCATTTTGCCATTGATGCGGATGCAACGGTAGCCGCTACCTTTGCAGGGCTTCTCGGGGAACCAATGCTCCTGGTAGCGTATCCTCAACGTCTCGATCAAAGCAGCACGGAAGACTTCCAGCTGTTGATCAGAAACAATGGCAGATTCCTTGTTCAAACGAAGAAGTCTGACGAGAAAATTGGCTGCTGATGTCACTTCGACGCGCATTTTCTTTTTTTATTCAAATTAGAGATGTCAGCAAATTTGCGAGATTAAGATGTTTTGCTTCTTGGTGGAGATGTTGAGCATCCAAATGATTGAATTACGGAGGGGTACAATCGATAAAACGAGAGGAAAATGTGTGTTGGGAGGACGCAATACTCAACAATGGGGTTGGTAGACGTGATCAAGATGGCGGCTGAGCTCGACAAGATGGCCGCCGTGCGAGAGAAAGCTGCTTTTGGTTCTCTCGCTGCGCAGTTTCGAATGTGCAGGAGAAACCAGAAAAAAAAGAGAAATGGTATCGAATCAAAAATTTTGTTCAATCAAAAAAATGGGTTTTCAAATGACAGTTCGTCCCCTTACGTAATACAGACTCAAAATGGCTGCTGTCGTTGGGGACGAAGCCACAAAGGAAAAAAAAAAAAACGAAAAATTACCGTTTCCCAACGAAGAAAAAACTGCAGCAAAACCGTGTGTTGAGAACAAACAAACAAGATGCGTAAAAAATCCACGAAAAAACTTCTTTTTGTGTGTGTGATATCGACCCGAAGTTGAAGGAACAAGCGAAAAAAAACTAGGATGAGAAAATCCTTTGTGTGTGCGCGTTTGTACAAAAAAAGTTTACGTAGGGAGAACTTTTCTGTACGACGACGGCGAGATGGAAGTTCGTCGGCAACTGAGACGCTTTCTGGGCCTGCACTCTCCAGTATATATCACAACGAGCCAGAGGAAGGGGAGGGGAAGAGGGATGGGGGGGAGACCTGCGCAGTTGAGTTCTTTGTTCGGTGCCAACCCACGCCTGTGACGTCACAAGCTCCGCCCTGCGGACCTCGCTTCGCTTTCCAACCAATAGAGGAGGCCGTAGCAAGTCTCAGACCAAAACAAAAACACACGCCATAGGATAAAGGCGGACCGCATTTGGCAGCGGAGGAAACTACCCAGGGAGAGCGTACACACAAAAAAGAAAAAAGAAAGAATGATTATTATTATCATCATCATCTTTTCTTTTTTCCTTCTCTTTCGCTTCGTTGCCGTAGTTCCCAAAAAATTTTTATTTTTGGGTCTCTCTCCTGCTACGAAGAAAAAAAAAAAGAACGAAGTTTGAGGCAAAACACGAGAAAGATGTAAAACAGTCACCTTCATTTGTCCTCGGACCAGCTGAGAATCTTTAAGCAGTATCTACGCGCTTTAAAAACAAACGCCATTTTGATACCCAAAATTGGTGAGAGGACCTCATCAGTTACAGAGGACGTTGCTTATTTTTGCATTCAGCATCCGACGAAGGGGAGTGGCTTATTTCACCGAGTTGATTGATAACAATATCTAACGGGCAAATAGTGCGCGCGCACACACCTAAAAATCTCCGTGACGACGACGTCGACGCCGCTGACGTCAGTTCCGATGACGCTCGTCTGTGGTGCCAAGAAAAAAACTAGTCGTCCAGCGTTTTGCGGTGAATGAATAATCAACCACTACGGAAAATGCACACACACACACGTTTTTTTTTCCCCAACAAAATTCGTGAATGTTAAATTTTAACGTCCGAAAGGCGAAAGTCATTACAAATTTTGTTTAGCTCTACCGGTTTCCAGTTTCCTTTCTTTCTAAATGTCTTTAGGACTGCAACTCATGTATAAAAGTAATCTAATCTGTCTCCTCCTTTTTTTAAAGTGGAAAACAAGATGAGTATAACATCAAAAACCTACTTCGCTCGATCAAATATCATTGAAAACAAAAACTGTTTTTGCCTAGCAAAACAAGAAAAATAGATTTTTTGATGTGGCATCAGAAATTTCTCTCAACTGGTTTATCTAGTTCTCGGGTCATTGCGAGTTTTCCATATATGATAACTTGTTTCTTTACACACACACACGCAAAAAACGTACATAATCAGCCACCCTACATTCATAGTCGGGTAAAAAGAAGGTGACACAGACAAAGGCGAGTAAAAAACAGCTGTTTTTAAAGGGCCCTCTGACGGCCTTCTTTGTGTGCCGGATTTACCCTCCCCTCAGACAATAAGCAGATGTCGCTTCCTACGCACGTTGGGAAAAAGTTAAAAAAACAATTTGATTTCGTCGTGCGAAAATGCTTTTACCGGCCAATTTAACCGCAAGAAATATTGCAATAAAACGGTGCTGTGTGGTGACGAAAATGAAAGTTGTGAATGCACAGCCGTAAATTGTAAATGGCAAAAATTAAAGAGGGAAATTGGATCTAGAAAAATCAAGATTTCTATTTCATCGTTGTTAATTTATCATTAACAAAAGATGAAACGACGAGAAAGTTCACACAAACGAGAAAACAAGTCGCTTCGATCAATTGACAAGTGCGGGGGGGACGATCCATTTTGATTGGATCGCAGGAGAAACAAGATGGCCGCTACCTGAAACTTGTTATTCCCTCTTTATTTCGAAACATTTAGTAACTAACACCTTCCCGAACACCCTAACATTCATTACTATTCGTGAGTTGTAGTCGGGAATACGATCAGTATTTGGTTTCGTGTTGGTTGTCGAAATCGAAGAACAACAACTATGATCATAGATTTAAAGAAAAAAAAACATTTTAAAGACTTTGGGAGAGAAAGTTTGAGTTTCAAGTTCTCTTTCTTTTACGTAATCCTTTTTTTTGTTTTTCTTAAACGAATTTTTAGAAAAGAAATGATTGCACAAGCATTAAATTGTACATAACGTTTTCGAAAACTGTATACAGTCCTGTTGGAGGAATGGAAGTGGAAAGAATCAGCTGATAGGAAAAAAAACAAAACACACAAAGAACTTTTTGAGGGGAACCGGTGGTGCTAGGGTCCCGATATGGCAAGGGACCGGATTTGGCAGAAAGAAGAGAGTGGTTAGAGGACAAGCCGTAGAGGACGAAAACAAAGGAGACTCCAAAAACCGCCTGTAGCTGTTTCAAAACAGCTGATCGACCCCCTCCACAGATGGGGAAGGGAAACCGTATACACACACAGCTGTTCTCTCCCCCCCATACAATTTAAACAAAAAAAAAAGGGAGCCCCTCTCTTTTTTTTCTCAAAATTCATATTCAAAGTTATTTTCCATAGAAAATATCACTGCAGGCATGGAACACAACAATGGTCATCCTGTTTCTTCTCTCTTTTATTTCTTTGGAGTTTCGCCCAGAAAGAAAATTATAAAAAAAAGAAATCTCCTTAAAAATTTTTTCAGGTGGAGGTTCGACCTGGATCTTTTTAGCCCTGACCCCTAGAGACCACAGGTAGTTGATAGCCTTTGGATTAAAAAGAAATAATTTCAGTCACCTACATTGGATTAAGAGGGGAATTGTTTTAAGATGATTGTGTGTTGCTACCTGGATTTCTCCTTCGAACCACCCTTTAAACCCGATTTAAAGGTCCAGGAAAAACAAAAGAAAGATAAACACACGTTGTATGCTGATACAACAACAATGTAAGTCTTAACGCACGCTGAACAAGTGTGTTAAGCTAAATGAAACAACAGCCCCAAAACAAAATACGAACAAAAAACTCGTCCAGAAAGAAGATTCACGCACAGTGTATACCTGCCACACATGTTCTCTCCAAAAAAAAAAAACAAAATACTGGTTTAAACGATTGAATTTTCTATTACGCATTAAGTTTAATAGTATTTAGTCTGCGTAGTAATGCGCTATCATCCCCGTTATCACTTGCATGTTATTTACCACGGCTTTTTGATCGAACAAAGTCCAGGCGACTGGGATTTTTTTTAAAGACAAAACATACAAATAAATAAAAGCAACTTAAAGTGGTTCTGTGGGAAGGATGTGACCGATTCGACAATACGCGCTGTATCCAAGCAAAGGGAACAACAGTGTGACGTCATTCTTTGGGTATGTAACAAGACGATAAAGCTCATTATTTTGTGAGAAGCCAAACACTTTATTTTTTACGCTTAAAGGTCTTTTTGAATTGAGAAAGTTTTTTTTAACGCTTCCGCATGGTGTTTTGAGCGTGAACTCGTGACCAATAATCTCGTGGGGCTTTAGTTTGCACTCATCGTTTGTTTTTTTTTGGAAAAACAAAATTGCGATCCACGTGTCAATGACGAAGATCACAACAAAAAGTAGAACGGGTGAATTTATTTTCCTGTCAGCATCGCTTTTCCTCAGGGTTTTCGCGTAATGTATTTAGTTGGAATATAAAAGAAGAAGAGAGAAGAACATTGTGGCCGTGAGAAAGGGCCCCCAATGTTTTTGTTGGAAGGTAAATTTTCACCTTCAGAGAAAAAGCACAAATTCCCTCCCTTGATGACGATGTAAAACAACCCCTCCCGGAAATATTATTTGCACCTGAAACCGACGAACGACCTCTGAGAATCGTAGTCGTTGTACGGATAGCAACGAAAAGCAGGAAGGAAGGTGTGGATTAGCTAGAGGAAAAAACAACGGCAAACAACCAAAAAAATACAACGCAAAAAACAACTAAAATGCGATCGCACATTATGTGAATGCATCGTGTGGTTTTCAAGGGGAAAAAAGACGCCTTTTTTGTTGTTTGTTTCCCATTTGGGAAATTGTGGCGCAGTTTCGTAGCAAAAAGGTCTTTTCAAGGGCAAACTCAAAAAGAAGAAGTTCAACAAGTGGCCGCTAGGTGGCAGCATAACGCAGGAAGGCAAATGCCAGCAAACAAAGGAACAAAAGACTGCAATCTGGGACAAGATTGATGTCCAATTCAACAACATGAAATTCTGCCGAACAATAAAAACGATTGTTCAAATGGCACTTCAATACAAAGAATCAAAAGCTGTGCGCGAATGCAATGAAATTTGTGTTTTCAAAAAGATCAAGTTTCGCATAAGATAAGAGTGTGAAGTGTGAACTGTGAAGCCATAAGCGAGCGCCATCTTTAAATTTAATATGGCGATTGATATAGTCATTACCATTTCTTTAAAAAAAGTTTGGGGTTCGCAAAAATATGAATTGGGCACCGAATTCTTGTTTGTCATAGTGGGATATTCACTTTTGCTAACCTTAAAAGAAATTTATATAGTCCCGTGAGGTATTTACTTTCCCTGTCACCTGCCACTGCCAGCCCATGCTTTCCAAGGCCTCCATGCCCTACGTCACGACCAACTTCAAATCCCGAAAATGGAAAACAAATTACATTTCACACGCTGTAATTTGTTTTCCATTTGCTTCGGCTAATTAACATCCTTAATCGAGATCGGCGGATGAAAGAGGATAAAAAAAATTAGAGCGCCAAGATATTGGACGAAAGAGATCTGAAAGTTTCGTCTTTGTTTTCTTCGATGGCGGGGTTTGAAAAATGTTCAATTACCTATGACCAGATGGCGTAAGGACTTCGTCTTTCCTTCCCACACTTCTAATTCAATTGATATGAGATTAAATATTCGCTTTCAGTATTGGCAAATTCAAAAATAAAACGTGTTGGGTTCTCAAATTGCACAGGAATTAAACCCAAAAGAAAGGTACAAGGCAGACATATGAGATGCCAATTAATCTCGTCCCATGTGGTGATTCGAGATCGAGAGAATAGTCAACAACAGGTCGTAAAAAATCGATAACGATAAAACAGCTCCCCTTGCTTAATTACGATGATAAAAAAGAAAAGAATATGCGAAAACAAAGACTTACCGAGTTTCCCGCCGTTGTGACTAGGAGACCATCTTGTGAGAGAACACTCGGTCTGACATTCACCAGGTCTGCCGGCATCGTGGTGACGACCCAATCCGGATTTTGTACATCGTTTAGCGACAGAGAGAATTCACAGATTTTACGAATCATGAAGGTATTTTGCCATATCACTTCTTCATAATATTAAGTAAAATTGTTGGGTTGGAAATCACTTGTTTAACACTTAAAACACTTATTCCGCTCTCGCACACAGCCACGACGTGCACGTAAGCTCCTCGGCGGGAGAAATCCCACTAGCAGACGAATGTCGACAAAACCTCATATGGTTGTGCAACCCTGACCTACAGTCGTTGCAGTATTTTTTCATAAAATTTATATTTAATTAGAATTTCGTTCGTGCTTTTTTTGTGGGAATATCAAATAACCATTCCAGATGTAGACTTTAATTTGTTGATTGCATTTTTTTCTGTGCAACGCCAGCTATTGGCAAAATTTATTGCATTATTTTTTTACTTTGCATTTGCACGCCATCTACTGGCAAAATTTTAATACGGTATTTTTTTTCTAAAATGAGCACCTACGCCACCTACTGATAAAAAGATTTCATGCAAATTGCTTCTCCAACACAATGGGATCTTTTTCACATTCTAACCTTCCTATCAGGGATACTGGATGGAATTCAAGAGTTTAATATTCGACAACAATTAATATATAGTTATTTCGACAAGATTTCATATCTGTTATGGAAAAAATACATTTCTTGTCTCAGTTTATTGCAGGCATTTTTATGATAAACATCTTTTTTGTACATTCGGAGTTTGCCAGATGACTGACAATATCCTACAATATAAACGGAATCGGAATAGAATTTAGCTTGGAAAATATAAAGTACAGGATACGAGGCATGTCAAGTGATACAGGTAATAAACCGAAATCAATTAGCTTGGATCAATAAAAATATTTTGAACTTGTATTTTTCCGAATGACGATTGGTAAGCTAGGTCGATTCCGTATTAATTGATGTATCCCAGGTGATGGGCTTCGTTGTTCTCCTGCTGTTTGGCCAACAGGGTTTCGTGTGACATCGTTAATCCTATTCCAGCGAAGTTTGTCATCTGATTTACGGTGCTGCTCTGCTTGCAAGCCATTAATCCGGGGTATCATTAAACCCGACCTTGTACTGTGATCATCGTACGGGGAACAAGGAATGGTAGAAACTGACGTGGACGATTCCACAGAATGTAATTTTGTTTGCTGATGGAGCTCTTTGTAGTAGTTCTTATTCCAAATATCGACACATAAAACGACGAAGCAGGCGAAATTGGCGATGAGTGCGAAACCGCTAAAGATAACAACCAAAAGTTCCAACCACCACCACGTTACACCTATCCATGAAAATATCGGGTTAGTTCAGATAAGAAACATTTTAAAATGTAAAAGTTATTTGCGATATGTTACAGTTGCTTTTTGAAGGCTCGTAGTCAGTTGCTCCAACGCAGACGTGTTGTGGTATCTCGTTGTCATTGTAGAGTTTTACAAGTTCGGCAATGGCACAAACACCTGCCAAAGCCGATGTTACGCCAGCGAGAAAAGTGAGAACGGTCCCGAAGATCATCCTATATGATTAATACAGATATTAACATAGATAAGTATTGATTGATAAACTAATGGATTTTTTATGTTTTCTTATTTCTCGACATTCCTTACATGAGCCGCCGTCTAGCCCTGATGACGCAGAATAGAAAGAATCCAATCAAAGCGTTGGCCGAACCACTTGACATAGCCATGGCAGTGTACAAATCAGCCCAGGAACTTGCATAGTGTGTACTGGGAAGACTGTTTCCGTCGTACACTTGTGTAAAATTGTAGTAAACATAAGACTTTTCACCAAGCAAAAAAATTGTTAAATCAGTCAAATGAAAAAAAAAACTGTGGGTACAAGAAATTCGTTTGCTTACCTGCATACCGATAACAATCACGCCAGATGATATTAGTACTCCAATCATGGCTTTTGTGAACGTTTCTGGAAGGAGTGCTAAATGTTCATTATTGTATTCAGGTTGTGGTAAACGATGACTGTTGGGCACCATTCTTGAAGACCTTGTTGCCACAACGTTTGTGTCACCAAATTGTCCAGCAGCAGGTGCAAAAATGGTTTTATAAATGCACTTGCAGGTTTCCAAGGGCCTTCACTCCTGCCATTAAAAAAATTTCGAAATTGAATGACAGACTGATAATAACAAACTTCTCAGCCGAAGCTTATTAGAAAACTAAATGATACTATAGTTTTCACGCGTACATCATGCTTGTTCGTCCTATCAATTTCTTGGCCATGGCGCATGGACTTAGATAAACTTGAGATATTTTTCGTTTATCTTGGCACGAGGTCGTCCGCGTGGCTGTTTCATTGTAGTGATAATTAGTAGAGCAGCCTTTCAACTACTATCGATTTTACTGATTATGAAATACAAAGATAATTAAAGCTTTTATCCAGGGTGAAATAAAGTTACCATGCTTGACTGTGAGTTGACAATGTCGTGATGGCGACATATTTAGGCGTGGCTGTAAATCAATATAGTGACGTTAGCCCGTGTCAATCGTAGGTGGGTTAATTTCCTCTTGCACAAGGTTTCCGCCTCCAATTCCACCTACGTAAAAATGAGAAATTATGTTTAATTTTGTAGCATCCTAATAAACAAAACAATTATCACGTAGGTGTTGAAATAGCATTCCTTTGTGAAAGTGAATTGCTATTCTGTTTTACAAGATTAGTACTGTCTAATAAGATAGCTATCGGCACTTCGACAGCTGAATTTTATCCTTTATTGGGCACGTGCCTAAGATTGAGGCTATGCTACTTTCAGGACCAGTTGTTCTTGACACTAGGCGATACCTTTCCCTGGGCTGGTGTCGTACTACACAACACAACCATACCTGATGCTTGGTTCTCTGAAGTTTACTGGTTCACCTTGCTTCGTCATACTGTCGCAAGGTCGTCGAAGAACCTGTTCCGCGTTATTCTTAAGTACCTGAAAATTGAGCAAAGTGTGCTTTGTTATTATTTTTGGCTATGAAAAAAACAATTTCCTTATACTTTCACTCAGTTTGAAAATAAACAAAAAGAAATCAACTAGGTCCGGCAGACTAGACTGTGTTTCCTTGTCGAGGTTTCAATATAAAAGGCTCGATAGTGAGCCAGTAAGTCAATCAACAACCCTCCTTCTTACAGCTCACACTCTCTTCTGCGATACAACATGCAATCGATCGTATGTGCTTTGCTTTTAATATTTTAAAATTTCATTGCTACTTATTAAATTGTCTTATGAATTTTGTAATTTTGCCTACCCAAGGTTGCTTGCGTTTTGGTTTTGGCTGCGGCCTCTCATGCCAGATGGATCAACACTGGGTACGCAATGAATGGATTCGGCGGATACTATCCGATCGCTCCTGTTCCACATGTCGCTCCCTTCGGCGGAGTTCCGGCGGCTGTCCCATCGTTCTACGCAGCTCCCACCTTCACTTCCAGCCAATTCCACGCTCAGGATGAGATGGGCCAAGCCAGGTTCGGTTATGCTTTCCCTGGACAGGCATCGTCCAACTATCGTGACGCTCTGGGCAACCAGATCGGCAGCTACGCTTACGTCAATCCGAATGGCAAAGAGGTCCGCGTCTCCTACACCGCTGACCACCGAGGCTTCCGAGTCCTTTCCAACGACCTGCCAGTAGCACCTGTGGCCAACCCGGTAGCCCCCGTGGCCAATTTGGTAGCACCCGTCCAAGTGGAGGACACTCCCGAAGTGGCCCAGGCTAAAGCAGCTCACTTTGCCGCCCACGCTGAAGCCAGAGCTATCCTTGCTGCCGCCAAAGCCGCCGCTGCTGCCCCCAAACCCGTAGCACCTGTCGCCGCAGATCCCGTCAATGTAGCAGCCACCGTCGAAGCTCCAGTCGCCGTTGAGGCTTTCGCAGCTCCAGTTGCCGATGTTGCCGTTGTCGAACCCGTAGCGGCCTCTTCGGACTCTGTCGCAGTTGTCGTTGAACCCGTTGCCGCCGTCGTCGAACCAGTAGCGGCCGCCTCTGACTCCGTCGCAGTTGTTGTGGAACCCGTGGTCGCCGTAGAGGAACCCGTAGCGGCCGCTTCCGATTCCGTCGCAGTTGTTGTTGAACCCGTTGCCGAAGTCGAACCAGTGGCGGCCGCTTCTGACTCCGTCGCAGTTGTTGTGGAGCCCGTTGTCGCCGTAGTTGAACCAGAAACAGCCGCATCGAACGTTGTCGCAGTTGTCGTTGAGCCCGCAGCAGAACCAGTTGCAGTTGTCTCCGAGCCCGTTGAAGCCGCATCGGAGCCTATTGCCACTGTCGTTGAGCCCGTTGTGGCCGCTTCGGAGCCTGTAGCCATTGTCGCAGAATCCCCTGTAGCCGATTCGGAACCCGTTGAAGCTGCATCACAAACTGTCGAAGTTGTTGCAGAGCCCGTTGCCGCTGTTCCAGAACCCGTAGTAGTTGTCGAAGCTGAGCCTGCTGCTTCTGAAGTGTCTCCCGTCGTGGTTGCCGTAGCAGAGGAGGCTGCTTCCAACGTAGTTTCTTCAGCATAAATTGGGGTACTAGTTGTTAGTTTCTGTCATCAAACTTGTCATGGATCTTTTTGTTTCTCTTGCGTTGTCGTCACGTCAATTTCTTCTCATAGAAGACGACTTGCATTCGCTTAGCTCTCACTGTACATACAAAACCAATGTGTATAGAAGAAATCGTTTGATTTGAATACATACACATTACAAACACACCTGTTGGTTACTGCATTTTTTTATGTTTGGGAACATAAGGATCGTATCTCTTCCAAATGCATTTGTGTCAAAGTCAGACAATTGGCTAACTTGGTGTCACATTTGATGGCAATCTCTTTTCATGGAAAGGGTGTTAAACAGCAGAAACTTGAACTGTCCGGGACGGAAAAGGTGTTTTCCCGGTTTTAACTGGAACGTGCCATGGTCCTGCAATTCAATATGAACTGTTAGCATTTGAAGAAAAATTAAACAATGCTAATATAAATACGTACTTGAAAATGCACGCCCTCATGCCTCATGTGGTGACATCCGAATACGACAGCTTAGTCTCCTAATATTCAATACATAACATTAAATTATGGAGGGTTGGAAACATAAAAATTACATGCCTTTCCTTTTTTTTTAATTTCTAAAGGGATACGTATAGCATAAACAAGTTTTCGTACACATACTGCACAATTTTCTGCATTACCATCCCTTCTGTGAACTAAGACGGCCACATAGACAGTCATAAAAAAATCATAGCATTTCTTGCGTGTATCTAATAATCTTACGTTCCTTTTTTTGCACAGAAGATTACAAGAAGCTAAAATAATTAAAGCTGTAAAAAGGAACCTGTTCGATATTTAATTTCCCCTCGTCGTTGTGTTCAATTCTATGGAAATCGAACGAAAAGTGACGTCATATCGGATAGAATCAAGGTTGATGGGTACAATAAGAACGAGTTCAAAATTTGGGCGGAGCCCTCAATTTTCAATTGAAATTTTCTTCTGCGCTATATGTACGAATGAAGCTGAAAGGCGTTTACCCTTTACACGTGTAACAGACAGTCGTAAAATGCAAGGTAAAACATACCTGCATGCCCGGAAGGTTTAAAAAATAGTCTTTGATTCCATACTGATTTATACGATATGGCAGCGCAATCTATACAGGTACTCTTAATTGCATTGTTGAAACCAAGACCTTCGTTACAAGGCCAGTACCGACAAAAACTCTTCCGCATTATTCAAAAATGTTGGTTGCTTTCACACATACAAAAAAAGTTACATGATGTATATCTGTGACATTCATCATGGCCTTTTGTTGGCTGAACCATACTTTTTTGAATAGTTCCGGAAAAGCTGACGCCTTCATCCACCATACGAATAAGTATAAAAGACTCTTATCCCATAGAGTCAGTCATCCACCATCTCTCTCTCTCCTCTCACATCCATTTCAGAGAACCAAAATGAAATCTACCGTAAGTGATATTCTTAAGCTAACATTGTCTAACAGATATCTTTAAAACGTACTTACTTTGATAAACAGGTCGCATGTTTGCTGGTTCTCGCTGTTGCAACTCAAGCCCAATGGCTTAACCAGTACACATATGGCGCTGGAGGATATTATCCAGGTGTCACAGGTGCCTTAGTGGCTCCTGCCGCTCCTGTCGCTTACGCCGGAGTTCCGGCGGCTGCTGGCCATCGTTCTACGGAGTTCCCAGCTTCACTTCTGCCCAATACCATGCTCAGGATGAGATGGGCCAAGCCAGGTTTGGCTACGCTTTCCCTGGACAGGCATCGTCCAACTATCGTGACGCTATGGGCAACCAGATCGGCAGCTACGCTTACTTCAATCCGGAAGGCAAGGAGGTCCGCGTTTCCTACACCGCTGATCACCGAGGCTTCCGAGTCCTTTCCAACGATCTGCCAGTAGCCCCAGTGGCCAATTTGGTAGCACCAGTCCAAGTCCCGGACACGATGGAAGTAGCACAGGCTAAAGCCGCCCATATGGCCGCTCACGTTGAAGCCAGAGCAGCTCTTGCTGCTGCTAGAGCTGCTTCAAAGGCTCCCGCTGCGTCTGAAGCTGCACCTGCTGCTCCAGTAGCTCCCGTTGCCTCTGACGCTGCACCTGCTGCTGAAACCGTTCCAGTCACCACCGCCTAAATGTTGAGCAATTAAAATGAATAGGTGAAATTCAATGATTCCTGTTGTAAAATATCCGAGCTGATTTTTTTCAAAGTTTTTTTAAAACTAGCAAATCAAACGAAATACACAATTTTAAAAAATCAATTTTTATAGTTGTTAACTTTTGGGGGAATCCTAATCGGACAAAAATGGAAATTCAATGACAAGGCGTTTTTCGAGAATTACAGAAACCAGAAAAGCAAAAAGAATGCGAAAAAAACTTTCCCTTTTTTTTCAAAGAACCTTACCAACTCACTGTGCAGCTTAAAATTCAAACTAACTGTAGGGCTTCGTCATTGAGATTTCGAAATTCTAAGAAACAAAACTAAAGCTTAAAAAAAAGGGCAGTTCGGGTATTTGGAACATGAGCAAGGACAGCGTATCGAGAATGTACCAACAAGTGTTGACTTATCTGTTTGTGAAATTCAACCTTGTGTTCAATACTTGTTCGTTCATCACGGTTAAAGTTCCTGTGTGCAGTATTTAATGATACGGACTCATTTCCACGAAATCCCAGTTGCTGCTGTTGCAATCCCGTCATGCAAGGCACAAATACAAGTTGCATCAACAAGAGGATTACCATGAGGAGACGTAAACAGGAATGATTACACGCAGATACCTATATAACTAGACTGGCTATTGTACAACATAAGAAACCTAATTTTCCAGAAAAGCCATGTTAAATCTTGCTGGAACATAACGTTATCGGACCTGATCACGACTATGCCTAGTAGCCCCGGTTCCTGCCTTACAACTATCGTAACGGTATTGAATAATTACATCTCTTTGACATTAGAACTTCCTCATGAAATCTGGTTTGTTAAGATCCCTCAAAAAGTTGACAATGCATTGGAATTTTAGTTGATATAAAAATTAAGGAAAACATTGAACCAAAAGACAGTCGCGTGCTAAAATATGACCCATACCTTATTTGCGTTTTATCAGCTGGATGGTCCTAATCAGCGGT
This sequence comes from Daphnia sinensis, assembly GCA_013167095.2. Taxonomy (NCBI): domain Eukaryota; kingdom Metazoa; phylum Arthropoda; class Branchiopoda; order Diplostraca; family Daphniidae; genus Daphnia; species Daphnia sinensis. The sequence continues at coordinate 5,896,869 of CM023191.1, read as the reverse complement.
CGGATATGAAGTAATACGATGGCCTAGTGATGTTGAGATAACGACTTCAGGTACTAGACGTGGCCGCTCTTACACCTGCGGGGTGCGGCACTTTAGTCTGGCCGGCAAAACTGTTGTGATTGGTGTGGTCTCATCATGAATTTGTCACAAGATGTTATGCTGGAATTCAACTGCAGTCAATACGAGTTTGACAGCGATCCACCCGATGTTTCGCAACACTTTGACGGTAACAATCAAAATGTTTTCTAGTGCTGTATGTCGTCGGAAACGTGCATATCTCGTTTGTCACAGCGTTCGGTATCATTGGCCTGGGTATCGCTTATGGAGGCACAGCCAGTTCTGGGCTGTTAGCGCTTCTTTTCTTCATCCAAATTTGCAGCAACGTCAGGAAATGTCCGTGGGAATGGCAACGTTCTCTCAGCTGGATTGGTACAATTCTTGGTTCATAATTTTCTTTGGAAAGTAACTGATTTTCTATGATTGTTAGTTTCCATGCCTATGATAATCTCTTGCTCTCCTTAACGTCATTTCTCGTTCCACGGGCTGGAAATCTCTGCAGCATCGTCAAACAATCGTACATTAAATATTTCAACATTTAATTATTTAAAAACAATTAACCTTGATGTTTCCAGGTATATGCCATTCATGTTGATGCACTTTCTCGATCTTGCACTGATGATTGACGGTGACGAAGAGCAAATTCTTAACACACTGATGGACAATCGAGTTCCAATGTCTCTTTGCGCATCTCCTTGCTGTTTCTTTGGCCTCTGCTGTAGGAGTTCTATCGTCACCAGGTGGATTATTCTTTTAGACAAAAAACTGTTACTGTAATTTCAATTAATACCTTTCATGATAGACGAGGATTTCGAGCTATGAGACGAAGAGTGTATCAAGCACCACTGTGGCAATTTCTGCTAACAATGACTGCTGTCGTTCTGGAAATAGCTGAAATCAATCAATTTCTTCCTGAAGTAAATTTTTAAAGCCACATATTCCATGTTCAAAGCATAAACTTTGAGATTTTTGAATGCAGTACATCGTGATGCCTCTATTTCAAACCTTGGCCGGCCTGAACGTCCTAATGTGCATGTTGGGCAATTGGGGTTTTAACGTTATCGTCAAGACCTTTAAAGGATTAGAGAGATCAAACTGGAATCGTCGCATGGTAACCTTTCCCCATTTTCTCTTTCTACGTACGTGTTCATATATCATTATTATCATTTACCTTCCTGTAGCAAAAGGCACACGCTTTGACTCTATTCATCGCTGTCATGAAGATTCAATTCTTTGTGCTGGGACTGCTAGTGGATTATACTGATTACATCCCTTGTTCGCCACCGGCTATTTCACCCGTTCACATGAAACAAAGTAGGTCGATCCAACTGGTTAGAATCGTCGGCCTAACTCACTTAAAAAAAAACAGAAAATTAATTCATGATAAATTTATAATGCAGATATTGATGCTGTACTTACCCTAGCTGAAGCTCTTCTCTTCGGTGTCATCTTCACATTCGTTTACCGAGTCCGCCAATCTGATATCGATCGGGCAATTAAAGGTGACGGCGCAGAAAGATCGCCAAATTTCTTTTTAATCCCCAGTATGCAAACGAGTTAAATGCATTCACACTCAATCCCCTCAGCTTTCTTCTTGCTAAACTAAAATTAATCAGATAAATAAAAAACGATTTGAAAACGAATGAAGCTTCTTACTCGTTATTGTCTCCAATCGAAGTAGGTCCAAATGCCCACGCTTTGCAGGTTAACCGCAATGTGATAATCTATAAAGGACACGAACCGGTTGACTCGGCTTTGTGAAAGAAATCGTCGCAAGAGCTTCTTTTTATTTAATAAAAACATACTCTTCGCTCTACTTTCCCGTTGTTAGTCTCTACATGATTTGTCCTTTCTCCGTTTTCTCTCATAACAGGCTGCTGCTGAGCGGAGAGAACGCTAGTCAATCGCTGACGGCCAAACCGTTCACTCGTATCACACACGCGAATAATTCCTTTTAAACAAAAATATTAGTTTTGATAATTTAAGTGCTGAAGGTAAACTTTTTTAAAATTTTTACCAGTGCAGCTAATTCTAAAATTCCATTTAGTTTCGAAAATGTACGCATCGACGGATACTTCGTCGATAGAGAGCAAAATGTACTATCACCATCATCAACTGAAGAAGATGAAACAGGGAAGGACAGAGCGCATCCGCAATTTCACACGTCGTATTGATGCAGCCTTCATGGAAGCCTATGGATGTCGTGACGTTCCCGATCCAGATTTCAATTTGTTCCGTCGTGGTGTGAAAAAAGATGTCCTTGTGCGAGGAATGCAACGATCCGTTTGGAGAGAATTGCATTCGTCCTACCTGTTTGAACACATCATCGATGAAGATGTCTCTTGGCACGATCTGTGTGAAGCCGCGCAAAACGCTGAATGGATTGTTGACCTAATGCGGATTGGATCGGCCCGTTATGTTAACCCGCCAGCCGTTCCAGAGAAATTGATCCACAATTTCAGTATCAATCGAAACGGATTTGTTCGTGTTTACACTGATGGCATCTGTCTCCAGCAAGGCCATCCGGATGCTCAGGCTGGCATTGGCGTTTGGTTTGGGCGTAATCATAAATTGTAAACATTTAAATTATTAGGTACACGTTGTAAGTCTTTACAATGTAAACTTGATATTACCAGAAATCTGAGCGAGCCGCTTGATGACCGAGATGACACGTCTAAAAGTGCTGCAGAAATCAGAGCAGCTATCGAAGCCATTAAAATTGCCAAGGCGTGGGGAATCGGCCGGATGGCCATCCATACAGAATCCAAATACCTCCGCAACGTCATTGAAAATCTCATCTTTTACTGGATGGATAACGGCTGGAGGAAGACGACTGGAAATTTAATAAAGCATCGGAAATTATGGCGTGAACTTCTGTTTACTTTAGAAGAGATGGATGTAGAATGGAAGTACCTCAAAGGCCCAGGAATATACGACGATGGATCGTCAGCCGCTAAGCGATTGGCCCGCGAAGGGGCTGAACGTTATTGACGCTGCTTGTTGTTTTTTTTAAATCATTTTAACCGAGGACGAGCAGGACTCTGGATTGTTATTGTATCTGTTGGAATTATGAATTTCAAAATGTAATAAATTGTCGGAATTAGTTACAACTTAAACTAGTCTTAAACTATTACGTTACATGCTAGATGGCGGCCTAAGGTCCCCAGATTTGAAGTTCTGATAACGCAATCAATAGATAAACAACGTCAAAAACGATAAGGTAGTAGCTTTTCACTTCGCTGACGATCGCGTCCTCAGATTCATTTGCTTTTTAACGTTGCAGGTAAGATTTCTAAATATTTTTAAAATGCATTTCCGTTCCACATTTGTTGTAACTCCGTAAATCAAAACTGGAATTGAAAGAGACATGAACATTTTCATGTCCCTTTACTTCCATGTCATCCAAAAAGAAAGAAAAGGTAACGAAATGCGGAGAAAGCAAGTATATGAGATAGTAGTCCAAAGATAACAAAGTGACGTCTGACTATGTTCCGCTAGCACGCTGACTCATTTTTTTCTTTCTTTCGTTCGCATAACTAACATTACCAAAATCTCGTTTATACCACTAGTGCACTGTGCTACTAAGACGATGGCGGAAGCTGCGGAGGCGCCCGCAGTTGCCCAGTTGACTGTGACAACGGTACCTGGTCAACAGTTATCGAGCCGGTTGCCATCACAGATTGAGCAGACGCAACGACAGGTAGACGAGGTGGTTCAGGTGATGCGAAAAAATCTGGAAAACATCGAAGCTCGCGAGCGCAACCTGAACGAATTGGAACTGCGAGCTGCAACGCTAGAAACCCAAGCGCAAGAATTTCATGTGGCCAGCGCACGAATTCAAAGGAAAATGTGGTGGAAAGATATGAAATGGACGCTTATCGCCGTTGGAACAGTCAGCACCATTATTATTATTGTTGTCGTTGTCCTCGCTGTACAGCTCTCTTAAAAAGGATGACACTAAACGTCACACAGAATCGTTCCCCGTGATTCCCGCATTTGGAAAAATGTCTTCTTGTCATATGTATGCAAATTTCGTTACTCGGTTTATCAAAATTTAAGTCAAATATGGTTACTTATAATACAATTACTCGATATTAACATATTTGTTGGCTGTTTTGTAAAGCATTTTTAAACAGCAAATACGATGTTACCAAATAGTATTACATCTACTATTTTAAACTGATGTGCGCACGTGTTGCTGGATATCGAACCCCCCTCAGGTCTGGTTGCTGAACCAGACTCGAGTCGTAAATCCCCAAATTTAGGTTGCGCAAAAATAACATTCAAGCTTTAAAAACGAATTGCCAACCCAAATAAAGTGACACACACAATGAAATCTGACTGGTCGTTGAATCTGTGATAACTTTCTTTTACGGCGATTCGCTGGAGCATGGCGACATTGGCTTCATGCTCGCTTTCAAAGATTTTCCCCAAATTCGGCAGCATAAAATTCCGTTAATTTATTCGTGCAGCCGGTTGTTTGTCTTCCATTTACGATTTTAGCTTTCCCTAATTTCAAGTATGCTATCTCTTTCTTAGTTTTCTTTCTTTAATGTCATGCCAAATAGGTAGATGCATATTTTGTTTTTCAAACACTTAATGAACTCCACCCGCCATTATCTAGGTTCCTGAATACGGAGGCGTAACAAAAGCGCGTTAACTTAAATGAAGTTGTAGTTCAGTTATGTTGTCCTGCCCCTGTGAAATGTCAAGTTTCAGTTTAACGGACCCGAGGCGATGACGCAAACAGAATCCTACCCTTCCCTACGAGGCCCTTAATGCGTTCCAACTATTTTAGCATAATATGGCATGCGTGCCCTAGTAAGGAATGGGACGCAATTCCAGAGATTTTACAAACCCTTACTCCAGTTATTTCTCAAAGAGCATTGTGTTCAAGAAATCAACCTTGCTATTACTTTTCATTTCTCCAAACAAAAGGAGTGGGGTGAAAGCACTTACCTGTCGTCTGAATGCGGTGAAAGCGACGTGTGTAAACCAAAGTGCAAGTCCATTTCCATCGGTCAGCAAAATGCCAGTTTTCTTGGCAAGCGAACAACTCGTTTGGCTCTTTCTGGTCACATCTCTGGTTTCCCTAGTCTACACGGCAACAGAGCGTAACGAAGCAATTAAACGCAGCTTTCACATTGAACCGTCACAGTCATTTTTGACCGTAACAATTCCTGCTGAAGATGACATTACCTTGGATAGAATGGCCGACGATGAAATGACGACTACAGAATCTTCTCTAGTGGCAAAGTCGACGAAAGCGCCTCGTCAGAATAAACGGGTTTCCTCCTCACTAGTGTCCGTGTTGAATCGCTGTCTCAACAGACTTTTAACCCCACGTTTTCTGGGCCCATTTCTAATCTTTGCTGTCATCGTTAGTCTGCTGAACGGCCCACTTTTCGGACTCAAAGTGCTTCTCTTCTCCATCCAGTTTAATATCGTTTTCCCAACGTTTGTCTGCTTCGTCTCGGTATGTATAACTCTTTAACGTTGATGTGTCCTATTAATTACGAGAATTAAGAATTGTTTTTTGTAATTTACAGGAATTTTTCAATCGTAATACTCATCAAGCAAGACTCTCTTAAGGATGCAGAATATTGTCATTCTTGTTGATACATGTATGTCAATATTGTAAATTCTGTTTTGGGATTTTCCTAACTGTTATCCGTTTAAAACGAATCGTACCATTTCGGATGGTCTTTGGCCTGAAAGAACAAATAGATAATCAATTACTTACGTTGTTTAAAGTAAATAAGAATTCGTACCAAATGCAAGCATACGATAAGCAACCTTACGCCGTATTGTCATGGCAACGAGAAGCTTAACTCGTGCCTATAAATACGAGTGTGTGGATCAGTGAAAAACACCCAAGGCTTGCAATAGTAACATATACTAAGCGACCTTCAAGCCTGTGACTGCGGGCGTCGTCGTTCGTTTATTTCATTCCTAAAATACCAAGACCACATGCACTGACGACGCGGCCCATGTTGATGCTAGTCAGTTGTTGTCGGCCTTCATACTCTGTCGCAGTCGCTGTTGCTAACTGATCGTGTTGTTTTTGCTCCAACATTTAAACAATGGTCACCATTTCTCAACAGCAAGATTCAGGTTTCACTTTTCTTTTTTCTCGTTTCTCTTTCTTGTGTTTAGTTCTGTTGAGCTGGCACTGACGTAACAATGTTTTCGTGGTCTATAGCCAGTTCCAGAATTCTAAGACATCCTGAAGAATATGACGATCAAATCCCAAATGTAACGCTATCCCAGTTTGTCGTCGACAGGATGCGTGAATTTGGCGACGACGTATCCTGCGTAATTGATATAAACATTTTAATTCAAAGCTTGAGGTCGTAAATATGTTAATCTACCAACAGTTGTGATGATATTTCTGTAAAGATTGATCCAGACACGAAACGGAAGCTGACGTACAATGAAATTGCCGACAGCATCTTGGCATTAGCCGCTGGATTGCAACTGAAATTCAATCTCAAACCGGGAGACATGGTGGCTGTTGCTTTACCCACTTGTTTAGAGTACTCAATCACAACCTTGGCATTGAATCTGTGCGGGGCGACGTCCACCTTAATCAATCCAGCGCAGACGATTTGTAAGTTCATCTTTTAGTGTTTGATCTACGTACAACTGCAAAAAATAATTAATAATAAATGTTTTATCTTGTAGCTGAATTAACACATTGCGTCCAGTTGACAAAACCTACATTATGGATTGGGACGGATAGTTTTGACAGTAAATTTAGTCAGCTCTATCCGCAAGTTGCCACCCGGCCGCCAATGGTTTTGTTGAGATCGGCAAATCGTGGTGGCACCAACTGGGAAGATCTATTGACATCCGGACGAGGAAAAGCCGTTCAATCGGTGGGGAACAATCCACTAGAATTAGTGGCTTTCATCCTGTTCTCAAGTGGCACGACAGGCGTTCCTAAAGGCGTCGCACTTACGAATTTGAATTACGTCGTAACGAGACGACAGAGCCAGTAAGTGTTTTGAGCCATTCACGATCTATTATTCAATTGATGTTGATTTTTTTAATGCAGAGAAACTACAAAATACCTGATACGAAATCCTGATGATGTCACTTTGTTTTTCATGCCATTGTATCATGCGGCCACACTCAACGGCCTTTTTGAATGTTTCATGCGCGGTCTTTGTTTCGTCCTCATGAACAAGTTCACCTTTGAAGGGATGTTGAAGTGCATCCAAGAATTCAAAGTTCGTAACAAATTTAATCAGTCTGACAAATTTAAAACTGATATTATTAAAAATATATTCAAAATTAGATTACTGTCATGTTCTTGGTACCGGCCATAGCAGTCCAACTGTTGAAACAGCCAGTGGAGAAATATTATGACCTCAGTTCTTTACGGATGATGAGATCTGGAGCAGCTGCCATCAGCAAAGAAACGCTTCTTGCCCTACAGGAAAAGTTTGGTGTTCTCATCCTGCAACTCTACGGCTTGACTGAAGCGACCCTCTGTACCCATGGCAACACATTCACGCATAATCGTGATGGAAGTATCGGTATCGTCATGCCCTTCTGCGAGTCCAAGGTTTAATTCATATCATTTGGTTAATTGTAAGCATGTAAAACAGAAATATTTACATAGGTTGTGGATCCAACAACTGATGCGTCCCTGGGTCCTAACGAAGAAGGCGAAATTTGCGTAAGAGGCCCCATTGTGATGAAGGGATACATCGGTAATGAAGCCGCTTCTAAGGAGACCGTTGACCCGGAGGGATGGTTGCATACGGGTGACATCGGCTACTATGACGAAGATGGCTTCTTCTACATTACAGACAGGAAGAAAGAACTCATCAAGTACAAAGGTCTCCAAGTATCTCCTACCGAACTGGAGAAGATCTTGCTGAGCCATCCGGACGTGCAAGACGCCGCAGTGGCTCCTGTCCCAGATGAAACAGCTGGTGATTTACCTCGAGCTTATATTATCAAGCGGCCCGGATCGCATCTGACGGAGAAGGAGGTTGCCACGTTTGTAGCAGGTTTGTTATTTTGTTTGCAGAAAAATATTAACGGAAAATATACTTTTATTGTTTCTGCAGATAAGGTGAGCCCACACAAGCGTCTACGAGGTGGAGTCATCTTTGTCGATTCCATTCCTAAGACGGCCACGGGAAAAATCATGCGACGTGAACTGAAAAATATCAAAAGCAAATTATAGAAGTTTCTTTTTGATCCAGAGCTGTGCCTATTGTCTTACAAATGACTTATGCCTTATAGAAGTTGCTCGCGTAAAAATATATCTTTACCCATGAGTCTTGATTTCGGTGTTGCTAGTCGGCAGAGATTGATCGTTGCACATGCGCTTGAAGTTTGTCAAGACGTAATTGATATCTGAAATAGATAAAAAGGCATGCAATGTTTTCTGCTTTTACCATACAAATACGGTTGAGTCAGTACAGAAAATAGTGTTGTTATTGACTGACCTGACAAGTTACAGGCGTGAAGAAAAATGGCTTTTCATGTTCCGCAATGGATTTCAGCACCAAATAGCGTAACGCTATTCACATTGGCCCTTGTTGTGACCTGTGCAATATTCTTTGCGATCATTAAAAGGATAAACTTCATACAGCGTGTTAACAAAATACCTGGAATGTTTGGCGGTTTTACTTTTCTGGGCAACGCCACCGCATTTCTTGTCGCACCAGAAGGTTGTATACAGCCTCTATTTTGATTATTACGTATTTCCATATTTTCTTTCACAGAACTTTTCTCCCGGATTATGGGCTACGTGTGGATTATGCGCTCTTGTGGTCCTGTGCTTCGCATTTGGGCTGGGCCATTCCCGAATTTTTTGCTGTTTACACCCGAGGCGTTTGAGGTTAGATCTGTGTGAAAATAAAATTAGTTTAAACGTTAGAACTGTCCGTTTTACTTTCATAACAATTAAACTAAAACTACAACTATTATCTACGCCTTTGATTGGGTCATTAGGTTGTGCTAAGCAGTAATAAGTTAATTGACAAGAGTCGTGAATATGATTTTCTTCATCCTTGGCTTAATACTGGATTACTCACGAGTACAGGTAGTTTGCTGGATTTCTACTAAAGGAGCGTCGATTAACTTGTGTAATTTGATTCGACAGGAAGCAAGTGGTCTAGTAGGCGAAAATTACTTACACCAACCTTCCATTTCAAAATTTTAGCAGATTTTGTACAAGTTTTTAATGAACAGAGTCAGATTTTGATAGTAAAAATCAACGCAGCCATGGAAACCCAAAAGTACGGCTTTGATATTTATCCATTTATAACAAGATGCACCCTTGACATCATCTGTGGTAGTTCCATTTAACACTAGCTTTGTCGCACTCAGTATTGTAACAGATTTTTGTTTAGAATCAGCAATGGGCTGCAAAATTGATGCCCAATCTCACGGCGATGGCGAGTACCCTCAAGCTGTTCAGTCGTAATACTTCTAATTGCATCACTTGCTACTGTCGGGTGCTAATTAATTTCTTACATAAAGGATGTGCCGAATTTTAAATATTAGAGCAAGTCAACCGATGATGCAATCTAATCTCTTGTTCCATCTGTCCTCGTATGGCGCAGAGCAACGTAAAAATCTCAAAATCTTACATGGCTTTACGGACAAAGTAATTTTGTCCTTGATTCGTGAGTTGTGTGAAAGTGGCTCTTACCGTTTACTGTATCGGTACAGGTGATTCAAAGTAGGAAGCTGGAACGGAAGCAAACTAGCTTACAGAAGAATGCCATTGATGTGGGTACCATTCAAGATGAAAATCACATTCCAGGTAGTTTTTTCTCCGAAAAAGTTGTTTTGAGCCATTATTATCTTAAATTTTGACTAATACTCTGCCTTTACCTTTTCAGAGAAGAAACGTTTGGCTTTCCTTGATCTTCTTATTGATGCTTCAAACGATGGGATTTTGCTAAGCGATGCCGACATTCGTGAAGAAGTAGACACTTTTATGTTCGAGGTACGTTTACAAACGTAACTCAATTGCAGATATTTTTCAACGTGCCATTTCTTCTTTTTGTCTCTCAAGGGTCATGATACGTCGACAGCTGCAATCAACTGGTCCCTTTTTCTCATTGGGAGTTATCCACACGTTCAGGTTACTACAATCCTAAGATAAACCAAATTTACATTATTAAATGTTTGCAATTTTCATAGGAATTAGTCTGTAAAGAACTTGATCGCGTGTTTGGGAATTCGGATCGTCATGCTACAATGAATGACCTAAATGAATTGAAATATCTCGAATGTTGCATTAAAGAAGCTCTGCGTTTGTATCCCAGTGTTCCCTTAATAGGTCGTCAACTGAGCCAGGATACTACCATACGTATGAACAGCATTCGTTGACCTCTTATCCCAAATTAACTAACTAGATCTGTTGTGTCTATTGGTTAACACTAGATGGATATACCATACCCGCCAACACATCAGTGTTTCTTTTTACCTATATTCTGCATAGGGATTCTAAACACTTTCCCGATCCCGAACTCTTTCAGCCAGAACGGTTCTTTGAGGAGAACAGCAGAGGGCGACATCCATATGTTTACGTCCCATTCAGTGCTGGACCACGAAATTGCATTGGTATATTGCTGTTACTCTGTAAGCGGTACAATTCTAAACGCGATTTTCTTTTCCCCTTTGAAACAATTCAGGACAGAAATTTGCGATAATGGAGGAAAAAGTTATTTTGTCAACAATTTTGAGAAATTTTCACGTGAAAGCTCTGGATCAGAGGGAAAACATTGTTCTTTTGAACGAAGTAGTACTTCGTCCCCGCGACGGAATAAGGCTTTGTTTAACTTCCAAAAAACTTAAACAATAACTTAGAAAAGGGTTGGATTTCAATACATTTTCGTGAACTGGGGTCGCTGTCCTATTGCCATGTGTTTTCTTTTCTGGCACATTATCTGGAGGGCATTTCTAGGTTTTTCAGTTGGAAAACCGTGGCTTTTGTTCAGAGCCTTTTTTGCAAGGGAAATGCAAACATTCAACAACATACAACATGTAAACGTTCTTCTAGGGGAAATAATTCAAGACTTCTAGCAGATTCCATCCGAAAATACGTTCCAAAATTACTATTGATAGCAAAACTTTTAACCACATGGAACCTAATGTGAGAGAATTTTTTTTTTATATTAACGGTACGAACGATCACGAAGAGTTCGTGTGATCACACATGTTAAAATTGTATTGACAAGGAAATACTTGAGGACTCTTAAAAAACAAAAGATCATAGGATGTTTCTAATATAATTGGATACGAGTTGGCTGAACGGATCGAATAAAAAATGTCTCGAAGTTACATGTACATGGGATTCTAATGATTTTAGTCTTTTAGCCTAGTCTGTACGGAAAAGAATGGAAACAATAAGCCTGGCCACAGATCTACACGCAGAAGCCTTGAGACAGAAAATTCAATGAGAACTCAGGAAAAAAATGCTACTTACTTTAGCAGGATTGAGTAGTTTTTCTGGATTACGATTCACAACAAATTGGTGTCTTCAACTGCGATGTTCTCCCAATTCCAAGGTACTGTTCCAACTTCCAGCTCCAGGACGTTGTGTTTCACACATCAGCTTTTCGCCACCACCTGTAGTTTGATGTTTGAAGAAAGAAATTATACCGGGAAACGTTTAGGCATGTCTTAGTTCCAAGTTACCCCGCCTGTAGTAGCGTGTAGCAACCCCATCTGGCGGTGTCAACCTTCTTGAACTTTCTTTGCCGTAGTTCAGGAAATTAGATTAATATTAAGTGTACACGTAGCTCCTGAGTTATGTTGCAATAGGTCGATTTAGTGGTGAGAGGTGCTGGCAATGCTGGTAGCCTAACCAGCTCGGAGGGATGTTCCAGTCGACAGGGAATCGAGAACCCGGTCGATGTTTGACAAGGCCTCCGTTTTCTGATGATAACGGGGTGAGTGTCATCGCCATTGGTGCGTACCATCCATAATCGTCATCAGCAACGAAAGTGTTGTTCAACTGTTTTCTTCTTTGTCCCTTAAGAAACGATGTTGGGTAAGTGAAGGTGGTCGTTAAGATCACAAACACACAAGACGTGCCCACCTGGAATTTTGAAAACAATTCTTGATTTCGATTACTAATTCAAGAACATTTTTTTTTAAATTTTGAAAGCTATTACTATGAGTTTCATGATTTCCGTGCCTTTGGTTCTACGCGATCGGCCAGCGTCCGCTAGGCAACTGCTGAGCACAGCCAGGGACGGACTGAGAATACTCATTAACTTTCTTGTTTCGTTCTTCAGGGCGTTGGTAGAGGCGGAGTTCAATATTCTTCTGCCCGTTCGAGGAGGGAGCCTTCTTGAGTGCAAGTTGTTGAATCAGAAAGATGTCACCACGTCACGTCTGTGGATGCAGAAAACCATGTTTGTCTGATGTTATTTTCCTGGTTTTCATTTAGCTAATGCGGCGTAGTGATATCTTGAAACTACTTGTGGCAAATTCTCGCAAAATGGACGCGCACGTTTACGCCCGAACGAAAGGTAAGAAGGAGACTCGTTTTTCTCAGCATCCTTTACATTCATAATTTGCTATTACATTATAACGTCACGTACATTTCTGTGTTGTGATGGCCATCGTTTATTCTAGGGATTGATTTCGCCAAATGTGTTGTTGGACATTTGTTGCAGAATGCCTACTCTGTGCAGGGCCATCCATTCTGCCAATGCCAACAATTCTTAAGAATCCATTTTCATAATTTCGTTCTTAGAAACTTAAGTTATCATGTAAAGAGTTTAAATGTTTCCGAAGCCGGTTAAACAATTCGGTTTAAGGTGACTGCAGCCCTGATTGATCATTAATCAAAACCCTTATCCTTAAGGTAGACAATAAAGTTCGTCTGCTAATGTTTTGCGTAATACACTAGCAGTCTCAACGTTTAGACGCTAGATGGCACGATTACATGGCCATAGGTGCGCTGCAGTCTGACTATTGGGATATGGGCGACACTGCGACAGTTTGGCCATACTCAATCTTCGTCGGCCTTCTATTATGGTTGTGCGCATGCGCAGTTTTGAGTCATAACCACGCGATAACAGTTTAGTGACTTATTAGTCACATGTGTTCAATTGTTCATTCCCAGAAGGTGTTCTTGTGTAAATTCGGGTAACTTCGGTTACTTAATACAAATGGGTGTTGTGTAAATGAATGGTGTCATTTGTTTTGAATTTGTTGGACTTAACTCAAGTGTGGTTTGATTGGTATTTACGGCATTTGATTATCAGTGTTATTCACTTACTTTGTTCGTGAAGTTGTAGCACCATTTTTCCTGATGGTAATTTTTTTCATTTGTAGATTTTTTTTTTGCCCACCATCATTGTTCCTCATTGCGGGCGAGCGGGCCGTTTGTGCCCGCCATGATTGTTTTTTTCTTTTTTTGCTGCACGCATTGCGGCCCTTTTTTGTCCATCGGCTTTTCATTTTTGTATTTTGTTGTTGTTGATGGGCAATTTTACGGTACTGGCTTTTTCGTTTTTTTTCGTTTTTTTGCCGGCCGGCTTTCTTTTTTCTTACGTGCCATTGGCTCGTATTGGCAGGCCAGCTTTTTTTTTTGGGGGGGGGGGGGTTTAGGGCAATTTCTTGCCCGTCATTATTTTACTTTGCTGATGGCCATTTTATCCCCTAGCAATTTTTTTTTCGTTTTGTCGGATTTTTATCTCAGGAGGTCGTAAAATCAACGCCCTTTACCTATCAACGCCTACACAATCATTTACTAACGATGAGTAGACGAGTGTTGCTGGCTCAAAATCATGGCGGAAGGTACTGGCGCGACAGCATTTTAATTTTAGTTTGTCGCGCCAGTACCTTCCGGCGTGACCTATGTGGTCTTATCTACTCATAGCTAAGCTCTACCAACAAAGTTGTCAGGGTCATTCCAGTACAAGCAGGTTTTTCTATTATCTAAAGCTATCCCCAGTACGTAAAAGCTAAATTCAACTGTGCACTACCAACGAACGAAACTGACAAAACGTCCAGTGAAAGTGAGTGCTCAGTGCAGTGTGAATGCTTTGTGAGGCCATACTATTTAAAGTGAGAATAAAGTAAGGATAAGGAATTCGGAACACAGTTGCAAGACACGATTACAACTAATTCAATTAAGTAAAAAACTGCCGATTGGGCCATACTAAACCGTACCATCTTCATTTCTTCTCTCTTCAAATGGGCGTAGATCTCTGGTAGCTCCGGCGGCGTTCTTGAAGTTCCCGCGACGATCTTGTAGCTCCCGCGACGATCTTGTAGCTCCCGCGACGATCTTGTAGCTCCGCCGACGAACTTGTAGCTCCCGCGGCGTCCTTGCAGCTCCCTCGACGATCCCCGTTGGACCTTTTCGATGGCCGGCCTACCTAATTACATAAACGAAAAAAAAACACAGTTAGTACACTATGATTTATCAATGATACCTTTTTACGCTGCTTCTCTTGAAGCTCCCCCGGCGTCCTTGTAGCTCCCTCGACGATCCCCGTTGGACCTTTTCGATGGCCGGCCTACCTAATTACATAAACGGGAAAAAAACACAGTTAGTACACTATGATTTATCAATGATACCTTTTTATGCTGCTTCTCTTGAAGCTCCCCCGGCGTCCTTGTAGCTCCCCCGGCGTCCTTGTAGCTCCCGCGGCGTCCTTGTAGCTCCCTCGACGATCCCCGTTGGACCTTTTCGATGGCCGGCCTACCTAATTACATAAACGAAAAAAAAACACAGTTAGTACACTATGATTTATCAATGATACCTTTTTACGCTGCTGCTCTTGAAGATCCCGCGGCGTCCTTGTAGCTCCCTCGACGATCCCCGTTGGACCTTTTCGATGGCCGGCCTACCTAATTACATAAACGAAAAAAAAACACAGTTATTACACTATGATTTATCAATGATACCTTTTTACGATGCTGCTCTTGAAGCTCCCGCGGCGTCCTTGTAGCTCCCTCGACGATCCTCGTTGGACCTTTTCGATGGCCGGCCTACCTATTACATAAACAAAAAAAAAACACAGTTAGTACACTATGATTTATCAATGATACCTTTTTACGCTGCTTCTCTTGAAGCTCCCCTGGCGTCCTTGTAGCTCCCCCGGCGTCCTTGTAGCTCCCCCGGCGTCCTTGTAGATCCCCCGGCGTCCATGTAGCTCCCTCGACGATCCTCGTTGGACCTTTTCGATGGCCGGCCTACCTAATTACATAAACGAAAAAAAAACACAGTTAGTACACTATGATTTATCAATGATACCTTTTTACGCTGCTGCTCTTGAAGCTCCCCCGGCGTCCTTGTAGCTCCCTCGACGATCCCCGTTGGACCTTTTCGATGGCCGGCCTACCTAATTACATAAAGGGAAAAAAAACACAGTTAGTACACTATGATTTATCAATGATACCTTTTTACGCTGCTGCTCTTGAAGCTCCCGCGGCGTTCTTGTAGCTCCCTCGACGATCCTCGTTGGACCTTTTCGATGGCCGGCCTACCTAATTACATAAACGAAAAAAAACACAGTTAGTACACTATGATTTATGAATGATACCTTTTTATGCTGCTTCTCTTGAAGCTCCCCCGGCGTCCTTGTAGCTCCCTCGACGATCCCCGTTGGACCTTTTCGATGGCCGGCCTACCTAATTACATAAACGGGAAAAAAACACAGTTAGTACACTATGATTTATCAATGATACCTTTTTATGCTGCTTCTCTTGAAGCTCCCCCGGCGTCCTTGTAGCTCCCGCGGCGTCCTTGCAGCTCCCTCGACGATCCCCGTTGGACCTTTTCGATGGCCGGCCTACCTAATTACATAAACGAAAAAAAAACACAGTTAGTACACTATGATTTATCAATGATACCTTTTTACACTGCTGCTCTTGAAGCTCCCCCGGCGTCCTTGTAGCTCCCTCGACGATCCTCGTTGGACCTTTTCGATGGCCGGCCTACCTAATTACATAAACGAAAAAAAAACACAGTTAGTACACTATGATTTATCAATGATACCTTTTTACGCTGCTGCTCTTGAAGCTCCCCCGGCGTCCTTGTAGCTCCATCGACTACCAGAGATTGCCCTCCTAATTTATCATTGAAAATAAAAACAAACAAAAGAATTGCTTTTGAGTAAAGGAAAAACAACTTTTGTTTCTGCTTAAGTCTAACACATCAATTTCAATAATGTCAAGCAATTTGAACATTGGGTCCTGAAAAATTCAAGTTTTTGTTAACGATGAGAAGCTTGGGATAGGTCGAGGTTTCGTTTGTGTTTAATGGAATGGTTGCATGTTGTGCTAGGAGGTTCGAGGAAGCAATTTGATGTGAAAATTGCAAAATGGAAGGGTGGGAAAACCAAAATGCATTGAATGGAAGTAGTAAAATGCAGAAGTCTTTAGTGTAGCCCCTGTTTTAATCTACGTTTTTCAAATCTACCTAGACTACACTAGATTACACTAGACTAGACCAAATAGAGGTGCAAAACCAAGTGATTTTGTGAGTGATTTGCATGTGAGGCATAGTGCGTGATTGGTGCATTTGCAAACTATACATCCAGCAGGTAACGATATCCATGTGCGAAGGCATGATACACTATTAAAACACTCAAAGAGCTATTTCTACACGTGCACACCGTGCTGGTGAACGAACTACTGAGCTGGCAAATGGAATTAGTTTTTGGATTTTCTAAGTTGAATTGCCTAAGGTTATTAAATTATTCGAGGTCATAGCTAAAGGGTAGGTCAGTCGAGGTGAAAATTGTCCTTTCCTTACCTTACGTCAAAATAAAATTTTATGTTTCAGCAGCTGTCGCGCCTGTCGGTTTTTATGTTTATGTTACCCTTACCCTAACGTTTAACTAACTAGCAATTGGCCTCGATTGACTGTTCGGGGCGTAAAATCAGATGCCCCGTTCCCACGAAAGGACCGTGCTTAAATGCCTTCCCCGATTGATGCGGGGCAAGTCCCTAGTCGGTGATTGTGGTCGACCAATCAATTGTTTATGCATAAATTGATTGATTACAATCGGGTTGCAGCCCCGATTGGGTTGGGGGTGAAGAAATGCTCACCCTTTGCCCCGCCTCGAAATGTGAACCCCGATTGAAAGAAAAGCGCCCCGATTGGCTCGGGGCCGATCCGTAACCGAAGAACAATTTGACACGTGAGACGTGACAGAACATAGAACCGAAACCATCCGAAACGCGTAAAATTAGAATTTTGCGCGCCACAGCTCGAAAAAATGCATTGGCAACCTTGCTTGGACCTTGTTGCCATTCTGATTTCCGAATAGCAGACAGAATAACTGTCAATAGAACAAATGTCATCGATCGAAGCTCCGACTTTTACAGGAAAAATTAAAAAAACGCGATAAAGGTGTGAAATTCGTATTTTTTTTTCGTCCAAGACAAATTACCTAAAGGTCAAGCTCATGGGTGCGTCGTGGTCTGGTAAAGGCTCTTGGTTTAGTTCGACCAGCCCAGCAAAAGAAGGAAAAGCGACAACCAATGGACAATACCAGAAGCAACCAAGATTAGATCCCCGTAGACTTGCCTCGCAATTCGTTTACACCAGGAAAGGGTAAGCCATGGAAATGGGTAAATGTAATAAAGTTTAAAATGTTTGATTTTAATATGTTCTGTTATTTTTCTAGATCTATGTATTTTGATGAAGACGGTGACTTAGCTCATGAATTTTACGAAGAGGTAAAGGTTGAAAATTCACAGAGCACTACCATGAGGAGGAAACTAAGCAATCTGACGCCTCAGGCAAGTCCAGTTTTTATGATCCACGAAACATAATTTATTTATCGTTCACTTGTTTAGGGCACAGTCTACTATCCTAACCCAAGGCTACATGTTGATTTTCCAATACCAATGTATTCCCCCATTGAAAAGTAGAAAAATTGTTTTTTTTTTTTCATGTAAATAATCAGGGTTAGACTAAAAGTCCCATGTGTGTATGTACCTATAATCTAATTTGTGTGTGTGTCATGAAAGACATATTGTATCTCTTATTTAGCTGTGCCCGCAATTCTTATTTTTCTTTCAAAGCCTTCAGTCAGGTTCGGTGCACATGCTGACTGGTGTAGCAGCTCTCCAATTCATGTTTGAACTGTATTAAGAGCTCTATTAATATAGGAAAAAATTAGTCTGTTTGGGAGAGTAAGCTTCCTAGGTTGACCAACCTTATACAACATGGAACTTTGTGGAACTGATGTCCTCCCATTCAGCTACAGATTGTAAATGGTTTTTCATATTGGCCCTCTTTTTTTCTGTGATTTTTTATGGATGCAGAAAAGCAGTGCTGAGTTCTTTAATCCAACTCAAATGATTTTCTAACCATCAACTCTTTAAATATATGACGTTTTTCAAAACAAGAATTTAAGAGTGTTAGTTTTACATTTTAAAATATTCCTCTAGAGAGTTCATTTAAATTTTGAATCAAAATCAATTAGCTGCCATTTAATATCAAAAGAATTAAGTTAAAGCTGTCACGAGATTAACTTAAACTACTTAAATTGTTAATTGTAAACAGAAATGGTAAATGTATAATGTTAATTCAAAGTAACACATTGTCCTTAATTTCTATTGTTCCAGATCAGTAAACGAAGTCGGTGGGACTATTTGCTTGGAATAGCTAGTTAACGCAAGACGCTGTCGCAACTTCCAAATTAATTTTGCATACTGTTGCGATTTCTGCAAAATAAAATGGAAATAGTGAAACCAGCCAAATGTAGTAATGAATACACAATCAGATTGAAACCCACAAAAATTTTACCTGTTGGTTGATTTTTAATGAGGTTTCAAGTCGTTTCACTTGGGATTCGGCATTTTGTTCCGACATAGCGAGTTGACCTTGTAGATGCGTGACCTGTTCTCGCAAGTCACTTACAGTCTTAAGCATCTTTTCATTCGCGATGGCTTGACCAGAGCGACTTATTTCCAGTTCTTTCAGAAGGGTCTCATACTGCTAGAGAAAAAAATTTATGTAAGAAGTTATTCTTCACAACTGTTTCTTTCAAGAGGCTACCTCTACAGAAGATCGCTTGTTGCGATCCAACTGCTCAAAAAGTTCACTCTTTTCTTTTTCCAGAAATTCTATGGTATTTTTTAATCGTTTCCTGTCCATTTCCAATTCGTCGAGGGATCGAATGCGTTCGCTCAATGCCTGGTTATCGGACGTCAATCTTCGCAGTTCTGATTCCAGACTAGTCTTCAAATTGCGCTCTAAAATCAATTGGCTCTGGATTTCGGCGTACTTGCAGGAAGTCTCAATTTCGTTCTGAAATTTTTCTTCGAGTATCGCCTATAAAAACTTATTTTGAAAACCAATAACATAAAACGCGACTGTATCGAACCTTCCCCTATTACCCGGTACTTGTTCTCTGTTGCAATTTTGACGTCCTGCACCTGAGTATTGACTTCGATTTCCTTTTTGCGTAACTCTTCTTTGGCCACTATAAGTTCTTTTTCATGAACACGCAAATTATCAGAATGGTGCTGGATTTTTGAACGTTCTTCATCTAATTCAAGTTTCAATGCTTTTTTGAAAGAGCAAATTATAACAAGCCATTAACCATAGGTAGAAACGGCAACGAGTGTAGTGTATAGCATACCATGAATGTGTTTCTTCAATTCCTGAACTTCAAGGTTATTTATTTGATCTTTGTACTCCATATTTCGTTTAAATTGATCGCATGTTTTTTCGAGTTTTAATTCGAGCGCAAGCATACTATTTCTCAGTTGAATTTCATTTTTTTCGGCAGCTTGAAATGCTAAAACAGCCTTTTCTTTTTCTCGTAAAGCTTCTTGCATGCTTTTTTCGGCAGCATTGCACTTAGCTTGAAGCTTAGTATGTTCACACTAATTGGCAAAATTTCATTAAGCTACATACATTTACAGAAAAGCCATTTCTTTCCACGTACTTCAAGGTTTCGTATTTGCATGATCAACTCCCCGCGATCCTGTCCGTGCTGAACTTTAAGGGTGTCTAATTGCGATGACAGTTCACTTTTATCCCGACAGATTTTATCCAAAGTTTCTTTAAGTTTCTGCAGAAAATAATTTTATGAAAAAATATAATAACGGGAATAGTGCATGTAACTCTTACTGTAATGGTAAACGAGAGCAAACTGTTTTCTTGTTTTAGTAAATCTGTTGTTTTCCGTGCTTTTGACGTAGCTTTTATCACTTGGCGAGCAATCACTCTCCGTTCGTGGTCGGACTGGGCACACTAAATGAGAAAAAATGGCTGATGATTTGTACTTTCATGTTCTAATAGTATGTTCCACTATACATACTCGATCTGCTAACATCATGAGATCTCTTTGATGGTCTTGTTCATCAGTCTTTCTGGTTTTCTCTATATTTTGCACCAATACTGATGTTTCTAATTGAAGATTTGATAACAAGGCTTTTGTTTGTTCAAGTGCATTTTCTGTTGACATAATTCTTGAAGCATAGTGTTTGTCATGCCAGAGTTTCTCCTTCAGAGATTCATTAATGGTTCGAAGCTGTATAAACACAAACATTGTACTCATTCATGAAAAAAAAACAAATCCATGATTATTTGTTTCAACCTCTTCTTGTAATGATAAAATGAGACAATCTTTGCCTTGTAACTGTTTTTCAGCATTCTTGAGCTTTCGTACAACCACTTCATTTGGTTCTTCAGGTCTATACTCTTTAAACTTCAATATATCTTCATTAAGCCTATGATTTTCAGCAACAATCCTTTTAAAATTTTTTTAAGATTTTCAATAACAGGTCTATTATATGATGTATCAACAGGGCATTACTTATCATATTCAACTTTGAGCTTCATAAAATTTGCCTTAAACTGTTCTGAATGTGATCTTTCTTCCAGAAGTAATTTGGATAAATCTTCCATCGCAGTTGATGCATGAATATATTTCACCTTACCTTTCCGTCATAATTCAAACCATGATTCAAACTCTACACCAAACGAAACAACGTAATTTTTGGTAAAATCTATTTCCCCCCGGCAGCCGGGGGGCGCTAATGTCAAAATTGTCTATTTCCCCCCGGCAGCAATAAGGGCGCGTACACTGTGCGAAGCCTCTTCTGCACAGGCCAATTAAATATGTATTTAATTTTAATTAAATCCTTATCTTTATTATTAAAAATCCCAATCAAATATATTTTAACGTTTAAGAAACACAAAAAAAATTCGACTTATACCAGCTATATTATGTACTGGGTACTGTTTTTTACCGACATTCAAATATGAAATATCAAGCAAAAACTCCAAAAAGCAAGTATCAAGTCTCAAGAAAAATAAAATTAAATAACAAGCAAGCTGCTTGTTTTAGAATGTAATTTTTTTCTGGTTGTTTTCTTTTACTTGAACCAGGGATTAATGTCAGGGGTCTATGACTCTGCTTCAACTTCAAGTAACAATTACTTTCCGGTAGCAGTAGCATCCACCTGATGTGTTCACTGGATTCAGGCGTGTAATAGCTATTTAAACACCAGCGCCTCTACTGGCCGGGGGGAAATAGACATTTTTGTCACTATAGCGCCCACCGGCAGCCGGGGGGAAATAGCACATTTTGACATTAGCGCCCCCCGGCTGCCGGGGGGAAATAGGCGTGACCGTAATTTTTTGTTAAAAACTATGTAAATACGACGCCGAAACCGTGGAAACTGCTAAAGTGAGGAACGCGTGAAATTAAGTGTAAAACGTGGAACCCGACTACTGCGCTATTATGTTGTACCAGTCTGGCAGTCTGCTACACAATTTACTGCGATGTGCGATGGTTAAGGGCTTGTAAAAGCAGCGCCAGTTCACCCAGTTGCCATAACAACACCAGTTCTAGCGGAAAAATAATGTGGTAAAAATGTGGTGGAAATATCTGTCAGGCTTTAGAGCAGCATTACGCTTTGCTTTATATCTCCTCTTCATGTAAATGGAAATCCCTGGAACTTCTGTTGAGTATGTCAGCTCATATACTCTATTGTTAGGTGAACTTACCATCTTTCTTAGACAACATTATATCAATAGTCCTATTTTCCCGTCTTTTTTTGTTAACACCAAAATGAAGTCCTTGTGCATATTGCATTAACTAAGTGTGATACGCAACCATATATAGGATGATGTTACAACTCACTTATGGGGATTGTCCATTCACATGAAGTATGTATGCTGAACAGTTAATCAACAGGCATAGCATCATGTTAGGCAATAATGATGGGATAGTTTAGGTAAGCTTTTATTGCTATTCCAAAAATTCTTTTGATACACCCTTGAAAATAGGTAAATGGCAGCAATGTGAATGATAATTTGTGAAATCAAACAAGTTAAGCTTAACTTGTTGCTAAGAAACCTTAACAACTGGCCATTTTTTTCTTTGCTAATTCTTTTCTTTTTTCATTTCTCCACTTTATTTTAGAGCCCCTGTTGAGGCCTACAGTTGATGTATTTTAATCAGTCAAGGATTTATGTATCTATTGTGGAGCCTGGTTAGCATATGTAAGAGGCCGTTCATCTGTGTTCCTAATCATCAAGCAGTTATAAATATGTTCTACCCTGATGAGCATCATAGAGACAAAGGGTGAGCTGAACTAGGTATTTTGAAAATCCAAATTAATATGTGTTGTGTGTGTATGATTGTTCCAGTACTCATTATATCTTAATTGACCGCTCTGTGCTATAGCTATCCCCCCGTAGAACTTCAATTTTTATATGGTCTGCTGCTAAGGGATGAGGGGCCTTTTTGTGGACAACTATTAGGACATTGATACACGTTACAAAATACTAAGATAGCACAATAAAGAGGCGAAGACTGGACAACCATTAAACGACGGTTGATGCTTGGACGGAGCAACAGTCGAGGTGAAGGCGGAGCCAAGTTCTGAGATGCTGTTCGGCAACTAGCTGCTTTGCTGAGGCTTCATTCTACTATACTACTACGTATGCCACGATAACTTATACTAAGGCACCAATATACTACCCCACCAATGCTGCTTAGTACCACACTACTGCATCGTACTACACTCCAGCTCCGGAATACTATCCCTACATAAGGTGGAATACCATAATACAACCCGAGGTACTGTACAGAGAGCATAGGTTATTTGTACACCGAATTACAAATGCTTATTGTGGTATTGTGTTGTTCTTTGCACAATTTGCATGTATCAACTCGCTCCATAATCATTTGTTCAATATCTTCCATATTTTTGATTATGTGTGTTTCATTTTATATTTTCCATGTTTGAATTCATACCATCAAACGGTAGCCATTCGTGAAGCCGTAAAGTGTCCCAGGAGTTGTTACGGCTGCAAAACCAATCTGGGGATTACCATATTATGAAGGCATCTACGCAAGAAGTTATCAACTGGTTTGCAATGGCATGGCAATGTCAGCTGTTATATTTCCCCCCGCATCAATCGAAAATGGTAGCTATAAAGAACGTTCCCATTATTGAAATTTCTCTGCCAATTTTGACTTATTAGATTTTTTAAAAATGTAGTCATCCTAAATTCTTAAGGTATTAGGCTTAAAAATTTGAGAAAAAGATGTATGGTACCATACCTTGAACTAAAAGAAGAAGCATGGATCACTTCTGGTTTGACCATCAGCATGTAAATCAACAAACAAATGTTGCCTCCAAAGAAGGCAAACGTTCTTGATAAAGTTTCGTAGTTCGGTAATCACACTTCCTCCTAGACTTGTATGTTTCTACGCCTTTGTCCACCATTTTTGTTGTCTGTTTTTGTTTTCCTGTTTTACAATTCATTTGCAACTAACAAATGAATTGAGATCGTTGTAGAAAGTGAATCGCATAAAAAATTATTGAAAGTATTAGCGAGAAGAGCTTACCTGTAATTCGTTGGGCCCAA
This sequence comes from Daphnia sinensis, assembly GCA_013167095.2. Classification (NCBI taxonomy): domain Eukaryota; kingdom Metazoa; phylum Arthropoda; class Branchiopoda; order Diplostraca; family Daphniidae; genus Daphnia; species Daphnia sinensis. The sequence continues at coordinate 5,872,964 of CM023191.1, read as the reverse complement.
ACGCAATTGTTCCCAACCCAAACCCATGGGTAGACCGGGACTGAGCTCTACCCGATTTCAGCTTGACAAAGCCATCCCCTTGAGACTTGAATCGAATCATTTTCAATTGTTCCCGCCAATAACAGCAGACGTTCGCGAGTGAAGCAAGCCCTACAAAAAGGACCTAACCCACAAGCCACGATCGTTGCCTCAATCGAAACGTTCTTTAAAAGGTAAATTGTTCTTTTGTTGTATACTTTACTTTTATGCTAGTTACCAGTTGTCTGTTTCAATAGTTGACAAAAATTCTTGATGTGACCCTGAATCGAACTTCGTTGAACTCTGGATACTGCTGACCTGATGACGACCTGTGTAGGTAGTCTACTTGCCATTGCTATTTATCAGGCGTCTCAGTCTTGCGAAAATCAGGTGATCTGTGTCGTAAACGGTGTACAGTCTTTTTGATTACGCCAAGCATTTTGACCGTCTTTTTAGATTATTATAAAGCCTTTCTGGATTAATTTCTTCTTTGACTTCATTTACTGTGAGCAGTCGTGTGACTACAGTTTCACTTGTGGACGAGGTATGTAATTCTATCACGTTCTCAGTTATAAAGACTCACCAAGAATTTATTTGTATTATGGAGTTGAATATTCATGCTATAAAGATAGAAGATTGCTTTGCATGTTCAGACTTTTTTGTGCCCTTACAACAGCGACTCTAAAAACTAAAAGTATTACATCATGTGCAATTTTTTCATGTTAAATTTTTTAAATTAGGAGGTGCATATCATTTCGCAATGGAGGTTGGAGGCATTGATGTTTAGAAGTAAACATGTCCACATAAGTTATGCATTCAGGATACCTCTATTAAAGTGTCAAACCAAAAACGATCTGGTAAATATCCATTTTTGATTAGAATTCACATTATAAGAAGCCTACACAATCTTAAGAGGCCTGCAGTGGTTATCCCACATAATTTCATATGTTTATTAAGTGCAGTTTTGTTTTGTCCATGAAGGAAAAGTTTTGAAATTGAAGCAAATTCAAATAGTCTGTTTTTCCATTGCCACAAACAGGCTATAGATTGATCTTCCTTTCTATTCGTCTCAAGTCCGTAGAATCTTACGTCAAGATTTCGGGTTGTTCATTACATAATAATCATTGGAGATAAATTTTCGCAAAGGAAACAAAGGAAAGTTCTTCAACGTAATTTTTGTTCGGTTGTCAAATTTTTTTGCCACGTTGCGTTGACTTATCCTCGTTGAGACAAAAATTGGCGTTTTGATGTTTTTCCTGTTCATGCCGAGTCCAAAAATAAATCAATCAATCCGGCTTGATGCAGCTCCATGAATCTGTGCCAAACAGGAAAAACATTACCAGAATTAAAGTTTTAAATGATTTTAGCAATACCCCTTGGCAAAGATTTTGGTATTGAGTTTCTTTTTGGGTAGGATCCATACCAAAGAACTCGGAATTGAATTGGTTCTCCGAGAGCTATGACTAGATTGCATTTATTTGTAGCCTTAAAATCTTTCGTACTGGATCAGCTGCAGCTAACGTAAAAATGAATCCGGTTTATTTACCGTTCAGATCCAGAGAGATATGACGGACAAAAATACAAGACCATGTCCCTCTTATTAGTATCCCCCTTGTCATTCAATTATGCAGAAAAAGGTGATGGAAAAGAGTTGAAAAAAAATGACGTCTGCCGTATGTTGTTGTTGTTGTTTTTTCTAGGGGAAAAAAGGGACTTTTTACTTGTCTATCCACTGCGAAGACGGCCTGTTTGACATCAGTCCCGACGTGGTGGTCAACGAAGTAGTTTTCAGCATCCGGGTCAAGAGCCATCTGGCACTGGACTATGAGGAATTGAGGAGCACCAATTGCACCATTACGGCCAAGGAAGCGGTAGCCAAACAGGCCAAAACCACCACTGTGCCTCTTTTGATCAGGATCCGTGACGTCAATGATCACATACCCCAATTCAGCCGGCCATCTTATCAGGTATATATATACAATAAAACGAGAAAAAAACTTGTAATCTATCTTTATTTTTTGTGTCAGTTGTCCAAATGTTGTGATTCACCGTTTTCTTTTTTTCGTGATTTGATCGTCTGTAATAGGTCCAAGTGTGTGAGAATGCTGCCGTCGGGACGATTATTGGCTCGGTGGTGGCCACTGATGCAGATTCCGGCTAATTGGGCACTGATGGCATCCGCTACAGTCTGTTGCCTGGCTCAATTGCCGACGCTCTAGAGATCGATCCGCTCAGCGGTGCGGTTTCCATCGGCAGAGGCGCTTCCGGCCTCCTGGATAGGGAGAAAGTCAGCCAACTGATTGTGATAGTCGAGGCGCGCGACTCGCTCGGTTTGGGAAATCGGTAAAGATAGAGAAACCTAACCTAACCCCGAAATGGCGAATTACTCCTCTTGAACGGTGAAAGCTTGTCATGCCCCCCTTTTTTTCCCCTTCGTAACAGCTCGTCGTTGATCCCCATTAACTTCTATTTCGCTTTTAGTTTTTATGACTTATGGTTTACTGTCCTCTTTACAGGAATACTGTGCAATTTTCTTTGGAATTGGTGGATGTCAACGACAACGCCCCCGTTTTCATACAGAGCCATTTCGAAATCTACATCAACGAGAACGAACTGAATTTCCCGTACGCGTTCACCGTCGAAGCTTTCGACCGAGATCTCAAAGGTTAGCTAATTAAATTTAAATGCAAAAATTGAATTTTTAAAAATTAATGGCTATGTCTTCTTTGTAGATTCAGATAATAGTCGCATTCGATATTCCATAATCGACGGAGATCTACGGTCTAATTTCTCAATTCATCGCGTTACGGGAGAATTGAGCGTTGTCCATCCGCTGGACTTTGAACTGTTGACACCATCAGTATTGTTAGTGCCTTTTTTTATTTAAAAAATTAGGCATTGCAGTTAAGATGATGAATTTTATTATCTTTTTTAAAGGGATACAAAAGGATTGGGGCACGTTCGACCCATCAGTTTAACTGTGCGAGCTACCGATATGGGCACTCCGCCGCTGTACACAGACACTCGCATTGTGATATTCGTACACGACGTCAATGATTTTGCTCCAACATTCACGAGGCCGTCCTACTCAGTTCCCGTAGCGGAAGATGCTGCTCCAGATTCGTCGATATTACAGGTCCAAGCTTTGGATATGGATGGATCTTCTCCAAACAATGTCGTCGCTTATCGGATTCAAAGTGGGGCTCGTGACAAGTTCGTCATAGATTCGACTACGGGGATTGTTAGCGTCGCTCTCGGGGCCACGCTGGACCCGGATTAGACTCATCCCTGCACCGTCCGCTATCAGCTGTAAATTTTGGCGCTGGACGGGGGTGTAGGCAGTCATCAACTACACGCGTCCGTTACAGTCGTGATCTCTGTCGCTGATGTCAATAACAAGCCTCCCGTCTTGGCAGAGCTGGGCGTTGTTCGAGTCCAAGAAAATGTTCCAATAGGCGTTGTCCTAACTCTACTCATTGCAACAGACCCTGACGAACGGCCCATAATACGATACTGGATTGATCATGCGGGTGTGATAGCATTAGTAAACCTACCCCTTATCTGTGAAATCTTTTTCAAGTATAATGTTTGTTTTTTGTTTTTGTTTTACTAGCGAGCGAAGGGCGTAACGAAATCGGTTCCTAGTCCGCGACGAGAACGTTGCATCCTGGTTTGAAATCAACACCAACGATGGCTGCATCCGTGTCCACACCAGATGGATCGCGAAAAGGCGGAGACGATCCGTTTAGCCATTAGGGCAGAAGATGTCGCTGCGGCCACAATCGGCTAGACCGCTTCAGGTTCGAAAGACGATAATGAAAGCACGTTCAGTTAAAGCTAAACTCTGATGCAAATGAATATAGGAACAATGACGATCATTTTGGAGGATGTAAACGATCATGATCCGATATTTATTCAAGCGTTTTATTGCCGTTCCGTGGCAGAGAACAGCAAGCGCGGAGCAGCCATTTTAACTCTGTCGGCTGACGATGCCGACCTTAATCGTTCGATTACTTATTCTCTTGATGGTACGGATCTTTTTGCATTGCAGCGGTTTAATTGTTGCAGCGCTAATCTTTATTTACACGCACAGGCCCCGCCGAATTATTGGAACTCATCCATTTAAATTCGGAGACAGGCGAAGTGATTGTGTCGGGCAAAATTGATCGAGAACGATTCGCGTGGATAAATCTCACAGCAAAAGCTTCCGACTCTGGAATGCCTAGAAAATCCAGTTGCGTACCGGTTTTTATCCAGGTAAATCGTGTTTGTTATCTTATCGCTTTTGAAGTAATGATCTACCTAAACATAAAAATCTTTCCGTAGATTTTGGACGAAAACGATAACAACCCACAATTTGCAAGTGTACCAGGTAACTTTTCAGTGCGGGAAAACTCTCCATCTGGTCTGTAAAAAGATTGTCCAGACCATTAAAGGTTTTATATCTTGAGTAACAATTGTTGTTTGCAGGCACTGTGATTGGAACAGTTCAAGCCTTCGATGTGGACGTTGGCGATTTCGGTCATGTCACATATTTAATGGATCGTCGCTCGTCCAAAGCACTTGCGAAACAAAGCAATGTCTGATAGAAGATGTACTTAACATTAATTCTTCTGAACATTCCGTAGGGGCGATTCTCTGTCGATCCGGAAACGGGTGTAATTATGGTGACGGAATCGCTGGATAGGGAAGAGCAACAAAGTTACACGTTGATCCTGGAAGCGTGGGGCAATTATCGCGTCGGCTACGCTGCCGGTGAAAGCCGGAATGCCTTCCAGCAAGTGACGTGAGTTCCCTGACTGTTTTCCTACGTCTTTGGCAGATTCAACCATCCTCATTCACTTTATTTCCACGAATTGTTCTAGCGTGCAAGTAATGGACGAAAATGACGAAACGCCCGTTTTCGAGGCTCGTTCTGGTTGCGTTAGCGTTACCGAGTTCCACGATGCCCGTGTTCCTTTAACTACTATTCACGCTAGCGATCGTGATGACCCGATCACTCCAAACGGCCATATCGTCTTCTCCATTCAGGAAGGTAATGAAAAGGGCCTGTTTAGCGTCAACAACATCGACCACAGCAGCGCCAGGCTAAGTGCCGTTCAACCGTTGGTTGGACACTTGGACACCAGGGCAATTATACGTTGCGAATAAGAGCTCAAGATCGAGGCCCAGTGCCCAACGTTGCCTTCCAGGATGTGGAGCTCTGCGTGAGCGATTACAACGATCACGCCCCTGTGTTTGTCCGACTGGAACAGAACAATACTACATTCCGCGTCTATGAAAACACTACGGTCGGATCGATCATCACTTCTGTTTCAGCCATTGATGAAGATGCCGGCCTGAATAGTCAAGTGCGGTATTCAATACGACCCGTTGGCCATTGGAAGTGGTTTGAAATAGACAGTGTTACCGGTGAAATAACATTGATCCAGCCTCTCGATCGCGAAAAACTAAAACTCCTTCAAGTAACGTCATCGATAAAACATCACGTAGTTAACGTATCAACATAGAATTAATTGTTTGATTGTTGTTTCTAAAGATAAGAATCGATGCGCGAGATTCAGGAATTCCAACTTGGCTTTCGACCGATTTGGATTTGACTATTTACGTTCGCAATATCAACGACCATCAACCGCAATTCCCAATGGATGTCTTCCAGATAAACATCACTGGTATTTAGAAGCAACCAATCTGTTAAACATGCATCAGTATTTCACTTAATCGCTTTGTTATTCTAGAACATAATACATCGAATGAGGCCATCCAATTGCCGGAAACGGTTGATTTAGACGAACCGGATGAACTGCTTTGTGCTCGAGATCCCGTCTGTTATTACATCGTTGGAGGCAACCAACAGGGCGCTTTTAGCCTTGACCGCATTCAGCACACTTTAACAGTAAGTCTTACTTGATCAACGTTCCGATGTAAACAACAAGTACTAATCCTCTGATTTCAGGTTGAAAAGACATTGGATCGTGAAAAGCAAGCCTCACATATAATCGTCGTTAGAGCCAACGAAAACTGCGATCTTGATCCGGAGGTGATTGATTCCTTCGATCCAGCTGACGATTCACTACTGAAAGTCGTTGTCAATTTAAAAGACATCAATGATAATCCACCTACATTTGAGAGAAGTATTACAACTATTCCATGAATTCGTTAGTCGGAATCGGCTACTTTGACTGATATGCATATGTTGTTGCAGAGGTGTTTACAGCCGGACTGACTACTGATGCAAATTTTGGATCCGAAGTTGTAAGAGTTATTGCTAACGATCCAGACGTCGGAATAAATGCCAAGCTGAGTTACGCCCGCCGCCATGACTTCGCTTCGTCTCGCCTCGCCTCGCCCGTCGCCGCGTCTTCGCCTCGTCTTTGTGGTATCGTTGTATTTTTGTAATTGTGCAATGTTAACCAACCCGTTGGCTGCCACCCACTTTTCTCCCCCTTTTTTTAGCTTGTTAGGGACGGGCCGCGCTGTTTTGTCCCATGGTCTCTGCCATGGGATGGGGCAGTTGCCACTGCCCAAGATTCGCCTTCGGGCACTGTAGGCAATGCACCAACAGGGTTTCCCTTGTCGAAGCGGTGATGGTTGGCCCGGGTTGTGCATTACCATAACGGCTTCCATCATCGTTTCAGACCTTTGTGCTGCTCTATGGCGCGGGCTAAAAGCTCTTTGGGCTATCTAGAAGATTCATCAGTGGCTGGGATGGATGAACAGCTGATTGTTGAAATGGATGGCGGACCTTTATCAGAGACTCACTCTAGTGATTGATTCTGATCTTGATGGCTGATTTCCAAAAGTTATCATCCGAGAAAATTATTGTTGATGAACGATAAAGTGATAGGCATGCCTCATGCATCAAGAGTGTTTACGGAAATCAAAGGTATTTTCTTTGTCAACGAAATCTAATGATAACATTCTCTACTAGACCATTAGCCATAGGATAAGAGAAATTTACAAACATACTAGGGGCTCTCATTCCGTTCGGGAAGTTCCCGGTAGGGTCATGCCTGGTCGCCATAAATCCCGGGAAACCGTATGCTCTTCCGGCAAAACTGGCGTTCCGTACTCAACGTTACTACACGAGGAATAGACAATGAGTAACAGGCTAACAGCCCCATGGCAGCATGGACTATGAATTTCTACCACATATGGACCCCCAAACGGTATAGCCATCTTCCGGTACGATATTCGTTATGAAGGAACAAAAAACAATAAAAAAATATAATCGGGCTTAAAATTATTTTTACAGTAAAACTAGATGGCGTTGCGATACCTCTATTGCTTGTGTACAAGTTAATCTGGTTAAACTGATCGTTTGTAATGTTTTGAAATTTGCTATGCCTGAAAAGATTACTTTCTGAAAAGTACGGTAAATAATCTACTTTTCAAAAGATTCTGTTCGTTTTATTTGTTGGAAGAGCAATCTTTCTAATTCATTTTCTTTGTTTGAACAGGATCTCTCTTCTCTGGTGTCATCGGCCAACACCCAACAGCCATGCCAGACTTGAACGAGTGATTTCCTCGGCTCTTCCAGAGGTTTTAGCCAGAGGTCCATAGCCGTAACCATTCTTCATGGCTATGAGCTCCTGCTGTGGATTGTGGATGGGACTTGGATTGGTGCTAAAGTACGGCTTTCATTTAAGATGGTATGATACCATGGTACCATGGTTTGGTATGAAAGCATGATGGCGTCTTACATGTCACCCTGTGGGCCTCCGCCGGATATGGCTGGAGTGACTGGACGGTACGGGCCACCTCCCATGCACCGTGGATTTCCTCCGACGCCCATGATGGCCTACGTTCCGCATCCTCAAATGCGCGGACGATTACATTCGCAGCGTCAAACTATTACCCGACAGACGGACATTGATTGTAGGCGTGGAGGCTAGCACCTTGTCCATTTGGGACTTGACAGCGCCGACTCCGCGCATCAAGGCCGAATTGACATCAGCGCCGGCCTGCTATGCTCTGGCCATCAGCCCCGACAGCAAGGTGGTGTCTCAATCTTTTGTGTTCTCTTATTTATTTAAATGGATAGTTAATTGCTTTGTTCTTGCGCATTCAGGTTTGCTTCAGCTGCTGTTCGGACGGAAACATTGCCGTGTGGGAATTGCACAATCAGACGCTAGTGCGGCAAGTCCAAGGTTACACGGACGGGGCATCTTGCATCGACATGAGCGCTGATGGCACACGATTGTGGACGGGTGGACTCGACCAGACGGTGCGGTCTTGCGATCTGCGTGAGGGCAGGCAGTTGGCCCAGCACGATTTCGCATCTCAGATCTTCTCCTTGGGATATTGCCCAGCTGGAGATTGGCTGGCCGTCGGATTAGAGAGTTCAACTGTCGAGGTAAAACGAACGCGTTTAATAAATCGATGATATGTATTGGCACAATTTAGGATGAGTCATCAATTAACTTTCACGTTCAGGTGTTGTACACGTTGAAGCTGGACAAGTATCAACTGCATTTGCACGAATCGTGCGTCTTGTCACTGAAATTCGCAGCCACTGGCAAGTGGTTTGTGTCCACTGGAAATGATAATCTCTTGAACGCTTGGCGGATACCATATGGCGCCTCCATCTTCCAGGTAAATTTCTTCCGTTCTATCCGTAACAGCTTTCATGGCATTAACGTCATTATTTTCTTTAAAAATTCATGAACAGTCTAAGGAATCATTCTTTCAGCTGATTGTGATAGATTGACATGCGCGCTTTTATGATAATCGCGGTTTTACTGAAATCTTTTGGTCAAGTATCTGCCACGAGAATAATGGCTAATGTCTTCGCCAGACAAGGGAATGAGAAAGGCTTTTGAACTGACATCAAGACACATCCGCTTATCTTGTTTTCAGTCTACGAGTGGCTGTTTTCGGTTGTGGAAATGTGTTAACTGTCTTAACAACTTAATAATGTGTATGTGTCCGAGCGTGTATCTACGTGTGTATAACCTTCCTCCCTTTTATGGTTTTTTTTTTTCTTTGTCTTGAATACCTCGATCATTCTTCACTAAGTGTCACTGAAGTAAGTTTCCCGATAGGGATTCTATCAAAAGTGAGGTATAGGACACATTTTTCTGAGATTTTCCCCGATAGATGGTGTTGTTTCTGAGATTTCCCCCGCTAGATGGTGTTGTTTAACGCGACATCTAGGTTCCCGACCAGGGATCTATTTTTCAAATGTCCCATGTTATTTTAGTACTGGAAATTTCTGAGATTTTTGCCACTAGATGGTGTTTTATTATGTCTGTGCCTTCTCTCTCCAAATGCTGTTTATGTCATACCTACACAAAAACGATGAGCAAATGTTACATGGCTGAACAGATACATCAATGACACATAAATAGTTGCACCGAATTGCGAATTGTCACAAAGCGACGCGTTCATCGTGGATCGCTATCTGTACAATGACAAAGTGTTGTTGCTACATTTCTTACAGTGGGTTTTCGTTGTGTACAAGCAGGGTACAAGCTGGTACAGTACAAGTATATCACTATAGTATATCGTAATTTGTAAATGTTTCATGGTATAGACTATAGAGTGGGCAAGTCGGCCATCATAGATTTTGAAGAATCAAGTACACGAGGGGGTTTTTATTTATTTCTTCAGAGCCATACTATTCATCATGTTTTCCTATCACCATGAATTTTTAAGGGTATATTCTGATCACCTTGATTTGTCAACGGTAGTTGGAAAGTTAAATGTTTTCATTTCTAGGCCATTCTCTGCTATTGGCTGACGACAAAATAACATCTCTAGTACAAGTCAATTTCCACCAGCTTAACAATGAATTGAAATAAGAAACAAACTATAAAATATCAACTGATAACACAATATGGTCCGGAATTTGATCTGATACTGTGGGTGCCATACTTGAAAATCACGCGGGTGATCCCGCCAAGCTGCCAGGTTTGTTAAATCGCAGTACTAAATAACGTAAGAAACTTGAACATATCGATGTTGCGTTGAGACAAAAATCCTTTCTCCTTGATTCATTTTATTTGCCAAACAAAAGATCCACAACCAAATCTTGTTAAGTTGTTTTAATTTTACTCATCTTTTTAAATAAAATTTAGGCAACGCAGCCTTATTAGGAGTTCCCGCTCAATTTTTCAACAAAGAAACATTGGCTGCCCGCCCGCCTCAGTTCAGTCAGATTTCCGCTCTACAACTGGTTCCACCACGGTATGCTTTCCACATTTATGATCTAATCCTGCTCATCACAATTCAACAGTTCATGAAGGAGAAGGGATTGAATGCAATTAAAAATTTGACGGTCTGATCCAGGTATACAGATACATTTTTTATATCCAGTTTGTCTTAGTTTATCAATACTGCTATTTTTTCGTTTCTTAAATTGCAGGCACCTGCGTTGATGAGTTTTCTCTTTGCCTTAAAGGGCTTGGCAAACATGTCAGTAGAGAGCATGAAAGATGGAGGGTTGTTTTGGTTCACTGATCTTACAATCTGTGACCCATATTACATAGTCACCTAGTACGTTGATGACATTGCAGATGGCAACCGATTTGGCCAGGCAAAATTCAATTAATTGCATTAGGTAAAATTGTTGCTATTCAGGCTCATTGCTTTTATAATAACTTATTGGCATTTGTAGGAGTCTTGACTGTTCGCTCCACAATGTTTCCTTTGGCAGTCAACGCCCAAAGAAATGCAGCCAAAATGACAAACATGCCAGAATTGCTAGTCCTTCAGCAAAAGATGACAGTTGCTAGACAAACTGGAAATGCCATTCGATGTACTTGAGCATATGCAGTTTAAGTTGTAATTCTTAAATATTTCTGTCTTCTTTCTTTTAGGTGCACAGATGGAGATGAAATTCCACAGTTCATGAAGGGGAAGGGATTGAATCCGGTTGAAAATTTGACGGTCCCTCTGATCCAGGAATACAGATACATTTTTTATATCCAGTGTGTTTTAGTTTATCTATACTGTTATTCTTTTTTCATTTCTTAAATTGCAGGCACCTGTGTTTACGAGTTTTTTCTTTGCCTTAAAGGGCATGGCAAACACGTCAGTAGAGAGCATGAAAGATGGAGGGTTGTTTTGGTTCACTGATCTTACAATCTGTGACCCATGTTACGCACTGTCGATGCTAACTAGCATTACGGTGTGGGCTACCATTAAAGTAAAGTCATTCTTCGTCTTCAGACCAAGAAATCTTTTAATCTAGTACATTGATGACATTGCAGTTAGGAACCAATTCAGCCAGGCTTTCGGCTTCAGGCTCACCACTGCTTATTTATTTCTTCAGAGCCATACCATTCATCATGTTTTCCTATCACCATGAATTTTTAAGGGTATATTCTGATCACCTTGATTTGTCAACGGTAGTTGGAAAGTTAAATGTTTTCATTATTTCTAGGCCATTCTCTGCTATTGGCTGACGACAAAATAACATCTCTAGTACAAGTCAATTTCCACCAGCTTAACAATGAATTGAAATAAGAAACAAACTATAAAATATCAACTGATAACACAATATGGTCCGGAATTTGATCTGATACTGAGGGTGCCATACTTGAAAATCACGCGGGTGATCCCGCCAAGCTGCCAGGTTTGTTAAATCGCAGTACTAAATAACGTAAGAAACTTGAACATATCGATGTTGCGTTGAGACAAAAATCCTTTCTCCTTGATTCATTTTATTTGCCAAACAAAAGATCCACAACCAAATCTTGTTAAAATGTTTTAATTTTACTCATCTTTTTAACTAAAATTTAGGCAACGCAGCCTTATTAGGAGTTCGTAATTTGTAAATGTTTAATGGTATAGACGGTGGGCAAGTCAGCCATCATAGATTTTGAAGAATCAAGTACACGAGCGGATTGTTTCGGCAAGTTGTACTGCAAGAATACACTATGTCTATGTAAATAGGAAAGGGTATTTTTAGTACCAGCACCTACGATGACAAGTTTCTTTCGGATGGCAGCCATTCCTGCCTTGAATTTCAAAGGAACAAACGAAAGTTATTTGTCAGTTGTTTTTGTGCGTTATTATGAGAACTTTTTCCAATGAATTCAACAACTGATTAAAATGCATATACTAATTTAGTTAACGTATAACCAACTGATAAATATAATATCTGTCGGGACATGTTGTCATTCTTGTAGAATAGAAACATGCCAATAGCCATCGCAGCATAGAGATGAGAAAACGAATTTCGTTTTTACTTCCATTGAACATTGATACTAAGACAATTACATTTAGATGAAAGGGAAGCGGTAGTAGAATAAGGTAGGCGAGGGTAGGTTTGTGATGGGCTATAACAGTCCACAGAAGCGTCATTGCAACGCAATGGTAATACCGAGAAACGACACGCGTCCTCTCTTAATATCAGAAGAATCGGACACGAGGTGATGGGTTTTGTAGTAGAACTCATCCAAATTGGACGACGCGTTCTTGGAGGTGTCGTCTTTGACTAGAGTGGTTCTACTGGACAGTTCCGAATGCCAACTGAAACGGGGTTGGTTTTTAGATGCTACTACTATACTACTACTACTACTACTACTAGATCGTGATCGCCGTCCTATCGGGAATTTCCTGAACGGAGTGAGGGCCCCTAGTATAATTGTGTGCGAGGAATAGACAATGAGTAACAGGCTAACAGCCCCATAGCAGCATGGACTATGAATTTCTACCACATATGGACCCCCAAACGGTATAGCCATCTACCGGTACGATATTCGTTATGAAGGAACAAAAAAAATAATAATAATAAAAATAATCGGGCTTAAAATTATTTTTACAGTAAAACTAGATGGCGTTGCGATACCTCTATTGCTTGTGTACAAGTTAATCTGGTTAAACTGATCGTTTGTAATGTTTTGAAATTTGCTATGCCTGAAAAGATTACTTTCTGAAAAGTACGGTAAATAATCTACTTTTCAAAAGATTCTGTTCGTTTTATTTGTTGGAAGAGCAATCTTTCTAATTCATTTTCTTTGTTTGAACAGGATCTCTCTTCTCTGGTGTCATCGGCCAACACCCAACAGCCATGCCAGACTTGAACGAGTGATTTCCTCGGCTCTTCCAGAGGTTTTAGCCAGAGGTCCATAGCCGTAACCATGCTTCATGGCTATGAGCTCCTGCTGTGGATTGTGGATGGGACTTGGATTGGTGCTAAAGTATGGCTTTCATTTAAGATGGTATGATACCATGGTACCATGGTTTGGTATGAAAGCATGATGGCGTCTTACATGTCACCCTGTGGGCCTCCGCCGGATATGGCTGGAGTGACTTGACGGTACGGGCCACCTCCCATGCACCGTGGATTTCCTCCGACGCCCATGATGGCCTACGTTCCGCATCCTCAAATGCGCGGACGATTACATTCGCAGCGTCAAACTATTACCCGACAGACGGACATTGATTGTAGGCGTGGAGGCTAGCACCTTGTCCATTTGGGACTTGACAGCGCCGACTCCGCGCATCAAGGCCGAATTGACATCAGCGCCGGCCTGCTATGCTCTGGCCATCAGCCCCGACAGCAAGGTGGTGTCTCAATCTTTTGTGTTCTCTTATTTATTTAAATGGATAGTTAATTGCTTTGTTCTTGCGCATTCAGGTTTGCTTCAGCTGCTGTTCGGACGGAAACATTGCCGTGTGGGAATTGCACAATCAGACGCTAGTGCGGCAAGTCCAAGGTTACACGGACGGGGCATCTTGCATCGACATGAGCGCTGATGGCACACGATTGTGGACGGGTGGACTCGACCAGACGGTGCGGTCTTGCGATCTGCGTGAGGGCAGGCAGTTGGCCCAGCACTATTTCGCATCTCAGATCTTCTCCTTGGGATATTGCCCAGCTGGAGATTGGCTGGCCGTCGGATTAGAGAGTTCAACTGTCGAGGTAAAACGAACGCGTTCAATAAATCGATGATATGTATTGGCACAATTTAGGATGAGTCATCAATTAACTTTCACGTTCAGGTGTTGTACACGTTGAAGCTGGACAAGTATCAACTGCATTTGCACGAATCGTGCGTCTTGTCACTGAAACTCGCAGCCACTGGCAAGTGGTTTGTGTCCACTGGAAATGATAATCTCTTGAACGCTTGGCGGATACCATATGGCGCCTCCATCTTCCAGGTAAATTTCTTCCGTTCTATCCGTAACAGCTTTCATGGCATTAACGTAATTATTTTCTTTAAAAATTCATGAACAGTCTAAGGAATCATTCTTTCAGCTGATTGTGATAGATTGACATGCGCGCTTTTATGATAATCGCGGTTTTACTGAAATCTTTTGGTCAAGTATCTGCCACGAGAATAATGGCTAATGTCTTCGCCAGACAAGGGAATGAGAAAGGCTTTTGAACTGACATCAAGACACATCCGCTTATCTTGTTTTCAGTCTACGAGTGGCTGTTTTCGGTTGTGGAAATGTGTTAACTGTCTTAACAACTTAATAATGTGTATGTGTCCGAGCGTGTATCTACGTGTGTATAACCTTCCTCCCTTTTAAGGTTTTTTTTTTCTTTGTCTTGAATACCTCGATCATTCTTCACTTAGTGTCACTGAAGTAAGTATAATTGTGTGCGAGGAATAGACAATGAGTAACAGGCTAACAGCCCCATAGCAGCATGGACTATGAATTTCTACCACATATGGACCCCCAAACGGTATAGCCATCTACCGGTACGATATTCGTTATGAAGGAACAAAAAAATAATAAAAAAAAATAATCGGACTTAAAATTATTTTTACAGTAAAACTAGATGGCGTTGCGATACCTCTATTGTTTGTGTACAAGTTAATCTGGTTAAACTGATCGTTTGTAATGTTTTGAAATTTGCTATGCCTGAAAAGATTACTTTCTGAAAAGTACGGTAAATAATCTACTTTTAAAAAAATTCTGTTCGTTTTATTTGTTGGAAGAGCAATCTTTCTAATTCATTTCCTTTGTTTGAACAGGATCTCTCTTCTCTGTTGTCATCAGCCAACAGCCATGCCAAACTTGAACCAGTGATTTAAGAAAGGCTTTTTGTCATCTGCAATTTTTTTCAATGAACAGGTTATAACCCTCCTAATAAATGTTTCTTTTATACTACGTGATATTTAGTTTATATATTGGAAACTAGCTTGTGGAACCAAAATTGTAGGGGATGTTGATGCTGAAGGAAGTTCAACAAAGTCTGGAACACTTAGACCTCCACCATCTTATACTTGACCGAATGCTTTACCAGACCATATGAATCAGGTATTTTATAATGGCTTGTGGTTGAATGCCTTGGCATGTTTTCTGTGCTTTTTGTTTATTACTTTTTTGTACTGTCAAACTTTTGACAAGCCCCACATTTTAAGCCTGACTGTACAAAATGTTGGGCTTAAAAAGTCAGGCTTAATTACTGAGATAGATTATGATAGATGGCCATTAATTCTTACTTGTGAAATTTAATGATACTGTAAATGTTGGGAAGTCAACGGTGATCCAAATGTTCAATTTGAACACCATTGCAATCAAGTACTTGGGTATCCCACCATTGCAACTGTTGTTTATCCCACTTATGGTGCTTGTCCCTACATTAATCTTATGCTTTTTTTCAGAGTTTTAATGAACAGACTTTGTTGTGGACGCTACTACAATTGACAAGGTATTTCATCATCCTAAAGTGTATCAAAAGAAATGTCTTACTCATTATTTTTTTCCCCTTTTATATAGAAAATGTAACCATTCTAACTGCAAGAAACATTGATAGACATTCGATGGAAAAAATGTATTTGAAGGATGACCGAAGATTTCCAATTTCAACTATCTTATGGTATTTTTACAAAAAAGTTAAAGTGTATATCTGGGCTCCCTTCTTTTCTGTAGCCCCGTTTCCCCTTGACTTGTGATAAGCCCGTAGGGGGTCATGCCCCTACTGTGATCAGCAGTAAAGGTTGTGAGTGCGCTGTCCGGAAAGGGGACGTGGGGGTCCTCCAGCTCGATGATAACTTTTGGAGGGCGAAGAGGCTACCCACAAATCCGAATTAACGGTTAATCGCTCACGTAAAAACTTGTCCGATCATCACTCTTCATCCTTTTCCGGCTTCTCTTAGCCACTCCCCGGGTAATCTCCCCGGGGGTTGTTCAACCAGGGCAGAGGTAGACTCTCAGAGTCTACTTCTACCTTGGTTGAACACTTTAACAGAAGTACACTTTAAAAATATTCTGATTTAAAAAAATAAAAAAATTTTAAATAATTTTCGCATTGTTTTCCTATGTTTGTCTCGACATATATATTTCAAACTTTGAATCTCTTGATGAGAACTTACACGCCAATTGCCAAGCTGAGAATCGATCCTCAGGCCTCAGAATTACCAGTCCAGCACTCTAACCATTATGCCACAACTGACTATATACATATGGTTTATCATATCAGTGCATATCGACGTACGAACTGGTAATAATAGTAGTAAAGAATGCTTAATACACTTTAAGAGAGCAATGTTGGCTTAGTGGTAAAGCTTTGGATTCGTAACCTGAAAGTCTAGGGTTCGAACCCCTATCAAGGCAATTACAAAAGTTGCGTCAGTAATAAAAACAAATACCAAACAATTGTTAAAAAGTATTTTTTATTGTCCCTCCATCCACCCACATATCCACCACTACATACAATACAAAACATACATAAAAAACATACATACATAGGACCAACCCGTTGGCTGCCACGCCACTGCATATGTACTGTAGCTACGTCGTAATCGAAAGGATTACGACAAAGGGGGGCTTGTCCTAAGACAAGCCCGGGCTGAAACGATGATGGAAGCCGTTATGGTAATGCACAACCCGGGCCAACCATCACCGCCTCAACAAGGGAAACCCTGCTGGTGCATTGCCTACAGTGCCCGAAGGCGAATCTTGGGCAGTGGCTACTGTCCCATCCCATGGCAGAGACCATGCGATAGAACAGCGCGGCCCGTCCCTAACAAGCTTAAAAAAAAGGGGGGGAGAAAAGTGGGTGGCAGCCAACGGGTTGATTAACAATACACAATTACACATTACATAATACAACGATACCACAAAGATGAGGCGATGAGACGACCACGAGGCGACGGGCGAGGCGAAGACGGGACGACGGGCGAGGCGAAGACGGGACGACGGGCGAGGCGAAGACGGGACGACGGGCGAGGCGAAGACGGGACGACGGGCGAGGCGAAGACGGGACGACGGGCGAGGCGAAGACGGGACGACGGGCGAGGCGAAGACGGGACGACGGGCGAGGCGAAGACGAGTGTTGGCTGTCAAGGTAGAAATATAAGGAGTCTGTGAAAATATTGTTTGCTAATCATTGACAACACAATATAGAAGAACTGGGTGCACTGGCTGCTTAAACCGAACCTGAGCAATTCGTACAACTAAAATACGTTAACGATGCGATGCTCGTCAGCCAGTTCAAGGAAGACTTCATCCTATTGTACAACATTTTGGCCACGTCTGGACATTGTATCCATTGATGATCAGCGGTGATTGAATCACAGTCATTTTGATTTGACACGGCAACATATGACCATCATCCTATAATGGCATTTCAAATACAAAAAATACTTATGAACCGAATAGTTGTGAGCAAATTTTTACTTGAATTTAATTGCCTGAGTGTTGTACACAGGCAAAGCAAAATATCCTCCGTGATACACTTCAAAAGTTGTCAGAACAATCATGTATCACCTTAATCTACTTGAGAGCGCTGACTCGCCTCTCAAGATGAATGATGAATGAAAAACTCTCAAGAGTTGAAATTGCACCATACAATTTTCATTTTAAGCCAGACTTTTGGTACAGTTGGGCTTAAAAGTTTACCTTGTCTAAAGTCCTATGGCAACCGGTTTGCCCTCTATTGAACTTTTTTCCTAAACTTAAAGGAAAAGGAGAAGGTGAAGTCTTTTCATTAAACTCTAAAATTTTAATGGCCTAACATACCACGATAAGCTCTTCTTTTGTTCTTTTGTTGGGCGAAAAGGATTGGTACATGGTTGTTGCATTAATCAGTTGTTATTCCCTTTATATTTCTTTCACCTACTGTAAATCCAATGAAACTAAATGTTACTCACACTAAACAGAAGCCACCCACTAAACTTGGAATAGCTAGTAAATTACATTTAAGCCGTTGTAAATTTAAGAAATGAAGACTGACAATCGTGACATGAATACATAACCCCATACCTGTGCCCTTGCTTCCGCATGAACCCACTGCACTTTACAGCAAATAAAATAGTACCTGCAGAGTGGTGCCATCTATTTTTGAACATTTCATAAAAGAAAAAAATTTATTTCGGTAAGCACAGGAAATAAACACTGTCAGCTACCTGCGTTAGCAAGGTACCCGAAGGGCTATTTTCGGTTTTTTTGTAATCTTTATTTCTATCGGCTTTTAAATGCTAGAATTAGAGCTGTTGTGTTATTTGCTAAAAAAATAGCTAGAAAAATATTTTGTTAAAGAAATAGTTAGAAAAATAGTTGAAGTTGTTTGTAGTGTTTTTTTTGAAATATGGCATTTTTATTCGAACGCAGACGATAGAGTGTGAACCCATTTCTTTACAGCAAATGAAGGGACTAGCTAATGGCGCTAAGAAAAAAAAACAATTACACTTAATCACTCTGTAGTGATCCTATACTATTCATCATTCCGAATTAAAATGGCTATTTGACTCTCTTTCAATAATACACCCCCTATCCTTCACGTGAAAACCTATTATTTTTTATTTTCGCTTTACTAAATCATCTAGTGGGGCAATCGTGAACTAAACCCAATCATCTAGTGGGGCAATCGTGAACTAAACCCAATCATCTAGTGGGGCAATCGTGAACTAAACCCATCCACACCAGAAAAAAAAACCATACCAGCAAAAAAAAAACGTGGTTAGAAACCCTTCGGGTAACAAAGAATCCAAACGAAATATTAGTGTATTGAAGATACCTTTCAATGGCAAACAGTAATAGGTTGAATGCACGCCGAGAGAAAAGCGAGAGTATTTGACACTTCACAGTGTTTGGTACCAGGAACGTGAATTTTTTTTAGAAATTTCAGCAAAAACCACCACCCACCCCCACCCCCCCCCCCCCCCAAAAAAAAATAAAACAAAAAAACAACAAAAAACAGCAATGCAAATAAAATAAAAAAATGATAAAAAACCTGTGTGCATTTAACATTGACCAGTATCAGACTGAAATACCGAAATAGGTAAGCATGTATGCGCAGACTAGAAATATCATCAATTATGACGATAAGTCACCACTATAGTTAGTGGTCAAGAATTTTGGTTTGTGCTGGGATTCGGTAATTCACTCGGGATTCTCGCGAGTGTAGCCGAACTCGCTGCAAAGAAATAACTGAGATTGTACCATGTAGATTGTACCATGACACAGTCTTTTTTATGAACGAATATAGGGCTCTGAGGAGATATGAAAATTACTTGACGTGTTTGTCTCGGGAGCTTTTCCCCCGCATTCCGTGTCAGGCTGAGTCTGCCCAATGATGACGCTTGACGATTGCTGAGCTATGACAGTTTCATTCTTTTTCAATCTAACGTGATAGGAAACACAATGAATAGTTAATAAAGCCAAATATGAATACGCGTAACAATAACTAAAATATACTTTGGATGGCTCTGGTCATTTAATTCACCGTAAACGGATGCGCTGCTGCTGGATGAAGCGGACGACGTGACATCATATACCGTCCCGTAATAATCTCCGGTTCCAGTCGTCGCGGAAATGTTACCATAACCGGTGGCTGTAGTCGGTGTAATTACCTGTGGAGACTGCTGGTGTTCCGAAGAATAAAATCCACTCGAACCCACACCACCAGAAGTGGAACAGCTATGTACTTGGTGATGAATGACATCCGTACTGAAATCCCTCCGGATATGATACGCCGCATGCTGATAGGCTGCATTGTATGATCCATTAGCGTACTGCTCTGCAGCAGTTGAAACATCGCCAAAACCCGTGCTAGGGTAGTAGCTTAGCTGCTAAAGTGAAATCCAAGCATTAGGATTTTTCTACTGATAGTATACAAATTTGCGTTAATTTAATACTTGATGTGAAACTGCGGGTGGAGTGTTACTAGCGGGATAGCTATTATAACCTCCAGTGTTTGCGGGCCCACCACCGCTAGTGAATTTATAGCCATTGGCTAATCGAATGTTGGTTGCGTAGTCATAACTAGTAAACGTTTCATCTGACGTTCCAGTGTCGGAAGTAGATTCGGGGGGTAAACTGTTGTAACCATTATTGGTTGTGGCGTTGTTGACTACAATAACCTGCTGCTGTTGGATGTTTGGGCTGTTATTTTCCATATCTGTCATCAAAAAGATAAATGAATTGCTTGGATTTGGATCGAGAGTTGTTGCACTCACGGCTATTTTCTTCTGTCACAACGTCAGCATAATGTGGTTCGCTCACGGTCAGATGTCTGTTGCCGGATGATGAGTGATCTGAACCGAGACTAGTGAGTTCCGGTGAAATATCAAGATTTGCAAAAACGGTGGCAAGGAACCCTAAATGAGATTGATTTCATTCAAATGTTAATAAATGATGCCTCACAAGCAATAAAATTTTGAAAGAAAACCTTCATAATCAGTGTCAAGGTATTCCGGTGGAATGTCGAGTGTGATGTTACGCATGAGCTCTCGAGCTCGGTCGTCAACGTGCAACAACTCGACCAGGTACAAGAAATAATCGTCCACCATAATGCGCATCAAATGGAACGTTTCTAAATAATATAACAAAATAAACCATCCAGAAAAACGAATACGGAACAATATGTTAAAAAGAAAGTAAAAAAAAAAAACAATCGAATGTTGCGCGGCAACTAACCGAATCCGGCAGCGGTCTGTGCGGTCAACTCACGCAGCAAACGGCCGCTAAAAGCCATCCATACAAGAAGGAACTGGCGGATCGAATGACGTAGCGAAGAGGCGGGTCTGCTGCGATGATGGCCGCGCTGTTGGAGGACGCAACGATCCACAATCGACTCCACCCATTCAGTATAGGCTTCCAACGGCGCTTGCTCCGCTAAAAGGCGCTCAAACTCGCCACCAACTGCGGAAACATTTGAAAAAAGAAAGCAACACTTTCAAAGGCATGAAAATAGGAAATCGATTGACAGTCAACTTACAGGAGGCCACAAATTCGACTGTAGCGGGATTGATGGGTTGCGCCTCGGTTGACCGACGCTTACGGAACTGTTGACCCTGATCGTTCAAATGGAAATTGCTGGCAGCTTGTAGGGCACTCTTAGTCATGGCGTGAAGATCCTGACGTTGCCAGTCGTGAAGTAAAACGCTATTCACTTGCGGGTCATGTAAAGCCAACCGGACCGTCCCAAACAGCTGATTCAATGAACTTTGTCGACGTAGCATGTGACAAAAATGCCGGGCCACTGGCAATGCAACAAATACCCCAGAAAATAAAAAATAAATGGGAATTGAATAAACTGTTAAAAATTAGAGATTAGTTAGAATATCTCACGATCAATTTTAACGGCACGTAGATTTTCCGGCAAATCTTCCAATGCAGCTTGAAGCCAAGATTCCAGTTCGGACGCAAATTTGCGAATCATTTGGATCAAATTCTCCGGCAACCCCTAAAACAGATCGATAATCGGACAGGGGAGGGCAATACACATTCACTGTTACTTTCGGTACTAAGCATGTCCTCTTTCCAGTGATTTCACATTACTCGAATGACAGAAGACATGAGGATGCTGCAGACGGAGCGGTAGAGAATGGAATCGCAAACACCGACGATATTGACCACCACGTGACTTCCCAGGACGCCGACCAAGTGAGGCGGCATGCCTTGCCAGTAATGCAAGAGGAATGTTTGCACCTTATAGACAGAACATTTTTAACTTCTTCCAATAATTCAATCAAAGGTCATTAAAACGAATGAAGCATACTTCTTGGAAGCTGCCACGGATAATCGTATCGAGGAGTCTTTGACAGTGGGCGCGATACATGACGATAAACGTGGCAACACGCTCTTCGGGCACGCCTCCGCTAATACCGCCAGGCGGAAGACACAAGTCACGTAAATTGGGGAACTCTGGTAGGCGGGTAGCCAGCGCTGCCGCTGTGGCTGCTTGAGCCACCGCAACTGATACAGGAATCCCTCCGCCAACGCTTTGCGATGAAGATGACGAAGACGTCACAGATCTTGAAGACGATGGCATTCCTGAATGGTTCCCAGCACATGAGGAAGGCATCTAACATTTTTTAAAAATTCAAACTTTTCGTTAGAATGAATACAAACTTTCTATTTGCATTATTACCTGTCTAAGGTGATCTTTTCGAATATCTTCAGTTCTGTTGAAAAAAAAAATTGATATTCATACACTTCGTTTACAACTCAAAAGTTTCTATCTGCAAGAAGGGGGCACAAAAGTTACAGTAGAATATGTTATGCCATTTTTCTTTTTTTCTATACATCTAGCCAGATTGTGTAAGGGGAGGAAAAGAAATGGATTGGGAGGATGGTTTGAAAAAAAAGGAAGGAAAGTGTGCACGGTGGGGGAGAAAGAGATTCACGGAGGCTTGATATAACAAGATGGCTGCTCTCACCTAGGCAACCAACGACACATAAACGCACAACTACTTCGTCATACGACAGGAAAATACACGAATCGAAAGAAAATCGGTCTTCGTCCTATGATAGATACGCTTATTATAGGACTGATTTAGATCTTCTTGTCTGTGATGACAGACAGCTATCAGATCACAAGTCGATCAAGTAATAAAAGGGCTGACACAGAAAGAAACATAAACTATTTAGACTTGAAAATGTACTCACGCTTGCAACCCTTTCTTTGAGTAGACTAACTCATAATAAGCTGAATTCTCCCGGATGGCGATCCCGTAATAATGATAACGCGATTGACCTCTAGTTCCTAAACGTCGAGTCGTCAATTGCGGAAACTGCTGCCGTATAATCTGAAATTGAGTCAATTAAAATAAAAATCCGGCGTGATTTGAGAATGAATTGTTCTTACTTTTCCAAACGAGGCGGCATTGACGGGTGTCATGCCGTGCTTGGAACAGAAGTCGACATAGTGGAGATAGAGTGTATTGCGTGGGACGCAAACTCCTTGTGCCATTTCGTAATTTTCTTCCAGCCAAAGAAGAGTTGCCGGCGTTGAGTGGGGTCTCATTTGAACGGCCGTCAGTGGCGGAGGAAGTTGAGCGGTTTGATGGTGATGATGATGTCCGCCTCCGATGGTTGTCACCGTTGAAGATGTGGTTCTTTGGTGAAGATGGTGTACCGATGATTCCTTCCGGTTGAGCATCATTTCTATCAATGAAACAATCATTAGTTTTGTTATCTAGCTTTTACGGAACTGTGACGAAATAGATATAGGATTCTTCATAATCGAATTGACCGAAGAAGAGAATATAAAAAAACCAGAACATGACGGACACGGTAGGAAATCAAATTGGCTGGATGGGTTTAATCACATGTACCCCCGCATTAGAGACGAGAGATAGAGAGTATTGACACGGTAAAGAGTAGCTAATATCACAGTTGAATGGCTGTCAATCAAGAAGCGGCCACGTGCCCTTGTCGGCGTATCATTCCAAACATTCGATCCCACGCGTGCGAGCCCCTTTCCTCACATCTACCAGTCCAACCCTCCCAGCCCCTCTTTTTTTTTCATATACAGTGTTTCAATTACCTGTACCAGCCCTTATCTGATTTCATCGACGATCAATAATTATTACTACCAGGTGTGCCACTAAAAAAAATAATAAATCTGAGCGATATTTTTCAAATCGAAACGTCATCTTGTTTTGTAACATTTTGATGTTTTTTAAATGCAACATTTCCGTACAGTAGGTACTAGTTGGGATTATTCGGTTCAATAATTTCAGAGGGGTCCCATCCTTCCCCCGGTCTCTATTCAAAGAGTCACTATGTATGGTACAACTTATTTTTCTCTTGACTATAGTAGTAGAATAGAGTTCTGTTTTATGGGTATATCTTAGAATTCTGATGATCGACGTACCTGCTGGGGGGAAAAAAAGGTGAAAGAACTAGAGAAAACCAATATCCGCCATCATGGTATAAAGCATGAGCTGCTGCTGTATGATATATGAAAAGGTGAATAAGGGAGAGAGAGAGATTCTATTGAGACAAGAATTTCGGCATGGCTTCTCTACTCTTTCAGCATGTATACTATAGCGACGCTGTATTCAGTCTATTGTTTGGGTTTGAGGCCCCCCCCCCCATAGTAGGCTATACTATAGCGACGGAAGCCTTGCTGTATCGTTTTCATGGTCAAATATAACAAACAACGCAAAACGAGGCCTGCTGAATATGTACCCCGCCCAGCTGCGATGAATCCGAGATCAAATACTTTCGCCGTTTAATGTTAAACAACATCCTAACGAAGCATTAGGGAACCACAGAAGTGTGGTAGATTTAAAGTCATTAATAATGCAAGTTACCTGGCTACACGAAAGATTTAAGAAACGAAAGAAGAACCGCCCACAATATTTTCTTTAAAGAGTCAAGAAAAACTTCTTTTGATTTCCGCAAGTAATGAAAAAAAAACCCTGTTTTAAGTTGCTCATTTAAAGTCTTGTGACACTTCGATTCCAAGTGGCTGACTGATGCTTCGCGAGCTTCATTACAGAAGGAGACACAAAGTTATCAACATGAAAAGGGAACGGGGCGAGAGGGACGACAAAAAGGAGCTCGTTAATTAGTTCGTTTGATCAGGTTACGTTTTAGATAAATAGGAAAGGAGCAGTTTTGGATATCCAATACGGCTTCGCTTTATATAATACGCGCCAAACGACGGCCCGACTGTGGCAGCGTATAATTGGTTGGAAAACGTCTCTCTTTATATTCGCAGCGCTTTTTTCTCTCTTGTGTTTGTAAGAAATAAATATATCAACATTTCTAGTTATAAACAGCTACCCAAGCAATTAAAAGTCTTAATGAGTTGGTGCGCAACTTGTCAGTCACAATCAAACCGACTTTTCCACAGCTTCGCTTTTGTTTCAATCTCGTTTTGACTTGATGACTTCGTTAAGATTCGAGCGAAGCCTTTTTACCTACGCACGGCTACACGCGCAGTTTGTTCTTTTGTTTGCATCGTTTTGAATAAAATAGGGGGAATAAAAATAACACGTGAAACAACTAACCGTCGTAATTGCTGCCGTTGCTGGTAGACGAAGTCGACATCAGGATCCGCGTCTCCATCATCAGGGGGGTAATCAACAAATCTATGCCGCTTGGATATAATGTACCTGTAATTAAACAGAAAAGAATAATTTTACTTCGCATCTGCTTCTATTTTTTTTTCAATCTTTGTTTTGAGATACTCTTGTCTCACGTGATGTTACATCTACAAAGAAGGGGCTTATACCGAGTGTAGGTATCGGTAACATTGAACCTGCGGGGGGTCTCAAGGTGCCAAACATTTGAGGACTTTCACAGGAGCACTCTGAATGATGACACAAAATGTCGGTAGTCAACTACCTACTTATCTACAACATTTAGGAACGATAATCTCTGCTAGAACCAGATCGTCATTAGGTTGAGTGGAAAAACCAGTCAACAGCAAATCCCTATTTTTTCCCCTCTCCTCTTTTACAGTTCTAAATCCTCTGCAACGAGTTAACTGGTGCGGATAAGTACAATATACCAAATCCAGGTGCGACGTGGTATATCAACCAATAGGCGAGTGGAAAGGAAAGAGCATTAGTTCTGATATCCTGTCCATTTTTTTTACGAAGATGCAGCGATGGATAAAAGCGGAATCATTTTTCATGCCCCAGAGGTCAATAAAATCATAGGCCCGCACAACTGGACATCACAAAACATCGAGTATATAGTAGCAGTTTAGACAATTGGTTTTGATTAGCGCAAATAGGCAAGGAGAAGCTAATTAGGTATGAAACGATTTGGTTCTTTGCAAACAACAGCCGACGGATGAAGCGGATACACATTTATAGGCCCCGTTAACTGTGAAACTTTGCACAATAATACCTATATGATTTCGGGACAATTAGTATACAGGTGTCTGGTTTAATTAGGTTAGACTAGAACTTTCGCACAACTCGAAATGGACCCAACTTTGAGCGCGACAGACGAAAAGTTTCACCTAAAACGACTGACCCACCCAAATTTGTTGCGTATTGAAAAACATCCTGATTGGAAAAAAAAACCCTGCTAAAACACAGTTGTCGCCATTAGAAATTGTTTACCCGCAGTTCAAGATCTTTACGTAATATCTATTAAAATGATGTAAAACTGATAACTCACCTCGGTTCGGTCAATTGGGAGTGAAGAAAAACTAGGAGAGAATCACTTATGCAGTTGAGTTGTTTTACTCGGCGGTATGTTGTTTGGTTAAGAGTTTGTTCCACGACGATGTGTTCGCTTGGAGACCAACTTTTTAAGGACCGAATCGGGAGTGGGTATTTGATTGCGGGATTTCCGGATCACGTTTACGATCAGATTGGACGATTCCGAGACTATTTGTAACCGTTCACCCTCCCCTCCACCTTGCATGTCTCCCTCCGAAAAACTCCTCTTGACTCTCGACGTCTATCAATTGTGATGTGCAGAAGACCCTTTCACGTTCGATGTGGTGACGTCAGGAAGGTGACGCGCAGGAACCAATAGGGAGGACGACTCCGCCCATGGATTCGATCCCGCACTAGTTGAGGAGCGGGCGGAGTCGACGCAACGGCCACCAATCAGGAAAGCTCACCTCCGTCCTTCTTTTCCCCTATTAATCCTGCCCGTCTAACGTAAAAGCCCATTGCATTCGACCTCTCTCCTAGCGGCGGCTGTGAGAGTTGCCCGCAACGTATCGCGTCGGTTTTCTGGTTGGCGTCTTTGATGTAGATCGATGATCACAAAACTCCCGTAACTGCTTCGACGTCTTTTCTTCCACCCCGTCGATCCCCACCTCATTCCGCTTTACTTTTCTTCTTATTCTCCACCACTACTTGATGGGTGGATGACAGACGCGCTTTACTATGTCGAGCGTGTAAGGAAAAAGGGTGAGGGGGATCAACTGACGTTGCATTTCGCTGAGGCATGGCAGGCGTCTGTTAAAAAAGAACAAATGTTAAAAAGAAAAACAAATCACAAAACAAGTCATGTGAGTTTACCGCCGGGATTCGGTGACATGTCAACTGGTGTAGTTATCCTCCAAACGGCAGTGGGAAAGTTGTGAGCGACGTAGGAGGGTGGAACTTTTGGCGGATGAGCTCATCAATTGGCGTCAGCCAGTTTCTGTAATAGTGACTGTCAGTATCAGTTTGTTTCCAGCCCATCACAAATAAAAAAAACAACTGTTTTCATCTACTTTCACTGGATAGAATTTATCGGGACCAACTTATTAATCGAAATCGATACATGCTTGCCTTTTACATCAAACAGTTAAAACTTTGACGTACATTCTATGACTGAATATTGCCAACAAAAATGTATGATTTCTTTTTGACATAAAATGTTCTTAAAAAATATCTTACTATGAACTGGAAAACGAAGAACGAGGGGAATGCTGTGTTTTATTTCAAGATTTTTTACCTTTCAAAGGGACCACTTTCACGCTCAGATGCATCTGAATTGATGGGCGGGAGGGGAAGGGCCATTTCTTTATTTCCTTTCTTTTTTCTTCCTAAAGGGGTTTGTTGTTGATCGCATCATTTTTCGCTGATCGACTTCACCTTGCCACCTCCAACTTGGGCTCAGCAGCCAAGAATAATGACGTGGTACAACACTTGAAGTCCGAAAAGGCTTAGAAATCATGAAAGAAAATATTTAGAAAAAAAAGGAGCAAAACAAGTAAACTGAAAGAAAGTTAATGTGAATGCATTTACATACTGGTCACTACGACTTTTGTATCCGGTCTTTATCAAATTCTGTTCTATTCACAGAAATGACAATGCTTTGACAAAATCATTTTCTTCACACAGAGACGCAGACATTCTATGAAAAAAAACAAATAAACAATAAAAAGCAATATCAGATTGACGGATGGGTGAGCAAAATGGGGCAATAAAGTTCATCTTACCTTGGAAGGTAGTTCTAGTGAGCCTTCTCATTATTGGGACAGAATCCTCAGTACGACATGTATTCACCAGCTGGGCCTTTCCTGACTGCATTGGAATCATTCAGCCATGAGATATACTGAAACATATACATATTTTACCTTTCAAATATGGGAGTGGGCGATGATATACGCGGTAAGTTTGGTCTCAAGTTGTACCCTGCTATGCTTCTTCACAAGTAAGACGTCCATTCCATTTCACTTTCAGATACCATTGCAAAATACAGGCCAAGACACGTAGGCTGTCGTCATGCCTGTAGTTGTGTATCGAACCACGTGTTAGATCGCGAGGTGAATCGTTTCCCTTGGATAGGTTAAGAACTTGAGTTAAGTTGGCTAGGGATTTCATATTAGTACTTTTGCTATGCAAGTTATATAAAGCAAGTAATATAAAGCAAGTAAAAGTAGCAGAAGTCAGTAAAATTAGGCGGCATAGCAGTAATGGCGTGGTTCAAAATAGGGTAAAAGAAAAAGGACGTACGAAAGCCTGAAGATATCACTGAAATAATTACTGAAATGGAATTTCACAATTTTTTCACAATAACTTTTAAAAACAGCACTTCAACCAATTCAATTTGATCGATTCCACGACACATGCAATTAGCACACAAAACTTTCGTTTCGAAGGGGAACGACCTTGCTTGATTCCAATCCCAACGAAGACTGCCGAGACACGTGCTGGAAGTTGAAACATTGGATTTGACGAAACCAATTTTTGACCTTGAACAACCAATTTAAAAAAATACACTATTTATTATTTTTTTATATAAAAATAAAATCATAGTATTTAAAAAGATTTACCACTGACCTGCAGTAATTATTTTAATTAAAAAATAGTAATATAGAAAATTTGTCAACGTCATCAGCCTCCATCATTTCTAATTCCATGAGAAATGGAGTTACCATTGTTTTGTGATTTTGTGTTAACACAGACTGTTCGTTACTTTCATATTCTTTTCATATTTTAGTTTTCTCGTATAACTGTTTAACAAAAACATCCTAACAGATAAAAGCAGCATCATACAGCTTAGTAAAACAAAACTATTCATCTTACAAAAAATCCCTCTTTGAAGAGTAATCACGAAAAATCACTTACCTCTACTCCGTATTAGTCTAAGAAACTAATCGTCAATTTAACTAGGAGCAGCACTTCTGGGGGCGTTTGGCTTATTCCTTGAAACAAATCACTCGAGATAGGCCAGGTGACAAAAATAACTAGTAATCAAAAGGATGGGTTACCTTCAAGTGGCTACGCTCCCGCACGTACCTGTCATACAACACCGAGAGGATCGATGTTATTAGGTACGAAACTACTAATGGACGCGTGGAAAGATCCCTGAACCCCTTCAACCATCTCATCGGATGTAAGATAGAGGGGGACGGAGGGAATGATGACAATATTGGCAGCTCTCAACGCATTTGTTGAGATTCGTTTTCTATTCAATTGGGAGTGGGGTCCATGTTAGGGGGTGACATGGAAAGCTCTAAAGATCAGCAAAACATCATACAGAGGGAAAGTTCACATCACTGGTATCCTTCTACTATGCAAACCCTACGGTAGTATTCATACCTTCGCCATACAGCTGCCAATCATTCTTTTTTCTCCATTCGTACCCTCTCCTTCATCCCAATCCCCATCAATACGAATCGCTGCTCTTTCGTGTCATGCTAAGGGTTAGGGAAGAAAAAAAGACACAAAATTTTGCACACTGCTCTTGCTTTATTCGTAGATTTTAAAAAAATGTGACATTTGTATTTGGAACAAATCAAAATATTATTCAACACCTTCTTTAACTCACGCAGACGGATTTGCGGAACCGTAGGGCTGGATTGTAGACTAAAAATAGTCACTCGTCGTTATCTTCTATTTGTTAGAAGGATAGCATTATTTTCTATTTTCTTTTCGTCCCTTATTATCAATCCCATGTTAGTACCGCGTATAAGGCATACACACTTCTTTCTTCGTGAGCAAAGAGCAGGTGAAAAAGAATGAAAAAATACTCCTCCTTTTCTTTTTTCCTGCTATGCCTCGTCACACGTTCCATTATTTTGATTTTCTATATCTTTCTTTCCGTTGGTTGAAAAGAAGGGCTGATTTGCTGTTGCCCAGCAACGCGCTGGGCTGAACGGGACGTGTAATGAGGGGATCACACACACACACCCATCCAGAACAGCAGCAAGAATGATTCCTCTAGAACTTATTCCATATGTACTTCTGCTATGTGTGTGTGTGACTCTACTATGACCCGCTCATTGTAACACAGTCAAACAATCACAATAGAAATAGTCTACCACTACAGCTATCAATCCCGACCGCACCTATTGTGCGAGAAACGTATAATAGCGCAGAACAGTTCCGCGCTCTCTTATTCGCCGAATATAATAACAGCGTAGAGTGATCACGGCCAAAACCTAAACTTTGGGATCAAATACTTTTCATTATAATATTGCAAGTCATCAAAGATCTAGCGTAAGACACCAAATATTGGTTAATTCTTTTTGCGCAAGACATCTTCGATCCGGCGGAAGGCGGACTCTAAACAAGAAACGAAATCGGAGCCGTTTCGGTGTGGGGGGTAAGTGGTCACCACAGCACCCAGTCGGTTGTCCTGGATCGAGTACCTGGGGTGGACATGTCAGATACAAAGGTATTCGGTTACATAAACAGCATGGTGAAAAGCGGTCGGATAGGAGTCAAGAGGGATACCCATACCCAATGCCGTATCCATCATGTACGACCGGAGCAAAACCACCCAACTCGACAGCCGGACTTCCCAGTGTCGACGTCGATAGAATGTTATGATTGATGGCTGCATAAGCTGGATCTTGATACAGAGCCGGGATGGGCAGCGACTGTTGCTGGGCTAGATACTTAAGGGCGAACAAATGGCGATCGAATCCTTGCCCTAAAACAATTCAAAAAGGATCATTAATTAAGACTAACTGCGCAAACTGGAATAAAGGAATATGTACCCATCGCTGCTTCTTTAGTCAGCTGGCCATGAACTTTGGAACAGTCGGTAATCATGGCACGTAATTCCGACTGGCTGTGCTTTCCCGAAGACGCCGTAATAGCCCGACTGAAGGCAGTGGTCTGCGACGTGCACGGTCGAATCGTTTCCGTTCGACCGTGTTTGAAGGCGGACGTACTGCACGACTCGTACGTGGAACACGTACCGCCATTCTGCAGTTGATAGGCTACCTTTTGTATGCAAATGAAGGCATTTTAGGATACAAACACTGCTTTAAATTACGAGTCATTTAAGCTCATACTTGAAAACCTAGTTGCATCATTGCATCTGGGCTGACTTGTTGCTCCTTGCAAAAGTGCTTACTAAAGCCGTTGTAGATAAATAAGTCGACTGTCAAAGCGCCCGTAGTTTGATCGAAACGCTGTCGAGCGTCGCTCACTGCCGCTTTGAGGCGATCACTCAATTGGAATTCTGAATATACAGGAATGGGAAAAATAAATACGTTTCAATCTACGACACCATGGAGAAGTCATTTGATTTTTCTTGTTTAAAAAATGTCTGTTTACCGAGACGTTTGACGTGATATGACGGATCAAAGTCCCGACGTGGAATCATTCCAGCGACTTCGTGCGGATGGACTCGAGGTTTTCCCGTAGAATCTTTAAACGATTCGTTGAGAAATCTCATCACAGCCACTCCATCTCCCCACGAATGCTCGAAATTGACGGCAGCCTTGCCATCCCGAGCAACGATTAGAGAAAACGATTTGTCGAACCACCTGAAATCAAGTTTCATGTTGCGCATCTAAAGTAAAAGATACGCTGCAACTGCAATAAATATTTTTCTTTTCCATACCGGTTCGCTCCGTTGCCGTGGAGAAACAGTTTTGATATTTTGACTGGATCGTTGTCAGTGCCGACGTCGTCCAGAACCAAGTTAAAAAGCGCACTGTCAATAGCTTCCATCTGACCGCTATTGTTTTCCATCAGCAACTGACGAGCATTGGCCCACGTGTCGCGATTTTCGGCAGTTAAATAACCAATTGGATGTTGCGATGGAGCAATGGGATCTTGCTGGATATACTTCAAACAACTATAAATATCCAGTGGCTGCAACAAGTTTCCTGTACAGGAAAGGTGACAGATATTAGCTGTGGTCGCTAATTGACAGGGTTTGATAGAAGAATCTAGCACCATCTTTATCCAAGACGTCAAAGACGTAGAAATGCCCGCCTCGCATAACCAACACATGCTTTGCCTTTTCAAACCGAACGAGGCGATCTTTGCCGATTTCGGGAATTCTGGTGGAATTGAACAAACTGGGGTACTGAGACATGTCCAACGGGTATGCCTAGATAGAAAACAAATTATAATGCTATTCCAGCCTGAGAGGGATTTGATAAGAAATAAAAATACACTTACGTTGTACAGGTAGGCGCCGTACCAAGAGAACGAAGATGGCAGCATGCGAACAACTTTCCGGAATGTTTCCGTGTCGCTCTTTTTAGGGTTTAGATGATATACTTCAGGTTCAAGCAAGCCAGCATTTAAAGTTTCCCTGAACCTTTTTACACACCAATCATTCAGCAAAATGAATAATTACCACCACTAAACTGTTTTAATAAGTTTAATACTTTATGGCTGAGATCAAGAAGTTTGCAGCTCTGATTGTTTGATCATTGTATGCTGTCTTTGGATCATCAATATAGGAAATAAATGGGTTGTAATTCAAAACAATGGGCTGACGATCTCTTAAATACATATCAAACCACGAGCCAGTGATATAGCTTGTGTGTTTATTTGCTTTGTCTTGGGCAATCAGCCTTTGGTTCAGGTCTGAAAGAAATTGGTATTTGTCTATTGATGCAATTTATTGTTTAAAAAATAGAAGATATGTAAATACCTTTCCCAGCTTCCAATTGGAAGTTAGCAACCAGTCTTTTAGTATCCTCAAAATGTGTAGCATCCAGTAATGGCAATTGAGCATTTAAATACCGCTGGCAGGTGTCCTCAAGACGGGGAATAGGTAATCGGGGTAGAGATGGTTGGAAGTGCATTGTGGGAACAGTTGACTTATGCAAATATCTTTCATTATCAGACCTAAAAGATGACCAGCATGAAGTCGATTGCATTTATCGAGTCTAAAACCGTAGGAAACTTACGAGTAGTGTTTGCTTTGTAGCGAGGGTAGCACATTTTTAATAAATCTAGACTTCTCCTTATAACCTATAAAACTATTAGTAAAGAATGATTTCTTGCATTGCAACATTTTACTTTAGCAGTAATCACAGATAAATATTCAGAGCCAAAACGAGGGAGGAAGGGAGAAAAAAAATAACAAGTGACACCTATCCGCATTTATTTCAGACGGCAAGTTCAATGTTTACAAATCTAAAGATTTTTCGTCTGCTGCGTTCCACTCACTAGGCGGAGAAATGTCACCTATCCGTTAAAAGCTTTTGGGAATCCTATTCCTTCTTTGTGTTTGTTTTAAATATTACAGTGTTAGTACTGAAGAAAAATGGAGGAAGGGTATATCGACATTAACCATGTACCAACTCGTGTGATTACAATTGGTGGTTGGATTGACCAGCCGATCAAAAAGAGACATTTGATAATTGTAATTCCAGGTAAATTTTTAGTCCAAAAATGATTACTTCCAGTGTCTGCCCTCTGACTATTGTGTTAATGTTGCACTATACTTTTCCCCATGCATGGATCCTGTTAGGTAATCCAGGGCTAATTGGCTACTATGAAGAGTTTGTCAAATCGCTTCATGGTGAACTGTTAGGTGAATATGTGATATGGGGACTAGGTCATGCAGGGCATGATGTTCCTAAAAATGTGATCATACCAGCAATAAATGGTAAGATGTTAAACTTAATCTTAGTTTTGTCTTTATAACAGTACTGGCAATATTCCCTCAGATCAACCAGAGCTCTTTACGCTTGATGGTCAAGTGAACCATAAAATCAAATTTATTGACACTTATGTTCCTCCTGATGTGAACTTACACTTCATTGGGCACTCTATTGGAGCTAAAATTTGTGTCGAGCTTGTCAAACGATACCGGAAGACACACAACGCTGCGGCTTACCTTCTCTTTCCTACCCTCGAGCGAATGGCTCAAACTCCAAGTGGAAGGAAACTGTGGCCAATCCTTGGCCCGTTTAGAAAAGTTGTCGTCCTCGCTGCATCTTTGATTAATCGGCTTCCAGAATCGTGGCTAACAACGATCGTTCAATGGGCCATGCGTAACACAACAATGTGCATCTCTTTCTCTCGATTTCCAGGTTCTAATAGCTTCTCACGTTGTACAGGTTCGAAAGGAAGTCAATTGTCTATTGAAAGTTCGACGTCATCGGCTCCTGGTACGTCGGCTACAGTTCACGTAAACGTGAGAACTACCATGAGTCTCCTACACCCACAGGCACTGGAACGTTCTTTGTTTATGGCTCACGACGAGCTCAAGGTGGTGGGTGAATTGAATGCTGAGGATATTCGTCTCCACAGCGACAGGTGATTGGTGTACATGTCTTTAATTGCCTTTCATTCAAATCGTGACGTGGATGTTGATTGATGGCAGGCTTGTGCTGTATTTCGGAACCAAAGACCATTGGTGCCCATTGGAGTACTGCCACAACTTGCAACGCCAAGTGCCTGAAGCCAGAGCTATTATCTGCCCTCACGGGTTCGAACACGCGTTCGTCCTACAGTCCAGCCAACAGATGGCCACCATTGTCAGTGAATGGATTAAGGAATTTTCGTAACATTCTACACTGCGTGCCGCCTGCCCGTCCGCTGCGCTGAATAATCTCAGGTGATTTACCAACTGATACGGGAACAGAGTCCAAATCGAAAAAAAAAAAGAATTTACGTGTCCAACGTTGACACGTAATCGGAGCAAGGTGCTATAACGTGTAGCCTTTTTGTGTGTACATAAGAGGTTCGTTTAAACAAAGCGTCAAGATACGCCCCGGCGCACCTCTATATGTGAGAAAGAACACATCAGAGCAAAACAAAATGAGGGAGAATGAAAACCGCATTGAATTCCAAACCGCTTTGTATGTGTTTGTGTTGTGGGCATTCACGCTGGGCTGAAACCGGAATCTCATCGATGCGGGACCACGCGCGAGCCGAGAGATGAAGAGTAGCCGGGCCCTCGTCTGATGGTAGTTGTTGCAGTTGAGAAGGTGTGTTCCACTCCAAGTACGACGCAGCTCACCGTAGCGCGGTGTTTTATTGCCGCTGCTACATCAGCCGATGAATGTTTGCCTTTTTTATCGTTTGCACACGGGAAACTGCAGTCTCTTTCGTACAGTACCGCGCCGACTCGCCGTTAGAATGTTGTGGTTTTTCTATCATTTTGTTTGACGATTCCGCAGCTGTTGGACGATGCAACCGCCGATAAGTTCTCGTTATCTTTGTTGGCGCAAAGCCATTTCCCGTCAACCAATTTGTCATATCATTTTTATTGTCAAAATACCATTTTTTTTTTTTTTCGTTTCTAATCCTCGCGCATTTCGCGTTTGGCGGTGTTGTGCGTTTCCTTGGTAGCACTGATAATAACCACGATGATAATTCACGTTTTTTTTTTATCCCCGACAGATGGACTATGCAAATTGGACAATTTTCTCTTCCCATCGTTTGCTGGACTGGCGATTTGTTTGAAGAATTCTAAGATAAAAATTGTGGGTTTAATCATGTTTAAAACACTATATATTTGAATGGTATATTATACACGTATTATATTAAACCTTTTTTTTAATAGTTGATCCATCATGAAATTTTTACGCCTCTTGCACAATGTGGTTATCAAAACCAAACAGAAAAAAAACAATGTCCATCCGAATCGGAAAATGAAAAAAAAAATGTTCCCCGTAAAAACGAAAAAATGTAAACAAAATGTAGGTAAATGTTGAACGGGGAAGTAAACAAAAAACATTAGCCGGTGTTTATGGGCTACATTAAAAGTTGAAAACAGCATTTTTGTTGAAAAACCAGTTCTCCTTGTTTTCTTCCTTATTTTGTTGTTGGCCGTTAAATGGGTCAAATGGGATCAAAATGTTTCCGTAAAAAATAAAAAATTAATTTTCTGCTCAGAGGTACGTGTGCCAATGCGATACGCAAGTGACTATAAACATGACACCATCACAACCACGCGCAAGCTCGTATTCCAAAAAAAATAATTAGCGTCAAATAGTACCGATCGTTTCAAACGAACCATATTTCTTCCAGCAGTTCGTTTTTCTTTTCTTGCACTTGTGTGTGTGTGTGTGTAATGTATTCACATGGTTTGGATGATTTCGTGCTTGCGACGCAGGTCCATGGCTTCCCGCTTGGGATCGTATTTCTTTTGGGCAGCCAGCCGGGCTCGCAATTGAGCAGCCGACATGTTCAAATTCAATCCGGAATTGGCGGCAGCGGCTATCGTCGCCATGGAAAGTGGACGAGTTGGTGACGTTGGGGACGATAAAGGTGAAACGGAAGATGGCGATGCAGGTGACTGTCAATTTCATTGATAATTATTTAACCAGTTCATACAAGTCGAGGGGGATTTTTCCCCCCACAAAATTTATGATTTTATCATTTCTCCTTTGTTTGTGATAAAAAAAATGTGACAACTTTCTGTCCATCATAGGCTAATAAGTGCTTCTTTCAAAATTATCCTTTCCTGTGTTATACGACAAAACTGGATCATCTTATTTTTGTAGGTTATTTGGGTTTGTTTTGGTAGTTAAACAATGCCTGTTTTGGAAATTGGAGACGACGGGTCATGCAGATACCAAGTAAAAACCCAAAAAATTTCCATTTGAATAAGGAAAAGATAATCTGGTCTGCGCGCTGACGACCTGATTTATCGAAATCCTTCGTCGGACTACTTCTGTTTCACACATGCGCACACGCATGTGTCATTATCATGACACACGACGGGGATTTGTGTAAACTAACGCACACACGATGCATTACAAAAAGAAAAAGAGATAGGCTAAGCAGAAAAGCTTCCCTCACAAAAAAAAAGAAAAAATTGTACAAACAAAAAGAAATTCACCTGATGGAATGTGACGAGCACGGCGCCCGGTGAAAAATTCTTACCGGTTTCATCGGTGAAACATAAAAAAAAAAGAAGTTGGCTTTTTTCTTGTTTATCTCTCTACGCTGCTGTTCTTTTTTGTCTATTGTTTATACACAGAACGTGTCCTCCTTTCCCCTGTTGGCTTTTAAGCAGAAAATGGAGCCATCTTATTCTTGGCCCCATCTCTCCTTGTTATTTTTCCCTACTTTGGTATACATTATCTATTTTTGCATCTCCTTTCGGAATCGACCTATTGTCTTCCTTTTTATCTTCCCCTCTTTTCATAGACGTGTCACACAGGATATTCGACAACATTCACAAAAATGTAGTGCGCACTTGTAATCAGTAAACCTACGAGAGCCTTCAATTTCAGGTGCTTATCGTCACGCTACGGAAGTGTAATCTAGCAACGAATCTCAACGCATTTTTTTGTTATTTAGGACTTAATGCTATGCTTGGGAAATATATTCGAATCTTCATTCTACATTCTACGTAATGTTGAGCGTATGCTAAACTGCTCAATTACTCATGTTCCAATCAGTGACGCCCACTTCAGCCTACCCAAAACAAAAGTGATGGAACAATGTGTACATCCAAAAGAAAAGGAACCCCTGCGTTAAAATAATAAATTATTATTACATTTAAGACTAACTACATATAAGGATGTCGAACATAACCATTTTCGAACAAAAAAAAGGTAAAGAAAAATGCTCCCCTCTAACAGCCCTAACCAATAGTTTTCTTTTTCAACCACAACACACCTGGAGGGCTAAAGCGAAGAAGACAAGTGGTATATACCTTTTAAGCGACCTTGATTCTTTTCGCCAGGTAAAAAAAAAAAATTCAGAGTGTTCCCTTTCTTTTTTTTTTCCTCTGTTCCCCCCCATCCTCGTTTTTCTATAACCTTTTGTTCGACTCTTTATATAGAGAAAATGACACACGCGAAATGGGCACACGGCACTTGTCTTTTTCGCTTGTTGTCGACCGGAACTGAATGTGAAAAAGGAAACAAAATGACTGTCGACTAAAGAAAAGTATAGTACTTATTTTTGCTATTTATTCCCACAAATAAAATTCAAACTCTGACCTATTGACAATTGTGAATTTGGTCATTCAGCAAACGCAAAGGAGAAACTTCCCAAATTCTCAAAGAAAAGAAATAACAAGTATTCCACTTCATTGCCTCCAGCCATTTGCATGCCAAACAATTCTAAACGCAACAACCTAAAAAAGAAAAAGGCTTCTTCCACTCGCTTATCATATACATCGCCAGCGTGAGTGATGACGTCACACGTAGCTCCGAAAAAAACAACGCCCAAAAACCTTTACCTACGTTTCGTTTAACAGCATTGATATCGTGTTACACATGATTACGTCGTTAGCTTATAAGATTTTCGAGTGTTCCATCACTGTCGCCGGATAAAGGTAATTCCATCATCGGAACAAATCGTTTTCGTACCCACCAAAAAATTCCAAAAACCAAACAATTGTATAAAATATATACGAGTGAATGACACGAAATGTTTACGTTAAGTTTCGGTTACGTTCGTTTTTTTCCCGCGTGTTTCCTCGTTACGTGAACAGAAAGATAAACTATGGGAACCACCTGAGGCCTTACGAAAAAAGGTGTTAAAAGGCTCTAGAAAAAATAAAAACGATTTATTTCATATTTTCCCTCCACCTGACTCACTCTTGTTTTTTTCGTGAACGTCCGGGCACGGAGTTCGTGAACACACTTGTGCGTGTTGATTTCAGCTATTTGCGAGGTTTCTATGTTTTTACGCAACGTGGATTAGCGATGAATCGCAAGAGTTAAGCTTGTCAAAAATTCTAAACCCATGAATTTAACCGGTCTTGAAACAATCCCGAGAAACGTCTAGCTGGATTTTGTGATAATTCGGCCCCAATCGGCCCTACATGGCTTCATTCACCGTTGTGAATAAAAGCTCTTTATCAACGATAGCAAATAAAATAATATTTTTAAAAAAGCCTGTCTTGTTGTTTGTGTAAAAAAACAAACCTATCTTCAGATTTCTCTCTCTTAGCTTTCTCTTTATTGACATTTGCATGGCAAATGAGACTCATCATTCCCGATTGTATAGAAAAAAACGCACGAAAAAAATGATGTCTCTTCTTTAATGAAAGGACACGCTATTTCAGCTCGAGCCATCCTTTCACAAAAAAAAAACCTGCTTGAAACTTGAATGAGCGTGCGTGATTTGTCGATGGAATCTAATTGGCCATGCAAATGATATGCAAGTTCATGCGCGGAGCAACGTACGATCCGTAGATAATTTCCTTATTGTTTCTTATAAGGGGATATCGTGTGCTATTTCACTGGATTTAAAATACAAAAGTTTTGACTTACCCGCGATCCTTTGGAGCGAAGTTTCACTTCATACTCGTCGTCATCGTCGGATGAGTCATTCTTTGCGCGTGGGGCGGCAGGTGTTTTGATGGAGACGACATTGCTCTGCGACGAGCTCACCATGATGTTGCGTTCGCTATAATAAACGTCGGCATCGGGATCGAGCA
This sequence comes from Daphnia sinensis, assembly GCA_013167095.2. NCBI lineage: Eukaryota > Metazoa > Arthropoda > Branchiopoda > Diplostraca > Daphniidae > Daphnia > Daphnia sinensis. The sequence continues at coordinate 5,833,286 of CM023191.1, read as the reverse complement.
CCAACAGTTTCGTTTCATTCGGAACGGCTTTAATTCGTTCCACAATCTGACAACGTTGTGTATCACAAGTCATTACTAATCTGATACATTCAAAAAAAGGAAATGAACAACGAACCTGTTTGTGGGACTCGTTGACCACGTTGTGACCATTAACTTCGATGATGCGATCAGAAACTTTGAGTCCCGCTGCACTGGCTGGCGTGTTCGGATCCACTTTACCAATAAAATGACCTTTGCAGACAGAGAATTAGGAACGAGTTTATCAAATAAAAGTCAGTCGGTCATGGCTATACAACTCACCGACACGTTTCTTATCAGCCAACAAATGAAATCCGTATCCTGCATCCTGCCTCCATTTGACGATGTGACACAAACGAGGAGCTGGAGCTGAATCAACTTTCTTTTGTTTTTCAAAGCCAAGAAAGTAGTCAATTATTATCGAATTATTTTTAATGCGGGGTGAAAAATACCTTGAGAGAAGATTTGGGAGGTGCCGTGCCGTTGGTTTCGGTTGGCATCACCAATTTCAAGTTATCCGGTCTATTATTCATTCGGTTGGGTTGCGTGGTTGGTGTTCTCATCTTCTGAACATTTGGCATGGATGAAGTGATGGTAATGTTGCGCTCGGCGTAATACACTTGCCCGCTCGGATCGATGACCAGCAATTTCGTTTCGTTGGGAACAGCTTTGATGCGTTGAACCACTTGCTTGTGTGTTTCCTCCACCACATTATGTCCGTTCACTTCCACAATCCTGTCGCCCAATTTCAATCCGGCAGCGTCAGCCGCTGAACCAGGGTCCACTTTACCAATAAACTGGCCCTTCACGGACATTATGACATTTTAATGCTCAACTATTATGCCAAAATATTTAAATACCTTGCGCTTCTTGTCGGCCAGCAGGTGGAATCCGAAACCATCACTCTCGTTCCACTTGACAACGTGGCACAATCGAGGTGCAGGTGCATTGCTCCAATCCTGGACACAATCAAGACATCATTTAACACGCCCCATTTTGTTGTTCAAACAATTAAAATCGATCGATCAAAGTAAATTAGACGGGAGTACCTCCTCTTCTGATGAACTGGATTCACGTCTTTGGCCGTTCGTCGCGTGTTCCAGACGGGCTTGTGTAGGACGTTCGGGCTCGCTTTCAGACGAGCTGGAAATTTTTCTGGCCGGCTGAACAGGTGCGCTGCTTTTGCGGATGACATTCGATTGGCTGCCTTTGATGGTTATGCCGAGGCTAGAGTAATACTCGTCCGTCTCATCGTCCACCACCAATAATTCCGTCTCGTTTGGACGCAATTTAATCCGCTGAACAACCTAAAATCGAATTAAAGAATTTTTATTTCTAGGAAAAAAACAATCGGTTTGTTGACTAAGAGAAACCCCCAGGATGGTGGGAATCTGTTTCCGGTTTGTTCTATGCACATGTGCTGCACAGGGGTGTGGAACTCGGTAGTTATCCCCCCCACACACTTCCGCACGTCAGCCAGTTTTTTTTTAACGATATCTGCAGCCACATGTGCCACTGTGTACTAACTAGAACAACAGCACAAATGTCAACTGGTTCCAGTCTAGTTGCGTCGAGTTGTTTCATGCATTCTTTCGTGAATTCTTTTTTTTTCATTATTAGATTATCACAGGCAGTCGAGTTAATTATACCGACATGTGAACATTCCGGAATGGCACGAGACGTTAAAAAAAAATGAGAATCTTTTGAAAACGATGAGAGAACCCACCTTACAAGCTACACACACGGGTTATTATCACGACGCAAAAGCCCAACCCAACGACACTTATCTCGAAATGACGATAATGTCCCGTTGCAACAGCGAAAAATTCCAACATTTTTTACCATCAAAAAAGAACTCCCCAAAAAAATTCTTATTTTTGTTCCCTTTTAATTCTTCCTGCTTTTTATTTAGATGGTCAGAGTTTTTTTTTATGATTGTAAACCCGTTGATTACATTAAAAGTCTGGAAACAAACTTTTACCTGTTTGTGGTTTTCGTTTCCTATGTGAACGCCGTTGACTTCTACAATACGATCGCCAGGTTTGAGTCCAGCATCTTCGGCCGGCGATCCAGCGTCCACTTTGCCAATAAATTGGCCCGTTTTCACTTTACCAGCAAATAAATTAAAACCGAATCCTTCGAAATCCGGCCGTTTGATGACGTGACAGAGACGTGGGGCTGGTGCGTCAGGCGGAATCGCATCCATCGTCGATTTGTTTTGCGAATATGGCGCAATGGTGACAACGAGCCTTTTGACAACCCGAATAAAAAAATGGAAACTACCTTTCGCCAACCACGCAGTTCGCCAAAAATTCTTTTTCAATATAAATAAAAGAATAATTGATCACTTTCACGCGTGCGGATTTAAGAAAAATGTTCCGGTTGTGTTTAAAACGAACACAAACACACTCACGTTTTGGATCAACTATCCTCCGACAAGTCTGGACTGCAACTGGCAGCAGAACACACCAGAACCCGTTTCTATTTTTCTATCAGTGGGCAGGAAACGAATGGATAGTTTTCTCTCCCTCCCCTCTCTTTTTCTTTCTCTCACTCTCTCCTCTCGTTTGACTCTCCTACACACACACCTACACCCACAAAAAAACAGAATGGTTGAAAAAACCGCACAGGACCGTTTATTATCAACGGGCCTTTTCTTTCATGAGAGGTTTTTATACCTGCCTTTTTTTTACCTTATTCTTAATGAATTTGCTCTTCTTTATTTAATGAACTCTCTCTGCGGGGCTGATACCCTTAAAGCCATTTCAATTTTTCACGATCCTATGGACAATAAGTTGTAGAACATAACGACCTGTATCGTATGAAAAGAAAACAAAATTACGAGCCCGTTGTATGTATTCCACTGCATCGTTATGTACAATTTACATTTCTTCCTTACCCTCCCCTCTTTTTTTTCCGTGCGCAAATGAGGTCGGTGCTACAGCTTCGCCATCTAGCGGTCAAGAATTTAGTTTGACGTGAGTGGATGACTCGTTTTGTTCACGTGTTCGATCAAATCGAGCAATTTAATTGTTCCAGCATTTCCAGCGCTACCGAAAACATAATCGGTTCGGCTCTTCTTTTCCCAGACGACCCATCCGCACCGGCTGTCGGAAGAGGTGAATGGACAGTAGCAAATTTGCTGGATCCGATGCTGGGGGATAACAGGATCGTCGGCATCGTGAGACACGTATTCGGCTAATGTAACGCAACCCAATCCGGTGAAACGATCCAGGTAGACGACACGGAAGTCGGAGATGTTTAAAGCTGGATCCCAAACGATTCGATGGATGACGTCGGATGCCGTTCGCATTTTCGGATTACCTTTTTCTTTTTCTTTTTCTATCGTTTCTTTCTTGTTTGGCTTCGTTTTGGTTGAAGAATTAGGTGAAGAAAGTAATTGATCGACTGGATGATGATTTCGGCACTGATCACCGAATCGACAGCGATTTGCCAAATAGAATGGGCAGGTAATTACTGGGTCAGCTGGCACAGCGGAATAGCCCTCTTTTAATTCCATTTTCCGGGTACCTGTCACGGTGAAAGAGAAATAACAAATAAAACGACAATATAAACGGCGAACGGTTGGCACTACAAACTGTACCTGCTTCTTGTTGGTGCTGGATTGTTATGTGGTAACAACAGTCGGTTCCATGTCTAACGTTTGAATCAAGGACTCGGCGATTGCGCCATTCAAACAACCGTAAGGGCATTGCATCATCGATTAGCAGATGTTGCAATTCTATTCTCGGTTGGGCAATGCACTTGCCGTATATTAAACGACATGTCGTTAAAATCCTGTTTTAGCGTGATTAATAACATTCTTAAAATATGTCAAAAGGGTTTTGTGGGTCTTTTATTTAGTGGAATTTTGGGAAATTGGGATGCAGCCATTGCGAATAACTCAAGCGGAATGAGTTGGATGTGGCCGACTGACTACACGGACGAAACAAGACTGACCTAATAAAAGCGCGAAAACGACTGAAACAACAAAGATGGTTTATTGGTTTCGAAATGTTTATTTAAATGAGTAGTCATGGGATGGGAAACTAAAAGGTTTTCAACTTTTTGTTTTGCCTTCAAATCCCAAGAGGGAAAGCAAAAAGTGTAGGCAAAAAATGTAAATTTTTAATCTTCACTTAATTCTTTTTGTTTTCGAATTTGTAGAGGAAAGGGGCGAGGTAGAAATTAAAAATGATCTCACTGTGGCCTTGGCGTTTCTTACCCTTCCCCTTTTGAAACGTTTGGTTGCCAACACAACTTTTGCATTAGCAATTGAAGGCAAATATTTAAATTTTCGTTTTAATTAAGTAGTTTATATTTAAATTTACCTTTTTTTTCAGGGAACACTAGTCAAATTACATAATCAACCTTGTTATCTATAGTTTAATCAAAAAGGAAGGGCAAAAGGACTAGGTTGACTAAAGTGCAGTTTGTACTTTATTGCCAATCAAACTTATCTTTTTTATTTCAACTTTAATCTGCCTACACTGAACGTCATCGTTTTTCATAACATGGCTTTCTTTTTAACACCAATTGTATATTGCGGTTTTTATTAAGTCTATTGAGGTAAGTCTTGCTATGAACCACAGCAGAAATGCTTGGTCAACGGGCTAACAGAAGATTTCGAAAAATAATACAATTAAACTATATATTATACTATACTAAACAAGTATCCATTCGATGATCAAAGACAACATGGAAGTCGATATCGCGTTCGTCTTCAACAGTAAACAATCATTCCATAAAAATTCCGGGTCGTTCTCGGCCAAGGCTTTCGAAGGATCCTATCACAGGGGATGATTCCACGAAAAGATCGTCAACGCAGTTAGCAACAAAACGTTGAAGTGATTTTTTGTTTTTCCTCTATTACGTGTTCACAAATTGGAGAAGAAAGGTTTGCAAGGCGTTGTTCCAGCAGATCGTAGTCTTGACACATTGCAGGGCCTTCTGTTTTGCCATTCGACTTTGCTGCTAGCAAAAACACAGCAGGGGAAGATATACAACAGCCCATCAGGTTCTTTTTACAAATCCATTTTCGCACGCCATTCATTAACCTTTGAATTGTTTCTACACAACGGCAGAATAGACTTTGTCATGGCAGCCACAATATCTGGGACGTCGGTCTTGATGCTGTCCTTCGAATGGATAGTGGAAGGCATAGATGAAGAAACCAAAACAGTTTTATCCAAGATGATTCTGTTTAATGGAGAGAAAGTATTCCGTGTCTGTTTGAAGAAAACAGCTGATAATAGGTATTTTACCTTATTATTCTTGGCCACCAATCTCAATAAAATGGGAATGAGGGTGAAAGAAATTCGATACATTCAACAAGGATCACAATTCCATCGGAAAATGGAAGAAAATGAAATTAAGAAAGAGAAAGATGGCGAAAGTTTGCAGTTATTCACTCACCATCTCAATGAAGTTCTTCTGGACAAGTGTATCTTCACTTTTACAATCTGGATCGAAGGAAGTGTCAATAGATATTCTTACCACCTCTCCGATCGTCTTATCACACAGCAATTATGGAATGCCTCCGCCAAACATGAGCATGGAGTCGACGTCGAGTTGATATGTAAAGACAAAAAATTTTCTGCCCACAAACCCATTCTTGCTGCTCGCAGTCCAATCTTTGCAGCTGAATTTGCTAAGGATCACCCAGCAAAACATGAGGGCCCTCATCAGATCCATGTGGAAGATGTTGATCCTTCAGCTGTGGAAGAATTCCTTTACTTTCTCTACACCGGCCAACCAAAATCAGTGTTAGCAAATGATGAGCTTCTCAAGTTAGCCAGTCGTTATCAACTTACGACTCTGGAGAATTTGTGTCGGATAGCCCTAACCAAAATCGATGTCCAGCAAGCCATGAACTGCATGTCTAGTTTAAACCCAGCAGCTACCGGGATGCACCTGGATGTCAAGGCCTCGTCAGTACTGACCAGGTAATCTCTTGACTTAACAATTACCTTTAAAAATTAATTCCTTCTTTGAATTCAGGCCGGATACGGAGATTGTAATAGACCACGATCAAAGTGTGTCTACGTTTCAATGCTGTTGGGAACAGAAGGTCGATTCTGGAGTTCTCTTTCCCAACACTGTCATCGAATATCAACACGAAAAGTTGTTTTCCCCACATCTCACCGGAAATTTTGATAGATGTGGAGATGGATACGCGGTGAAGGAATCGTGGGTCCACCTCGTCTGCGTCAACCATCGCAATTTCGGTTTCAAAGCTGTTAGTGGACTTTATTCGACGAGTGAGACATCCTGGTTCGAAATGAAAACGAGAAAAGCAGAAGACGTCGAGTTATTTCTGTTCGTTGGGCAAAAGAGTGAATCGTTTTATACGACATGTCACGTAACATTTTGTATGGAAATGGCCAGCACTATTGAAAATTACCATTACGAATTGATGGACACGTCGTGGACAACGCAACTTTGGCAATCCGCTTTAGAACATAAATGGACGGATGTGGAAATATTCGTCGGTAGTGTTAAACTCGAAGCTCATCGAGTTGTTCTTTCGGCACGTAGTCCAGTCCTGAACGTCCTGTTGGGTGAAATCGATCGTCTGGGCAAATCGTCAATGGCTGTGGAAGAAAATATTGATGTTGAAGTATTTAAAGTGTTTTTAAAATTTCTTTATACTGGTCGTTTGGACGTATCGGCCACTAACAAACAGCTTCTTCAGTTGGCCGAATCGTACGAAGTTGAAACGTTGCTAAAAATCTGCCAACTGGCCAATCGTATTTCTCCAGATGTCATTTCCAAATTGGATGTTCTTCCATGTAAAGTTGACATCACAGACAAACCCGCCATTTCTTTTCAAATGGATCTGGAAGTCGTGAATCTGTTTCTAAAATTCCTTAATACGGGTTCGTTAGATCCATCCGTTAGCCAATCTCAAATGGTTGCATTGGCCAAGATGTACGAAGCGAAAACGTTGAGCAAAATTTGCGAATTGATGAGCGAAAGTTCCCCAGACGTCGACAAACTGACGACCTTCATTCTCACATTTTTCTGAAAGAGTTTCCCTTTGCCAAAGTTTCTTTTTTACATTTGTACTAATGAAACATAAACACTTCTTCGACAGATGGCGAAAGCTAACGTTTTGTGTGCTGATTGTTAAACCAATAAACAAGAATGTTATCGTTGTTTTAACAGCTTAGAAAGTCATTCAACTTTTAGTTTCAACGTGATGCTCTTTTTACCTAGCACTTTGTCCTATTTTTGGTTGGGCAATGCTCTTGTCGTATATTAAACAACATGTTTACGAGAATCAGAAATACATTTAAATGCCATTCAAGCGTGATTAATCAGATTCTTAAAATATGTCAAAAGGGTTTTAGTAGGTCTTTTATTTGGTGGAATTTCGGGAAATTGGGATGCAGCCATTGCGAATAACTCAAGCGGAATGAGTTGGACGTGGCCGACTGACTACACGGACGAAACAAGACTGACCTAATAAAAGCGCGAAAACGACTGAAACAACAAAGATGGTTTATTGATTTCGAAATGTTTATTTAAATTAGTAGTCAAGGGATGGGAAACTAAATGGTTTTCTACTTTTTGGTTTTTTGCCTTCAAATCCCTAGAGGGAAAGCAAAAAGTATAGGCAAAAAATGTAAATTTTTAATCTTCACTTAATCCTTTTTGTTTTCGAATTTTGAATTTTGGAAGGGGTGATGTAAAAATGAAAATTTATCTCACTTGGCGTTTCTTACCCTTCCCCCTTTTGAATCGTTTGGTTGTCAACATATTTGCAACTGAATGCGAATATTTAAATTTCGGTTTTAATTAAGTAGTTGATTATTGATTGATATTTATTGACTTGATTATTTTAACGTGCCCGAATCGTTTCCAGAAATATTACGTAGTTTCTGTTCGTTATGAAGGAGATATAAATCTATACTTGGCATCTGTGCATAAAATATACGTAGCTGTTATTCATGTCATATATGTATTTTTAGACGACGATATCAATTAGGGACGTTCCCAAAATTCAAAACGCTAGGGAAATGCTCTTTACCTTGATTCCTCAACAGGATATGAGGTCGTTACCAACTCAGAGAAAAAATTTAATGTACTTAATACAACGTCGTCAAACGCTTTTTTCTTTCTTTGCTTTCGGAACAAAGATATCAACTGCCTTCAGTCTCTACGTTGGACCGGCTGAATGTAGACTTCTTGTCTCTGTGGTAAGGCATTTTCCCGTTGATAACTGCAAGTGACTTTACTCATATTTCAATAACTAATGAAAGGTATTCCTTCTTCTACGTATTGGGAATCCAGAGCCTCGGCTTAGAAGAGATATTGAAAGAAAAATGCCGGCCAATATTACGGGTAACTCGGTGATGATGGTGTCTTACGAATGGATGCTGGAAAATATCGAGAAAAACCCCGAAAGCATTTCATCAAAGATGATCATGTTCCACGGAGAGAAAATATTCAGAGTTTGCATCAAAAATCAAAAGAAGAATCAACCTATTGTAATATTATTGGTCGTTAACCTGAACACTATTGGAATGAAAGTCAGGGAAGTCAGATATGGTAAACAAGACTCGGAAACCCGTCAGAAAATGAGAGAAAAAGAAGTGTGGAACAAGATCAAAAATGGCAAGAGTTTGCAGTTTTTTACGGCCGATCTCACAGAAATGGTTGTCGGGAAGTGTACGTTCGTCTTCTCAATTTGGATGGAAGGCAGCGTCTCTTCCTATGCTTACCATCTGTCTGATCGACTCGTTAAACATCAGCTTTGGGATGCCTGCCTCAAAAATCAATGTTGGACCGACGTTGAAATTGTGTGTCAGGATAAGACATTTGCTGCCCACAAAGCAATTTTGGCTGCCCGTAGTCCCGTATTGGCAGAAGAATTCGCTTGTCAACAGCCAGAAAGAAATGGCCCTCCTCAAATCCACGTAGACGATGTAGATCCCGCGATCGTGGAAGAATTCCTTTACTTCCTCTACACTGGCGAATCGAAAACGCCATTTCTGGCTAAAGAACAGTTGATGAAATTGGCTGAACGTTATCAAATAACAACACTAGTTAACTTGTGCCGATCTGCACTGAGAAAGATCGATGCACAACAAATAATGAGTTGCATAGCTAGTCTCAATCCAGAAGCTACAGCATTGCATTCGGAATGCATTAATTCACCGCCTTGTATCCTGACATGGTAAAAACATATTATTAACTTAAACTATACCATGGTCGAAGAACCCTTGTTGAAGCACGAGAAGTTCTAGCCGTCTCGGAAAAGCCAGCATGCGACTTCGAACTCTTCGTTCAGCGCGCCAAGCGGGCAAAGTGAACCAATCAGAGAACAGCTTATGAAGTTCATCACTTCGCCATTGAATGTCCTCGGTGATTGGTTCTTTTCCATGACACACCCGCTTGGCGCGCTGAACGAAGAGGACAGAGTTCGAAGTCGCATGCTGGTCTCCCTTTTCGTTCAACCAGTGTTCCTGGACCATGACTATACAACAGATTAAGTAATTATTTTTTTTGCAATTTAAATTGTAGGCCAGATAAAGAGACTGAAATATTTTACGATCCTACTGCATCCACGTTTCAGTGCTGCTGGGAATTTGCAATTAATACGGCAGCCCTTTCGCCAAACGTTGTTATTGAATATCAATACAACAAACTGTTTTCCCCACATCTCACCGGTAAAATGCTGTACAGCAACAGCATTGAAAAGCCTTGGATCCATCTCATTTGCATGGATCACGGAAGCCTTGGCTTCGAGGTAACCGAAGTGCTGTATTCGACCGATTTCAGGAAGTGGATCAAAATGAAACCGAAAAAAGAAGACAAGGTGGGACTGTTCCTTTTCATGGCCCAAACGGCTGATTCATTCTACGAAAGACAGAGCATCAGTTTCTGCATCAAAATGAGGAACACTATCGAAAATTATCATTACGAAATCATGGACACGTTGTGGATCACAGAACTTTGGCAGGCCGCCGTCAATCAACATTGCACTGATGTAGACGTATTCATCGGAAACAACAAGGTGATGGAAGCCCACAAGGTCGTATTGGCGACTAGAAGTCCAGTAATGAATGCCCTGCTGTGTAAAACAAGTGGAACCGAAAAGCCGAATGTCACGTTCGATTCGTCCACCGATCCAGCTATTTTGGAACACTTTTTGAAATTCATCTACACAGGTTGTTTGGGAATATCTGCAGCCAATAGACAACTAGTACAACTTTCCGAAATGTATCAAGTGGATACTCTGAGGAAAATTGGTGAGATTGCGGTTAGGCAATCTCCTTCCGATGTTGATCATTTAACAGACTTTTTGGTCGCTAATTTTTAGTTTATTCTTATTTTTTGTCAGACTAAAATGCTCTATTCGTGTGTTCTTTCCATTTTGCAACTTTATTTTGAAATTGAATCCATTTAGAACTTAGAAGGTTCACTAATGACGAGCATATCAACAATTTGCCCGGCTTTAGCAAGAACGTATGCAAACACTGACGTGCTTTGGCAGCTAACATACCGCAAAATTTCCTTTTCCGGAAAATGTCGACACTTTTCAATGCTCCATTTTGTTTCTTATCGGATTGAGGGGGGTTTGTGTATACTGACAACAGCATTCGTGTTCTGTGAGCAAAATGCAATGCGTCTAGTTTTTAACTAACGTCGAAATTCTACTGAGATTCGTCGTGTTCTGCTGGATACTTAAACGCCCATTTACGGGAAAATGCGTATTGGTTTATTGAGCATCTCAGCCAGAATAAGCATCGTGGAATTTCTAGTTTTTATGTCAACGCTCGTCTTCCAGCTCAGTATTGGTATGTTGACGTGTTAAAAGCCTTGTGCTCATCAACAATTTTATAATGCATAACAGCTTATTTCTTTTAATTCAGGAGGTTGGAAAGTTCATGCTGAAGTGAGTTCGGTCATCCTGTATTTGCATTTCAATAGAGATGTTCCGAATTCCCAAAGTAAACCGGTAGCTACTTGCATAGGCCCATTCCATATTGACAAAAATCCAAACAGGCCTTGTGGTTACCATTACAAAAATGTGTCACCCTGCATTTATTGTTGTAAGTTAAATCCCTGTCTTTTCGAATGGAACAATTCAGATTTTTATTCTAATTAAAACGGCAATTTAGATCCGTATGGGTGCAATCAACTTAGTGAATCTACGAATGTCACTAAAGCTTTCAACGTTCGTAAAGAAAACCTCAATCTGGAGAAAGTTCTGGAAACAAATGGAACTTTGTACTTGGATATTGGAGTGCTTACCTGTGAACTCGTATTACCAAAATACCTTCAAAAGTATTCAAGGCCTTGTGAAGTGTTTGGCCCAAACCATCCAAATTTGCATTGCCGTGAGTAATAGTCCGCATGCTTCTAAATGTTTCAGTTGAAGCATAGATGAATTTGTCTCACTAATTTTTACTTTCACTCGACACATAACAGAATATAAAAGTGAAACACAACCAACCACATACCCGATTACTTGGCCGACTACACCTATAGCAATACCACCAAATGTTTCTTATTCAACACCGAAAGTTGGAGTTTCTGGTCACGAAGACAATTCAGCAACGAATCTGGATGAAGGAAGCCAGAAATCGGAGCCCAGCAACAATTACATCATTATTTGGATTTCTGTGGCAGCCGCTGCAATTGTATTTACCTTCGTGGGTTGCGCAATACTTTTCACCCAAAGGTATATGAATGTTTTCATTGTCATTCAAATCTTGGTCATAACTCATTTTTAAAAATTTTAGATCCAAAATCATGAAATGTCTTGGAAGCAAAAACAATCGGGACGTATTGGATAATGCATTCCTCTACAGAGATATGTCGATGTCAAGACGTCAGAATCAATTAGCACCGCAAAACGCCCTTTACGAAAACATTATCCCTATTGTATTTCATAAGGAAACCATTTATGCTGAATTAGATTTAGCTCCGAATAATGTGAATCAGGAGGGCGAGGCTGCGGAAGCAAATTTCCCTGTCAGACAATCACATGACGTTGTAAATCAGGAAAATTCTGTCATTTACGCAGAACTACAAAAGTGTTAAAATCTGACAAATGCTATTTTTTGCTGTGTAATGTGTGTATGCCTGTATGGTTCGGTATGCTTACAAAGTTACAATGATGACGCTTATAATTGTATTTATGTAGCCATAGAATTACCTTAAGCGCAAATAGAGAAAAATAAATGTTCTATTCTTAAACTACTGGTAAATTTACTGAAATGTTAATTTAACAAACCCATTAAATCAAAAAGTTTTACCCTTTCCCCTCCCCGCTCCCCCCAGGCACCAACATCGAATCCACGAAGTCAGAAGATACTTCATGTCCGTAGTCATTTAGTTGTACAAAATTTTCGGCTTGTCACGAAGCGAAATAGTTCCTCTGCTCCTGTGTAGAATATTTCTTCTTAACAAGTCGAAAAAACCGTGAAAATGCCCGATCATTTAGGAGAAGATATGCGTAAAACTAAAAATGAGGAAGCCAAAGAAGAGAAAGACATTAAAGGTAAATTTTAAGTGGTTTGGTTTTCAGTCATCCAATATGTTATTCTACATTGTACTTTGCTTAACAGCTCTCGACGAAAGAGACATCGAGATTCTTAAAACCTACGTAAGTTTCGATGTCTAAAGAGTTATATTATCTATCAGCTTTTTTATTTCTTCAATAATCTACAGGGACAAGGACAATACACCAAAGCAATAAAAAATGTAGAAGAAGACATTCAGTCTATTATAAAGCGTGTAAATGAGCTGGCTGGAATTAAAGAATCAGATACAGGTTTAGCCCCTCCAGCACTGTGGGACCTTGCAGCTGATAAACAAAATTTAGCTAATGAGCAACCTTTACAAGTAAGTTTTTCAATTTTTGCATAGGAGTTATGATCTGAATGTTTTCTCTGTGTTTTAGGTTGCCCGCTGCACCAAAATTATCAATGCAGACTCTGACGATCCAAAATACATCATCAATGTTAAACAGTTTGCCAAATTTGTGGTTGATTTGGCTGATTCAGTGGCTCCCACAGACATTGAAGAAGGCATGCGTGTTGGTGTTGATCGCAACAAATATCAGATCCACATTCCTCTCCCACCTAAAATTGACCCCACAGTCACAATGATGCAAGTGGAAGAAAAACCAGATGTTACTTACAGTGATGTCGGTGGTTGTAAAGAACAAATCGAAAAACTCCGTGAAGTCGTGGAAACGCCTCTTCTTCATGTAATGTAGTATTTCGGTAATATTTGATTCATGATATTAATGAGAAGCTTTTCTTTTTCTCCAGCCGGAGAGATTCGTGAATCTTGGTATTGAGCCACCCAAAGGAGTTTTGCTCTTTGGTCCACCAGGTACAGGTAAAACGCTTTGTGCTCGAGCAGTAGCTAACCGAACAGACGCTTGCTTCATCCGAGTCATCGGTTCAGAACTTGTTCAGAAATACGTCGGAGAGGTACGAATAACACTTACTTATTTATCTAGTGTGTTGCTTATAGTTGTTAAACTTAATAACAGGGAGCTCGAATGGTCAGAGAATTGTTCGAGATGGCTAGGACAAAGAAGGCGTGTCTCATTTTCTTTGATGAAATCGACGCCATCGGTGGGGCCCGTTTCGACGATGGTGCTGGTGGAGATAACGAAGTCCAGAGGACCATGTTAGAGTTGATTAATCAGCTGGATGGCTTTGATCCACGAGGAAACATTAAGGTAAACTATCCTACGGCATCCAATATTTATAGATTTAAAACTAGTTACCGACCTTCAGGTATTAATGGCCACCAATCGACCTGATACTCTCGACCCAGCTTTGATGCGTCCCGGTCGTTTGGATCGTAAAGTAGAATTCGGTTTGCCCGACTTGGAGGGCAGGTCACATATCTTTAAAATCCATGCTCGTTCTATGAGCGTGGAAAGAGATATCCGTTTTGAACTGCTGGCTCGCCTCTGTCCCAACAGCACCGGTAATTAAATCAACCCAAGCTTAGAAAATCTCTTAGAAAATTAACAATTTTAATATTTCAATATCAAGGAGCCGAAATTCGTTCTGTGTGTACTGAAGCTGGCATGTTTGCCATTCGTGCTCGTCGAAAGGTAGCAACTGAAAAGGATTTCTTGGAAGCTGTCAACAAAGTTATCAAGTCTTACGCTAAGTTTAGCGCAACACCTCGCTACATGACTTACAATTAAAATTCAAGACACGCGGTTAAACGGATTGCCTGTTGCGTATAATACGTGTATTCCGGCCATTCTCTCTCCTTTTTTTTTTGCAGTGGCCCGTAATACAATGTGAAAGGTGACTGAATAGTTAAGAACGAATTTCTCTTTTTAAATAGATCTAAAATTTAAACATTGACGTAGATTTAGTGACTTTTTAAAATAGCGTTTTAATTTTCTGTTTGAGACGAAGGTGTGCTGGGAAGATCCTTGGCTGTTAGAGTAGAACCCCATTCACCCGACCGGGAGTTGGATTTCAGTAAGCCGGAGTAAGAACTGACGGCGGCGTTTTCTTTGCTGTGTCGCATTCCGTATGCAAAGTAAATGACGAATCCTGCAGATCAATTTGATTGTCAAATCCAGGGATCCACATGGATAGCAATATTATGCACATACCTATCGACATCCAAATGGCGAAACGAACCCACGTCATCGGGTTCAAATTCACCATAAGAGCGACATTAGCAGCGATGGATAGAGCTGGAAGAGTCGGAACCCAAGGAACTTTGAATCGTAAACCTTCGGTCGACTGATTGTGAACAGCAATAAGGACCAGTGCTAAATAACGAAATGAAGAAAAACAATTAGCGATAAATAAGGCAAAAACAATGCAACCGTGATGGACTCACTAATGAGAGAAACTGCTACGAGGAAAGTTAGCAATACAGCCAGCCACCATTCTGGACCGTTTGGATGGTAGACGGCCCTTCCTCCCCATTGAAGAATAGCGAAAATGCAAGCGCAACTGACGGTGAAAACAAAGACACAAGAGGCTGGAAGAACACCCGGCTCATAGCTACCCAAGATCCTTTCAATCCAATAGAATTTCGGCTTCAACCGGCCGGCCTCGTTCAGCATCTATCATCAAATCAACTGCAATTAATCAATTGCACGCATCGAAATAGTTAATCGAAGTACAAACATCGACAAACTCCTTGGCACTTCCAGGTGACGTTGGGGTCTCCGTTAACGGGAGTACATCAGATTTGCTGCCCAGCGGACGATAGCGTAGGATAATAACAGCTGCCGAGACGATGGTGTATGCCATCAACGTACCGATGGACATGAATTCGACTAGTTTTTCAATATCGAAAAACAGTGCCACTACGGCGCTAAATAGGCCGCAAACACCGATCGTGATTAGTGGCACTTGAGTTTTCTCATTAACTCGAGCGAAGACTTTAAAGAGGAGGCCGTCTTGCGCCATAGCGTAAACTCCACGTGGAAGAGAAAAGAGAGAGCCGAAAAGGGTGGTCGTCATGCCGGCCAATGCACCGATGCTAATGACGATGCGTGCCCAGGTGATGCCGTGAGAGGCGAAAGCGTCGGGCAAAGCAGCCGTCGGGTTGATGAGCGTATAGGGCACCATCAGGGTGAGAGCAGCCGAGACGCACATGTAACCCACCGAGACGACGCTCATCGAAACGAAAGTTGCCACCGGGATAGAGAAACTCGGGTCACGAGCCTCTTCTCCCGAGGTGGCGATGCTATCGAAGCCCACGTACGCATAGAAACAGGTAGCCGCCCCGCTTAAGATTCCGGAGAACCCGAAGGGCGCGAACCCACCGTAATCAGTCCAATTGTGGTAATCAGCCCAATAGAAACCGAACCCACTGACGAAGACAATGACGGCTATGTTTACCTGTCAAAATTGTTATTTTAAAGAATGCAATTTAAGATGTTGGATGAAGCGTACCATTGTGAAGAAGCTGTTAAAGTAGGAAGAACCTTTGACTCCCAAAGTAGATAAACCGCAATAAGCCAAACAAACTACAAAGGCCAAGAAATCTGGCGTTTTGGCCAACATGTCATTGTGCATTTCACCGAAAGCTCCAGCGGTTGCGTTAGCGATGACTCCTCCAGCTAACGCATCCACGTAGCCGCTCCAAGCTCTGGCTACTGATGCCGCACCTGCACATAACCCGTTTCACGTAATTGAGTGTTTAATGCAATTAGAATGTGATCTTGAAAAAGTACCAATCATGTGTTCCAGAAGAATGTTCCAGCCGATGACGAACGCCCAGAACTCGCCTATGGTTACATAGGTGTACACGTAAGCGGATCCGGCTTTAGGTACGCGGCTGCCGAATTCCGCATAACACAATGCAGCTAAGACGGAAGCAAATCCGGCGATGAGGAAGCTCAAAACGATGGCCGGACCGGCCATATTGTGAGCCACCGTGCCCGTCAAGACGTAAATACCAGCACCCACCATATGTCCAATACCTAAAGGTGATTGTCTGATTTAATTGTTACCTGAACGTATAGTTTTATAACAGATATACCGAGCATTGTTATATCCAAAGTTGACAAACATCTTCGCAAAGGTGTTTCCATAAGATTTTCTCCCAATGTTTTGCGCCGGTTCATCTGGAAGCACGTCGAGCTGACGAAACGACATAATACCCGGTTGCGTAAACCGCCCATCTCTTCTGGATTATCGTCTCCGGAAGGATTGCCAAGTTCCAAATTTCCAGTGGTGATGGATACTTCTGCAACTGATGGCGGTTGAGTTTCTCTATAATAATTAAACATCAAAATAGAAGCTAGACGCACAATTGGTAGTTAACTAATTTAAGTATTGTTGTGGCCTAGATTAAGCCCGAAAAACCATGGATACGCACGTTGAATTAGCCATTATTAAAGACCAGCTGGAAAATCAGTCAACCGAAAGAGGATTTCGTGTTTGGGAGCAACAGACGTGTTTCGTCACGGTGTTAATCAGTTGACTAACACTGATGAACTAACGTACTATGACAATAGCTGAGCAATGTTTTTATATACGACTATCAGTAAATGGGAAAAGGTGATTGCCCTTCAATGAAGACGTTGAAGGTCGAATAAGCCCCAAAGTTCCAGACCTTAACGTATGTGACTAATAGTTGTACGTGTCAGACAAACAAATGTTGTCACATCACCTGTTGGATGGACTGAGAAAAGCAATCAACTTGCCCATCACATCTAATCGATAAGGATCAAGAGTAGAGACAAAGGATTAGAAAACGAATCACTCTTCTTCACGCCACCATTTTTCATTAAGGAATTTAATTAAATTCACAGGACAGGGGAAATTAATCTTATAGGAAAAGACGAAGTTTCTTTAAGATCATGGCGAAATTACCTTGGATGGAATTCAGTGACCGGATAACATTAATTCGAATTCACTTCTAACTCGACTGCAACTCGGCAAATTAATTGAGAAAGAATCACGACTATAAGTAGAAGTGAAAACAAGGAAAGACGAGTCTTGTGATTTGTATCTTTTGTCTTAACATTCCGTGCGTTGTGTATACGAGCCCGATTCGGTAGTCAGCAGAGAAGGGTAGAAAGTCGTGAAAGATTCAACAGTTGATAATACGAACGACTCTTGAATCGAATAGCAGGACCTGGACAACAACTTCAAATGGGCTAACGCTGTCTAGTATAGACTCGTCAAAATGAAAGCGAAGCTTTCACACATGACCGTGACGTTTTTTTCGTGTCCATTGCTCATCAAAACGACCGACATATAATTGCTCGTTCGAGTTGCCCATCGTCACAGAAGACTGGCTCTTGACGAGAGCTAAATATATGTCACTGAGAAAACTGTAAGGCTTCCGTTTCCACTCGTTAGCATTAATATTCGTTTGTTAAGTTTTCTCATTTGATTTTCCTCGCTGTTTAACCTAGTATAGTAAACAAGTTCTAATAATTTCTTACCTTGTAAAAGTCCTCGACTTGTGTCTCTTTTCACGCTGGAGAGGATAAATAGAAATCGATCCACACTGAAAGTGTACACATACAGGGACTTTTAGTCGAGACAGACCATGTGGAACAGCTGTTTCGAGAACTACTGCTGTGTTTGGTGGCCTTTCCACGTTAACTACACGATCGGCCACACAATACCTGCGCGTTTGGTTGCGCGTTCGTGCAACCAAGGACGTGCATATTATTTATTGATCGTTTTCGTCAGCGCGTGTCCAAGTAGATCAGAAGAAAAAGAGCCTCGGTTTCAATATTTTTTTGGCTGTCGCGTACTTATCAATCTCATGTAATCACGAACTTTTTTTTCGTGTAACTTACAGCCGCAGCCGCAAAACCCACAGGGAAGTGTTTGGCATTGAAAGAAGCTATCCCCAAGTACGGATATCTGTAGGATACCGCAAAACACATAAGAGAATGTTATAAAAACACGCCACTGGATGATACCACAACTAGACGCTTCGTGCGTGAAAAACTAAAAGATTCACTTACAAACAAACCGACCCATACCAATCGATTGCGATTAGCAACGTACTTTTAATCTTTTTTGAAAATGAACTTGTGTATTGAGGATGTGGGCAGTTGTAACATAACGTTGTACATTTAAGGGAAATGCCTTCTTGCTTACCTGAGCAAAACAGACGTCGACAAAGGGATCGCTATAGGTGAAAAACAAAATGACGTGCACTCCAACACGCGTATGAAATCTATACAAAAACACTGGAGGAGTTGTTAGACAAAGGTTCGGTTCTCGAAATCAATGATTTACAAAACAATGCCAGGTCGGTAGCCAGGGGTATTAGTCAACGAGAAACGCTTGGCACCGACGACGATCCCTTTCTTCAAACGGTTCTGATGATCGGGACCTCCAACTGTGTAAGAAGCACCAAGAGGCACTGTCAAGAAATCACCTTGTCTGAACGTGCCCACATTGTAAGTGGTGATAACCTATACGAAATTTACAAACATGCATCATCATATTTTTGTGTGAATGTTATTTAAACGATACTTACTGTCGGTTCGTCTTGATCGGATGTGAACACGCCGTAATCAACTGGTGAATTCTCGTAGGGGATAATCAAGTGATCCAGGGAAGATTTCTGAGCCACCGGCATCGATGCCACCGAAGACATCATCCAGCATCCAACAGCGCAAATGAGGAGCACCTTGTTACAAACAGAAATCAGCAAATATGTTTTCTCCTGAGGATGTGTCGCACACTTTCAAAATTGTTTACCTTCATCGTGGAACTTGCTTACGGGAGGGTTTCGTTGGTCGACAAATAAACGATGAATGAGCCGTGCTTGAAGACCAACGTAGTGCTCTTATATAGAGCCGGAGCACCGTAGCAGCTGCTGGTAGCGTACGTCCAGCGAGGCGAAAGAAGAAAAAATGTACGACGGACCAGCAAAGAGAATATGGAGGGAAAGATATGCCCATTGTTCACTTTCACCTCGACCGGTTTACGACGACTCATTAATTGCCGGACGCTCATGCAGGACCACTCTCTGACTTTCTCCGCTTGTCTAAGCTAAAAGAAATAACACACCCTCACATAAACACACACACACACACACAGCACAAAAACTCGGAATACAACAGTGTTCAATCCCGTAAAAAGTGAAAATGCTTTTTCCCACAATAACAAAAAGGAAGAGGGTAAAAACAAGAGAGGGAAGATAACAAGCGGCGCGATGGATGGGCAAACAAAAAGGCCCATCAGCGTTTTCACCTGTGTCACTGTACACCTGTCTGGGTACACCATCTTCTTCTCCATCGAGGACACAACTATATCCGACAGGTTAAATGGCCGTGGTTTTTTTCTTTTAACGAGGAAGAAGATTATATGACCGAGCTGCTGAAGGAGAAGAAAACTCGAGTCATCAACCGACCATATTTCTGTTTGCGGGCAAGTGTTGCACCGGAGGAACCAGATTCAAGAGAGCGATAAGAAAACGAGAGATTTTATTTTTTAAAGAAATAAAATGAAAGTCAGGGAGAAAGAAAATAAAAAAAAAGATGGGTCTGTTTTTCTAGTTGGAATCATTTGAGTACTTTTTCCACTCCGATGGCATTTCGGAGAGATGTTGTTACAAAACACGCTATATAGAATGTTTTTGCTATTCTTGGGAAAAACTTCTTTTTTTTCTATTTTTGTATAGAAAACATCTCACACGAGGGACGCCAAAGGCAAACAAAAGAAAGGTGCTGCTTTCTCCGCTCTCTCTCTGGTTCCTTCAGGAACAGTTTCACCTGTTGGCATACAGTATGTACTTAACCGCTAATCCTGTTTTTTGAGGTTTTTTCTCCGTGTTTGTTTGTGTGTAAAAACGGGTCTGTTTCGGGCTGATTTTGTAGGGCTTCATTTTAAGTTTGGATGGAAACGTCTTACTAAAGACAAGCCGTGTGTCTATACCTAGTGGCTTTCAATTAATTTTCTACTCTTTTAAAGGTACGGCGTGTTTAGCCCACTGAATAGATAGTAATGGCTAGCCATCGGATTCCATTGCCACTGAGGAAAACGTGACCGATATCGGTAAGAATAAGTGGTTTGGTAGGTTCTGGCAATAGGTGGCATCCACATGCACATTTCTACCGCCTACTATAAGCTCTCTGTTCCATGAGAGTTTGGAAAAAAAAAAATGAGTTTCCTTTCGGAGATTATCGAGAGATATTACCATGTAGGAAACTGAAGTTGCAGCAACCGGTTTAAGATTTTCATTTCGGAAAATTCAATGAACCCGATATTTAATCACGGGGTGGTTGGAGGAAGTGGGTCATTTTCGCTTCTTTTGTAAACTGCGCTCTTCTATTCAGGTGAGTAGAGAAAGATTCTGACCTTGGCAGGTGAATAAGTTTCCATTGTCACATTCAATTAAGAAACACTGGATTTTTTTCAATATGGTAGGCCTGAATAGTAGCTAGCTACATCATGCTAGGTATCATTCTTTCTTACGGGATGAATAATGGGCGGATGTCGGGCCTATGAAGGCCTGAAAGTGAAAATCCAAATTGTGAAACGAAAACCCGCAGGCCTATACTTTTCTACGGCAACGATCTTGACCTTGGTAGACGTAATTATTTAAATGGAATGAGGGGAAATCGAAGCAAAAAAACCGCGGGAATTTCGGTACGGGAGGAAACGCGTAAACTGCAACACGCGTGAAAACAGAGGCTGCTTAACCTAAAGCGCTTTCACTCGTATCTTTAGAGAATTCGGTATCGTGACCGTTTTTTTCGTTTTACCCATAGAATATGCATCCAACGTCTAGTCAGGTTTTTAATTATACACCTCGGCGATATATACCTAGAAGGAGAGTTTTATTATTACACAATCGATGGACGAGACACATATAAACGGCCGATCACTTCGATTTCACCGTTCGGTTTATTAGGTCATTCGACTATCGAGACATCATTATCCATCGGCGAATACCCAGACATACACATTGAGTTGTTTTCACTCACGTTCAATTTATTGGGAATTTAATGAGTAATACATTCTTCTCAAATACTTCGAATAAATGTGTATGCAAAGAACTGGATGTTGATTGTCCTGTTAAATAAGGTCCATTAGTTAGGCTTATGTCACCAGAACAACATTAATGAGGACATGGAACGTCCCGACGTCTACTGTCTGCACAGTCTATCAATGATGACATCGTCTGCGATGTGCCATTATCTTAGAGGAACAAAACATCGTGTATAAATATTTATTGTGACTGTTAACTGCAGCAACCACAAAACAAAAAAGAAAGCCTGATTTTCGATTTTCGCTGTCTGCTGCAATAGAAAGTCGCAAAAAAACGAGACCTGGACGCTGCCCTCAAACTGCTGTACCCGACATACAAGTTAAAACATTAAGTGGGAAAAAACATGTCGACTCGACCCCTTTTAACTTCTTGGCATCATCATCTGGTCCACGTCAGTAATGAGTCATTTATGGTGTGATGATTATAACATTTCATGATGGGCACAGTCGACCAATGAATTCCATTAAGTTCCAGCGCTCTGTTAATTAAACAATTACCATCAAATAAAGGTATAGATATCAATCATTACATGGAATCAATAAAGGCTTTTCACTCTTTACAATCACGATGGTGTTGGCTGAATAATCACGAATCATGCGGGCCGATCACAGAACAACGTTCACTCCCCTCCAAAAGAAATTGAATGACTTGATTGTGTGAGGGCCTCGATTGACATGCTCTATCACCATCCATTAAAACGTGCAATGACTGATGTGGGCCGAATGTGACGACATCCGTTTGCGTAAAATCCCCAAAATTCCACGATGATGATCTATGGCGATGGATGCGGGACTGCGCTCGTCCAAACTTGAAGTTTTTGAGTTTGAATAAACAATAGAAACACATCGCTGGTGGTGCTACAATCTCTTTTCTAGGCATCACCCAACTTTCCCAAACTGTCCCATCACCTGTGAGATAGAAGATGACATAGATATCGTTTGGCTAAAACGGATCGGGATTCTTCTCAACGATGTGTTCAATTTCAGGTACGAAAAAAAAAACCTGTCGTCCGGTCTGGCGACAGATTTAGTTCATTTTCTCCTTTCGTTATATTATCTCACGTTCGTTTCTCCCACTTTCTCCTGGCTAAAGCAAAAAGAACGAAGGCGGAATCCACTGGGCGAAAATGTAGCGCTTCTTGACACCGTGTACGAGAGGTACACGCGCTAGAGGTCGGTGAAAGGAGATCCGTGGATGTGCTACTCTCTCGTAAGTCTCGTTGGATGCTACTACACCGGTCAAAGGAGGCGAATGTCGTTTGCCCGTTTCACATTCTGTAAGTTCTCCAGATAAGAAAAAAAAAACTGAATTGAAAAAAAAAGGAAACAAGGTAATAATTAAAAACCAGTTTTTTTATTTAGTTGTTCTTCCCTATTGGACGCGTGTTATTATTGTTTTTTTTTTCTTTCTCATTTCCAGTTCAGAAAAAAAAAAGAATGGCTCTTCGGGTGTATCCTGTAGCACGTGTTGCAACTTAGATAGATGGACATAGAAACGCCCAATTCCGGATTGAAGCCATCACTGGCCATCGGCCGTATATATAAGACAAGAGAGTCGACACAGTTCAATCGTCACAATAGCTTCAACCTTTCCTAGCCAAACACATCAGCATGAAGGTAGTCATTTCATTTTCAATTCTCAATTCAAATCTTTTCATTTGGATTTCTTTTTCACATTCAATGCACGTACTTAGATCTTGGCATTTATTGTCGTCATCGTTGCCGCTTCTGTCAGCGGTGACGCTCAGCAACGATCGCAGCGTCCCACCACTTATCCTTCCATCAGGATTTATCACCCGGAATTTAAGATCCCCATTGCCCGGCCGTATTCGACCATCAAAAGGGAAGCTCCTGTCAACCCGGTAGTGATTACACCATCAGCATCCAGACAATTGAACATCGCAAAGGACGAAATCAGAGAAGAGGTCAAACCGGAGATCAAACGGCCGGTTATCAGACAGGTGTCAAAACCAGAAATTAAAGAAGAAATCCAATCAGAGGTCAAGAATGAAGCCAAGCAAGAAGACTCCTTCAAAATCAAGGTAGATAACTAAATGATGTTGAGTTGCAATTCATCCTTATGGCTTATCGTATTTAAAAATTAAAGACACAGGCCGTTCGATCTATTGGAAATCAGAAGAATCCCAGATCGTATTCCTTTGGCTACGTCATCAAGGATCAGGACACGTTCAACGATTTCGAACAGCAGGAGAAACGCGATGGTGATGTGGTGACGGGATCTTATCGAGTCAGCTTGCCCGACGGTCGTGTCCAGCTCGTTAATTATAGGTCAGCACCTGAGACTGGCAACATCATGCAAGTCAGTTACGAGGGAGAAGCCAAGTATCCGGATTACGTCCCATCAAAGGAAATGAAGGACAACAAGGGCAAAAGGGCTCCGCTGCTTGCTTCCAGCCAGGCCGCTAAAGTCAATCAGGTCATTAAAATCAATCAAGAAATTGTTAAGATCAACCAGGAGGAGGTTAAAAGCAATCAGGAAATCAAGTTCGATCACCAGGATGTGAAGACGAACGCGGACAAGGAAATCAAAGCCGTTTACACGCGCCCTAGTCCCGCACCACCCACACCGAAGGCTACCGTCCTTCCGGTTAAATATTCAGCCCAATATAAGACAGCACCTCGAGCACCAACTAGAGCACGATCTGTCGAACCTTTCGTTCAGTCCGAATCTCTCCCTACTCCCGAGAAATTGGTCGCTGAATCTCCTTCCGCACCTTCTGAATCTTTGCTGCGAATCATTTCGGATTCGCTGCCGAAGACCGAGAAATTCAGCGCTCCCGTTCGTGCTAGGATCGTTGAATTCCCAGTTGTCGCACCTACCCCTGAAGCTGTCCTCGAGGAAGAGTTGAATGACGTGCTGGAGTTTGATGGACCTCTACCTATTCCAGCTGCTTATCGCAATGGCCGTCGTACTGGCCGCCGTGCCAACATCCGCAGACAGGTGGAGCGATGGTGGTGAACGAACGCTGAAAAAATCGACCCAGTTTTGACCTCAATAACTTATGCAGTTATTAAGATTTTTTTTTTGTCTTGGAACTCTCAGTTCCATACTTTACATACCTATGTAGAATAGTCTACGGCATTCACGGTGCGTTGACGCATTTGAATGGCTGCTGAAATTGTTATTGTTTCATTGTTTTCCCTTCGTTGTTGTTAAAGTAGGCTTTTGAATTTTAACAAATACATTACGCTCCTATTCACGATGCTAATGTTGTTTCGTTTTATTTTTTAAGATTAAAGAGAAGGGCTTCAAAATTAAGAGAATGCGGTTAGTCGGCCATCAGAAGACACCCCGAAAAAAAAAACCTGCTGCTCTACAATGACGACAGAGAGAAAATGTTGATATGACGAAAGCGAAAAGTTTGGGTTTAAACCACGCATTGTTATAACCGCCAAGGTTGATGTAATCGGCTATGGTCGTGATGCTTCTGTTCCGCCGTGCGATCATCAACGGCCCCAAAAGAATTTTGTTTCTTTATTCATGCAGACCTTTTTCTTTTTACGTGGGTGGGGTCTAAAGCTGATGTGGTTTTCGTATTTATTTCTTTTTCGTGTGTGTATGTCTGATGTGCTTCTTTGATTGTTATTAAATCTTTTTTGTTCGACTCTATGAATAGGAAAAAAAAAAGAAATAGGGGCCGTGGAGAGAGTGAGAGTTTAAAAAAGGCTTTTCTAAGGAAGCCGCAAAAAAAACAATTGACTATCACTTTCCAAGGTTTCGGTAATTGCGTCATTTTTCGAGAAAATGCTTTGTATTACCTTACCCTTTCCCCTACGAAGATGGTACGATCGACCAAAACGTGGAGGAAAGCTGTTTCTTTTACCTTACCCCTCTTTTTTCGTGTGTGGAAAAATTCTAAGAAAAAAAAAGGTAGGACGTGAAAATAGATAATTGAATGTGATGTATAGTGTTATTCACTTTACTGCTAATGAAAGAAAATGTAGAAATGCGTATTGGGAGGTCTGTGAACAACTAATCAACTAGCCTTTGCTCGGCTTTAAAACAGAGGCGAATGAACCAAAATATGCCCTTAAAAGGGCATGAGGAAAGAGTTGAATAAATCAAACAGAAAAAAAGGTTTACTTTGCATTTTTCAGTTGTTTTTCTTCTTTTTTTTTTAAAGATATTTTAATATATAGGCTACTTTCTAATGAGTAAGCTATAGCACCTAGGAACAGGGAAACACTTTTCACTCGTCCGCATAGTTGATGTACACAAACTGTATCGATACGGGCAACTCGTGTCTAGCTATGTTTGCATGTTTTTTTTTTGTTAGCGTGCAAAGCTTTCGGGATCCCGCAAAAAAGGGGAGCAAACCCAACCGGTTTTTCTTCTCTTTTTTCAAATTTATATCGTTACATTATCACTTCATCTGATGGCCTGTGCAAAGAGGAAAAAAAATGTGCATATTCTTTAACTACAAATACGCTGATATTTGGGTCAAGCGAAACTAACGGGGGTAGTGGATGGGGAAACCTTTTTTTCATCACCACGCCCTTTTAGCTCCGAGAATCATTCACCTCATATTAGCCAGGCCCACTAAGACATGTAGTCGTGCACTCTATTTTGACATAGCACGTCATAGTTTTTTGTCTTCATTTTTTTTTGTACGATGAGAGTAAAGAAGGAGAGAGAGAGATGTATCCACTTTCCATTTCTCCTCCGGAATATCACGACTTTTTTTCCCCTATGTGTGTTGAAACGCTTTTAGGTTGAAAACCTAACAGTTTTTAAAGCCAGAATTTCTTCTTGATAAGGGAAGATTGAAAGATAAGTGTTTTAATCAGTGTCCTCAATTGCGTCATGTGCTTTGAATAATGAAGTGGCCTTTAATCTTAGAATCGTCACCGTGTCTTTTAATGCTGGAATAAGATGTCATCGGCCTTGATGAAATTGTCGGTGGGCTACACGAAATCACGCGAACGCGTGATCGCATTCATTGCCTCATAATCCGAAGAATTCCTCGCATCAATGGCTTTCCAAAGGTAAACGAATCGCGTGTGACAATCTATCATCGTTCCAGATCGACGTAAGCCGTTGATGTACAAATGGTATACCGCCATCATCACATCAACAAGAATTCTTAATCAGATTATGTATCCGTGTGTCTGCGTAGTGGTTGATTGCACCAAATCAAGCTGAGCACCACTCACGGGGGGAAAGTTGTTCTTGTTTCAAAACTCTTTTCTTTATTTTTATATGCTTTTGAGAAACGTGAATATTGTTTACAAACATAACCACTGGACTTCTTTTTTTTTTGTTGTTGTTGACCAGAGCGAAATTTTCACGAAAAGGCCGTTGACTTTAGTCACGAAACGCGTCCAGTGTTTTATGCCTTTGCATTTCCCGCAGAGCATTTATATGGAGCTTTTCAATTGATTGCTGTAGAGTTATAATGGCGCTTCTATACAGACGGATCAAATTAAGGTGGAAGGTAAAGAAAATCAACATTTTTTATTGGGGCGTGCCTCTTATGTTTTTTTTTCTTTTTTGATCGTGATAGTTAGAGGGACGATTTGAAAAACTTTCTCGCCCGAATTCATTTTGTTTCCTATTCATTGTTCGAACACGCACATTGGAGCACCTGCCTTTAGTGTTACAGGCCAGTTAGAGACGTTAGACGTGCACACACAAAAAATTGGATCGAGCAACTGCCATAAGTTGGGCGGGGAAGACACTCGAAGTTAGCAAGAAGAGAAAGGGAAAGGCCAACAAGCCGTGGACAATTGCGCCCTTTAGATATTACATCGTCAGTCTGTCTGTTTGGTGGGGGAGTTGGGTGAGAACAAGGAGAAAGACGGCCAACACATCATCAGTAAGAGAGAGCAAAGGTGTGTGTCTATACGTGGGCTGTGCACACACACACACACACAGGTAAGCAAAACTGCACAACTGTTTACCTGTTATCCCGCATTGCGTGCAAAGGAGGCGGGTATGTATTGCCAAAGACGCCATAGAAGCATCCACACCGCCTATATAAGTCAGACGGCGCCCATCAACATTCAGTACAGTTGACTTCTACCTCTTTTGGAAGTAAAGCTGTGTTAGCTTTGCTCTCTTTCTACGTATACAAACTTTACACAACATGAAGGTATATCATTTTAAGTTATTATGCGAACAATTAAGTCATTCTAATCTTTCTATTTTGCTATCCCCTTTGCAGATTTTTATTATTTGCCTCGCTTTTATGGCTGCTTTAGTAGCAGCTGCTGATGATGCACCAGTTCAGCGGCGTCGCGTTCAACCGGCCACGACGGACGATGCGCCCGTCTACCGTCGTCGCGTCCAGCCTGCAACTGATGAGACACCCATCATCCGTCGTCGTGCCCAGCCTGCCCGTTATGTTCCTAAGACATACGACGAGCCTAAGGATTACCCGAAGCCAGAGCCATCTTATCCCGCAAAGCCAGAGCCATCTTATCCCGCAAAGCCAGAGCCATCTTATCCAGCTAAACCAGCTCCTGCCTCTTATGAAGAACCAGTAGAGTACAAAGCCCCAGCTTACGTTCCGTCTAAACAGCAAGAACCGGAGTACACCCAACCTGAACCTGCCTATCCAGCTAAGCCTGTTTATCGGCCTCGTCAGCCTGCTTATCCTAAAGAGCAAACTGAGCCAGAGTATCCCCGTCCGGCAATCAGGAAGCCCGCCTACAAGGCTGCTGAACCTGCCCCATACAAAGCTGACCAGGAAGAAGAGGAAAAGGAGGTATGTTTCAAGATTCTGGGATGATTTGAATAGCAATTAAATTGTATCTATCGATAGGTAACAAGAGAGCCGTACAATTTCGGGTACGCCATCAAGGACGAGTACGATGATTACGGTCGTCACGAGGAAAGCGATGGCAAGGTGGTCACCGGATCTTATCACGTTGTTTTGCCCGATGGTCGTAAACAGACTGTTAGGTACAGAGCTGATCCCGAAACAGGATTCACTGCTGATGTCACTTATGAGGGAGAAGCCATTTATCCCGAGTACATTGAACCAACACAATCACCGTACAAGGCTAACCCTGCATACCAAGCTGAACCTGCCTACCCTAGACCATCGTACCCAAAGAAGCCTGATTATCCCAGCAGAGAATCGTACCCTAAAGAGCTAGCTTATCCCGAGCCAGCTTATCCGGAGCCAGCTGCCCCAGCCAAGCCAGTTTATCGGGAGCCTGCTACCCCAGCTAAACCTGTTTATCGTGAGCCAGCTGCCCCATCCAAGCCTGCCTACCGTGAGCCAGCTGCCCCATCCAAGCCTGCCTACCGTGAACCAGCTGCCCCATCCAAGCCTGCCTACCGTGAGCCAGCTGCCCCATCCAAGCCTGTCTACCGTGAACCAGCTGCCCCATCCAAGCCTGCCTACCGTGAGCCAGTCTATCCCGAGCCGAAAGCTCCATCTAAGCCTGTTTATCGCGAGCCAGCCTACCCCGAGCCAACTGCTCCACCCAAACCCGTTTATCGTGAGGCAGCTCATCCCGAACCCGCGTACCCGGAGCCTTCTTACAAGAGACCATCGTATCCTAAACCCGAATATCCTAAGCCATCTCATTCCGGCAGGCCAGTTTACCCCAACAGACCCCCTTATTCCGAGCCAGCTCCATCAAAGCCAGCCTATCGCGAACCAGTTTACAAAGCTGAACCCAAACCTGAACCTACCCCAGAGGTAACTACCCCGGAATACAAGACCACCACAACTACTCCTGCTCCTACTACCACAACAACCACTACTACACCAGCTCCTACTACTACCACCACAACTGAAGCTCCTTACACTGAGCCAACATACCCTGAACCTTCCTACCCTGAAGAAGCCTACCCTACTCGACCATCTTATCCAGCAGAGCCATCTTATTCCAGACCACCTTACCCAAAGATTGAATATCCCAGCAGACCGTCTTATCCAGAACCACCCTACGCCAGGCCTTCCTACCCCGAGCCAGCTTACCCATCCAGGCCCACCTATCCTTATCCAGGTGAAGATCGTCCAGAGCCTTCGTTCCCAGTATACAGGCCCGTTTACCATCGTCCTGAACAAGAGTCTGCCCCAGAGTACAGGCCCCCTCAACAATATTCGCCAGTATGAATAATTTAACTCAAAAGTCTTATCATAATAAGCCGTCAGTATGCATCCTACTAAAAACAGATAAAATCATCTATATATATAACAGACGATGAGTCGATCCTTCATTGTAGTGTGTAAGAAAATGTGCTTCCTCATTTTTGTATCCGTGTGCCTCACGATATTGAACCAATAAAAATGTATATCTCCTTAAACCGAAAGAATGAAAGATATCTTTTTCTTTTTCCTGAAAATTAGGTCTAACTTGCGTCGTCTCACGTTATAGCCTTTCACTTTCTACGGCAAAGTGCGCGAGAAATTCGATTCGTCAACCGAGCACACAGCAGCAATCAGACGAGCGAAAGCGATGCAAAACTGGGGCTCCATCGCAACACGACCGGCTGTTTTAAAGAAAGAAAAGCTTAATTCAACCCTCACCGTGTTCCTGTCGTGTAAAACAAAGAACAAAGCGTAACCGCACGATATGATGGACGACCGCGCACGTACGGCCAACAATTGTCGGATGGTTACGATGAAGACGATCTTTTACGTCTTGTCTTCTTTGATGTGCATGGCAGCAATAGAGAAAGTGAACATTCTCCGGTCGTTAAATTCAACCATTTGTCGGCGGCGGCTGTTTTCCCTCTGTGCTCGTTAAGCTGGGCGAAACCTTCCATCATCAGCAGGTGAACGTTATATATAGTACTTGATGATTGTTATGTATGTTTTGTAACGTCTACTCTTTTTCTCGTTGAAATATTCAGAGAAATCGAGTTTGCTTTCGTTTGTGAGAATATGGCTTCAGGAGCCAATATGTTCCACAAACTTTTTGTTTTCCATTTTGTTATCCCGTAGTATATAGGGGAAATAGTAATTTCATTGTTATCAATGGGAATGTACGTAAAAACAATCATTTTTCACGAGGTGCTATGCGCATTCGGAATTATTCCTGATGCTCGAAGTTGCCTCTTTAAGAAAAAGGGAAAGTTGTTTACAAGTAAAAATATTTAATAGAGGTGCACCATTTCATGATTTCCCGTTTGAAAACGCATTTTTCTTCGTCATCGATCATCGGCACACTTACTTATGCAGTTATACTTTTCCTGTATATCTTTTAGGATACGTCATCACGCTGGCCCTCGATTACAGGTTGAAAAACTCGTGCCGGAGTCACACCCAGAAGAAAACAGCTAGCCCTATCGTGTATAAATGTAAGCCTAATTGAGCGTGATAATAATGGACGCAATGGGCGATTTAACAATGTCTGCCGATTTCTATATACGTTTATCATAGCTTTATTGTTTTTTTTGTTGTTGTTGTTTCTAGACTACCTACGGCAAATAAGATTTTCAAAAAAGAGTGAAAGTGAACTGCAGTTGAAATGAGATGCTGAAAGTTTGCCGTCATCATCCGTCAGATGTAACGTATACATAATTTTCCTTTTTAATTTAATGGTTGCAAAACAGGATCACCTGCTGCTGCTACCTGTAACAATCTTGCGAAACGATACGTCGCCGGAATCCTTGGAGCGTTTTCACTAGGCGTTCCTGGGGTGACAAAATAAATTTTTCACATTTTATTCATGAACGCTTTTACTTGCAGAATTCGTGATATTGCCCCAGTGATGACAATTTATGTTTGTGCAGGTATTCCAGTTGCCCTTCCACTGTATAATTTCCACATTAATAATTTTTGTGTGCTTGGGTGTTCTCACGATTCAAAAAGCTGATCGGTAATTAACATCTACTCGTAGCTCTTTAAAGATACGGTATTCACCTTGTGTTCCATTATCGAGGACGATCGTTTTATTAGCTACTTGAATAACGGTTGCATAATAATAGATATCATACGTGATAGCTTGTGCGGTGGCATCAGTGCGTGCGCTCAACAGGGCATTGCTTGTAAGATTCCAGACGGTAATGCAGGTTTTTATTCCTTGAATGCCCTGTACTGTATTTACTTTCAAACAGTGTCCTTCAAAAGATTAAGTCCAAGAGTTCATGATTCTTTTTTAATGGTTCCTTTTGTGTTGGATTCTACTGTGCACCATTAGACTGAAGGGGTAAACCTGAGCTATGAAGAGTCTTTGGTGTAAAAAGAAATCATAAAAATGTGATTCTAGGATTTTAATTGTTGTGTACTAGAAATGTGTAGAGATATTGATCATAACCCCGTTGGTATGTCGGGCAGAACACGTAAAAAAAAAAGGACAATAACAACATAGAAGTATCTCTCTTTCTCACAGCCGATATCTCGGATCTCTGGCACTGCTGTAAGTTTTCAAGGCGATGTATACGTCATTCTGTGTTTGGAAAAAAAAGGGCTGACCCACAGTTATATCATAGACAGACACCGTGGAAGTGCGATCAAGGCGATGAAGCGACAACACGAACATACCTCACACGATATTCCACGGGAGGGTAAGTTACCAACGACCAATCAATTTTCTTTAATAGTCTGTACGCAGATAATGGCCCTCACTTAAATCAGGTGTTTATCTGTTTGAATCTTTGTCATCCACACTGAGATCTTTCTGTTTTGATCTGAGAAATAGTTAACTCTGTCCGTGTTCACGATTCAGTGCAGACAATTTTCCTTGATAGCCATTATCTTTTCTGAAGTAAAACTGATTGTGCAAATTTGTTCGATTGTGAAATTTCGTATGTTTAAATGAAATTGAGCGATCCAATTTTTGTTGTTGTTGTTCAAAGCGGTTTACGATTGCAAGATTAAAAAGAAAAAGGACTCAGATTTTTTGTTCGCGATACCTTAAACGACGATCGACCGGTCACGAAAGACTAGCCTTTCGGTCGCACATAAACAACAGTATTGGGTGGTAAGGGAAAAAAATAATTGTTGTTCTTTAATTGGTTTCGAATTAGGCGACACTTTAAGGGAAAGTCTTGTGTATCTTTATCTGTAATTTTTCCTTTCTTGTGGTCGCGATCATGCGACAAACGGGCGGATGGTCGAAGGCTATAGGAAAAGCGTATAGAGCTGCGATTACTGTTGCCATAGTTCTATTTCTTTTTCTTTTTCTTTTCGTTTCACGCGATGTCACCGGGAATCTGAAACTTAGCGAGACGCGCCGAGCAGAGCGACTGGCTGCGCCTCACGGTTGATCCGGTTTTACGGGGTGAGCCAGACCTTCAAGAATTCAGCAAAACCCCTCCTCTCGTAATAATATCATTCCCAGCATCGCCTAAATAGCAGTATATTACACAGAACAATAATGAGTAACCACAGCTGAACACGCAACGACAACAGTCTCAACTAATGTATAAAAGGACAATGTTGTCCTAGGTAAAATGTACAGTCAGTTTCGAGCATCTTCTGAGTTTCAAGCTACTCCGCCAGCATCGAACATTTCATTAGGAGCTGATCAACATGTCTTTAACTATGCTTAATTTGGTAAAAACGAATGGTCTTTAAGTTTTCTGGTTTAAAATTAATTCAAAAATGTTCTTGTACAGGTTGCTGTTGTATTGATGGCTTTCGTCAGTTCATCTTTTTCGTATTCGGATACTTATTCCAACACTCCGGCATACTCTTACGCTTACCAGATCTTGTGAGTTTCAATTTTTGAATACCATCTTCGTCCCGACTTATCTGAGATCATCTTGTGTCGTAGGGATACTTATTCTGGCCAGGATTTCGGTCACGAAGAGGCTAGCAAACTGGGCAAAGTAAACGGTGAATACCGTGTCCTCTTGCCCGACGATCGCCTCCAAGTTGTGAGCTACTCTGCCGATCAAAATGGATACGTAGCCGATGTGCAGTATGCTGATGGCTCAACCAGTCCAGCTTATGGCAAGGCCAACGCTAATGGTTACCCTGGATCAGAAGGTTATGCATCAGGTGCTGCTTCAGTCAAGACTTCGTCCTACTTCAATCCGCCAACCAGCAATGGAGGATACCAATACGGAGCAAATGGTTACGGTGCTGGAAACTTCAACAACTATCAGAACGGTGGTCTAGCTGGTCAAGGAGTATACCAACAAGCTTTCAAGTCCGGCTGTATCTGCCAATGTCCAGCATAAATAGCGACCGTGCAGCCGAACTGGGTACTTATAATATGCACTTTTAGACTTACGTGGCTATGCTCACCTTTGCACGCAGAAGGCAAAAACAAATATGCCAGATAAAATAATTATTTATTAAGGGAACTACTGTGTTGTAGCATAAGGATATGTTGTTCTCTTCATACTATACAGCTTAATAAAACATGCGAAATTTAATTCTTAAGTCACATTTGTATTTCCAACTGATTGTTCCGTGAAAGGTGCAATTTCATTGTGGCGTATAGGTGTGGTCGACAAGTAATGTACGTGCTAGTTCCAGAAAGGGAATCTGATTCGTCCTCAATTAAAATTTGCTATGTTCTCTTACAACAATGGCTCATTAGTTGTTACGTATCCTGTACATGTTGCAGTCCGTATTACAGGAGGGCGAAATGGCACAACAAAAACTGAGATAACAAACATTATTACGTTTCATGATTCCCCCTTTCGCAAAAGTAATTATGAAAAGAGAACTGGAAGTTAACTACAAAAACACTTCTGTGTATGGAACCATGGAAATGTAAGGCTGATTGCTACACCAAATTATTATAGTGATTACTGATTAGAGAGCTTGAAGATAATGGAGCTGGGTGATGGATCGCACTAACGAGAGGTAATGTGAAACCACAAGACCATAATTAAAATCTTCCAGTGAATTTTCTAGTTATGGCTAACCAAAATGTGAACAACTTAATTGATTTGTTATTGTTGGCAAACTTATTTGTTTTCCCGCAGAATCCGGATTTTCAATATTCGAACAGCAACTCAAAGAGAATCAGCTAGGATTGTGCTGGTTTATTCTGTAAATTTTCTCATGTGGTTGATTTTTATAAAGCCACACTATTTGCGTTTCGCTTTACAAACTTTGCGAATCAGCCTTAGATAAACGTTAGGCTTATTGAATTCATTTGTTACGAATTTTATCGGTGGTCAATGAGGAAGTTTACTATTAGGTTCATTTTATGTGGTAAAAAATGGAATGGAATTTTCCAACGTAAGTGAAAACTGTAAAAATCCGCGATGATGATCTTTGCCTTCAGTTTAAAATAATTACAAAAAGGTTCTAAACAAAGCCCTTAGATGACGTTGGAAAAGATTCAGAATTACCCGAAGGGTTTCTAACCACGTTTTTTTTTTGCTGGTATGGTTTTTTTTTTCTGGTGTGGATGGGTTTAGTTCACGATTGCCCCACTAGATGATTGGGTTTAGTTCACGATTGCCCCACTAGATGATTTAGTAAAGCGAAAATAAAAAATAATAGGTTTTCACGTGAAGGATAGGGGGTGTATTATTGAAAGAGAGTCAAATAGCCATTTTAATTCGGAATGATGAATAGTATAGGATCACTACAGAGTGATTAAGTGTAATTGTTTTTTTTTCTTAGCGCCATTAGCTAGTCCCTTCATTTGCTGTAAAGAAATGGGTCGTTTGAAAATATCTGATATGGATACAAAAATTAGTTTCCTCTAACACAGTCATTTCCCTAAAAATTTGTCAACTCGGAATCAACTTCAACTTTCTCGTCTCGAATTCAATACAAACCTTTCTTCACTTATAAATAAACTTAAATTGAAACTTCACTCTCCTTCTTGTAGTAAATCGATACGAGTTCCTTTGGGTTGGTCCAAAATCGTGTCGTTTTTGTCGCCATATTAAAAAAAAAACACTACAAACAACTTCAACTATTTTTCTAACTATTTTTTTAGCAAATAACACAACAGCTCTAATTCTAGCATTTAAAAGCCGATAGAAATAAAGATTACAAAAAAACCGAAAATAGCCCTTCGGGTACCTTGCTAACGCAGGTAGCTGACAGTTAAGCGCTAGATGACGTTGGCTATGCCATTTACGACGGCAGATGGCGTTATGGTTTTGTTTTATTTTACCGGATGATCTGAATAGAAATAAAATAAATAACGCCCTACGATATCGTGTGACTTTGTAGGCTGATAAGGATCCTTCGTTACGTGTGTTTATTCTATTTGTGCTTCATCCCAAGGAAGCTCTAGCTTGAAATTATTACACGTGTCAGTCTCTAAGCATAGCTCGTCATTTCTACCGGCAAACTGCCAATATCCATCTAGCAAGGAAAGGTAGACTGTTGCAGTTTCAGCAAACCATTCACGTATTTCTTGCCGCAAAAAAATTCTCACATGATTCAGAACTAAAATTTTATATTTGATTTCTTAGAAAATGGGATATTTCACATTTTTTGCCATCGTCTTATTGGTGAAGTTAGTTGCGGGAAATGAGGCTGATGCAGGCACCAGTCAAGTGGTAAAACTTGATGGTGACAACTTTTCTACAGAATTATCAAAAAGTCATCATTTTGTTATGTTTTTTGCTCCATGGTAAGTAAAGTTTTTAGCTTTAATCATCAATAGGAAGTAATTGAAATCAATGAATTTTTGCAGGTGTGGTCACTGTGAGCGTTTAAAACCAACGTGGGCTGAGCTAGCTAGTACTGTCCAGTCAAAAGTGGATGAGAAAGTGGTAATTGCAGAAGTAGATTGTACTACAGCAACTTCCCTTTGCTCCCAACAAGATGTCACTGGCTACCCAACGTAAAGTTAACAGACATCTAGTATCTTACTGACATTCTTTACATCTTTGAATTGCACAGATTGAAATTCTTCTCCAAAGGAGTGGCAGAATCACAACGCCATAGGGGGCCAAGGGATCTTAGTTCATTGCTGAGCTTTATTAAAGAAACATTAGGCTTACCAGAAAATAAAGTAATCTGGTTACCATTTGGTAGAGTTTCTCCAATTTTTAACATTTTCGTTTTTATCATTCTCAGGAGAAGGTTGTTGAAACAAACACGGAGCCTCTTAAGGGTGCCGTTGAGCTTTCTGAAGATAATTTTCACGAGCATGTTGCCTCTGGGGAACACTTCGTGAAATTTTTTGCACCATGGTGTGGACATTGCCAAAAAATGGCAGGTACTTGGGATAGTCTTGCCCAGTCAGTCGGGCAGGACAATAGCATTACAATCGGAAAGGTGGATTGCACTCAGTATCGTAATTTGTGTAACGAATTCGAGGTCAAAGGTTACCCTACTCTTTTGTGGATTAAAGATGGAAAGAAAGTATGTATATGGTAGTTTTTTTTTTAGTTGTGTGGGTAGATAACCTGATTTAGCGATTTTCTTTCTTTGTGGTAGATTGAAAAATACCAAGGAACGAGAACTCACGAAGATCTTAAAGCCTTTATTGAGCGAATGAAGGGAGGCGATGGTGAGGCTGCAGAAGCAAAGACTGTAAGTTTTATGTCCAATTGTTTAATATAACAAATGTTAATAGACCAAAATATAGGAAAAGGCAACTGTGACTGGTTCTAGTCCTGTTGTCCAGCTTGTGGGCTCAAATTTTGAAAATGGAATAGCATCAGGAGTGACATTTGTAAAATTTTATGCACCTTGGTAAGGGAAAATAGTGGACATTTGGAAATTGGCCATTCATAATTTTTTTTTTCGTTTTTTCAGGTGTGGTCATTGCAAACGGATGTCTCCTACGGTAAATATTTCTAATGTTTGGTTGTTGTAAAAATTGAATAATAACTATTGGTATATTCAGTGGGACGAATTGGGAACAAAATTTGTCGGCAAATCTGGAGTAAAAATTGCCAAAGTTGACTGCACTGAGGGATCGAACCGGCAGCTCTGTGCCGACCAAAAAGTAATGTCTTCTATTGTCAATTGAAATCGTTAAATTAATTGTGGTTTAATTGAAATAATAGGTGAATGGTTTCCCCACAATGTTCCTCTACTCAAATGGTGCAAAGGTAGAGGAATACGACGGAAACCGTAGTTTAGACGACATGTTTTTCTTTGTCGCTAAGCTTTTGAATGAAAAGCAAGAGAAAGATGAGCTATAGACCTGTGTTTACCTCAAGTAAATATACTCTTTATATACTTTTAAAAAGGAAAAAAGGTTGGAAAAAGTTGGTTTTGGTTTATTTCATCAGCTGTCATCTTACAGGATAACTTATGAAACAAGCGGAAGTGAAGGCTGCAACCCAACACTAGTTGTGACGCCCACCGCCCTTAGTTTTTTTTTACGTTTCAGGGATCGATTTTCTAAAGGAAAATACCTATCGCCTTCTTTGTGCCTTGTGCCCTGTATTTATCTTTACATTTTAGGTGAAAAATACCATGCGTATAGGGATCGGCCCCGACCTAAATCGGGGTGCTTTTTTGCCAATCGGGTTTTGCTATTCGGGGCGCGGGGCGGGGCGTTCGGGGTTCGGGGCGGAAATTTTCGAACCCCGATTACAATCGGGGTTTAATCGGGGTTTGTAATCGGGGATGCAACCCCGATTGTTATTAATCGAACCACGTGAAAACTCAATCGATATATTAAAATCGATTAATCATTACGGTAATCGGGGTACTCGCCCCGATTGCCCCGATCACAAATCCCGTAGGCCAGCAAATTTCGCCCCTTTTTTAAATATCGCGCCTCAATCCGCCATTTTTGCAAATGGCGTCGGGGTAATCGGGTTTACCTCGGGTTTTGCCCCGCCCCGCCCTGGTTGACGAAATGCCAAACCGATTAAGCCCCGATTGCCTTTTTCCGGGGCGGGGCGGGAAACCCGATTAGAGCCAATCGGGGCCGATCCCTACATGCGTAATGATTAAATACCATGCGTAATGATTATGGGAGTCTTCCTTTAAAGGAGTTACTTTCCACGGTGTTTTTATGATAAGAGAGCTTCCATTTTTATGATCGAAGACTCCAACGGTTCTCTAATTCTGGCGGTTCTGGTTAAAATCCAAAGCGGGGTCTGACTCCAAGAAGCGGGAATTCGGGATTCGTGAGGGAACGGGATATTGCTTTTTCATAATCTAAATGGCAACACTGCTCAGTGTTCTAGTCTTAATGTCTTATACTTTCGTCTGCTAGCACCTCGTGTCAGTCGAAGTTTGCATTCTGGAGAGTGGAGCCGAGCAATGTTCACGTGGTTGATAGAAAGCCTTGCAATTTACTGAGCGAATGTCATAAATGCTTTAAACCTTTTGTCAGCTAATAGTCATCCATCATGGTGAAAACTAAGCCAACAAAACACAAGGAAGAAAATACTTTTAAGGTGAGATACAAGTTATTTTAGTTAAAGATGCAAATCACTCAATCCTGATGAATGCACACTACATGGATTCACAACTATGTAAAGAAAGAAAGCAAACTGTTAGTTTGTAAAAAAAAACTGTTTTTGTTTGTAGTTCAAAACCTTTGCTGAGCGCCTTTCTTCTGTGAATGTTGATGTCATTCACCGAATTAACCTCAAAAGGAATGCCATTCCAGATGAGACAGAAACATTCTTCTATGAGGCATTGGAGAAATGGGCAGACCTAAACTGCACTGAAGGCTTCACCATTTTTTGTAGGAGACTTGGGAGAGACATCCAAAGTTTGGGACAACTGCTTCTACATGAAGAAAGAGTTATAAGCTTGCTTTTGGAGCACATTGACAAAGAAAATCATCTGTTTTTGGAACCCATATTAGAGTACTTATTTAATCAAAATTTTATGCTGAAATTTAGACTAAATAAGTGTTTTTTACATGACAGATTGGTGGTTGCCGTTGCAAAAGATTTGCAATCTGATTTTTACCCAAAGTTCCCTGAATTTTTCCTCAAGTTAGTTGGTCTTCTTCAAGTAAGAGACCCTGAGATCACTGAGTGGACTTTCACAACCTTAGCTTATTTATACAAAAATTTGTGGCGGCTGTTGGTTAAAGACATTGACAATGTGTATGGACTACTTCTTCCCCTCTTGGCATCCACTCAACCAGATCATGTTCAACAGTTTGCCACAGAAAGCTTTGCCTTTATTGGCCGAAAAGTTGGAGACCATGCTGGTTTTGTTGAATTGATTTTCAGAAAGCTAAGAGAAAATGCAGGTGACAGCCAGGGTGTGGGCCAGCTTCTGTTCCAAATTGTCAAGGGTGTCAAGAATCAGTTTCACACGTCACTGGAAATTTTCCTACCCATTTACTTCAAATCTATCAGCTGCATCAAAGAAAATGTTGCTGATGACCCAGTCTTCAATGCTGTCAATCTTTGCTTTATCTTGATGGCAAGGCACACCTCCCAGTTACATTGCGCCAGAGTCTGGAATCTACTGCTGGTAAAACACAAAATATTTTTAGTATTCTGCAAATTTTAGTTTTTCATTATTCTTTTGTTTTTAGGAAGCATTTAAATCTTCAAACAGACCAGGAATTTTAGGATTGCTACTTCTATTTCAACAGTGGGTGGAATTCAAAGAAGGTGAACTTGTCACCGACTCGCTAACGGTTTCAAAAACACTCGCTTCTCTCTTAAATGAAGAAGGCTTAGACGAAGAAGAGCAAAAAAGCGTGTCGGCTACAGTTGCCGCGCTCATGCAATCGGCCAAAGTTAAATTGCCGATTGAACAAACATCGAAACTTGGTCAGTTGGCATATACTTACCACTGGAAACCTGACACCGTCTTGGATTTTACTCTACGAGTGTCGTCTCACGGATTTTTTGAATCCCATGTGCTCCCACATTACATTTCGTATTGTCATGCTCTTTGCAAGAAAGATCAGGGCACACGTGCTCTCATGTTGAAAAATTTGGCAAGTCTCGTCTCCACCAAGGGCTCGCTTCCTAAAAGCGGTTATGATATGAGCAACTTCAAAATCTATCCCATCGAATTCACCTTCGCAATGAGAAAATCCTCGGACACAAAAAGTGTACCTGATCTCGTCCAATCAATTTTAGAAAACAAAGTAGAAACGATGGTGAATGAAGATTTTCAAACGTACGTAAATGCACTCGTTTGTCTGCCAAATCTCCGACCCATTGACTCCGGGAAAGCTACGAGAATTCTAACGAAGATAGTCAAAGAGGTTGCGAATATAGTCGAAGCAAATCCTGAAGAACCGCAAACAAAGCGGGCCAAAACTACCTGCCCAGTGGATTATTCCGAAAGATTGGGATTGGTGTTAAGTCTTGCCATACTAGGTGTTCGACATTTTTCGTCAGATCTAGAAAAAGATGTCCCATGGAGAATGATCAGATCGGCCTTCCTCAATGACACCATGTCCACTAGCATATTTTATCTACGTGCAGCAGATTTTTACCTAACAAGTCTTCACGAAATGGATAATCAAAACACGTTCTCATTGGAAGTCCTCTGTCAGATCTATGACGTCATTGGACAAAATCTTGGATCTCCCTATCACGAGGTAAAAGAAAACATATTTCCCAGCAATTAAAGTTCTTAGTTATAAGAGTAAACACTTGCGTTACAGGTTAGATTGCTGACACTCCACATATTATCGCTTTTTACGCCGCCCATGCCGACTCCACCAGAAAATGTGAATCCAACGCCGATTTTCCAAACTTGTCTGAATGCGGAGCTAATTCCAGCGGGCGTCCGTGAGCAAAGGGAAAAACTTGTACATCTGCAAAATCTAGAGGCTGAACGTGTAATTTACAGCCTTCCCGTTGGTGGGCACTTCGCAAAAGCTCCGTTGCAATATTTGCTAAGTCAACTTTACATCAACTTCCGACCATTGTGGGAACCAGTCCTCAAGCTCATCGAATCGCATGCTTTCAGCATGGAATCAACCAAGTTTTGGTCAGTATACCTGCCTTTCTTGGAAAGCGTTCGTCGATGCCAAGCAGAAGAAATTCGTGACCCTTCGGCAGAAATGGAATACTTAAATCTTACAATCGCCGTTGAGCGGATTGATTTTACCAACACTCGGTCTCTAGCATGGTCTGGTCTTTCACGGATTGGAAGCGTGACTGAAAAAGAGCACAACATCATCGTTCCTTTGTTTCTAAATTTTTGGAACACTGAATATTGTGTCAATGACGGGAACATCGCACAAACGCAAAACCTTACCACTGATGTCCAGGTGGAATCAACAAAGGGAGAAAGAGGAAACATAATCAAGCTATTGTCTTCCTATCTCTCGGTTTTGGCATCTTTTCAGCAGCCCCAAAAAATGACACGTGAGCCCGAAGTGACAAAAATTTTGCTCCGTCTCCTGTCCCATCGTTTCGGTGACATCCAAAAACAAGCTCTCGATTGTTTGATGGCATACGGATATCCATTTTTGACGCCTTACAAAGAAAACTTGTATCGCCTGCTTGATGACAAGTCATTCCGTACTGAAATCACATCTTTTTCGATTGATACTCTCAGCTCATCCATCAAGCTGGAACATCGAGAGGGTTTGACATCTATTCTCATCAGGATACTGTATGGTAAAATGATGTTCAAGGCGGGGTCTGGATCGTCTGGTAAAGATAATATCCAATTTCGTCAAGCTGTCATTCTTCGCTACATTGCTGGTCTTGCCGATTCCGAAATCGATGTCTTTCTTGATTTGGCGTTTCAACTATTCAGCGATTTTACGAAAACTGAAGGTATCGATCAGCATGTAGTGCGAATGATGCAGGAAGCTGATCCAAAACTTGCGCTACCTCTCAAGAGAATGCAAGGAGCGTTGGTTCTTATGGGTACCATTTTCTCCAAACTTGGAAATATTATGAAATCTACTTTGCCGAAACTGCTACATATGCTCTTGAATATCAGTGCCCATGTTATGGGTTTGCTCAACAAACGTAACGAAGTAGAACCGAAACACATTGGCCAGTTAAAGAACTTGCGAACAATTGGCTGGCAACGAATCACGCAGTTCTTCAAAAAGTTCGAACGTTATCCATGGACACCAGAAGAAATTGAAGCAGTCTTTCACGTGTACATTTGGCCTCAGCTTGAAATGCTGTCCGATCAAGCTTATTCCGGTCCTACTCCGATGCTCCGTTTATTTCAAGTTTGGTCTGAAAATTCGAGGTTAGTATTTCTTTCTTCATTTATTTGTTGGTTTATTTATTTATCTAATGAATTTTTAATTACCCTTGTGTGGACCAGGTACTTTGTCTTGTTTGGCAAAGCTCATTCAGATCGCCCAGAACTTGCCGTGTTGCAACCATTGATGGCTTTACTTTCCAATGGAAAAACAGTGACTTCTGTGTGCGCGTTTGTCATGGACATAGTCGACAAATTGGTCACGACAGCAGACTATGGTACGATTGGTGAGGATGATGACGAAGAAAAAGAAGAACCCATCTACATAAAGCCAAACTTTTCGGTCGAATGGGACTGGTCAAAGGATGCGATGCTGGTAGATGATGTTGGCAGCGAAAGCAGAGTCAATTATGGATCGACGCTTCTTATCCCACATTTATCATCTGTTCTCACCTATTTACGCAAGTTTATCACGCACGGATTGAATGGAAGAGACTTGAATGTCCTTATGCGTGTATCCGAATACGTCAAAGAAGCCCAGTTGAGCACTGAATTGGCTCGCATGATTATTCCAGCGATTAAAGTGGCCGTTTTTCGTAACCGCAAAAGTGCAAACCTCGAAGAGAAACTTATTCATTATTTCAGCACTTTGGCTAATCTAGTACAGAATGCCGTCAACCCACATGAGTTTATTAGGTAAGACAAAATTTTACGTATAATACTTAATTATCTAATGCGGTTCCATACTTATACATCTGTTTATTTGTGCAGCCCATTAGCTACGCTTTTCGGTACCATCGAAGGAAGAAACATTCGACAGGGTTTGTGTAGAGTCATGGAAGTGATTTGTGAACGAGATCCGTCACAAGGTCCTCTTGGCCAACTGGTGTCCTCGATGAACAAGTGGGATCCTCAACGTCTCGAAGAACCTGACTACACTCATCGTCTGCAGACACATAAAGAAATCAACCTCACGCTCGAATCTGGTACTCCCTCCTTTGAGTGGACGGCCCTGGCATTGTATAATTCGTTCAACTTCGTGAGAACGGTAAGTGTTCTACTTTTAAGCAATATTGAATAGCCACGAAATTCAGGCGGCCACTACTCCTTTTGCAGTGTGATCGCTGGCATTAGTGGTATATTAAGTGCAACGTTTCATAATTAATGTATCCAAGTTTTTGGAATTACTATCTTGTTACGTTTCAAACAATTTAACTTTAATGTTGTATTTTTCAATTCACTTTAAGCAGCTCATTTAATTTCTTTTCTTTTTTTTACAGGAAAACGATTCTTCTTTAAGAGACAATGCTTCGCTGACTCTCCAAATTATGACCGCTGCATTCAGCCGTTTGAAGTATGGCAAGACGATGCTGAATGAGCATTTTATCCCGCAATTACGATTACTGGTCCGCTCTTCCACCGAAACAGTGAGACACGAAGGAATCTCAATCCTTAGTAAGGCCGTGTCCAACTGCAGCGCAATGAATGCGTCCCTCAATAGTCTGCGAAAACTTAGAAAAGAGGGAGACGTTGAAGTAGACTTCTTCGAAAACTGTCGGCACTTACAAACGCATCGACGGTCACGTGCCTTGCTCAGGTATAAATCAAAGAAATATTCTTAGTAAATAGAAATAACTTGTACTTTTTAAAATCTTTTCAATTTCTCTCTTCTTACGCTTCCAGATTAACTGGTGTTCTAAAAGCAGACAAGACCTCCATCAATGGCGAAACAATCACTCAATATCTTTTACCGTTGGCAACGTGTTATTTATTCAATGAAGAATATGCCAAACATAACCACTTGATAGATGCTGCGCTTGAAAGTCTACAGGCTATTGCTCGTTGCCTTTCTTGGCACAACTACGAGAAGCTCCTACGCTTCTATTTGTCGAACATGACTCGGCAAATTGAATACCAGAAACAGGCTGTCAAAGCTGTAGTTGCTATTTTGAACGCATTTCACTTTGATCTGAAAAATTCCACGTTTAAATCCTACTATACTTCAAAAGCAATAGCTGCTAAAGCAGCTGAAACAAAAGCAGAAGTGCCTGTTGTCCCCGACACCGAAGAAACCTTGGAGGAGTCGTCAGTTACTGCTCCTGCA
The DNA here is from genome assembly GCA_013167095.2 of Daphnia sinensis. NCBI lineage: Eukaryota > Metazoa > Arthropoda > Branchiopoda > Diplostraca > Daphniidae > Daphnia > Daphnia sinensis. Next base: position 5,788,755 of record CM023191.1, on the reverse strand, counting down.
GAAGATGGAACGCCTTCCACTGATGCCGAAGTCACGGATCAACAAGAACCCAGCTCTGAACTTCCGGAAATGGCACCTGAAGAAGAGCAAATACCTTTACTCGATGGCACTATGGCAACAAAAATTCATTCAGTGATCGCGCAGCAATTGCTTCCTGAACTTAATGCCATTCTTACGGCACGCACCAATCGAGACAAGCAACACAAAGCGGTAAAGGATCATTACCCAGAAGATGAAGAGATCTTGCGTGTTCCAATTGCATTGGCCCTCGTTAATCTTCTGAAGAATCTTCCACCAGGAACCCTTGAGCGTAGTTTACCTGGGTAACAAGCGATATTAGACATTATAAAATTTTTATGTTCATAAAATAGTTTTACCATTTTTATAAATAGAATGTTTTCAAAAGTCTGCACATTCCTCAAATCACGCTGTAACAGCGTACGGGAAACTGCACGCAATACTTTGATTGAGATGGTGATTTCCCTTGGTCCCGAACATTTGGGTGCGCTAATGGAAGCCGCGAATCCTCTTCTTCAACGAGGATATCAAGTTCACGTTTATATCTTCACAATGCATGCGTTACTGGCCAAGTTGGGTGAAATAGGCCAATTGAAACATGGGTCACTGGATGGCGTTGTTTATCCACTTGTTGAGGTATTTCATTAACCATTTAAAATCAAATTTTTGTCCTAAGTTATGAACAAAACATTTACTTCAATTTGGCTGTTTGCAGCTCTGTAAAAAAGAACTCTACGGGGACACTGCAGATGAAAAAGAAGTTGAAAAGATCGTTAACAAACTGAAAGAAGCGAAAGGAATAAAAGCTTTCAATACGCTGCAGATCATTGCAAAACATGTTTCACAGTCGTATCTTCTCCGATTAGTAGTGCCTTTTAAAGAGGTAAGGCATTGTTTGAATTTTTCTAGGCAAGCAATTAATAACAAGTTTTTTTTTCCAGATCTTAGCTTCGACAAAATCCTTCAAGATGACTCGAAAAGTTGAGGAATGCCTCCACAACGTCGCTTTGGGACTCGCTGCTAATTCTGGCCTGTCCATCGCACCGTTGTTAATTTTCGTTCATGGTGTGATATCGTTATCTATACCCGAATTGCGATTACCTGCTCCACGTGTTCAAGAAGATCCAAATGTGACTGCTTCTGGCCGGCCCTTGAGAACGGACTCTTTAATTCTTGCACCTGCTCCCAAGCGAAAGGTGGCTGCAGCCGCCTTGCCGTCCGTTACTGGAGCGTCTAAGTCGGCCTATATCATCAACAGTCACATAGTGGTTGAATTCGGCCTTCTCATCTTCAGCCTTATTTTAAAACGTGAAAAATGCCACGAAAATGCAAGCACTAGTGTGATTCCCATGCTTGATCCTATTTTACCAATAATTTATAACAACTTAACCGATCCTCATTCCAAGGTAAGACATAAAGCAGAAGGTGTTGAGATTTGTATCTAACGGTTTTATTTGAAAAAATAGTTGGTAGCATTATCGTTGAGATGTATCTGCACGTTACTTCGGGTCCCACTCCCCAGCATAACGGAGTACGCACCGAAGATATCTACAGCAGTTTTCTCTCTTCTACACAAGTATTCCGGTAGTACCGCCGGAGAAAATTTGGAGATGGTGCAAACTGCTTTCAAGGTATGTTGTCTTGATTGCCTGTAGAGATATCTAAGTTGATAATCCACGAATTCAGGCGATTATGCTCGCTAAGAAGCGTAATCGCTGGCAAGAGTGGGACATTAAATCAAACTACCTTTTTAATATCTGGATCAAATAGGATTTTGATTTGATCTAGTACGAATGTATTGTAACAGTTAGTGGTATCTCTCTCTTAACCGAACGGTCGTTTAACTGTTTTTAATGGAACGTTTTTTTAATTAGGCCATCTCCATATTGGTTCGCCATGTGACAAACCACGCAATAGATACGGATCAGCTGCGGGTCTTGCTGGTGTATTCCGAACAGGCTCTGTTTGATCCGAAGCAACAGTCAATTGCATTCGGTGTTTTAAAGGCTATAGTGAAGAGAAAACTAACGCTAGAGGAACTACCCGCTGTGATGATGCGAGTTGCCGAGCTGAGCATCAAAGCAGAAGCCGTTCCCGTTCGTGTACAAAGTCGAAAAGTAAGTGTTTTACGTAATTGTTTCTTTACTGAATGATCCACGAATTCAGGCGTTTATGCTCGCTAAGTAGCTTAATTGCTGGCAAGAGTGGTAAATTAAAATGGCAAATTGTAGTCTCGTTTCTGGGTCAAACTCGGCTTAGGTTTGACTTGTCACTAATATTTGACCACACCGTGTTGTTATAGTTGATTGTATTTGTTGTGTCTTTTGTTTTGCAGGTTGTTTTGCAGTATATGGTGGACTATCCATTGGGTAAAAAATTGCTGCGCTATGTCCAGTTTTTCCTGAAACAACTGGACTACGAAAAAGAATCCGGGAGACTGTCTGCTATCGAGTTTCTTGTCTCTCTTTTCAATACCTTTCCAAAAAATTTCCTCAGCCATCAGAGTACCTTATTTTTGGTGACAATGAGCCCATACTTGATTAACGAAACCTCAACTAGTTGTGTGAAAGCTATGGCTGCTGCAATTCGAATTCTAATTGAGCGGCTCAACACTCCAACGGTCACAACACTTTTTGAGGTATTAGCTTTTCTTCATTCGTTTGTTTTTCGAATATTGTGGTATTTCCACATTAATTGTGTTTTGTTTACAACAGATGTGCCTTACTTGGCTAAGGGGAAACAATGCCTCGCACAAACGTTTGGCTGTTCAGCTTTGCGGAATTTTCGTAGCAGCTGAAAAGTCTACTTTTGAATTCCGATTGAAGGAAGTCCTGCCGGATATAGTTAAGTTACTGGACCAGACACACTGCGATTCAGATGGTAGGGAGGACCGTGAGGCGGATTTATTACTTATACAGACCTTTTATGCCATAATCAAAATGACGCAACACTGTGCTACTGGCTTGCAAAGTGAAGACAACCTTGACGTAGCTGAGCAAATGTGGGGAAAGATTATCCACCATTTAGTTCATCCTCATCTTTGGATTCGTACATTAAGCTCGCGACTTGTAGGCATTCTACTCGGATGGCATAAGCCTGATGAGTTAGCGACCTACATTACTTCCCCCACCGAAAAAGTGACTCGTAGTTATTTGTTATGCGGCGAAATATCCAAACGACTTCGTTCGTTGGCGAGGGATTTGGTAACCCAACTTCAATCCGATTTGTTGGACAATCAGTTGGCTGATCAAGTCATCAAGAACTTGGTTTTTATCGGCAAAGTCGCAAATCGAATTCCAACAGATGATACGGAAGATGACAAAAAAATCAAGGCACCTTCGCTTCCGTGGTTGACGGGCAAATTGAGAAGAGAAATCAATGCCGAAGTAGTACTTCATCCCACAACTCCCACAAAGGTAACATTTTGGTTGTCATTGTCATCAATGTTTATGAGCCCTTTTCTGAACTCCTTATTTGTTTTAGCGTCTTGCTGTATTCAAATGGATGGCAGCTGTTGCAGTCGACTTGAATCAAGTTGCTGGAAAAGAGGGTCTTGCAAGTGTCCTGAAATTTTTTGTTTCGCCTTTAACGCGTGATATTAACGATGATGGGTCTCCGAAAGAGGTTAAGGATCTAGCGCAAGAAGTTTCTGAGCTACTCAAAGGTATATTTTCTTGGTTAACCAACATACCGTCATGTGTTTACCGATCTTGAAATTTGATTTGAAACTTTAAGGGTTGGTTGGTACCGAAGTCTACAGCGAAGCCGTGGTGGCTGCTAACCGAATTTTGGCTGTACGTCGACGTGACAGACAAGCTATACGCAAAGCGGATAGCGTCACGCGGCCGGAGAAGGCGGCCCAATTACGCATTAAAAAACATTTCGCCAAGAGGGTAGCCAAGAAAGTCAAAATTGCTCGTTTAAAGGGAGTCAAACCCAAGCTTAAAAATTTGGCTATGAAAAAAATGGCCATGAAATATTAAAGCCCGTCTTCTGATGGAATAATTTGGTTTCGGAAGTTATCGGCAAATCGCGTTTAGAAAATGCCTCTCGACCTTCTGCCCCGCGTGTACAAATATTGACCTAATAAAACATCTTTGTCCCATAGCTTATTGTCGGTGACGTTTCAACAAACAGATTTAAGCCCTTTTTCTCATGGAACCATGAAGCGGTTGATTCATTCAGAATTCAAAGGTATGTCCATTTGCCTTAAATTTTACCTTAAAGTTCTTTACAGTGATTTCCTCAATGGTGCCATGTGAGATACCGAAGAAAATGTGAATGATTTGAGGACACGATTCTGCGCGGGCGTGAATCGTTGCGCACGCGTACCAAACGCAAAATCAATACTACTCTTTCCCCTAGTACTCCAAGAGCATAGTTGGCGGGATGGACTCTCTAAACTGTGTCGCTAACCGTTCGTGTTGTAGTGTCTCAGCAAAAAGGCCTTAGGAATTGCGGTTTGGAGTAAAAGATGCAAATGGACTCAGATTCGGATTTGAGTTTTTCAGTTTGGGGATCTTTTGGCAAAGCTCGAAATCAAATGTCACAATTTTGTGATCTTTGCAGTGACTTTAGCCGTTTTATCGCCCCAGCTTATCACCATGATCGATGTGAACGGTAATAGACAAATTTTATTGACCTAATTCTTCTTGATGATGTTTCTTAATTGATTCATTTCAATTTATCAGGTCCGTTCAAATGCGTTTGTATTCGATGCATAAGCGCGAATTTGGTTTGGTTTTCTTAGCGTTTTTCGCCTGTTTCGGTATGTGTGTTTTCGTCGGTTTGGCAGGTATGGAATTTTTTAAATTGCGTAAAGAAGTGGTGAAAATTAATTGTTGCTTTCTTTTCTTGAATAGGTCCCCCTATAACATCCACCTCCCACCAAAGTGTGTCTCAGATCAGTGGTCATCCTAATGGTAGCGATATGGCCACGGGACCATATTATCTTGCCACTCCTATGCTGACGTCTTACCATCAACAGTTTTGGGTCGTTGCTCAAATTGTAACCGAAAATAAGGATGGTAAACATTCTTCATCTTCATAACATGGATTTATTTGCTTTATAAACTAGATGTAATTTGTTTCTCTGGGTGAATAATAAGACGAAAGCTTCGAAAAGAAATTTCACGTCAGCATTGCAATGGATGGACTCATGGAAAACGAACAAGTCAGCAAAATAGTTCCTAGCGATCATTCGCACAACCGGTAGGTTTATTGCAAGTTGTATAAAAGTTTTATGTGCAGATTACTTACAAACTATTTCTGCTTACCTTTTAAATTAGGACAAGGGATTTACAATGTGAACGACGGAACTGTAACGAAATTCTTATTCTGCACATGGGTTATTTTGACTATTCCCATTATGCCTTGACGATACGTTTTTATGGATTGGAAAGCATTCATAACCGATACATCATAAGAGATGTTATATTTTACGTAAGTTTTCATGAGGTTATCGGCTATTCTATTTCTTAAAATGGTTTTTCTCTTGTTTATTTTTAACAGTTTCGTAGCTACAACCCAGCATTCACACGTTTAGAAATTTGGTTTCGGTTCGTCTTCTTATTAAGTACTTTCGTTGCTACAGTAAGTAAAATTTTGACAGAGCTTAAGGGAAAACGTTATTGTAATTTGTTTGGTTTTTTTTTGCACTTTCAGTGCTGGTTTTTTGTTTCCATGAAGAAATATTCTGTGGTCAACTGGTCCCTTGAACAAAAATGGATGTCAGTTTTAATGCCATTGCTCATCCTCTACAATGGTACGAAAATTTAGGCTTAGTTCTCAATGTACAAATTTGAAGCCTTTATCGCATTACTAACAATCATCCATAATATGCATAGATCCCGTGTTCGCGATGAGTTTTTTAATAGACTCTTGGTTTCCTGGAGCCCTAGACGCAATATTCCAGATAAGCTTCCTCAATGCACTGCTCCTTTTTTGGCTATGTGTTTACCACGGTCTCCGCCAAAATGATAGACGTTTTGTCATATTTTACCTGCCAAAAGTCCTTCTGGTCGGCTCCATCTGGCTTTCAATGATTATAGTGGCAGTTTGGCAAGAAATCGAAGAAGTTAACGACCCTACTTTCAGCTACAAATTGGACACGGATCATTTTTACGTAACCGACTGATATTTTCACAATAACTAAGCCTTTATGTAATATCTTTTTATACCCAACAGGGATTTAAAATGTTCCTCATTATAGCTTCTGCTGTTTATTTAGCTTATTTGGTTCTTTTAATGATCAAAGCTTACAGTGAACTTCGATCAATGCCATTCTTTGGTAACTATATTGTTTTAATAATTTTCTATAATATGCTTTTCTTTATCAGCACATCTCCGACAGATATGCGATTAAAATTTTTGACACTGCTGGTACTCTTCGTGCTGGGCATCAGTTTCTCTGTGACTTTTTTCCGCTATGGTATCGGTGTTCTTCAGGATAATTATATAGCCCAACTCAGCATCAACTACCACAACTCTAGCGAATTCCGTAATATATACCGATTTTATGTTATGCTTCTTATCGCATTAATCGACAATACTTCTTTAACTCAAGTGGCTCTGTATGGTCTGCTTAACTTTTACATCTACACCATGGCCTACGTCTATTCTCCGACAAGCAACGCAGTTTTAGGTACAACAGAATAACTAACAGCCTTTGTTCTTAGTATTGTTGTAATTTATGAATATCTGCAGAGCACAGCGTCATGAAAGACAATCCGACCTTCTCTATGGTAAACGACAGTGACGAAGATGTCGTCTATGGCTCGGACGATGACGGAAGGAAGCCTCTCACAATCAATCTCACTTCCAAAGATGATGACAGTGATTAGAGCTTAGACCACTGATTCAAGCAGCAAGGTATATTTTTTGGCAGTGGTTTAAAGATATGTATTTTTTAGGTATGCTACTGTATTTGTATCAGCCATACAGGTGTGTGAATAATGATTTTTCTCTTTTTTTTTACTTCATTTACAGTGCAGTACGATGCCATATGTACCACACGTTCAATTTTACTCTCTGGAAAATAAAGAAAAGTAACCCTACTGACAGATTGCTTTTTCCCCCTTATATTTGTAATTTAAGGTAATCTTTCATTTCACTGTCATAAGTGTACTGTTTTTAACAACATAATTGGCTTTTGTGCAAAAAATGATACTGGTAAGTTGTTTAGAGCCAACAAAAGGAAATGAACAAGTAATCTACACCTTTAACATGCAAATGATTCATTTTAGTTATAGTACACATGTAAATGCGACGATTTCACTTAAAATACTAAAATTCTGCTGCAAAAGAGCACTAACAAGCTCACAAGACTACTTGGAATTCCCTTCAGGCAGTGTAGGTGCTGACAACATATCCTTTGTTTTTTATAATGCCTCTACAACGAAGCAATGTTTGATACCTCACAGTCCAGATTACTTCTTGAAGAGATGGGATAACTGTCTTCAAAGTTTCAGCTGGTAAAATGTTCTGTGGATCATTGTGAGTTAACAGTTGGATGTTATTCTCTCTTGTGAAGGTAACTAATTCAGGAGGTACTACACAACAGCTTTCAAGGTTTATCTGAATAGCCTCAGGTTTAATACGAGAAGAGTTGTGAAGTTCCACAAACGCTTGAGTATCAACATCACTAATTCCTAATGAATATGCTAGTTCCTGATCAACTACAGTCTCCATCGCATTCCACAATGTGATGCCATCCTCTTTGCTGACACCAGCAGGCCAAGAAATTAAGAACAGATCAGCACAGGTTGATCCAAGGTCATTCAAAGCTGAGAGTTTTTAGTTGTACATTAGACGATACAATTTTTTGAGAATTGTCATTTTATATACCTGCTGTCAAGGCTGTTTTGATAAATTCTGGTTGAGGAGACGAAAGAAATAGTTTTACAGTAATTTTTTGTGAAGTGCGTTCCTCAGGGACTAGAAGAGATGACAGTTCCAACGGAGCAAGTATCTAAAAACATAAGTAATAAAGAATGTTACTATTAACTAGTGAGGAGTTAAGATTTGATTTTACCTCAGCATCCCCATTAGCTAATGTTTTACACAGCTGAATTTTCAAGGCGTCATAAAGCTAATAAAGAAATTTTAAAAATTAAGAAATAAATCCTAACCACAAAAAAATATTTTGAACCTCATCAGCAGGTGTGTGACCTGGTTTTCTTTTCAAATCTGGCAGCTGTAAAATATTGCCAGTATGAATGACCAGTCCCTTTGTCATCTTTGTATGCACAATGTTCCAGCTTAGTAAATAAACACAAGCAATGTGATGTAGTGTCACAAACTGAATTTATAGTGAATAGTTGAATGCGCAGACACACGGTGAATTGAAACGTAGGGAAGAGTGAGAAGCGTGCAATAGAACACAATCTAAGTTAAAGATTTTTCAAAGATAGCTACAGAAACTTTTTGACTACTAATTGTGACTTGACATTTTTTACATCGTCTGCTGTTCTGAATTGAATCGCTCGAGGCATACTTTTGTTACAGCCAAACAACAACTTTGACCAGCTAACAACGGAATGTACTGGCGCGTGGGAAAAAATGATTTTTTTCCGCATTCTTCACTATCACTATCATGCTGGCATAAACCATGCCAGCCAGCACCTTCCGTTATTAAGCTCGTCAAGGATATTTGCACCGGGACCGAGCCCTAGGGGATATGGAGAGTCACTAAACTGTTTTGTGACGCACATTCAAAGTTGGCGTGTTTCGCGTGCTCTTCCCTCCATCTAAATTCCAGGCTACAACCTTCAGCACCTTCTTCAATCCAAGCAAAGTTTATCTGTAAGTATATCAAAGTTTCTACTACTTCTGCATTGCACATAGCCCTTACAATTTTTTGTATAGGCTTTTGGCAGCACGAGGATACCAGTGATGGATGCAAGGAATTGTAAAGTAGGTCTGGTGTGTTGGGTTGGCCATAGTTTGGTGGATCTAGATGACTTGCATGGTGAACGCAAAAAGAGAGACTGTTGAGCAGATTTGTTCCAATAAAATATTTAATTAGGAGTTTCTGGGAAATGGGAGTGTTGAATCAGAATCATTTGAATTGTTGATAAACTGATATTTTATATTAGTGTGTTTAGGGATGCAATTGTTAAAACCAGTTATTGCTGGTACGTCTAGAGGTTGCTGCCACGCGAAATTTTTCAGCAGCCGCGTCTTATGTACCGTGTGTCCGTGTCTCGCTGTCGCGATATGATTCATTCGTCACTCTTGTAGTCTCGCCGTGTGACAGAATATGTTATATATTGTAATTATATTTATGATATATTTGTTGTATTACTATTGACTTACTCATGTTTTTTTAGGATGTGCACTATTTATCTTAATGGTTCGGAAAAAATTTCTGGTAGAGGTTAGTGCAAAAAGAATTTGTTGGTTGAAATGGGTTCAAAGATTCCTTTTGAATTTTCTCGTTTTTATAATCTTTGTGTAGTAAGAAGTGGTACATGGTGTTATCGGTGACCCTGTTCCTGTTTACTTGTGATAAATCCATGGTGGGACAGTTATCTGATCAGCAAAGAAAGTTGGGAGTGTGCCGTCTGGAATCAAATGTGGAGCCCTTCAAAGTTTGTGGTATCAATTAGTAATATGCTTTACAAGAAATGACAATAGTGTTAAATCGTGTATGCAAATTCTTGTAGTAAGTTACGTTCCACATTCTGTTATCCTTCCTAATGGTAATATCTATGATGAAACAATTGTAAGTGTTAAAATCACAACAAAATAATTTCAGATGAGAATTACTTTTAAATTTTGTACTGATGAATGTTTTTGTATTTTGTTTTTTTCCCAGATAGTAGTCTTTGTATGTTTCTACACAGGCAAATGAATGCAATGGAAATGCTAGGATTGGTGAACCAGTGGGAATTCTGCTACAGTGATTCTAAAAGTATACTATTTAAAAAGTCAGTAGGAAAAAAAATAAAAAAAGCCAATGCATCCTGTTTTTTGTTTTTTTTAGATTGAATGGTAATCTGCCGAGTGTCAAAACTGGTACAAGAATTCAGAGCATGCTTGGTAAAAAGCTGGGCATGTTTCAGGTCAATTCAAACAGAGCTCATATTAGTACCATCAATTTTATCAAACAATCTGAACAGATATCCTAACTACAGTTTCTGTAAAAGGAGTTGTGACCGATGGTCACAATGGATATTACTGAAGAGTGAAGCGATCACCATGATACTTTACGGGCCTACAGCAAGGTGGGTTGTATGACACAATTATCAAAAAAAATTAAAGCCCAAGATCCTTCATTATGAATAGGATTTTTTTTTTTTGCTTTACAATGTACGAGGAAGTCTTCCTTGACCTGGCTGACGAGCATCGTACCTAACGTATTTGAGTTGCACGAACTCCTCAAGGATTGCCTACCAAATGGTGAGCTCATCCACTTACTGTCGGCGATTTAATGGTAACAATTGAATCTTTGAATGTTCCATTTTGTAAAAAGGAAGCAAGTCTCGAGCGTAACTGGGTAGGTAGAAAGCCATATCTAAAAAGTATTGCAGTGACTTAGACCGTTGATGAATTATTTTGTTAACTATGTTACGTTCCAATGATTAATGTGAACATTATATGGTGTAATTTCAACTATTGAGAGTTTTTCAGTCGTCTGTCAAGATGAATGTAAAACTCTCAATAGTTGAAATTACACCATACAATTTTCATTTTAAGCCAGAGTTTTTGTACAGTCAGGCTTAAAAAGTCGACCTTGTCTAAAGTCCTATGTCAACCGTTTGCCCTCAATTTAACTTTTTTCCTTAACTTAACGGAAAAGGAGAGGGTGAAGTCCTTTCATTATACTCTAAAATTTTAATGGCCTAACATACCACGATGAGCTCTTCTTTTGTTCTTTTGTTGGGCGAAAAGGATAGGTACATGGTATGGTATGGATGGTACGAATTGCTAAGGTCTTGCCTACTCAATGGTGAGTTCACCCACTTATTGTCGGTGACTTGATTGATTGAAATTGAAGCTCGCCGTCTTCGCCTCGCCCGTCGTCCCGTCTTCGCCTCGCCCGTCGCCTCGTGGTCGTCTCATCGCCTCATCTTTGTGGTATCGTTGTATTATGTAATGTGTAATTGTGTATTGTTAATCAACCCGTTGGCTGCCACCCACTTTTCTCCCCCCTTTTTTTTTTAGCTTGTTAGGGACGGGCCGCGCTGTTCTATCGCATGGTCTCTGCCATGGGATGGGACAGTAGCCACTGCCCAAGATTCGCCTTCGGGCACTGTAGGCAATGCACCAGCAGGGTTTCCCTTGTTGAGGCGGTGATGGTTGGCCCGGGTTGTGCATTACCATAACGGCTTCCATCATCGTTTCAGCCCGGGCTTGTCTTAGGACAAGCCCCTCTTTGTCGTAATCCTTTCGATTACGACGTAGCTACAGTAGATATGCAGTGGCGTGGCAGCCAACGGGTTGGTCCTATGTATGTATGTTTTGTATGTATGTTTTGTATTGTATGTAGTGGTGGATATGTGGGTGGATGGAGGGACAATAAAAAATACTTTTTAACAATTGTTTGGTATTTGTTTTTATTACTGACGCAACTTTTGTAATTGCCTTGATAGGGGTTCGAACCCTAGACTTTCAGGTTACGAATCCAAAGCTTTACCACTAAGCCAACATTGCTCTCTTAAAGTGTATTAAGCATTCTTTACTACTATTATTACCAGTTCGTACGTCGATATGCCCTGATATGCTGATGCATATATATATAGTCAGTTGTGGCATAATGGTTAGAGTGCTGGACTGATAATTATGAGGCCTGAGGTTCGATCCTCAGCTTGGCAGTTGGCGTGCAAGTTCTCATCAAGAGATACAAAGTATCAAATATGTATATCGAAATAAATATAGGAAAACAAAATACAGCGAAAAAAATACTTTAATTTTTTTTATTTTTTAAAATCAGCATTTGTTTAAGTGTGCTTTTTGTTATAGTGTTCAACCAAGGCAGAAGTAGACTCTGAGAGTCTACCTCTGCCCTGGTTGAACAACCCCCGGGGAGATTACCCGGGGCGTGGCTAAGAGAAGCCGGAAAAGGATGAAGAGTGATGATCGGACAAGTTTTTACGTGAGCGATTAACCGTTAATTCGGATTTGTGGGTAGCCTCTTCACCCTCCAAAAGTTATCATCGAGCTGGAGGACCCCCACGTCCCCTTTCCGGACAGCGCACTCACAACCTTTACTGCTGATCACAGTAGGGGCATGACCCCCTACGGGCTTATCACAAGTCAAGGGGAAACGGGGCTACAGAAAAGAAGGGAGCCCAGATATGCACTTCAATTTGTTTTTAATAAAATACCTTAACATGAGCGATCGTTAATAAATCAAGGATATTTCCGACAGCGCTTCCAACTGTCATCCATTGCTTTGATATCCCGCCTTAGTCAAAATTCCATTCCAATTCAATGACTCTTCTGGATTCTATGTTAGAGAAAGAAAGCAAGAGTGAGACTTAATTTTTTTAAAACAGATTTAATTAATAAATGCGAGAAAACATATGTGTAACAGGTTGCTCACCTTCATGCAGAATTGCAGCATGACACAGTGGTCAGGGAGTCCCCTGTTGTTCCAAAAGTGAAACACCCTTTGCTTTGATAATTGTACCCATACATGATCCATTTTTCACCGTCATCTTGGACCTACCGTATAATATGAAACTATGACATGGCAAAATCGCAGATAAAATATTAATATCCACACCTTTGATCCGCCAAATGCGATGCCGTAGTGAAATTTTCCTTCCATGAGCCCGGCTTTTCCAGTCAAATCAGTTTACCGACGGTTATGCGAGATGGAAATCCGTAGGGATTCATGATTACATCCGGACAAACTCCAATCCATCCATCCAAACTCCATGGCTATCCTGTTGTCAATTTTAGTTCATATATAAACAATGTATAATGAAAAATTTTATGAATCTTAATGGCTAATAATATCCTAATAACAACAAAACTTTTAAAAAGGGGGCATTTAATTAAGTATCCTAACAATGTAAATTGGACTAACTCTACAAAATAACAGGCTCCACAATATTAGGCCTACTAGTCAGCCTGACGTACAAAAAAATCATCCCTAGGCTAAATGCAGTTTAAAAAACTGAAGGGCTACAATAATAACTTTATCAAATGAAGATCGTGGTCATACCTGAGCAAAAGGAACACAAGCCGACGCTACTTTTCCAAAAGGACGGGTTTTAGTTGGACGATGCCTGATTGAACGAGAAACTGCGGATGAAAACACCACAGTTAAAAAACACCGAAATTGTCCGGTGTCCCACTTGTTCTCACTTTGACAAGATAAAGTGAGAAAGGCATAAGGGGCTACCTTTAATGTTGCAATCAGCATTATAAAAGCCTGATATACGAAGACCAATAACAGCAATGTAGGTTGTTCAAGTGTCTTCAAAAATTCACCTGCTCAGCAACCAAATATCCAGAATACCAGTATCACCATCGCTGTTGATGGTGACAAAAGAAGGGATGCCAACTATAACAACACTTATGAAATGTTATAGCTTTTTACTGTATATCCCACCATAAGTTGTGTTAGAAACGTCATGCCAATTGCCTTCCAGTAGGACCATCATCTGTTGATACAAGAACACCTAAAATGGAGACAAAATGTTATTCAATATTATTTACTATGATCTTAACAACTAATTTTCTCCACCTAGGCTGCTGACAAGTGAAGTGAACGTAACCCTACAATTAAATTGTTGAATTATAATTCACCTACACATGAAGGATAAAATAAAGATTACCCAACATACACGGCACTAAAACAGTGGAAGTAACCTCGGATGCAGTAGTGCTTCGCAGTAACTTAACATACACAGCAGTCTGTGTGACAGACTCACCTTCATCTGAGTTTACTTCCACTGTTTTAGTGCCGTGTATGAAGTAAAGTTACTGTGAAGTTTCTCCGGTATGTTGGGTAATCTTTATTTAATCCTTATAATTACGGGAATGCGAACGTAATCTGCACGTTATCCTACTTCCTCTACAAGTTGATACCGATTTCCGTGGCACAGCATCGATGATAAAAAAAAAACGCACAGAAGATAAATGCCCATACCCGCGAACGTGGCGCCATCTATGAAAGAAAGTGTGAGAAAAAAGTTGATCGGAATCTGTTAGGGTACTATACATTAAGAGTTTTGATCGGGAAATTCGTGCTAGTCGTCGCCCTCCTTAATTAGGAAGTTGAAAAAAGGTGCAAAACGTGATGCTACTTCGTGTCATTACCTCAGCTGGCGCGACAACATCAGTTTGCAGACAGCAACACCAGAAACCCATGGAAATCGGTGCTCCATGCTCCATGTGTGAGCGCCACGTTCATAAAGGTGGTCAAGTGATGTAGACAGGATCCTTTTGGGAAATCTACAATAAAGTCAGTTCAGTCACTATTGCCTAAAGGTAAAATTTTTTTTTCGTGGAATTTTATCAGATTTGTCAACAGTGAGAGACAGCATACTTTTTACATAGGTTGGTAAGGGCGGTTAAACGACGGTGACGTATGGAAGCCAGTGCATGTAGACGAGGCGGGTCTATATATCTTGACTGTCGAAGCCGAGTGCGAGCTCAGTTTAGTGTTCTGTCCTGTCTGAGTGTGGTCGATCTCCAAACCACTAAACCTTGCAGCCAAAACAATAGTTATTAGAAAGATACTTTCATTAATTTCCTTTGGAAAAGTGATGTATACCGCCATGAATCGTTCCTGTGCCCGGTGGTCTCGAGTTCTCTTTCTTCACAATTCTCGATTATCAGTTGGAAAACAATTTCCATTCGAAACCCGAAGTCTTGCAAGTCCTCCACCACCGACGAATCTGAGTGTAGGTATTAACAAACGACCAACGGACATCAGCGAGGATGGCAAAACGGCTGTTCCCTCATCTGCTTCAATAGGACGACGAGATCCACTGGACTTGTCTTTTGACAATGCAGAGGCTGCATTTCGCAGTAAAACTACATTACAGATCCTTCGTGCCTATTTGGTTTTCACGCTCTGTTCTTCCAACTATTTGGTTGAGAACAATATGAAGGTAAAAAGACATTACGGAATATTGCATGACTGATTTGGCATAATCAAATAGTAACAAGAACAATAACTATTTACGTATTTTACCAATGTAAACAGCTGATGAAATTAGGAAAAAAAGTTTTGGGCAAACGTCTTTTCAAATCCCTGATGAAAGCGACGTTTTATGGCCAATTCGTTGCCGGCGAGAATCAACAAGATATCATGCCAACTATTCAACGAATGCGGTCGTTTGGAGTCAAATCTATTTTGGACTATTCCGCCGAGGAGGATATCAGTGCAGAGGAGGCAGCTGAGAAAGAAATGGCGTAAGTCCTATAAGACAAATTTGAATTGCAACCTTATACTGTTTAGACAATCGAGTACAACTTTTTGTTGTTTTTACTTTGTGGCTCCAATCATGCCGTTCCGGTACCTCTTGCGCAGTGTGACGCAAAAGCTCTCCATCACCAATCGCAGGGCTTCGTTTCTAACGAACATCTTTCCTAATAATAGTTGCTAGTCTCGTTGCCAAGGCGGGCCCGCCGCGTGCCTCCAACCGTTCACAACGTCAACATTTCTAGCGGATTCCAGATTGCTTCACGTTGTGCGACTGAAGGCTATGAGTAAGACGTGAGGAGACATCCTCAATGAGATAAATATGTCCAAAAATTTTCCTTTTCGCTGATAGTCGTAAACTACTTATACCTGCCTGGTTTCTCGTAGACCGGTGATGACTGGACTTTAGTTGTCGTCAGTCGATTTCAGAAGAGACGAACTTGGCCCAGTATAGAGAGTTCCAGTAAAAAATATTGGCCAAGGTCGATCGTTTGGCGATAAGTCAATTGGCGTCTAGGGTTTACCTAGTGAGAATAGGCCAGTTTTCGAGGGCTTTCGCGATGACCTCTTTTGATGAGCTGATGTGTTTGTTTTTCTCGGTCGACAAATCAGTCCTTGTCACGTCTACATTAAGAATTGCAGATTTGACGACTTTCGGTGGCTGGCAAATGATAAAGCGCGGTTAAAGTCTAGAGTTATGTTATTGTAAACAAATGTTGTCGTTAGATACAAGAAGAATATCAATGCTGTTGTGAAAGTGAAAAGAGATACATACGTGTCGGTTGAAGCATATGTGTGTTGATCACGATTCTGCGACTATGCATTTTCCTTCTCCACACACTCGAACCACGTCGCCCATTTTTTAAATCTGATGAATTCATATGAATATGCAGTGTAGCCTTCACCTCAGTTTTGGGTACATTTTTTCTTTCTTCTCGTTTTGTTATTCTAGGTCGTGCGTGTCCACCACTGTAGCACCTGATCCTGCGGGTAAGAAAATGAAAATATAACAACATGCCACTCTTCATTCATTAGAAAATGTTAAAAAGAAATATTTTAAGTATTTAACTTTGAATTTATTTCAGCAATTTCTGTTGATCCTGCTGCCAATTCTCCTGAAGCAGGTGATATTCTTTTTTCTATTTAGTTTTTAAACATTTATCAAGCAATATGCAAAAAAAACGAACAAGTTTCTTTTGTGCGTTTTTAATACTTTACCATTCGCAATTCTAAAATTATGCCTTTATAATTTTTTTTTCTTCTTAAAAACAGTTAAGAGATATCACGCCCATCGGGAGTTCGCCGATCGTCGTCAGAACGTTAACTCTGCTCGAACATATTTTTATCTCAATGAAGCCCAATGTGAAAAGAACGTTGATATTTTTCTTCGGTGTATCGAAGCCGTTTCTGGTATTGAAATCTACCTCATCTCAATGTTCTGTAATTTAATCTTATCATTCTTTTCAAGGCACCACTCAGAGCACGGGCTTTGCTGCCATTAAAATGACTGCGCTTGGTCGGCCTCAGCTATTAGTATGTCACCTCCGCTATGATACAACACGATTACCTATACGTTTGGCTTTCTTGCTTTTCTGTTTCTTTTTTTTTTCATAGCTCCAATTGTCGGAAGTCATTGCCCGCAGCCGGCGCTACTTTACCGAAGTAACGGGCCTTTCAGCTGATAACAACATCCTGCAACAGAATGCTTCACCAGCCATCTTCGAGAAACGTTTTGAAAAAGCTGATATTCTAACAGACAATGTTGCCGTCCAAAAGTGGCTGCAACAAATGACTTACGATCAAAAAGGGTAAACGAATGCAATTACCAAACGCCAAGATGTTTTCGAGTAATCCATCCTTCCCTTCGTTCAGCTTGATTCACCTGTTCTCCTGGAGTGGATTAATCGATGCCAACATCCTGCTGAACGACCTTTTCAAAGTGCCTAATCTTCAAACTGGAAGAATGGAGCCTTTGATAACTGCCTTGTCGCCAGAGGAGGAAGAGATGGCTTGCAACATGCTCCGACGATTGAACACCATTTTCTCGGTTCCAGCACCTAAACTTTGAAAAAAAAATTTATTCAATTTAAAAAACGATGCTTTTTTTCAAATGAAATTACTAGGCAGCTCGGGATTTGGACGTGCGAGTGATGGTCGACGCTGAGCAATCCTATTTCCAACCTGCTATTTCTCGCCTGACTATGGAACTAATGAGAAAGTACAACAAGGAAAAGGTGGTATAATCATCATTGATCACAGCCCAAGTTAAACATTGTTGATATGACCAGGCAATCGTGTTCAACACTTATCAATGCTACCTGAAAGAAACATACAACAATGTGGTACTGGATCTCGAACAGGCCAACAGACAGAACTTTTACTTTGGTGCCAAACTTGTGCGAGGAGCTTACATGGAACAAGTACGTACATATCATAGTCCTGTTTAGAAGGTGAATATGAAATGGAATACTAATATTGCTTAGGAACGAGCTAGAGCTTTGGCATTGGGCTATGAAGATCCAGTTAACCCAACCTACGAAGCCACAACAGCAATGTATGAAAAGACATTGCTGGAGTGCCTCATGCGTATCAAAGAAATGAAAACGAGGACCAACGAGCGACGTATCGGCGTTATGGTGGCTAGTCACAACGAGGATACCGTTCGTTTTGCACTAAGAAAGTAAATCTTGAAGACCTAACTTACTTAAACCAATACCTCTGAAATTCACAATTCTTTGCTTGTTGTTTCTGCAGAATGGAAGAGCTTGGAATTTCTGCACAGGACAAGGTCATCTGTTTCGGCCAACTGCTTGGAATGTGTGACCAAATTTCGTTCCCTCTCGGTCAGTTCAAGTTGCCATGCCTGCCATTGTTCATGTATAACTAATTTTCGTCGTCTTTCGTTCGAAATTTTAGGTCAAAGTGGATACTCTGTTTACAAATACGTTCCTTATGGACCGGTAGATGAAGTTCTGCCATATTTGTCTCGTCGAGCTCAAGAAAATCGAGGTATTCTTACCAAAATCAAGAAGGAAAAAAGACTTTTGGTGACGGAACTGAAACGTCGTCTGGTCAAGGGTCAGCTGTTCACAACACCAAAAGGCGAATACGTTCCAATCTAAAAAAACCGCCACAATCGCAGTATACTTTTTCTCTTTTCTAAATTAGAATTTTATTGTGTCACAACCGGCTGCAACTATTGCCGGTGAATTTTACGCAAGTGTACAGTAATATTATTATGTATATTGGGGAGTCTCATGTCGCGGTCAAAGGGTCCGTCTCCCCTCTTCTTCGCCGTAATCTGCCAATGCTTTCTCGTTCGTTTTTAAAAGGACGATCACGGATTGCTATCGTTTTTACAGTTTGTCTTTTTATTATTGGAGCGCACAGAGAGTCATCCAAAGCGTGATTGACCAATGCGCCGTTTCTCGTTTTTTCTTCAGTCTCCCATGCCAACACGTAGTAACTATGGAGAAGAAAAAAAGAAATTAAATAGTGTCGACTACGACGAATTGTACAATGTGTGATATAACTAAAGTATTATTAGTTAGTCCAACCAAACTTTCAAGGGACTGCAAAATAAACTTTTTTTCTCCTTTTTCTCATCGGCCTTGATAATCTGCATGTTTTGACTTAACCCAGTAAATCATGAAAACTCATCTGAAATTCAAACACTGATTTCACCTTTATCAAAGGCCGTCTGTCACACAGCCCTTTTATCAGAACGTTGAACAGCCATAATTCATCTTGTCGTTTGTTCCTATATTATCTTCAGATGCAATTCAACAACAATTCATTCGACCCACGACAGGAGATCCAAGCAGTGTGACTTATTGTACAGTTGGCTATTGCAGCAAAGTGCTTGCTTTGTTATTAATGTTATGGGCAGTTCAGGCAGTTCGCTGGACGTACGGTTCACAAGTCAGAAATGAATTATTAGGTTCAATCCATTTATTAGCTTGGGCTGGCTGTGTGGGCCGTCCTAGTACCTAGGTCTGCACTCTTGTCTGCGGCATATTGCCGCAATCTAAAGGGCGCTGCTACAAGGTGGACATCTGGAAAGTGGGCAACGGCCAGATTAGACCATCCACTGGCACTGAATTCTGCATGACAGGAAAGGGCTTGCCTGTGAAGTGGGCAAATCGATCGACACTCGTGAAACCTATTGCAAGTCAAAGTGGGGCGTTTTCAACTTCTCGGGTATACAACCCCAATGCTCGTTGAAATTGTGTCGTTACCAAGAAACGGACTGGCATTTTTGAATCACTCGAGCCGACTGAACCAGACACATTTGAACTGCGGAAGTGTTTGGGACTTTGCACTGATAACAGCAAAGCTGATCCTGTTAACAATCGGAAATTATGAAAAGGATGTACATCTTTTTTACCTCCATTAACGAAGTGCACAAAACTACGTTGCTCATTATTAATCTTCTGGCATCTGCAGCACATCCGGCTCTTGTCATCATCACAGAATGAAGAAAATCGATCATCGATCCAGTGATGGAAGAAGTGCTTTATTTCCACTTCTTCACGATCAATGATATAACTAGGGCCTTTTTTTCTTCTTCTTCTTCCTCCTAGAATTCCACAGTCAGGAAGAGCTAACTTTCATTAGTGCCCAGGAAAATTCGCAGAATAACATTTTCCGATTGGATTATGAAAGAAAAACAACTATCTGTTACTCTGGCGTATCTATAAACACTGGTGCACGAATCATCAAGAACAGCAAGTTTAAGTAATTTAATTATCTGATGCCATTCGAGTGGATTGGAGGGGGGAGACAGTGGAATGGGTTATGAACGAAACTGTCAGCCATTTCGGCAATGTCTACATTCACGTAACAGAAACCAATTTAGCGTAGTGGCATGTCTTTTTTTTTACCGCTCAGGTATGTTACTGCAATCTCTTTGTTCACTTACCCGAAGATTATTTGGCAACCATATCAAACTTTACTAAGTCTAAAGCATCCATTCACCTGTAAATGGACATCGAGGAAATTGTATGTAATGCATAAAATTTGCAAAGGGAATGAATAATCCGATAAATCTCTTACCTTGTATATGCCTGGACTCAAAGTAGTTTATCGATTTTCCTTCAATGAATGAAATATTGCTGCAAAAGGTGGCCAATGCCTGTCGAGAAATAGCTGGAAATTCAATCGTTAGCATCCCGAGACGCTCCGACGTCTAATGCCATCATTTTCCATCTGCTAATAACTTCAAAATTTATCGGGGAAAGGTAATTCACGCAGACGTATGTCTAGAATTCAATGCCCCATAGGAGGCCAGCTTTCTACAGTATACCTACGAAACTCTTACCTTTTGGCATCCAATCAATACTTGACTAATCAACCAAGCTTTGTTGTATAATGCATGTTTACCCTCCCAAAGAAAAAACAAGCAGTCAAAGGGGGTAGCGAACAAACATTGTGTTCGGAGAGCCCCTTTAGTTGTTTTGCCGTCTAAAAGGAAAAACAGGAATCAAAACTCAAAGAATACAAAAATATACAATACAAAAATAAATTAAAATATACCGATGGCTGCAAAAGCCCAGCTTCGACGATGAATGCAGGAAGCGACAGGAAAATCCAGCAGGATGCGGATGACACAGCAAAAACGGAGATGCTGTCAAGAACGCAGCAAACATATCATCTATTCCACTAAAACATGAAACCTTAGAGAAATATAAACGTACGCACATAAACTTCTTTATCCGGCTCACATCCGTAGACAATGTCACCGGAAACCGGTTGCGAGCGGTAATGGGGAAATACACGTCTACACTATCCAAACGGGAGGATCCTGTATTTCTTTTTTTTTTTTTCATAAGAAAGAATACGTAGCTGAGCAGCCTAGAGCATCTATATCTACGTCAATGAATTGCCAAATCCGGATTCCTTTCAGTTTGCGTTCTTTTCCCATTTCCGCCCTTTCTTTCTTCTTTTATATGCTAGTGGATCGCGAAATTCGTGAACGAATCAACGTTTTCACCTCGATGGTGAAAAGAAAAAGTAAAAGACTTGACAGAAATCACGGTTGGTTTATGTGTTCCAGGCAACGAATGTGTGGCAAATGCACATTTTAAAGGCGTCGGAAAACATTTACAAGGGAATTTTTTGCTTCTTTCTTTTTCCGGTTGCTACACGATGTAACAAGATACACACGTCTGAACGTGCCAGATTCTAAACGAGCCAGTTGTGGAAAAAAATTGCCCAAACACGCAAAAACGAAATAGACGACATCGGACAGTGGACAAAGTGGGGAGCAGCAAATAGTACGGACGCCCAGCTAGGAGTAGGAGGTGCCTATTAACAATGCAATCGTCGTTCTCCGTGGTGCCTCTGAGTGTGTATGTCTACTATGTACAAGCAGCATATAAGGATATCGATCGGGCTATCACAAAATGGACGGAATATAAACCGTATGTTCGACACACGAAACGCAAATGCGCAAAAGAATACTACATTTGGACTGCAAAAAAACAAGGGGGAATTCGGCACTGATGGCCCCAGGATGGTGCGTGGCTTGGACTACCGATTTTTCAAAAAAAAAAAAAAATTTTTGTTTTTTGCGCATCATTTGTAAAATACGCCCAAAAAAGACGGAGGGGGTGCACACTACATTAACATATACCGCAACCGCGCACCGCATGGGACCGTGCCAACTCGACATCATAAGTCATTGTTGCTGCTGTTCCATACATATTCCTGCAAAAAGCAAAAAAAAAAATATTTATCTACGGATTCCCCGTCGCTAACAGCATCTCGAGCAAGCCTCTCTATACGCACACTTTCCTCGTCTTTTCATCTTTCACAACATGATGTATCGCAACATAACGAGTCACAAGATCGATGTAGATCGTGCGGTGTACACGAGGATGGAAAGGCGGGGTCATACAGAAGAAGCACAAATAAATCCCGAGGAAATCCTAGAAAAGCCTCTCTCTTCTTTCTCCCGCGTGTGTGTATGTGTGTGTCTGCGTGTGAGCTGTATTGTGCACTGGGGAATTTCCACGTCCCTTTAGCGTTGAGATTCGGAAGGGCGACGTGACAAAGAAGGTGTGACAAACTCGGTACCTATAATACAATTGTGAATAGGCGAAAAGACGGACAGCCCAAAAATAAAACGAAGCCAAAGAAAAAATAAAATAAATCAAAATAAAAAAACATAAATACAACGAGAAAAAAAAACAAACCGAGAATCAAATTGTATGTTGTATAAAATATTGCGTACATTATTATTCTGTAAAGGATATAGGTGTGTCTGATCTCTGCATATACGTCCGTGTTCTTTTTTTTCTTCTTTCTTTCGCAAGTGTGTGGGTATGAAAAATGTGGTATGCTGGTAGCACCAGTGTATGCAAATTGTGAATGTGTAATAATAGTACACAAACATGTATACATTATTTATGGTTTAGACGAAGAAGAAAAAATTTCTTTTTTTTTTCTTTCCCCATTTCCTTCCTAGAAAGAATAGTAGGGCGGCCAGGGGAGTAAAAGAGGAGAAGATTGCTTTTGCTGAGGAGATGAAGTATTGGAAAATGAAGGAGAAGAAGTGGAGGAAACTAAAAGAAAACTTACGCACACATTGAAAAAGTAGGAATTCTTTTTTTCTTTTTTTTTTCGTTTCAATATACGCCAGTTGATGCTCTCCTCATTGCTGAAAATGCGAGGGAGGTTGAAAGATGGAAATGAATCGTTTTCAACAAACAAGTTGATAACAGCTCAACAAAGAAGAGCAGCGCGTCAGTATCGTAGCAACAGCAGTTTAAAAAAAAAAGTTGTGTGTTATAATATATTAATAATAATGCGAATTAAAAGGAGAGGCACTTGAGGAACAAACGGTGGTGTCAAAACTCCCTTTTTTTTCTCCCTTTCTCAGCACAGCTTATGTGATAATAATTAATTAATAGTAATATATCTACATATTTTCTGTTTTTAAAAACGATTTTTGAAAAAAAAGAGGGCGAGATGCCAAAGAGATGAAAAGTATGCCAATCGTTTTTCACGCAAGAGAAATTAGATGTTGTGCTGCGATCGAAAATAATCGAATTTCGCGCCTAGGCAAAAATTAAAAAAGTTGCATTTTTCTCTTTCTTCATGTTCGAACCATTGTGTGTGGTGTTTGTCTTATGTGTTTCTGCACGCATGTGTGTGTGTGTAGGATGACGTGTAGTATTGGACGATTTGCGTGTGTGTGTGATTTTAACGATGTGGAACTCTCAATTGCACAACTGGAAATCAACGTCCCAACCGGAGAGTTCATCGGGTGGCGATTCCTTCTCTTTGGGGTAGGTGTCAAAGTTGGAAGCATCAGCTGGACCACGTACCTTTTTTGTTTGTTTGTTTTGATCATGACCGATGAAAATGGAAGGAGCACAAGGAAAAACAAAAGAACAAAAAACGAACCGTCGGTTAAACGCTGGTACAATCAATTGCTTTCATCAAGACATTTTAAATTGTTGAATACGGGGGACTTACCACAGGTGTAATAGGCGCTGCCAAGGTCCTATTAGACAGTCCGTCCCAGTCGAACACTTGAAACCACCTGGGAATGGGCGATAATTTAAAGACAATCAATGAAAATCAATGAAGCAAAAAGAGAAACTGTCAAGGAAACGAGAAAGATAAATAAAACATCAGACCTGTGTTTCTTGATGTCATCGATCCCGCCGCGTTGATAGCCCAGCCTTTCGACGGGCATTTCACGACACAGACGTTTGATCAAAGCTTGAGCTGCACGGTTGACAATACGTGGGAATTCAATCTGATCGATGCCTTTGAGGATGATGTTGTACGTCTTCATCGGATCCGGCGAAGTGAACGGTGGCCTTTTTTTGTGTTTGGATTTGTTTGTTTGTTTTTTTCAATTCATTCATCAGTACATCTGTCATCATTTAAAGAAAAAGGAAAAAGAAATTCGTGCGTAGACTCACGTTCCCGTCAGCAATTCAAAGATGAGAATGCCCAAAGACCAATAGTCGACAGCCCGATCGTGGCCTTTGTTGAGGATGATCTCAGGTGCAACGTACTCGGGAGTCCCGCAGAAAGTCCACGTCTTGCTCGTTACGCCCAACAATTTCGAGAAGCCGAAGTCCACCTGAACGTATTTACGTCAATGAAAAAAAAAGAAAGATTAATTCGCAAATGACATGAGATCATTCCTCCATAATAATGAAGTACGTAGGAAAGCAACGAATGACTGACCAGTTTGACGTAGCCGCGACTGTCTAGCAGAAGG
Organism: Daphnia sinensis; assembly: GCA_013167095.2. NCBI lineage: Eukaryota > Metazoa > Arthropoda > Branchiopoda > Diplostraca > Daphniidae > Daphnia > Daphnia sinensis. The sequence goes on along the minus strand of CM023191.1, from coordinate 5,764,111 downwards.
TTCTCGGGCTTGAGATCGCGGTAGATGATATTGCGCGAATGCAAGTAATCAAAGGCTTCGATGACGCACGCCGTGTAGAACAAGGTGGCCCCGTCGTCAAAATGGCCACGGTCACGTAGGATCGTCCACAATTCGCCACCCAAACAAGCCTCCATCAGCATATAGACGTACTTGTTATCGCGGTACGTGTTGTACAATCTTAACACGCCACGTCGTGTTGAGAGAAACAAATAGAAAAAAAGAAATAAAACAATTTGAGCTTTGATCTTTTGTCCCTTTAAAAAATGAAGAAAATAAAGGGGAATCAAAGAATTAAATTTCATTAACATGATAGGGGGGGATGTGAGGAATGTAAGGGCGTGGATTGATATGACAACTGAAACTCCCGCAGCTGCAGATTAGGCAGCGAATCATAGCAACAGCCATCCCGGTTTTTTCTATAATGCAACACTGAGATCGAGTTATTAGCGAAACATTCCCCTTAGGGCTGTTGTCGTTTCCCCTGGAAACTTAGAATGGATCGAGGAAGGAGAGAGAGAGAGGTAATAATCGTTCGAAACTCATCTTCTCTTTGAAATATGCATTGAAAACAGACGCAGTTGTCAAATGAAAAAAAGGAAAACTTTTTCATGTGTTCCATACCTGGCGATAAAAGGACTCCGACACGACATCATTATGTTCTTTTCGCTGTAGATGTGCTCCTGTTGGAGCGTGTTGACAATGTGCTGTTTCTTGAGGCACTTGAGGGCAAAAGTCAACGACCGGTCGTAAGCGCATTGGACGAGCTCGACGCGGCCAAAGCCGCCGATGCCCAGCGTGGCCACCACGTCCAAGTCGGCCAGTCTGACGTGAGCGTATTCAGAGACCAACTGGGCTGGAACGCCACTGTCTCCTGGACGGCTGCTGACGGAACTGGAGCCGGAAGAGAAGCCACGCGATTCGTCGTCGTACGTCTTGGCTCGCAATTCACTCAGATCTCCAATTAACTGAATGAATGAGCTATTTTTTCAACAACACAAAATGTAGAAAACAAAATTCAAATTAGATCATTTCATTGGATGCAAAATATCAAAATTGTTAAGGACGCTAAAAACAAAATTAAAAAATAAAAAGAAAAGGGATCAAAGGAACGTGATGTTGTTATGGTACTGCTGGGAATCCTTTTGATGAATGAAAGTGCGGGTGAACGAGTGTCTCTTTAAAGGAAACAACGCAGAAAAATTTTTAGGGGTCGTTCGGCGCACGTGAACTGCCGGGGGTTCCCCATTTGTCTTTTTTTTTTTAAATCCCGGCTATAAAACAAAACAGATCAATTCTATCGTTACTCGATGGATTTTTAAATGCTACACACCGATATGGGTTCTGCATTTTTACTTATGTTTTAATGACCATTTTCTTTCAAAAAAACATTTGACTGGAATTTTTTCAAAGTCGCCGAACTGGAAATAATCCAGTCCTTAGCTATCAATGCGCAGATAAACGAAAACCCCCGAATTAAATTATTCATTCCTTTTTTTTTGTTTGTTGTTATTTTTTTGCTGGAAGACGCGATCCCTTAAAAGTCATTAGACGCCCACGGCATTGAATATCCGCCTTTTGTATTGACTCGCGCGCACATAAGGCGGCGCATGATGTGGGCATTTGCTCGTGAGCGGGACTACCATGACGTGGTAGGATCATCGTGAAAAAGAGCGTGAAAAAAAAAATCAAAACAAAATACTTACTCTCTTCCAAGGGTGAGGCACTCGACGCCCGGCGCCAGGGCGATCGCATTAGCGCTACGGCATTCTTCCCTTAAGAGCGCTTGTTCACCAAAGTAATCGCCATTCTCCAATATTCGCACTTCCTCTTCTTCCAACTTGCCTGTTATGACGAATTAAAAATGATTGATGGCATTAAGTTAGAATTGAAATATTGAGAGAGAAAAAAAAAAAAAGAGGCAGTCATCTGATATGGTATTGGATGAAGCCTCTTCAAAGATTCGAGATGTTAGTCTTGTTTGGATAGACATTCGAGTCAGAAGGACGGGCGCGCATCCGCCCCGACGGCCACGCCGTTGTGGCCGGAATCGATCGGTTGTGCTACGAGAGACACGGTGGGGAAACATTTCGCTTTGATAGTCGTATACAGATATATAGAATGTCCCCCCGCTTTCATTCGCACGACTGACAGTTTTCCGAGATCTCGTCTCTCCAATTCTCTGGTGCGCGCGAGTCTGCCCTCCGTCAAAACACGGCCGCGTTTCACGTGTCACGCGCAAAATTGAAAATATTTTCCACGAAAAATAAATAAAATAAAATGAGTTGCCAAAACCGAATTTTTTTTTTACAAACTTTCAATCAAATCTCTTTGTTATACCGAATCCAATTTTCAATCGTCAGCATAACGTTTCGCTTTATCTCGCCCCATCTTCCGCTCGCATTTATGAAAACTTAAAGACGCCGTGGAAATCACATGGCCAAAAAGGAAGTACGAAGGGGGAAGATTGATGTTTGCGTTGAGCTTGTCTTTAAATTCCCATTCGAAGGATCTTCTAAAAGGCCACAACGCGGGCAGCGTCCAAAAACATTTTCGCTGATGGCCAGAAACGGATGTCACCCCAAACCCAAAAAAGAAAATCGCGGGGTTGAACGTGCTTTCCGTCGAGTACGATCGCTTAAGATCGATACTAGGACTGTATAAACGCTAACTCTGTTTCTTTTCGATGTATCATTCATTTTTAGCTCAAGCGGACTTACTATTATTTTTTTTCTTCCCTACATCGCTCGGCCTGTGTATTCAGTGATTGGCTACTGGGAAAGAAGATGGCGCTATTGTCCAATCAATCATCGTTGGAATGTTTAGGATAGTTTTTCGGATGGCGAATATAAGGAAAGAATATTGACCGTACCAATATTGCGAAGAAAGGGGTTTCTTTCGATTTCTAACAAGCCAAAGTTATTTGGAAGCCCTTCAGAGTTGCCCTACGATTTACGATTATTACATATTACTGTCCTCTTTCTTATTTTTTTTTTTTCAGGAGCTATTTTCAGTTCCTATGGGGATGCGTTGATGGATAAGACGGAGAAAGGATTGTGGTGTTTATGTCGCATTCATTTTTTGGGGGAGCTGGTTAGTGAAAAAAAATGGGCAGAACTTACCGGGTAGCCGTTGCGTAATCTGGACCCGTCCGCTAGCGATGATGAAGAAATTGTCACCCCGACCGCCTTGCCGGACGATGTACGTCCCCGCTGGGTAGAATTCCTGTCATTCAGTGTCAAAAGAGAAAATCATCAAGACATTCGTAACAAGATTACCACAAAATTTATCATAATTTGCAGACAGAACTTGCTATTGGCTTAAACGAGCGTTTCTAATTGTGAAAAATCAATTGATTCGTATGGTCTCTTCCCGGAGCGCATAACACATCAAGGACAGCGTCGATCAATGTTTTGTTTTCCCGAACTTTGGACTTGACGTTTAAACTGTCACTGCCCATCAGAGAAATTGTAAGGAGCCAAACTTGGTTGTTGGTTGGTTAAACATAATCCGCAATGTCCCCTCATTTCCCGTCTGAGTGCTTAGTTTCACGCTAATGCACGATGACGGAATGCTAGGTCCCGGACGAAACAAAAACAAGCTAAAACTCCGAGTGACATGTCAAATGATTTACTTTTTTTTTCTTTATGCCTCCCTCCTTCACAAACACACGAGAAAAAGACAGAGAGCATTAGATGATGCATAGCCCATCTGGCGTGCGGCCGATTTTCTCGTACAAAAAAAAAAACAACCGAGAAAAAGTGGAACAAAATGATTGAATTACGAAAAAAAGAAGGGCTAAAACAAACACCGCTGGGCAAACGGCGACACACACTGCCATACTCCCAAGAATCTCGGGATATGTTTAGACACACGAACAGTGGCCATTTTCTATGTGAGCGTGAGAGACGTAGAGAATGCAAAAATAAATAAATACAAAACGGTTGGGGGGAATCTACTCGACGACAGTGGAACCAACCGAGTGAGAAACTCTACACGTACGTTAAAAAAGAAAAAAAGAGGGATGGTCGGAGTGCTGTTTGTCTACGTGGGATATATAATGGCATACATGTTATGTGCGCGCGTATAAACGTACATCTCGTCTCTGTCTCTATGTGTACCCATCTGGTATCCACTTGGCAGTTGGCAGTCCGCCTTCCTGTCCAGTCGCGTGTAAACAGCCTGTCCGCCCGTGTAACAAGCTAGCGCGACTAAGCGCAAAATGAATCAAAGGAGAGGCAGTTCCATGTCTGCTCTCTCGGCCATCCGCTTGTTTGTTTTTACTTCCGACTTCCTCTGAAATGCGCAATTTACTTTTTTTTTTTATTTTTTACTTTCACGCGACTGATTTTGGCGAATCGAGCGGATTTAATGAGAAGAACAGGCGATCCCGTTTATCCATCACAAGTTCTTTGACGCAGTTTTCATATTTCATATCCACGTTATTGCTATACCCCATATTCCATCGGATCCCGCTGTTTATCTCCGTGACCTGGGCTGCTTGTTACGAATATACACTAAGCGACTGCCTCTTCCCTACGCTTGACTTTCATCGTTTTTACCCGCAGCTATGTGTGTCAAGGCTGGATAAAAAAAGAAGAGAGGCGGAGACACAAGAGTCGGTTCTAATATAAAAAAGAAAAAGAATATTTTTCCATGGGTTTCCTTTTTGGCAAAGGACAAGTAAGAAAAAAAGAACTTTTGCAACAGCCCCAACGTACAGTTTGAGGCACCGCGGGGGTTAGGTAAGGCTATCGAAAATAAAAGAGTAGGGAGGGAAAAGTCTTGCGCACGGGAAATCATGGAAGAGTTAGGAGAAAGGATCGATAGCAACAAGAGAGAACCTCGACACACACACGTGGAAAAATAATAAAAATAAAATATAGTATTTGTACTGACCACTTCGAGGACATCGGCGATCTTGGACATGTGATCGGTGGTGAGTCGTTCAAAGAGAGGCACACTGCGCAGGAACTTGAGGTTGTCGTCGATGCGCTGCAGGCCAGTTTTCTTCATCACCTGCTGGAAGACTCGACGATCCAGTGCCCATACTTTGGCACTCGTTACGGCTATTCGGTATAGACAATAAAAAGAATGGGCCTTTATTTTAAGTCTTGTTCTTCTTTGAACAAAGTAAACAAGACAAAAGAAAAACATTTACGATTCGTCAATCGTGTCTTAACTACAACATTTTAGGTGATTGACAACTCCCTCTGTTTACTGTTCGTAGTGACACGCAATAAAAGAAAGAAACTCGTTGATGAGGAATGACCGCAGCCAATCGGGACAGTAAATAAGATCGAGAAAGACAAAGGGCACGAGAGTAAACTTGTGTCTCTCTCATCAACGTAGACGTAATCGTTTTAAAAGCAAGTACAAATAAAAAGGAGAATAAAGATGACAAGAGTTTTTATTTTATTTCTTTTCTTTCTGAAATCGATAAAATGCGTCCGCACGCAATAGAGAGGCCCGTCAGCTTCTTCTGCGGGACATCGCGGCCGTAAGTGCTACGGTATTAGGGCTTTCCAATGGCTATCGCAGATGAGAGTCGATCGTAACTTTCGGAAGAGGGGGCACATGTCACCCAATTTCTCCCGAAAAACGAGCCGTAACGAATGAAAATAAAACATTTTTTCTTTTTAACAAATCACGTTTTACGCAGCAACGCCATCTCGGAATCTCGCTGTCTCAAATTACCTCCAGGAATTTAAAGTGGGGAAGGATTTCGTATTCAATGTTTGAACCGCTCATTTTACTAAGGACGTGACGGGAGCTACACAAAGCGTTTGTCTTAAAAAAGAGTGTCAGCAAGTTAAAAAAAAAACGTAGTGAAAACGCCATGTAAATCTTCAATTTCACGTTGAACGCGGAAACATTACACGTCCGAACGAGTGAGATTCAGATAAGACAAAAACGGCCAGGGCCGCGCGCGGTGGCAGCTTGCGGCCAGAGAAAAAACGATGCAGATTGTATGTCACTCGAAGACAGATAAAAAAAAAAATAAAAAATAAAAACTAAAGAAATAATTTTTCTTATTTCTTTTAATTTTATTTTTCTCTTTTGTTTATGTTTACGCCGCCATCTGACTTTTTTTAGCCTACCATTACATAAAGTTTAAAGGCGGTTTGCTGTGGTTTTGCGATGAGACGTTTTTATTATATTCCTGCACCGCCATTCTTTTATTCTCCTCCCCATCCACCACCTTTTATTACGTCAAAAGCGTGAAAAAAAAAAAATAAGAAGTGGGGGGGAAAATTCAAAAGGCGAACGAGGAGAAACGCCCGGGGATGGATCAAACGAAAAAGAGAGGAGCGTGAGAAGTTAAGCTCACATAAGTTGTGTGCGCTGAATGGCGGAGAAAAGTTTAAACTTAAAAGTCAACTTTTTGTTTTTCAAATAACAAGAAACACAATCATATATTTAAAAAAAAAAAAAGAAAAAAAGAAAGGGGGCTAGCTGGCACACTGAACAAATATTATGTTGAAATGGTGAATGTATGGATAGGGAAACGAAATTGTGTGTAAAACTAATTATGTAAAAAGAGAATAGAGACGCGTAACACTGTACCTTTGATAGATGCTGTCCGCGTGCAGTTGTAAAGGATGGCCAATTCTCCGAACGCTTTGCCGGGGCCCATCCGTCCCAGTACTCTGTCACCCTGGACGACTTCCAACTCCCCTTCGGCCGACACGTACAAATGTGATCCTGTCCAACAAACGGGCGATAAATGAAATTCCGTATAGCCCTTGATTATATAACGGTAAGCACGAATGGGACAATAAAAAGAAACAGCCCTCCCAAAAATAAATTTTTCAAACGAGAGCGAAAATAATATCTTATTTCTTTGTTTCCGCTTCCGTGAAAACGCAACACAAGATAAACAAAGTGGACTCCCATTCTCAGATGTTTTGAATATCAATCAGAGTCCGGTGGTGAGTTTCTACATGAAGAAAGTTGTTCTATACGAAAAAAAAAACACTTTGGAAGCGTCGCGAAATGTTTACGTCGTTTAAATCTGGGGGTGCCCAAATAAATCACAAAGAAAAGAAAAGAGGAGAAGAAAATAGAAGACATACCAGCGTCTCCTTCGCGGATCACGTAGCTCCCCTTTTCAAATTCACGCGGGTACATGGATTCGACGATTTCACGGACCTGACTGGCGTCCAGATTTTTGAGGAAATCATTCTCCATAACAGCATCCTTGATCAGTTGTTTGGCTCTGTTTGTTTCAAATCGAAAATACATAGAATTATTATATGAAATGTAATGAGCATCGTTGTTATTGGCACAGGTACGACATACACTCGTGTAATCATCAATTATTTCTCAGCTCTTCGATACGAATAGAGTATGAATTAACTGTATTAATTTCCTATTAAAACTCGCATTTTTATTGCTAATGTTCTAATAGAAGTCAATGAAATTGTAAAAGCAAAGCCCTTTCTTTTTTTGTTCTAAAAATAAGAAACGTATAAAGAGGCCGTGATGGAAAGGCAGCAACACTCAACCAGTCAGCGCAGTGTTCTCATATAAACAAAAGTCAAACAAGAAACTTGATCTGGATATATAGTTGTGCAAGACATAAGACTCTTTGATATCGAAGATGTATGAACGAAAAAAAAATAAAACGTTAAGTCTCTCTCTTTTCAGTTCGGACATCGAGTAGGCAAGAAACCGGAAGAAGCGGCCGGATATATACCAGGCCCAGCTTGTAAATATCGATCGCCCCAAAAAGTTGTTTTCTCTCCTATTTATCACCAAAAAAATGGGGTGGGGGTTACATTCTAAATCTAGTGGCTTTGATATTGTCTGCAAAACTTTTTATTAAGTAGATTCCCGAATGCAGTTGAAACGTTATTTCGATGCTGTCAATGATAGCACACACACAAACAGAAACTTGCTCCCAATAGACTCCCAACATGTTTGGGTCTCCAATTCTTTTGCGTTTTTCTCCCGTGTTTTCTACAAACATTTTCTTTGAATAGCAGCGGAGAAGGAGGGGGGGAAATGTTTTTATTCCCTCAAAAAAATTGTGTCCAAAACCGACAAACGCGAACCGATGCTTCGAACATTAAGTCCTTTCAAGAGGGCAAACATATTCTCGAATTTATGTTTGATGTTTACCTAAAATCCTAATAACGTCCCCTATAGGGTCGTCGGGCGTTCTTTATTATTGTTGTTACGCAATTGCCCCTGTTTTCCGGCTTCGCTATGCACGTCAGGGCGCTACACTTGGATTATTAAATCGATGGAACGCACATAGAAATGGCGTGTCTTTCATTTTTTTTTTGGCGGAACGCTACACACGCGGACGCAAACGTAAACAAAATATTAAAAAACAGCACATCATTTTTTAAGAGGGGTTTGCTCGATGTTCGGGTGTTGCCCTCTCCAAAAACTTCTATTGCTCCTCTTTGTATATTCGATAGGTTGCATCGTAGACCCCTCTCTCGTTTACAGTCATTCAAAACTACCAGTCAGCACGGTACACACAAACAGACTCGTAATAACAGCCCGTGTGGAGAAACGCCACGCTATTTGACGGCAATGGCACCATGTCTTTTTCGAAAAGTCATGCCATCAGCTCGTTTCTCGCACCAACGTGAAAAACTTCTTCCTTTTTTTTCACGTTGATATTGATAAGGCAAAGTAAAAAAGGCGTGACTGGCAATCGTTATTCACCTTCGTCAGCTGGTAGCTATAAAACATAGGACACGCAGTTGTGTGTCGGGCAGATCTGGCAATGAAAAATTCGATTACCAAGCGCTTGGCGGTTAATCATGTCGACGGAAACTGACCTGATGACGAATTGACCATAAATCAACAAAGAAAAAAAAAATAAATTTACGACGTTGCTATATTAACACGCTTTTCTTTAAAAAAATTCGAGCAAAAAGGGGTCCGGTCAGTTACGGTAATGACTAAATCGAGCGTTGACTCAACTTGCGCATTTTTTAAAAATAAATTAAGTGACAGCTGAAAAATTCTATGTTGGCTTTTTGGATCCTTTTTGAAATAACACCGCTTCCTTTCTCTCCCCCCCCCCTTTAGATTGTGGAATCGATAATTCATTCAAGCGGCGCAATAATACAAAAAAGAAAAACATTGCGCGCGCACGTATAAAAACGTATGCCCCTCATTTGAAATTCCAACGATATTTTTTTTTTCAAAAGCAGCGATGATTTGAAAAAATAAAAAAATAAAAATGTAAAATGAATAAAACATACCGGAAATCTTTATCGTGAGAGGTGACCAAGAGGGAAATGTCGGCTTGCTGTTGCTGATTGTTGGCCGAGAGAGGCAACCGGTTGTGATGGTTGCCGTGATGTCCATGGTGATTATTGTGGTGGTTGTGCAAGTCGGAGCTCTCTCCGGAGACACCCTGACGTTTGGCAAACAGGCCGGGCAATTGCAGCGACGAAGGTGGCTGTTGGCCGTTGTTCGTTATTGCCAGACCGCTAACTCCCGATTGCAGCGACGTCTCGCCGCCATCCTGTTGGCCCCGCGATGTGGCTTGCAAAACGCTCTAAACAAGAAAAGAAATAGATAAAGTAAAAATTTAGAAAAAACATTCATCAAAATGTTGAAACGGCCGTGATGACAGCCATCTGCATAGTTATACATCATTCTATTGAAACACGGGCGCTGTATTTTTTCTCGCTTTATCTAATACATCCATCGTGCACTTTTTTCTTTTTGAATAAAATGTAGAAATACGTAAAAAGATTCTCAGAAATTTCTTTAAAACCCTCCAGAAAAAATCTATTTTGTTTTCTTTTTTAAAATTTGATTTTTACGAAAAAATTATTATTCAAAAAACCACTAATGGCAGCGGTTAAGATTTTTCGAGCTAACGTCGGTACGTCAAATCATGCAAGCGCACTCATCCTAGTGCGTTCGTTATTGACGAGCAAATAAAAGCCATTACGTAACAAGTCGTGTGTGTTTGTGCGGCGTCACCCGTTCAAATGTTGAACGAGGATTATTCGAAGCTGACTAGAAGTCTACGATGAACAAACACGAGTAAATGACGAATGAGCTCGGCCTGGATTCCATTCTTTTTTTTCCTCCTTTCAAACTTTATTTTTTCGCGTCTCTATCCTAATGACACTTTTTTAAATAAAACAGCAAACGATTACGCCGAATGACAGTCCCGTAAGTAAGGAAAAAGAAAAAGGGGCGAACGAGTCGCTAGGGAGCTGTTATTGTTAGAGATCACCAGTCAAGCGTAACCCATTTGGCAAGCGAGTTTGACAAGGACATTCTCGTCGGCATGCTGCTGATCCTATATCGTTTGCAGCTTACATGCAAGGTCTTTCATCTAAACAAACTGTCGTTCCCCCTCTCTCGCTCTCCTTCTTTATTCTGACAGGTTATGTAGAACGAAGAGAGAGAGAAAAGAAAATATGAATCTACCATCGAACGGATGTGCGTCTTGCCGAATTTTGTTCTCTTCTGTTTCCTCTCTATTTCCCTTCTCAATCGCTATACTTTGCTTGTGTTGCGAGCTCTTCTTTCGCCCAGCAAAATCGCAGCCGACTGGTGGCCAAACGAAGCGTATAGCGACTCTTCTGCGCCACGAACCATTAAACAAATAATCAAACTTGATGGTAGCGCTAAACAAGTAAAAGTCATCAGATCCATTTTTTTGTTTTTTTGTTTTACAGGGATAGAAGATCAAAAGAAGTCCCCCGTTATTGTCGTTTGAAACGTTTTGCAGAGCGCGTGTAATTGTTATGCTTTCCTGCTAGCTCCCCCCCCCCCTCTAAGTGTGAGTGAGCATCTAAAGAAATTGTATTTACTTAAGAAAGAAAAGCCCTGCGGAGAAAAGGGCAAAATAATTCAATCGAAAGAATTGAAAATGTAAACGCTTGTGTGTGTGCATTTTTTAATCATCCGTCTGCGTGAAATTGCTCACTTGATTGATGCGATGAGCCGCCTTTGGTTGTGTTTGATTAAACGAAACAAAAAAAAAATCAGCTAAACTTTGTGCTTTTAACGATAACGTCGACTGATGGCGTGTCAAAAGTACAAATACACACAAATTCTTAAACTTTCCGTGTTTGGCCCGGGTTATGTTGTAGACATTGAAAAAAAAAAAATTATTTTTGCCTCTTCCGACTCCTGTTGTTGAAAGACGATCTACAGATCTCCCCCAAAAAATGGAATTTCCTTAGGACTTTGTTTCACGTCGGGGGTAGTCAGAAAAAAAAAGTTGGTTGCCCTTCCATTACTCATAAGATACCAAATTACTCGACCGAATAGACAGTCGTTCATTTTTCAAACGTTGGCGGATACGCCCCCCCCCTTCTCCTTTTTCCCGCTATAAACGCGAAGCAAAAACGCAACAGACGCGTGCTAGATGATGACGATCTCTTTCCTGTCCGTGTTATTTGCTCCGCTTTATCTTTCTGAGCAAGAAAGTTGAGCTCTTTTAACTATCAGGAAAAAGAAAATCATAATTTTAAAAACAAAAATGAATAATCGTGCAGACGAAAGGAAACATTAAGTGCTGTGTTTTGGCAACAGTCGAAACGATTTTTCTAGTCCCGTTTTTTGAAAAAAGGTGTGCGCTTCAAGAAACGTTATCGACCGGAAACCCGCAACGATTACACGACGATAACCGAAATGGCACCCCCAAAAAAAAAACCTAACGTGAAAAGTAAAAAAATTCCGATATGAAACAAGAACTTTGAGCCTACGCGTATGTTACTAGTGACCTAGTTTTCACGGTGAGACCACAATCAGGTCGGAAAACATCATAAACAATGTCCGAACATTTCCTTTAAAAAAAAAATGAGATGCAAATGAACGTACCTTGAGCTTGTGAATTTCGCGCTGAAGTCGGCCGATTTCCTCGTCCCTCTTTTTCAAACGTCGCTTCAGTTCCAGCGTCTCCGTCTGATAGAGATCGAGCCTCGATTCACGCTCCTTCAATTCCGTCTTGAGCTCCGGCACCAAATTGCACAGGTATTGGTAATCTTCGGGCACGTTTCTGGCAGCCGCGCTGGCCGCCGCGTGAGCGTTCGAATTGTTGGCCGCACTGCTCATGTTGGTCGACGATGCCGTGGCCGTCGTTGTCGTCGTAACCGAAGACGGTGTCAAACTCCCTGCTGCTGCTGCCGTCGTCGTCGGTGCTTTCTGCTGCGTCGGCAGATTGCGTTGAAGTGGCGTGAACGAACTGACACTGCAATTGTTGGTGGACGACGAGGAGGCGGGCGCGGCCGAGCCCGTCAGACAAGACGCCCCGTGGCCCATAATTCGGACACCGGCGATAGGCAGAGTGGAATTGGGTTGATAGCCGTGCTGGCCAGGCTGGGCCTGACCGACTCCTTTAATGCCGTACTGATAATACGACGAGTGGTGATGGGACGGAACGTGAGCGGGCGGGTGACTGGCCGCCCGTTCGCACGGAGCCTGACTGCTGACTCCCACTGCAGGAGGTGCTCCTCCGCCGCCCCCGCCGCCACCACCACCGCCACTGCCACTAGTGCCGCCGCTGTTGCTGATGCCACTGCTGTGATGACCACTGTGACCACTACTGCTACCACCGACGTTGCCGCAATGAGGATGACTGCTACCGCTGGCGCCGGTGCGCTGCAAAATCTGAGACAAACTGACCGGCGCTGGCCCGCTTTTGACACCAGCAGCACCGGCGGCAGGAGCACAACTGGTGCCCAGTCTGACAACTCCTTCCGTCACTGCAGCGCCCGTCGTCGTCTTTAAGGAACAGCCGACGCTGGTGGCAGTTCGATTGTTGTTGCACTGCGCAGGATCCAACGCCCCACCAGCCGCTCCTGTCTTCGTGTCCTGCTCAATGTCCAACCCGTCCAGTCGCTGCGATTTCACGGCCAGACGGCCACTGCGCTCTTCATTATCGTGATTATTTCCAGACGACATTTTTTCCTTCTTCTTCTTTCAATTTTTTTTTTGGCGAATATAGCAAGATTTATTTTAAAATATGCAATAGCTCCCCTCTTTCTTTTTTAGTGTGTTGGCTTTTGCGTTGCGTCGGCGATTTATCTTCTAATTTGTTCCGATGTATTTGTTTTGTATTTCTCTTGTTTTTTTTTTGTTTTTTGTTTTTTCGGGAGCGAAATTGAGTTCAACAGCTGCCGAAATTTAGCCGCCGGCGACACCTTTCGTCCTTCGACAGAACTCGATCGTCGTCTGTCTCTATTTCTCTCACCGCCTTCCCACTGTTCAACGCACCACTGCACATCTGCTGCTCCTGTAAAAAGAAAAAGAACAAAATGAAATGAAAATGCTAGAAAAAAAATCTAATTATTTGTGTTTTCTTTATATTCTAAAAAACGAAAGAAAAAAAAAAAAACAGAACCCGTTGGGGTCGCCCGTTTTGTTTCTGCCGTGTTACACAACACACACACACGCCCAAAATTGGGGACTCCTTTGTCGGGTTGATGGATGAATCCACATGACTCATTTGCATTCGAAATGCAGCAATGTGACTATTTTTTTTTTGTTTTCTTTTCCTCGTGATTTTCATTTTTTTCCCTATCCTCTTTCTCTTAACGCAAGCGCACACACGCACGCATCTTTCGCTATGAGCAAGACGGCCTTGCGGCTGACCGACTTTTTCACGCGTTCAAAAAACAAAACACGAAGACGGTGCGATGATTCCATCTCTGGCGGTTATATAAGGTGCAACAACAAGAGTGAGATCAGTGGCCAGATCACGCGCGATTTATCCAGTATGGTTATGATTTACGACGGGCAATATGCCCATCAGTGGCCGTGTGTGTCCTGCCCTCCACATCGGACAGACTAACGAGTACGGCTCGTTTCTTTTCTTTTCATTTCGGGATAACAACTTGAAATCACGACCAGCCAATTATGATGCCATCTCTTGATAGGCAAAAGAAGAGTTGGCACGTTGCGTATAACAAAAAAAAAAAAAAAATGAAACAACATTGTGAAAGGCCAAAAAAAAAAAACAAAACTATAGACGCCCTACTGGAGGCATCTAATCACCACGGGTGATTTAGTTCATGGTGAATATCAATTTTAAAACGCCCGCCACCCTGTTTTTTTTTGTTCTTTCTCTCTACTGAACTGGAAAAACTCGCCGATGATGGATCGTGGAGATCTTCATCATGCGATCAAGTCCACCAGTCTCTCGCGTGCGTTTACCAATCTCGAAATAAAAAAAACCTTAAAAAAAAAATAACAACAACGTTTGGGTAATCAGCATTCGTTCTGTCATTCTATATATCATCGTCTCAGCTGTTTCGTTTCTTTTTAATAAGCGATATCTTGTGAACGAGTCACCTAAAACAGCTGTTCATCCATATTAATGTAAGCTGTACACATCGTGACCGATACGTCCAACTTATAATGTAAGCAATTGATCGATATCACGGCCTTTTGCCGCAAGTTTGTTAGCTCCTCATTCCTCCACACAAGTTTGTGTTGTTTTGTCATGCACACACGCTCGACTTTCAACATCACGGTCGCTATACTGCAAAGATAAACAACGAAAAAAAAACAATGGCCAGCTGAATAATATCACGCATATGAGTAATGATGGCACCTTACGTGGCTCATACCCGTATAACTTTACACGATACTTTGAGGGGAGATTTCGAAAATGACTTTCAAAGCCCAACACAAGCGAAGATTATTTCATTTGCGAAATAACAGGGCAGCACGACGTCGAACCGCGTGAATAGTAGCCGAAACGGGGCGAGATATAGATCGTACGTAATAATAATCATAAAAAATAAGAAGAGAAACAAGTAGGGCAAACAGCACGGCATTCCACTGGGGGGCGCCAGTTGGCTGCCGTCGACGATGCGTGACGACGTGTTATTACGTGGAATTATTACGTAGACAGCCTTATGACATTTAATGCTATACTTTTGCTACGTATATATGGCCCCTCTTTAAACTTTGACGATCGGCATCTAACGGCTAAAGACGAGAAAAAAAAATCCTTAAAAGATTTGACGGGGGGAAATCAAAATGCCAGGCCTATGGGCGGGGAGAGAGAGCAAAAAATGTCTACGGCATAAATAAACAGATTTTGTTTATGCACAGTCATGCGCTTCAATGTCTATGGGCGATCGTGTAGACAAAGATATTTTAGAGGGACACCCATTACGTTGCAAAAGCAAAGCTTTGTTTCTTTTTTGCGCTATTGTTCGGTGTAGGTTTGTCATTGAATTTGGTTAGACGATGACGATCAATTGCGACCCGGATGAGAACCGCCCACCACGTCACTCGTCATTACGGGGCGCTAGCGTATAGACGAACATCCGCGAAGCACGAGACTGGCCCCGAAATTCGGGAGGAGATGGAACAACAACGAAAAAGAAATGAATGGATCGAATGGGAAATGCGATGATGTGTTCTGGACAGAGAACAACCGGCGATTAAGTTTGATGTACACGAGTCATCCATCAAAAACGATTGTGTTTATGTGTTATACACACACACACACACAGAGTGTAGATTGCAAGTAGAATAGAATAAGGAGGGGAAAAAAAAATGGGATGAGCCCGCAAAAGAGAAGAAGATTGAAACATCAGGAACTTTTTTTTTTTGTTAACTTCATCATTTCTTTATTTCGTTTAAGTGCCACGCCCACTATAATAATAATGTCTTTACTCTCTACGCTAGCCCTCCCCGGTCGATGACTACTTTAGTCTTCTTTCGGTAATGCATAATTCCCGTTCGGTCCAGGCCCCGTATCGTTTAGATAAGAAAATTTCATTTTGCTTCAATAAAGAAATGAATTAACCCCCCTCTCTACTGGCCAAAAATCATCTACACGATCAAAAATATTGTTTATTAGTTATTCAAATTTTCGTTCTTTTTTCGAGTTCTCTGTCCAGTAGACGGCGGCCAAGCCGTAAAACTGGGAGGCTGCTGACCTTTCTCTGCATCAATTACGATTAAACAAAACCTGTTCGACTCGCTAGTCACATTATCATGTCCAATAACTTGGTCGATTTTTTTTTTCTTTTAAAGAATCATCGCGCGCTTCGTATGTTATTTATACGAGCCCTTATTAAACGCCGCTATGCACACACAGCGTGGCCGTGTGTGTGAGTGCACACACACCAGGTGGGAAATTCAGGTCAACCGCACAAAAATTGATGACGTCCACAAAAAAGAAAAATGATTTCAGAAAAAAAAAGGAAAATAGCAAAGTGCAATAAATAAAAAGGGACTTTCTCACGAGAATGGCCACTTCCGCTCGTTGGCTCCGTTACGTTCTATATACGGTAGGTAAAGTTTGGCCAAGTATAAAATTCTACTTGTGTGTGTGTGTGTTACTGCGCCTCACCACCCTCCCCCTTGGCCGTCTCTGACAGTTACCGACAATGGGGCGGACTCGGCGGATAATGAAGGCTATATATACTTGGCGACCAAGAGACGACGATGACCGCACTGCTGCAATCGACTCAACGAAAAGCCACAGAAAAAATAGAAAATTAAAGAAATAAAAAAAAAAGTCCCACCCTAAATTACAAATATCAAGGTCTCGTTTTCTCCCCAATTTCAAACAAGAGTTGCACAGTCCGAAAAAGAAAGTTTCGTTTTTTTTCACGCTTTAAAGAAATAAAATGGAAAATAATAGAAATTAGAAGCGATAAAAGTATATGAAGTCAACCACGCAAAACGGCACATTGTGTCCATATCGAAACGAATGCAATCAAGGCAAAAATAAAACCTCTTCTTTTGTTATTTTACCTTTCGTTTTAACAAAAAAAAAAGTTATTGGGTCCGACGATGTTAACACCAATATCACACAACACAATAAAGTTCGAAAAAAACAAAAGGGAAAGAGGCAGCGAAAACAAAAAGAGGCTGTTGTATAGACTAGAACTCCAAGGGCAAGACTGATGACCGTTGGAGCAGCGTTGGCAGCTGATATATATTACGATCTACCGCAGACCCCCGCGAACGCACATCAGCCGGGCGGACAACAGACGGACACAGACAATGAGTAAAAGAAAAATACACTTCTCTGGCTCCCGCACGCGCAAAACCAACGAGTTATAGAGGCTCCCTCTGCCTATACAGAGCCGGACCACAGTATAATTCTGCTGAGCTATTTCTCTCTTTTGCTCGGCCGCCCGGTTGGACAGTCAACTGTTTTTGATTGTAATAAAAAAATCCACGACGCAAGCGCTTCGTGTTTTATGATAGCATGTGAAATGAAATTTAAAAAGATACATTTTTTCTATCACAAGTTTTCCGGGCCGGCTCTATTGTTTCTTTTGCTCGTTGGAATGACTTATCTCTGGCGAACGAGCAAACTCTGCTTATCGTTCGATCAAAGTTTTTCACGCAAACTACAATTTCTCGTTTGTCCGACTCGTCTTTTTCGCTCTGTTTCGTTCCGTGGGAAAACAGACGAATACGAACAGGATAGAGTAACATATTACGCGTCCCCCTATTTTTTTTTTTTTTTTTTCAGAGTGAGCTAGTTGTAGAAGCGGCACTTAGGTCGATTGTGGCGATGACTGTGCCTGCCAGGTACTGTCGTCATAGCAACAACTACTTTTGATAGGTTCAATACGTATCATTCGTATATAAAAACGAATGAGACTTCGTAACTTTCGCGCTTGTCAATCCCCCCCCCCATCTCTACAGAAAGGGGCAGTAAAAAATATAGGGCATACTTATTTTTCTTTACCTTTTGTTTAATAGAACAAGGCATTTTTCCCAAGAGAACGTGAAAAAAAGATTTTCGTGATAATTTAAATTCAAACGATTTTCCCCGCCATTTGCGATGGGAAGCGTAGGGTTTTCAGTTCCCACCATTTCCCTCGGCTTTTGAAAAAAAAAAGAAAAGCGTAGCGAAAACAAACTCGTAGCAGATAAGGAGACAGATTATGGGGACAGGAAAAACAAACGTCAAGCGGTTAAAAAGGAAACTGGCTATTGAAAAAGTAAATAGCGATCAATCAGGTGCAGCATTGGCTGGAACAAAAAACTTTGGTTTTGTTGGTGCCAATACAGCCGTTAAACAAAAATGACTTGATATCGCGTTTCACGTCGTCTAGTCCATTGCCATCAAAACAACAACAAAAAAAGATGTTAGGTTTGCCCGATGGATGTTACAGATTGTAACGCACTAGCAGGCAAAAGACTTTGAAAAAAAGAAAAATCTGAATAAATAATTCGAGAAAAAAAAAATGTTTTACACATTCGGGGAATGTGAACACGTCCCTATCGATTCTAATCGACAGCAGGTTAGTGCAGGTGTTGTTTATTCGCCACGTCATCCTGCGCGGATGCTGCGACGGCTGTGCATTTCCCCCAGCTAGGAACGGCAATTTCAAACAACGTTACAGCAGCTGTGCGTACTACACGCACATAGTGTTCGAACCTTTTTTTTCTATTTTTATTAGGAGACCAAATGCGGATTTAGAATCTCTTATTTGTGTGTGTGTTTGGATCGTGTGGCTCGTTTTTCCTGTTGTTGGCTAGCTCTAGTTGATACGTTAAAACGCAAGGGAAAATAAAATCAGGTTCGGTGGAAAAGAGAGAAAAAAAAAGGGGGGGGGGCTGCTCACGCTGATAAACCATAGAGTCGTCAATTAGCAGAGTTGGTGTGTTTATTCCTAGAAGGAAATTGATACCAATTATTTTTAAAAAACTGATTGCTTGTTTTGCGTGTGTCTTTTAAAACGTGAATTTTTCAAAAGCGGGAAAATTGCGGATTTAAAAAAAACGCGATTCGGATGAAAGTTTGGCGGTGCTCACGACGACGACGCCCACCATTATGGGGGGCAATAAGTTTGCATTTGTTTGCGCACTAGAGATAAGTAGGGCTATAGAGAACGCCGACCATCACGTCAGGTTTCAAAATGGAAAGAAAAAAAGGGAAAATCATTTGTTCAACTGGTTTTTTTGACATCATCCACTCATGGACAGGTAAAACGTCCATTTCAGGAAACAACATATGACATCATTTAACCGCAAAAATCTAAAAATAAAAATAAATTTTTACACCCTACGACATTTTGATTTTTTTAAGTGTCGGTCACGCTCCCGGGCGTTCGCAAGATTTACAACGACAGCGGTTTTTAATAATCAGCGGGTTCAAACTGGTCAGGTGGTTAAAAAATATTGAATCAAAATATTCAAAAAAAAGGGGGGGAAAATCCGATATTATTAACATTCGTGCCTATCGGTCATTTAGTTCAGCAGGAAAAGAGGTTGCGCCATCGGCCCAGTTGGCGGTCTAAAAGACATTTCCGATTGAATGGATTTTTTTTTTCTTGGGTGGGTCTTAAATATCTATTATAGGCAATATAAAAAAATATGGAAAAAGATCCTCAGGCTCTTGCACGAGCTTCAAAAACATTGAATTTCTTTCCCAAAAAATTTTTTCCTTGTAAGAAAAATCAGCAGACGATAGGGCCCGTGATGATGGCCGGATGGGCCTGGATGGGAAAGTCAACCGCAACATTTCGGGGAGAGTGAACGAGAGAGAGAGCGGGTGTAGTTAAAGCGCTCGAGCAAGCGGTTACAATCGTTCTTTGTATATGTGTGTCTATGACTTTCCATGGTGAAATTCTATTTCTAGTTTGATGTTTTTGTTTCACGTTTTTTCCTTGGAAAAAAAAATCCTTGATGGCCATTCTTGTTTGTGTTCTACAATCTGATTGGCGTGTACGTAATTGCCGTGCTTCTCCCTACCCCTTGATACGCTTTTGCGCTCGCGCTCAGCTGTCTCCGCAAATGTGTAATTGCAGTTGCGATTACTTCTTTTCGTGAAAGTTTTGTTTTTTTTCCCAGCAAAGCATTGAGGCAAATCGTAGACTACTTGAAACTAGAATACGCATGGAACTAAAAAAAAGGGGGGAGGAATAGCGGGTCGACATCATTGCTGACGGCGATCATAAAACATGTGAACAGTCAATAAATCTCCGACATAAAAAAAGAGAAGAAAAAAGGATAACTTGAAACCGTCGACAAAATGTTTAAATTTTCTTTTGATTTATTTATATTTATGTGTGGAATTCTACTTTTTGTGTACGGAGTTATTTTTGTGTTTCCAAACGGGAAGGGCTCACTTTCTTGCGAAGCTATTTTCGATTCGCCTTACTGATTCGATTGATCGAAATTTAGAAAGAAAAAATCAAGGACGCTGATTTCATACATATATGGCACCGTTCGCAATATGTAATAACCTATATCGCATTGGAATAAATCAAATAAGGCGAATGCATTTTCGTGTTTTCAAAGAAATGAAATTTTAAAAAATAGAAGTCAAACAAAAAAAGTGACGAATGGGATCAAATGCAAAATAAAAAATCGAAACGCCTGGCATTTCCTGCCGGGCATGTCCCTCACTCCCGCAAACGAAGAGTCGGAGCGTGACAAAATTGCGCACGTTCAAAACGTCAGTGAAATAGAGAGAAAAAAAGGACAAATATTTCCCAACAAAAATTCTTCAACTCGTTTGTTTTTTTCTCTCGTCTTCTTTTACCTGATGAATTGAAGATTGATTTCTTCACTGTTTGACTGGTGGCTCCTTTTGGCTGGCCGGCCTTTTTTTTCGCCCAGCTGTTTGACTCGTGCGTTCCCCCCCCCCTCTAATAGAAAAGGTGTCGACGAATTTGGTCGAAGCTGACACTGACTGACCGACAGCCTTCGACCAATGTGGGTAGCACACACACACTCATGTACACTTCGTATGAATATCGTGAAATAAGAATGATGATAGCCAAAATAAAAAAATAAAATTCTTTTTTTCAAAAAAAAAACAAAAAAAGTAAATTCTTCTTCTTCAAGTTTCGGTAATGAAGAAGAAAAATTCTCCCAGAGGCTAAAAAAAACTCTTAACTGTTGATGCTGTTTTTACTACACGAGATCTGTTATAATAACAGTGACAGGTATGAACCTGACTAGTCAAAAGCACAACGGGGCGGGAGGACCTTTTTCGCGTCACAGTAAAGACCAGTTTTCCTTTTTACACACACACAAACACACACACTCACACACACACAAACAAAAAAAAAGGAGGGAATTGTTGGATAGACAACAACAAAAGCAACCGCTCCCGCTGACTACACGATCCCGAATGATAGTGTGCAGTGCTTTGCACGGGCGCGTGGTCTCTGCGAGTGAGCTAATAGAAAGTCTTCACAGACGAGTGGTAATTGCTGCTGGCCGGTCGCTAGCTCGCTGCAGGGAAACAACAACAACATGAACGAGTGGAGGAGCGTCGACGGAGTTGCTGTTTCGCACCGTTGTTATTGTTTGCTCTTCGCCGGAGCTCGCCATGGGTGTGGCTTCTATCGTCATCCAACGTGAAATGGATTTTTATAGTTTTATGTCGGAATTTTTTCGTTTTTCTCGGACGGACACCACGGCACATTGACCCTAGTGGCCGAGTCGCGTGTGATCACGCGACTCTTTTTCGAGGAAAATGAACTAGATGGAAATTTTTTTAAAAAATATGTTCCTAACACATTTATCGCGTTTTGATGCAAAAATGATTTTGTTACGTGCGCATTCGCGGAAAAGAAATTTGGAAGAGAATAATCCATTTTGGATGGGACCGGGATGGAACGAGTTAGAAAGAAAAAAAATGAACAACGTAAAAAATATTAAGAAATATCGCTCGACCATATATGACGGTTAAGTTTAATTTGGTTGGCGCGTTCACGCACGAGCAAATTAACTGAGCGAGTGACAGCTTCATCTGCGACGAAATGACGTGTGCGTTGCTCTGTTGCCACACCGAGTGACTTTTAACTGTCCCCCCTCCAAAAAGAAAAACCCAAAAAAGCTTTTGAAATTTGAAAATTTGCGTGTCTTGTTCTTTTATTATTTAGGTGGGGGGTTCACACTATCAAGTGCTCAGTGTTTTATAGCCGACGGGCAACATATGAAATTTTTTTTGACGCAAACAGAAAACTTTCCAAGCTCTCTTGAAAAGTGAGACATGTGCGTCAAAAGAAAAACAAACCCAACGTATAACGAATCGAGTTCCCCCCCCCCTCAACATTTTTCTCGGCAATATTCTACGCACACTCAACACGTCGTTGTGTACACACACCCAACAGGTGAACGTCATCGTTTTCCTCATCATCATCATCATCATTCTGGCTGTGCACAACAAAAAAAAACTACAAGAAAGCAATTCAGACGTCAAGTGAAAGAGAAAAAAAAAAGAAAACCCTGTTTCTTTTTACCACGCACCACTAGCAGAAAGGTTTGTTTTGGTTTCTGGCCTTTTCTTTTCGACACGGCCATAAAGCACTTGTTAACCCACCCACCGGATTGCGGCGGAGTAATTGGGTCGCTCGAGAAAATCAGCCCAACAACGTTAACCACCACCACCACCCAGAAAAGTGGGGGGATTTAAAAAGAGTTCAATCAAAAATTTTTAAAAATGATGAAAAGCGTCGTGTTTAAAGAAGATCGTTTTGGACGACACGATCTCTCTTTAGTTTGGGTGAATTCCATCACGCGTTCGGCGAAAAGCAAACAACAAGGCAAAAGACATTAGAGCGGCGTCGGGACATTTCTCAGAAGACGGAAGGGGCAAGACAAACTAATGAATTCTTCGGAGGTCTTCTTTTAAATAATGACATCGACCAAGTCGAGCGCGGTTCGAATATATGAAAGAGAAGAAATTATTAAAAGCGCTGATACGTTTGTGTGCTGAATAAAGCGCGAAAGAACGGACCTGTTTGGGCAAACGAATAAGGGACTCGATGTTACAAAACGATTAGCAAAAGACAAGTTGCGAGAGAAAAAGCCAGTTAAACTGAACATTCGGTCAGGTTATGGAAATGCGAGTCGTTGCGTCGGAATGGCCATGATTTTCTCCCCCCAAACTTTCCAACATGTTAGCGGTCTCATCTTCATTCTTTTCGTTTTTATTCCCCCCCCCCCCTTCATCCGAGTTTTTCAAGTTTTCAAGCGCTCGTACTATTCGGGACTTTTGCACGGCGCATCAGACACCGACAATGCGGAACATAAGAACTTGACACGAGCCACAGTGAAAACATGAAAAATGCACATGAAAAACCACCACACACACGAGAGACATAACACCAAAGTATTTTTTGAGATGCGGCCAATTTAAACATCCTCCTCTTTTGTGTTGGTGAGTGATTCTCTTATTGCCCTGACCTGTTATGGCGCCCCCTCGGTGTGTACGCCGTCTAACCTGCTGCTGCCCTCTGCCCGAAAAAGAGCCACCAGTTCCTTCCCCCCAACTAGCATTTGAATTTCTCGCTACAAGATGAACGTCATAACAAAGTGAATATTTGTGTACCGTGAACGATCGCATTAGCTATTCATCGTGAACGCATCCCACCCTCATACAAACATGATAACGCGCGTAGGTCGAGAGCGAATCGAGCTTTCGGGTAATTTTATCCTGTAGATATATGCTGACGATCTACCCTCGACGAGAAAATGATTTAAATAATAACAGTAATAATGCACGGTTCACACAAAAAAAAAGATCTAGATGTAAGATGGGTGTTGTTTTCTTTTTTGTTGTTGTTTATACGCTACCGTAGAGTACAGCTAGAAACAGGTAGTTGAAAAAATAGCAGTTGCAACATGAAACGCGTCGACATGTTTTGTTTTTCAAGATGGAATCGATAAGAAGAATAAAAAAAAAAGTTTTGAAAGTACTCGTCGCGGAGCCAACAGTCCGTCACGATCTGCCCGTTCAATCTGATGGCCGACATTTCAACTGCACTCAAGACAGAAAAGGCTTTACACTCTGCGTAGCGCGCGTACACACACACTATAACACCAAAAGAAAAACAAATTCCTTAACGCATCCAACAACAAAAAAATGAGGGACAGGATAAAAGAAACGGGTAGATGCCATTGGTTTTGTGTACTCAACTACCTTGGCTTATTGTAATCGATGCGATCGAGACAAGGATGTTTTTATTCGATTCAAAAGACAATCCCAGCCACCTAGTTTAGCTTTTTCTTTTTGCCGTCTTTCAATCCGAAACGAGTAAAAAGAAAGAAACCAGTTTTCTCGTGTTCTGACTCATCATAGTTTCTCGTGTCTGGTGCTCTCCTCTTATTATTACACACCAGGCAAATCTCTCTCTTCCTTTCTTTATTATTTAAAAAAAAAAATCTGTACGAGTAGAGGCAAAAAGCCAGCAGCGTATTAATATGGAGAGCATCAAACATAAAAAAATGCAATTCCCATCGCCTTTTTGACAATGTCCTGTCATGTCTCTGGGGCCAGCAGCGTCTTCGATTCTATAGCGGGATGAGAAACCGGGACGCAACGTCACCCACCGCTGAATTGCTGGCCACCAGAAAGCTATCGATGCCATCATCATCACGCCATGGCCAAGATTAGTGAAAAAAATATAAAATAAGTTATCTTTAAAAAAAAAAAAAAAAAAGAAAAAAAAAAGGCCCGAAACGTGGGACATGTCGCACCAAATCGGGAGTTGCGCGCATCAGTGCCGTTCGTAAATGAAATCACATTTGACAGAATGAGTTGGCGTGTAGGTGCCAGCTCATCAAGCCCAACCTCTCAAGAAAAATACGCTTTTTAATTAGCGCAGCCAAAGATCTGTTCATCGTTTGTTGACCGGGGATAATAAAGAAAATTTAGAAAAAGGCCTTCGGGATTTGATTGAAACTGTTACGTGTGATAAAACTTTAGCTGCCGGACGTAGAGCTTCGACGTCACGAAAAAAAAAAAACATGATGAATACAAAAGGGCCTTTGGGGCCCAGATTCCTCCCGTTTTTTTTTTTTTTTCAGTAACAGTAGCCCGTCGCAATGTTGGGTCACTGAGAGACAAGCCATTTGAATGGGATATATCAATCACGTTGGGAAGGTAACTCATCTTACATGATCATTTTTGCTGGCGCTGCTGTTCGTCATTAGGTGAATGATTTGAAAGAATCCCCCCCCCTTCATTTTCGAAGATTGGTGAAAGGCTCTTTGGCATTACCGAATATTCAAATTCCCGTTTCTCATTTGCGCCATGGTACAATTCAAACAAAAGACGATACCGTGAATCAATCAATCTTAGTGAGCGAGGGGAGGGAAAAAAAAAGATAACGAACGCACATTTTATCCGATGATGAGATTTGGGTGCGCAAAACTCTGCCAACTTTTTGGCATAATTTAGAAAAATAAGCAACAGCAGCACAAAAGAAGAGAGGCAGTCGAATTCGATTTTCGCTGACACGATCTCCCGAGAAAAAAATAAATCTCTTTACACGAATTGCTTATACTGCATTTTTTTATCTCTTTTCATCCAATACCGGGAATTTCTACGTTATATTAAAGCGATCGAGTGATGGATGCATTTCGACAACTTCCTACACGGAAAATCGTAACCCAAATGGCGCATACAGGGAAGCATTTTGGCAAAATACACATAAGCCCCCCCCCCCCCTTTCTCATTTATGAAGCTGAAAAAGCAAAAAGGGGGGAGAAAGAGTTCCTTCCGGGATCATTGCTGTTTTTCGCTGTCAAAAGAGAAAAGAAAAACAAAAAAAAACAGATGAAACTGGCTGGCCAGTCGCCAATCATCCCGAAATAAATTGTACACTAGCACAACGACCTGGTCGAGCTTTGAGCTGCTGTCCTAATCAGAAATAACCCCTTCCCACTCTTTTTTGCTTCTTCAACGCTATACCCGCCCATTCGCGTTAGATGCCCCTCCGAGCGCTAACGAGAAACAAAACACGGAAAGCGCACGCCACGAAACGTGAAAAAAAAAAAAAAATTCACGAGACACTTGTCGATCACGAATCGCAACGAATTAGTCGACAGTGCACGAAAATGAAAAATTTCAAAATAAAAAATTCAATCAAGCATAGAGGACGGACAAACTCACAAGGGAAAAAAATGATAATAAAAAAAATGGCGATCAAAAAATGCCTGATTGAATTAGTTTTCAGCTCATCACCATACTGTCTCTGATATCTCATGGGGTATATATTATTCAATCTCGCAGTTGAATGCATAAGATGTCGCTTGCTGTCTCTAGTATAAGCTGGCCAAAACTCGTTTTCTGCCAAAACTCACTCAGTGTGTGTGCGTGGACCCTATAATAAAAATAGAACTTTCCGGCTTGGCCTTTTTTCCTGCCTCTATCGTCCCGACTGGTACAGCGGGGTGGTCCCACAGCGAAAAGAAAAAATGGAGGAGAGGGGGGGACTGACAATCTGGCAAGCGTCTGCACAGCTCTAGATTGTCCAGCATTTTTCTTCTATGCTGCGGCTATACTAGACTTGTACACTACTGCCACTACTACCACCTTTTTAGCTTCCTGGTGTCTGCTGTTACGTACTACTAGACGTAAGAAAAAAAAACCCTCGAACGGCCAACCCCCCGCATTTGGCCCAGCAAAAACAGACACACACACACAAAAAAAAGACGACGAAGAGATGCTGTGTACCGTGGGCCCAATCAGTGCCGGTTGCACCTTCAACAAGGACGGCTCCCCGACTTATAAACTCATCGAAATTTTGCGAGACATCCACATTAAAAATTTTTTTGGAACCAAGTGACGAAATGAAGATCTGAAAAAGACTCGAAACTCTGCGAAAAGTTAAGAAAGTAGCGCGGTTCAGTGAACTTTGAACGTCAAAGTTATATTCCCCCTCAAGACACCCAACCACTTTCTTCACTTCCGCTTTTCCAGAAAAACAAGAGGAAAAGAAAAACAATCAAAAACAAATACCTTCAACAGGAAAGCATTTGATTTATTTGATCGTCCTTTTTCGGATCTTAGATTTCATTACAACTGAGGTAATATCAATCAATCCCGTTGTTTTCCCTATTTCTCTCCCCCCACCCCCATCCTTGTACGCATATCGTAAAAACAAAACAAAAAATCAGGTCCAGAACATTCGTGACGTCCGGCGTAGACCTTTTTTTTATTACGTTATCTATCTTCCTTGCTTTATTTCGCCCCTCCCGAAAATCCTCCTTGATATACACATCTATTGACATCAAAATTGCTCCAGGATGTCCCTTTTGTGTCGTGCATGATTTTCCTTCCGCGTGATTGAGTTGCCCTTATATATATACACACCCCATGGTAGAAGCCTATACCATATATCCGTTGAATGCCCAGCTTCGTTCGGAGAGAGAAGGGACTTAGCGGAAGAAGAAGAGGCCGGAACACTTTGTACACCAACCCGCCGGACGTGGGCGTCTCAACATAAGTAGGGATAGTATTTTGAAAAAAGCGGGTATGGGCAACATAGATGTAGTGTAGCGAGCGTAGTAGTACTAGATGAACCTTTAATGAGAAGAGAGGAAACGGACGTCATCAACGACATTGGCTTTTCCAGCGGATTGGAGAGCCAAGAAAATGGATGGGGCGGGCAGAGAGAGAGAAGAGTCATGAACGGACAAAGACAGAGGTCTTGTACGAGATGCTAAAATTATAACCGTCAATAGACGGACGTCTGCTACGGGGGGCAGAGCAAAACAATGGCAGTCGAAGAAAAACAAACGAAGACGAAAACGAGCCAATCCGCAAATTGAATGATTAGATTTTGCAACCTTTACGACCACCTCGACGAACCGATCGAATTATTTTTTCTTGGAACGACGGTAGAAAAAAAAAAATTTTTGAAAACCAGGATATCCATAAAATCGAGAATTTTCTCCTTTCGACTGTTCCAGCAGCCGAAACGAGTCAGCCATAACAACAAAAAAAAAAGCGCGTATTTAGATTGATAGCGAAGCTGCCAGATCGAGCGCCAAGCCAATCGCAGCTCAACCATCTTTAAGACGTTCCATAATGATTGGCCTTAGGCCAATTTCAAAGCTATGAATTCTTCGGCTACGCCAAAAGAATTACAGCGGATTCTAACAAGTTTATCGTTTTTTCTTTTGTTACTGTTGTTTTCATTATCACCCATTTGAATTTTTTTTTTCTTCCTGTTTCACATGTGCGGATTACCGTGACGGCCAGTGATGGACGGAGAAGAGAGTTCGACAACGGTAGTGACGTCAACGTCCAGCAGTTATTCGTCGTCGTCGACAACGCTGGTTCAGCAAACGCTCATGACGGTGATTTACCTAGCCCTGTTATCTTTTTGTTTTTGTTTTCCCTTGCCAGACACAAAAGAGAGCCTCAACATGATAGCCAAAACAGTCATCAAATGCCGATCACCATTTTATGGGTGTCTTGAACATTGATGCATTCCACACACACACACACACACAAGAAGGGGAAGAGAAAGAAAGTTCAAACAAGAAAAACACAGATCCTTAGATGTTCGCATGCTATATAAACAGTAAATGCCCCGCGGATGGATTGACACGTAAAAAATAAAGTCATTTCATGACACGCCATTTCGCCATTGATCCCATTTTTTTTTATTCGTTCGGACGCCTCCCCTTTTTTTTCTTTGGAAATTTGAATCAGGTGAAACGCAAGTTAAGATTAACTTCTTTTCTTAAAACTAGGTAACGGACGATGTGCAAGTTGATGAGGGAATCTCGGATACGATTTCGCAAGAGGCAGTCATTACCAGCTCGACAACTTCTTCTTTGACGGCTACATCCTCCCAAGTAAATCGAATCGCCTATGTGTTGCCATAGTAACGCTACCCTTTCAAACGCGAGTAGGAGAATCGCATTTTATAAAATCTAAACTAATTTGCTTTTTTTTAAATTTAAATTTCGGATGACGTCACCGCATTACAAAAAATAAAGCAAATCAACGAGCAGATAGTGGAAAACGGCCTGGATGAAACCATGGAACAATCGGTGTGCATGGAAGAAGAAATCGTATCCTCTTCCAGCGTGACGGTAACATCCTCAAATTAAGACTTAAATTCTTAACGGCGCCCTAATTACATTCATCACACATGCACGCACAATCATTTTGCACGCTGTTTTGATTGACAGCGCGAAGAGGTCATAACACAAGAGGCTTTGCACTCACCATTGACGCTGCTTGACGAAGAGGAGCGACTGCTGGCGGAAGAGCTGCTGGTCGAAGAAGATCAGTCGTTGAGCGCCGAGGCCTTCACCACCGAAATGGAGCCATCTATTGAGATGGCGGAGGACTTGAAAGAGCCCGGAAACGATGACGGCGGCGTCGATGACAGCGGCCCCGAAATAAACACGAGCGTCGGAGATGTCGACCAGCAGGAGGAGCTGGCCCAGGATCATCAACACTCTAGCGAGGCGGATTCGAGCATCCAAGAGTCACAGTCAACGGAGCAAACAGTCGCTTCCGGCTCTGAATGCCGTCCAGTTGAGGCTAGTGATTTGTCCGGCTCGTCCAGCCACAACAGAGAAATCCAACAGGAGAACATCAAGCACGCACTTCACGAAATCATTTCGGAAATCGATCGCGAAATGGAGGCCGATTTCAGTAACGAAGAGGTCAGTTCACTTAACAAAGAAGAGTCTCGATTGATATGCACACAACTCGTTAATGTCTGGTGTAAAAACTCGACGCACTTTTTATGTCCGTTGTTCTCTGCAGACGTGCGGCAAGGCATGCGCCGTTTCTCTTCATTATCGAAGCCGTCCGTCCTTTTTGTACGCATGAAACATTCACCACGTTGATTGAGTTGCGTGTCCATGCTAAATAGGAGAGAAAAGAAACATGTAATTACCACTTTTGTTTGTTTTCCCCTTACAATTTTTTTTTCTGAAAAACAACAGGTGGAAGAAACGGGACAGGTGATAAAGGACGAGTCGATTTTGTTGATCAACAGTGGCCAGGTATTTAGAATAACAAAAAAAAATGCTCGACCTGTTTGATAAATAACAGAGCGAGAGCAGAGCACGCGCAAAGCTAATTGCTTGTTTTTTTTTTTCGTTTCACTATTTTGACGGGACGACGACTGCCGGGACTAATTGCAGGCGGCTCAGCGAAAACGTTCACCGCCACCCGTGCAACCGAAAAAAGCTCGACCCGTTTCAGTGCCGGCCAATTTTCTTCAAGTGAGTCCCGAATTTATTTGACCATTTCTTTTTTAAATTATTTCTCCTCGCATATAATTTCATTCAATTTCACGCGCAATTTCATGACCCACAATTTTTTACGGATAGTTGAAATCCGTTGCGAATAGAAACGCTGAGGTTTGCTACCGGTATTCAAATTTCAAAAAATAGCAAAATTCATACTCAAATTTCGAAAAATGACTCACGCAGAGCCTGTGATCTGAAAGGTCTTGATTAACCCAGGGCGTGAACAGGGGAATGGGCAAAAAATAGGGTTAAACAGTGTCTGCGGTTTCGCACGAGGCAAAAAAGGGTTAGGCAACCAAGAAGGTTTACGCAATTGCGAAAAATTTTGAGAATTTCAATAGTTTGTTTGTCTTCCATTAAGAAGTTGTTTTTTTTCAAAAAATTTAGACGTCTCTCTATTTACGTTGCGGTAATCATATTAGAAATTCAAATGAGGGGACAGTTATCCTGCGCCTGTATACGACCGAGAAGGAGTGTGAGGAGGAGAAGCCGACAGAGTGGTCATCCGCAACGTCTGCAGTTGATTGAGCCGTGTGCTAATGCCACTGGGTTTCTCTTTTCCAGCCTTTTCGATGTTTGGCTTCACTGTTTATTTTGTTTGTTTGCTTTCTTAATATTTCCACAAAGGGAAAACAATATTTTATATCGGCTCGTTTCAACCGAAGCTTTCAAAAGAGGGGGATAGATACACAGCAGCTAAATCGATACGAAAGATCGTAAGTTAGTTAAGAATGACTGGCGATGAATACGCAATTGCCTCATTACTCCACCCAGTTCCTCACCCAGAATGAAGATGAGAAACGAAGAGGATACTTTCATCTTTTTTTTATTTGCAGTTTGAGTTAAATTCCAACGGCAGATTTTGGACGCGTTCCAGCAAGAACAAAAAAACGAATTGGCCGTCCTCTTTCTTTCACAGTTAAAAGTTACGGTGCCATTCAAAGAAAAAGATTCGGCCTTTTTCCTATTTTAAAAATAAATCGTCGACACCAAATTTTATCTCTGGAAATGTTCACGAAAGAAAAAAGAACAATTCTACCTAATTTAAAACTATCTAAAACCGTCTAAACTGGACAGACGCAACAACAGTCGAGACCATACATCCCCCTAAAAAAAAAAAAGATTTCCCCTTTTTTAAAAAACCACTCGCTATCCAAACGACATGTCTGCGCCACCTACACGGATGTAAACGCATAGTTTAAAAGAGAGAAAAAAAAAGAAAAAGGTGGGCGACGGATTTAAAGCAACGCCTCTCCCTCTCTATATAGAATCTCTTCGGCTGGCCACTAAAAGTCGC
The DNA here is from genome assembly GCA_013167095.2 of Daphnia sinensis. NCBI lineage: Eukaryota > Metazoa > Arthropoda > Branchiopoda > Diplostraca > Daphniidae > Daphnia > Daphnia sinensis. Next base: position 5,732,847 of record CM023191.1, on the reverse strand, counting down.
CCGGCCATAGCACCACGGTTTCTAAAAATAGCGAGGTACCCCCCCCCCCCAAAAAAAAAAAAAAACAAAAACAAAAACAGAAAAAAAAACAATGTGAAAAAAAAGACACGCACAGCTTTAGCCTCTCCAATCACGTTACATATAGGAAGAAGACCACGAAGAAGTGCTCAGTTGCCGCGCACTCTTTTTTCAAGCTAAAAAAGCCACTACACACAGACACACACAGAGTAGACCAAAACAAAAGGAGACTGTGTTTAGGTCGAAGTCGAACGGGCAGTGCTAGTCTATGATCCAGAAGCATCGTGATTGCCTGTTTGGGCAGACATAAGCGGATGGCAACACCAATGCTGTGAACAAGCACTAAGTGATTCCTGTGTGTGTACGTGCGTTGCTGTGTGTGTGACTGCGTCTTTCAATGCGGAAACGAATAGATTCGAAAATTATTAGCGATTTTTTTTTCGTTTACGTAAGCAAATCAAACGAAAATGGATGACGACTATTGGCCACCGAGTTCAAACTCGACAATGGCCAGTTCCGTCATTAGCCGGCGCGGGTTTCAACCTTCCGACCGACACGATCCGCACAAACGTGAATTGCTGACGACTCTAACAGCTCGTTTATGGCATTTATCCTTGGTACTATTGCCTTACATGGATTTTAATTGCTCCGTGATTACTCTCGACTTTATAGCGGCTTTATAGATTTGCGATGAAAAAAGGCCCCCCTCCCCATCCGTTAGTGTTACTCCCTTATACGGATAAGGCTCTATACCGATGATTGTGTGCTATAATTGACGCTACATTTTGATTTATGGGTGTTTTGTTCTACGTTTTCATTAGGAAGGGAGCGGTGGACCCATCAGCCCGGAAACTGGCAAACCCATCGATTTGCAAAAGATATTCACGCCTGCATCGGATTTCCCATCGGGCGATATTACTCCACGCAGACGTGAGCTAAAAAACAAAATATCGCTGAATAATTTTACGTGATTTTTTTTTACTCCCGCGCGCGTGTGTGTGTGTCGGCTTGTGATGCCATCATCGAATGCTTCCTTTTTTGATTCAAGTTTGATATGCACAGAACGTCGCATGTACACATCATCGAGCTTCTACTCGCCTTCCCACCCTTCGATGGAGGAGCAGGTGGAGCTGGCTCGTCAAATCTCCCACTCACTGAGCGCCGACACCAACAGCACGTCAAAGGGCCAGTCCATGTACGTCAAGAGACGCAACCGCTCCTCCAAATGGATTCACGAAGGTATTTCCATATTACGTTGGCCTGTTTCTACTAGTGTTCCATCAGTCTGTCACTGTCCTCCCACGCAAACGATGTCGGGAAAAAAAAATCGTGAAACATTTGGGAGGGACGGCGTGAAGGATTTCAAAAAAAAAAAGTGCGAATGTTTTAAGTGAAAATGCAGAACAGAATGTAGCGAAAGATACTTGGCTGCAATCTTAAAATAAGGCGGTGGTGGACGACATTTCAAAATGGCATTCGAACCTGCGTGTGTCTACGTGTGGCTGGACATTGGAGAGATAGAAATGCCCTGGCGTTACGAGCAGAACGTGGTAGTCGTAGTACTCCCCCCCACTAAAAATAGCTGTAGCTCAGGAGATCAACCCTCCAAAAGGAAAAACGAAACCACCACACATAACACTGTGAATATCAAGGAGAATAGGGCGGGGACACCCAGACGCATATATAACTTTTCAATGTCACAGACAAATAATAATACTAGCCTGTCGACTCGTTAAACATTAAGGATAGGGAACTCTAAACTAATGAATTGCTTTTCTTCTTTATCCACACCCTGATGTTTTACAATGTCTGCAGCCAATCTGCATGGAGGTGTTGATGACGATCACGCTAGCGACCAGCAAAACAACACCCATCAAGCCGATGATGACGGTCGAATGACTTTTAAAATACCCAACATTGGAGCGCAGGTGATGATGCAATTTTCTTTAGCCCCCCTCTACCCACCCAACGGTTGTAATCCAATTTGAACGGGGAAATATTAATCTACGTCACTTTGTATTGTCTTTTCCTGCCTCTGCAGGAGATCCAATTTAGAGCTAAATCGCCGCTCAAGTTATTGATGAACCCCAAAGGGCAAATTTGGGATTTAAAATCATTGCGCAATACGGGCATGCACATCGAAGCCGCTCAATTAAGTCCCGAAATCTGCTCCAGCCTTGTCAAGGATTTGCAGTCGCCAAAAGGAAAAGGTTATTACACAATTAACGCCAATCAAATATAGAACGAGTAAGTGCTTCAACGTTAAGGGGGTTCCCCATTGATTACAGGCGCTGCACTCTTTGCCAAGCGCAAGCAAAAATCTGAAAAATGGATCGTCGACGAAAACACGGTCAAACAGAAAACGGCCAACGCAGCGGCGATGGCTGCCGCAGCTGTCGCTACCGAAGCGGCCACAGCTCCGACTGCTATGGGACAAACTCGAGCTGACCAGGCACAGATAATGGCTTCCGTCCAGGTAGGCAAATTTTTCAAAAATCCCAATTTTACAAAGGTGGATATTAAATTTTTGTTGTTCTATAAAGGATGCCCTTGGCGGACCACGATTGAAGTTGGTCAAATCGCCGTGGGAGGCCGCGCTGGAAGACGGAACGGTTGACACGGCGTTCCAGGATCTTCGTTCTAATCGTCTATCGGGAGTAGCTAACCAATCGGGAATTACGGAACGCAAAATGGAGCCGTTACCACCGATGCCAACAACGACGCTATCGGCGGCCGCTCCTGTACAGCCTAAATTGAACATGAAGCCGTTGGAAAGTGTGCCCAAGATGTTGCCCCACTTCAAAGCTCAGCCGCAGACATCGACAACTGCGGAAACTGAATCGGTCCCGGTGGCAGCACCCGTCGAAGAGAAACCTTTTGTGCCTACGCCTCTACGACCTGACAACGTCAATCCCTATAAGCCTAAAGCCGCAAAAGGGTGGGGCAATGCACCAGGTAAGCTTATATTCTTGATATCTTTAACAACACGCATGTCCACCCTGACCGTGTCAAGTAGTTTCGGTTCAAAAGTCTTGCATTTTAAATACTTCTCCCGTTTTAATTAAAAAAAAAAAAAACGCAGTCGATGTCCTGTCCACCGTAGAGTTTGCAACGCCAAAAACTAATGCCGTATTGGAAAACGTCCAAGCAAAACTACGGCCCGTAACGATGCCCCCCATCTCCGTGACTGAAGATCAAGATGGCGCTAGTGAGCAAGCGAAAGATGCCCCGAAATCGGCCCAGGTGTTGGAAGATGGTAAACACAATCCTTTCGGATTCGAACTGCCCGTTTTGCGTAGCGTCTCGGCTACCCAACTACCACCGCCCATCGTTCGTCAGGAACCCGAATTAATTCTGCCCACACTAAGACCCGTCCCGGAGAAAACGGCTGAACCGACAGATAGTGCGACTGTGGACGCTGCTCCAACAGTCCAGTGGGAACTGCCACCTTTGGATTCTCGGCCCAACTTGCAGGCTTTGCTGGAACGCGAGAAGCGAGCCTCTGAGGCTGCTGTCAATGACGAGGCGTTGAAACAGCGCCAAGAAGAACAGCAAAGAAAACAACAACAAGAAGAGCTGCAACGCAAACAACAACAAGAAGAGCAGCTTCGTAAACTGCAAGAAGAAGAGCAGTTAAGAAAGCAAAAACAACAGGAGCTGAAAAAACAACAAGAAGAGCTGCAACGCAAACAGCAAGAGGCTCAACAAAAGGCAATGGTGCAACAACTCGAACAACAGCAACTGCAAAAGCGTCAGCAACAGCAACAGATTGTGATGACGGAAGAAATGCGATTGGCTCAAGAAGCTCAGTTGGCTAAATTGAGTGTCCGTCTAAAAGTACAACGCTTTGAATCTGCTGGACCTCCACCCATTAACTACATAGGGCAAGTGTCTGTATCGCAAAGTGGATCGCCACGACAGTCGGGCTTTCAAACGCCATCCCACGTGGTTTTAACTGGAAGAAATAAAGCCAACCCAGCCACGATAATGCCAGCAAAAGAAAACGACGTACGATCGGTTTACAATTCGAAAGAAAACGCTGCCCCTCTTCAAAGTAAACAATTGGGTTTACCAAGAATGATGGAAATGCCGAGAATGATGGAAATGAATCATCAAAACGAGGCTACCCCCTCGATACCAAAGCCTGTAATGGCGGTCACCCACAATCAACCACCAACAATTATCCAACAACATCAGCCAACGCTTACAATGTTGGAGCCTTTCCCTGCTGTACAACTACGACAGCCTTCAACAGGTATGCAAAACTAATTAAAAAGACGTACCTTGACAATGGATGATCCCCTCAAATATTCGTTTAGGCAAGACGCTGATCAACACGAACGACGGAGAATCTTCTCTAGCACTGAATCGACGTTCATTAGCAGACTACACTAACTACAATACTGCACCGCGTGGTTGGACTCCTGCCGCCAAGGAAATCTATCGGCCAGTCACTTTCAAAATGGCCTGACAACCATGTCGTCCGCCTTTTCTTTTAAGTGTAAAAAAAAATTAAGATATTTAAATTTAAAAATAATTTCGTCTCTTTACTAACCAATTTTAACTGAACAAAAAAAACGACATAATTACTGAGTTCAAAGTTGAGTTGCTTGTCCCACGTTGGCTCTTACGTTTCACGAAACGTTACCCTTTCTTCCCGCATCGGCGTTGCTTGATGGATCCTATGTAATTTCAGTTTCAATGATGCTCCAAGCAGCGCTAGTGGCATTTGACAAAATGTCTTCCTCTCTCTCTCTCTCTCTCTTTTTGCACCCCCCTCTCCAACCCATTCCGTCAAGGTCTTTAACAAAGCAAACAACCCTCAATCCTTAAAACAACGACGGGCATTTCGATCACATATAAACTTAATGCTTAATTGTTAATTTCAAACAGTGAAAAAGATACGAGAGGAGGAGAAACAAAATCTTCAAGCAGACGAATAAGACTGTTGCTTACTTTTCTCTCGTGTCCGTCAATCACAAGTTATAATACTATCTCTCGGGGTCGTGGCAGTGGGTTTGGGTTCACTGTCATTTTCAACTGAATATCCTTCACGTGGTGATGTAATACATGTGTATAGAAATAGAAAAGGATGAAAAAAAAAACAATCAACACGTCTCACATTTCGTTCAATACCTGGCAAAATACGAACTTCCAAACACCAAGGGCCTTACTCCTAACTACGTTCAGGAAGCTCCCTATAGGGTCCGGCCTGGCCGCCAACTAAATCCAATGGCCGCCAACCGTATCCATGACTCTGGCAGAAGTATCAAAATTGAGATTTGGGATGCTGACAGTCCAAGCAAATTTCTCTTTGTTTTTTTTAATCAGCGCTTAGTGTTATTAATTCTCTCTCACAGGTGAAATCAACTCTTGTTATCTTTCTGAATTTTGATTGGATAGACACTGATATTTTGAAGGATTTTTTATCTGAAATTTATGGTATGTTTATCGAATATTCATTATATCCATTGTCGTGCACGTGATCATACACACACAAAATTTGTGTTTAGCATGGAACAGGAGTCCTCTTGCTGCCAACTGTATGGGCTTCAGATACAGGAAATAGTAAGATACCCTGCTAGTCGCTGAATTCCATCATGTCTTTGCTACCACAATGAACAAGGTATTCACTATCTGAAATAAGTGTATCAACAAGAATGTTTTACTCGTTGATTTTCTTTTTTTAATATAGAAAATGTAACCATTATTAACTGCAAGAAGGATGACCGAAGATTTCTGTTGACTCTATTTCCTCTTGACTTGTGATAAGCCTGTAGTCGTTGAGCTATGATTTACATTTACAAAACAACTGGCAATCTATTTAATATACAGGTACAAAACAAACGAAAAAGTTGGGCTTAATTTTAGTTGAGTTTTGGATGAAGTCTGACTAATAATCAAGCAAAATAAGCCCGACTTTTTTGCATTTTACTTGGAATTCGATACGTCCCTATCTATGGAGAAAAGTCTCGTAAAAAAGTTGTTCGAAAATTGGCACACATAAGTACCCCAATTAGTAAGTCAGTTAGTAAATCAATTTGAATAATTGTATTTTAAGTAACAAGAATTTGAGGCCACTACCACAGAAGTGCTGGATAACGAGAGAGAAGAAGAATTGACAACGAGCTGTTGAACACACGGGAATAAGACGTCGAAAGAGTTATTTTTTGCCTTTTTGTAAGAAAGAGAAGCACGGGTCAAGAGAAGAAAAGAAGAGCCGGAGCGAAAAACAGGTGACAAAATAGGGATGCAATAAAAAGAGCGAAACTTGTTTAAGTCTAGATCTATGTACAGCTTATGTATATTCACCAGCAATGCAGGCAGGATATAACGCACGCACCGTAATACTGACTAGCCACACGATAACTGAAAGACAGCGTAGTCTCTCTTTAATAAACAGGCTAGATTTGACTCTTGGCATTTCTGCCTTCATAAGAATTAAAAATTTGTTTGATCATGATAGTCAACTATGTGTGTGAAAGGTGTTGACAGGTGAGTAGGATGATAGTGGGGGGAGGGATCAATAGAAGATCAAGTAGGATAGTAAGATACACAACTCAATGGCACTGGCCTCCTTTCATTTTTCCAAATCTTGTTATCTTTAATGTGTTTTTTTTTTTTTTTTTGTTAGAACCATGAGGATGGTCCACCACCGAGTTTGCCACCTAAGCCTCCAAGCCCTTTGCCAAAGACATTGCCCATTCGGCCAACCACCTGGGTTGTCACGTTACTTATCTTGTTGACGTAAGTAGCCGGATCCAAAGAAGACGTCGATCCCATTCCAGCACTCCCTGTACTGCTTTGTGATGTTTCACTGATTTTGACCTTTGGTCGAGACTCTGCTTCTTCCTCCCCACCCATTTCATTATAGCCACTTTACAGCATAAAAATATTATTAGATTTCATCATTTTAATAAATTGACTGAAGATGTACCTCATGCCCATGGTAAGAGCGCAGGTAGCCTCCTCCGTCTGCATTCTTGTCGATACAGTCTGATACAGTCTCGAATTCAAATTTTCTTCTATGACGCCTTGTAGTTCAAAATCCGTGTACAATTTCTAACATTAGAGAAGAACGATTAGTTGTTTATCAAGTAGACGCACAATAACTGAATTTAGTCAATAAATAAAAAAGAATTTCGGTGAGTAAAACGTAAAAGATATTAGTTGGAGAACAAAAGAAAACGCGTGTCTTACACTGATCCATGCCACGTACAAGAAGCTACTACGTCACGATAACAGACTACTCTATTTTTCCAGCACGAATCAGCTGTTGTTGCTCGGTAGCGATACGCTGAGCTACTACCACAGCGTCACGACCGTGGAGCGATGTTGGCAACATCCCGTGGACTTCTAAATCAGCAGGCAATTTCTACACTCAGGTGGTCGAGGGACAACCAAATAAGGTTGTAAATAAAAGAGTTTTTAAAAAAGACCATGCAGGGTGAAAATCAAAGGTAACTACTACGACTGTTAAAAGTTTTCGAAACTGAGCAGATCACAAGAAAAAACTACCTTGACAATGTGAGCCAAGCAAGTGCATTGATAAGGATGGAGAGAGTGGTTCATCCGGTCGGCCAGCCATGTTCCCAGCATTTGAATCTGAGCCGCGTACCATGCCTGAATTAGATACTTGTTATTATTAAAGATTTCAAGAACAGATTATTAAATTAACGTGTTACGTCAAACAGGTTGAGAATCCAGAGTTCGTCATTGACTTTGCTGCGGATTTGGTCCATGGAGTTCCGGGTGAAGTTCACGTACGATTGGCCAAGATCCCGACCCGATCCCGAAACATTCTGCTTGTACTGTCATCGGTTAAACGCCATCCACGACAGAAGGTATGCACACACACAAACGGATACCAGCAGGAGAGGGAAAGTATTTCGATTTGGAGTGGAGAAACGAGAGCAGAAGAAAGGGGAAAGACAAGACAATAGAAAAACAAACAAAAAAAGAAATTGTAAGAAAATTCATGCGTAGATATTCGTGGCAAGGCCACTTGCATAGATGAAAATAACTGCAGAACTAAATAAAAGATAACGATTCAAGATTTAAAATTCCATAAACGAGACCCCTGACAGCGAAAATGCTGTATCGTCGACCAAAGGAAGTAAAGGTAAGCCCAGAGGGCAAGCCAAAAGATTCTCATCAGTGGCAATGTGAAGGTTAAAAAGAGAACAGTCGGCATTCAATGGAAATAACAGGAAAGAAAAATCATTCGTGAACGTTGAAACGAGATTACCGTAAATGAAAGGATTGACCCAAGGATAGAGCCTTCGTCATAGCGTGCCAACTTGCTGATCACCGACTCGAGAACTGACAGCAATCGGCTAACAACGCCTGGCACAGACAATTGCGATAATAAAAAGAGCATGTTTTAAGAATCAGTAACAAATTTTACCTTGGGACATGGTGGAGGAAGTTCTCTCGATGAGCTCATCGATTTTGGTATGATATTGATGCTGTTAAGGAATTCAGAATCAGACAGTTTGTTTTCGCGATGCACTTTGCATAAAATTACCACATCGACTCCGTCAACGGCACAGAGTTTGAAAGACTGTTGCTTGGCATCGAGCACCACGTTGACCATGGCACAGAGTTCAGCAGGAAGGACATAATCTGTCGAATTGAAAGTGACTCCTTTTTTCAGCCATTGTTGGAAAGCGTTCTCTGTCCTGTAATGTTTAGAAACGAATGATGTTTACATGTCTTTTGACAGAAGAAACAAGAAGAAAACCTTTGAATGCATGATTCAATCATGTCACAAGCCATGAGTTTCAGTCGTTGTTCCAAGTGACGGGCAAACTCGGCATCCGGCCAATGCAGATCGTGGATAAACGACTGGAGGGCATCTAACTTCCAAAAAAGGTCCTCCGAAGTGGAACAGCCATTCCTGTTTTAATAAACGATTAATGTCAACCAAATCAAAAACGATAAAACGTTAGCGTTTCTCACCCTTTGATCTCCCACTTTTCTTTCTCGAATCCCTTATGAATCGATTGGGCTATGCTGGATTCCATGAGATCTACATATCTGACTACTTGTGGCGCAAACGTGTCACGCAAATGTTGATGAAAACGACCGTTCTTCAGATTATCTGCAGTTGCAAATCAGAATTAGTGCAAACGTTCGATTCAAAGTTATAGGAATTAATTCACCGTCCATCCTGAGGTAGTCGTTGAGGATCTGGAACAATGGGAACGAATCCCAGGTGTCAGGCAGTTGTTCAGCTAAGACGGCGTCCATATCAACCGCGAAGAAAGACCAGAAAATCTCGGCGTGTTCTACCAGGAGATCACTGAACCAGGCAAATGCCTGCGTTTGAATTCAGCAAAATTTATGTTCCATGTCATATGCATAAACTTCCTTAGCACTACGAGCATCTATTTGACGATTTGGGTCTAATATTATTATAGGCATCATGTGTCTTAGAAGTTAAAGAGTTAACAGCTGGACAATTAGAGCGGTGATGGGCAGGCAAATCAAGACGTTAGGGTGTGTGAAAACTAACAGGAAACAGAGTGAAGTAAGACAAGGAGAAGCCGTTCATACTCACTTGATCCTGATTGTGCGAATGAGAGGGATAGAGACAGATTTTGAGCGACAGTTGAGTAGTAGAGAAGAGGGAAAAAACAGAGAGAAAGAACAGAGATGAAAACACACATTATATCTGTATGTGAATCGAAATGAAAGTTGACGTCGAAAAGCGAAAATTCAATGGCATAAAAAATGTGTGAGAAGAATTCAAATGAAACATGAATAGAAACTCACCCCTTTGAAAGCCTTTAGGACACAAGAGACACCGAACAAGCAGCAAGGCAAGATGGTTTGAGGGTCAAGAAATCAGAAAGAGAAAAAGATAAAAACCAAGACTAAGAATGAAGCCCAAGTGTCTTCAATGATGAAGATGGAACATTTATATAGACGAGATGAATCAGATTGAAATATTAAGCGTCACATTGAAAATAAGAAGAGAGAGAGAGTGTGGCTGTTGGAACACGTAACGGCTATAGCACAAAAAGGCAAAGCCAAATAAGGCCATTTATAGGATCGGCAGCTTTTGGTTATGTAGGGTTAGTGGCACCAACTCTTTCACCTTACAATTTCATAACACAACATTGTTATTTAGATTTACCATAGTTTCCGTAAGTGCTGCCACTTCCTCATTACGTATCAAAATTAATTTATAATCAACTGGACTGTTACGTTACCTCGGCATAGTGTTCTTCATTCTGTTGGAGTAGATCGACGCACAGTTCAGCTAAATGGATGAGATCTTCCAGTTTCTTCATGGGAGGTACGCCCGGTTGTTCGCCACTCAAATCATCTGTGTTGGGTAGACGATAGAAATTGATGGAATTAATGAACTACGTTAAAAAAACAAGTCATATTAGGCATAGCAAAAGCAATGGCATTTACCTTGAATCGTAGTTTCGGCTCCTATCGAATAAAAAAGCAATGCGAAATTTTGAAAAAGCATCAGAATAAAAATTCAGAACCCAACAACTGAAGAATGAAACTCACCTTCCACTTTAGCTTCGCTGGCCAACTTGTTATAGTTGATGAGCGCCGCATTCTCCAGACATTTCTTGATGACAGCACGAACTTCTTCTGCTGGGACGGGAGTCATTATGTCCTTCATTAAGACCTAAAGATTGCAAAACACGCATATTTGAACGAAGCACGTCTTTATTGGAATTCTCGTATTTCTCTAATATATCCAATTCACTCACCCGCTCCATAAGTGATAGGGTAGCTTTCAATGCTCCTTCGGGACGACCAAACGGAAAACACGATCTATCGAACACATTTTAGTGAAATACAAATAAAGAATAACAACTATTTTTAGAACCCCTTTTTAAAATAATTTACCTAAAATTGGTGATTTGATATTCAAGACGAACACGAAGCCGCTCCTTGATTTCTTGAAACTTGTCCTTTTCCTCGTGCGTGACTGTGCCCACGCCATCGGGTCTACAAATAGGGAAGGTTCGTTAAAAATCAGACCACATTTTCCGACTGATTTCTTTCTGTGTCGGCATTCAAGACAGAACACATTGATTTGCTGAACAGAGGTTTTGTTCTGGAGTGGGAAGATGCTCGCAAGCAAACGAAAGGTTTCAGTTTTCGTTTAGTGTGCGTCACGCACGGTTGAAACGGATTCGTCACACAAGGACAAACGTACAGGACGAACGAGAAGGTAATACTGACCAACTGAATCCATCAAAAAGGCGATCGGATAACTCACGATCAAATCACAGATTTCACTACGAATAACTGGTAACAAAAGTAGGGGGTCACAGAAAATGCATTACCGACAAAACGAGTTAGGTAATGGGAACAAAAACAATTCAACTACACAGTAGGAGTAGGAAAGTGTTAACAGAAGGATGTTCCAGAGCGATGAAAGAGCCTACCTGGCAGGGGCAAGCACATCCCCGTCCGAGTGGCTACTTGATTATGGTTTTGTTTTTTAAAAGTAAATGTTTCGTTTTGTTTATGTTTTGGATTTTGATTTTTAAACAGACAGCAATCATAGCATTAATGGATACGGTGTTTGAACGTGTTAAGTTAAGTTTTTGTTTGTTTTTGGAGCCGATTTAAAGAGCAGCAGGCGTCGGCAGGACAAAAGAAAGATAAAGAAATAGAAGATAATTACGAAATAAAATTTGAAAAGAAGATGGAAGTAAAAACGAAAAAAATATTAGAAGCCACCACCAATGAGCGCTTCAGTTTAACGATCTACTTGCCCAGGGCAATTAACACGATGATACTGGACGCAATGAATGCATCTTTAGTTTGGCCAACAGCTATTTAAATGAAACAACTCAAATATCGCATTCTGAACAGCAAGATAGGCAGAAAAAGGAAAATGTCCCCCTTTCAATGGCTTTTATCATTTTTTACACACCAAACAATAGGTTTGTTATTTGATTCAAACTGGGGTATTTAATGAATATCAAAGTGAACGATGGGTTGTTAACGATAGTAATCTGTTTAGAAACTTATGCAGCTGACTGCTAAATAGTTATTTATGCAAAGTATTGAGCGCGATAAATCGCGGCTTGCGAAATAACCCCAAAAGAAATTAGCAATTTGCCTCCTTCACGGAGGAAAATTATTAATTGTAGTTGAACGTTAAATAATACTATAGAGCAAGAATGATCTCATACCGATTTCCGTGTACGTGCGACGCGCAGAAGGCGAAAGAATAATGGATCAGTGTGGGATCAATCATCATTCCGCGTTCGGCTCTATAAAGCAAATCGGCCAAGTAGTACAGATGTCGGTAGCATCCCCTTACTCCGTAGCGAGCGCAATACTCGTCTAGGACGAAGATTTGTCCGGGTGAGAACCAGCCCTATTGCAAAAAAAAAAAGGATGATACAACAACAAAAAATAAATAAGATGGAGGAAGGAAGTAGGACGCGTCTGAGATACCAAGGATGCAAAAGGGTCATTCAACCGAAAGTCCAGCGTCAGCGTTTGGACCAGCTTGAAAAGGAGCGAATGGTCGAATTTAACAGGATCAGCCGAAATGTATTCCTCCATTCCGTGCTTGCGAGCACGATCCGTGTCTGGAAAATTAATTAAATTTAGCGTTGTTTATTTTGGCTGGGATTTTCGAACTTGGAACGGTGACAATATACCTCCTTGTATTTTTGCGATGGTAGAACTTTTGCCCGATGGTGTCAGAGGCGGCGTAGGCTTGTGCGACTGTCCAGTGGCTCGATAGAGGGCCATCACCCAAAGATGGGACTCTGCTTCGTCATCGGCAGCGAAGACGACACTATCGCCTTCCTTGACGGCGTTGAAGAAAAACCGTCCGCCATCCAAATCTGATGCTCCGAAATCGAAAAACCAAATTCATTCGGCCGTTGACAAATAACGACATGAGTGCCAGGCTTTTCCTTACCCATTCCCACCATCAAATTGGCTGCAGATATGGCACACAAAATTCAACAAAAAAAAAGAATTAATTTATCTTTACATTGTCACTGGAATCAACACAACAATGCAGGAAAAGCTAAACAGTTGATGTGTGCAAACGAATTTGTACGAATGTCCTTTCATATCCTAACGAGCCTAACATGCGTGCAGAGTTATCGTTGCTTCCCCGTTTCGCATTCAAAACCCGGCGCGGGAAAGGGCGTATGGACGTCCGCCGCGGTTTCCGTGACTTGAAAGCGTTTGGATTATAAATGATGTCAAGTGCGGAAGAAACGACAGTCTAGTAAGTACATTTGTTCTGTCGTTTCCGGCCATCACCCAACAGCAGGAAGTGCATTCTAATATGAGCCCGAAAAAAAGGCCTTACCGCTGGCAGCCTCGATGTAGTCGACTGTATAGCCATCCAACTGGAACATTTCGGACGGTTCCGTCTTCTTCTCCTTGTAGCTGCACATTGCAAAGGTGTATTGCGATACCTGAACAAGGACGTAATAGCGTTTCTTCCATTTCTTCCAAACGCCTTTGCCCCAAGCGTACAAGTACCTGGAATGAAAGCGTTGGACTTACTCTGTGTCACATTACGAGAGTTGGATCGAAGAAGAGTATCGATTTATGCGTTAGGCTACATGCGGGAATAAGCATCCCAAAAAAATTGAATTCTTTAAACTCACCCGCAATGTTTCATATTGAGCGGCTTGTCCATGCGGCACGCGATTTTGATACGCAAGTCTTTGTCGGTGGCGTTTTTAGGAACTTCCATTTTATGCCATTCGGGGAACTTAACAATTAGAAAACAAAAAAAAATAAATGCAAAGAAAGAAGAATTGAGGAAAACGTGTAAAGAGAAATACCTTGGAAGCTAACGGAGTAGGGCGAAGAACGATCCTTCCAAGCTCCTTGTCTTCAAGTGCAAACATTCCTTCAGCTTCGGCGAAAAGCTTCATCTTAACTTGAGGCAGCGGGTGAGTGGTAGTGAAATCGCCCTGAGTGTCCCACCTGGAAAATTGTTTGAAAATGTTTAGAGATTCTTAACGCAGAGCACAAAACAGCAAAATTTCACATAGGTTTCGATGCTTCCGCTTGGTCCGTCTGCAATTTTTCACCGCCTTCTACTTCCATGGTGCAGTAGACTATGCGATTGGGTGCCAAGGATTTCAATCCTTTCACTTCCATGATGATGACCTGTCGCCGGAGAAAAATGAAAATCACTATAGAAACCATTCCAAGTCTAAACATTTCGTCAGTGAACGAATAAACAATAAAAATGCGAATGCAGCGCGATGTTTGCAAAAGTGTTGACTTTAAATGCGGAATTGAATCGCATATTTCCATAGTGAACTAGTGAAGAAAGGAACGTAACATTTTCCTGGGCGGAGGGTTAATACAAGAACGGATCGATCTGAATGATTCAGACGCCATCGGGAGAAAAGAGGCCGAGTCTGGGGTAAGAATAAGAATACAAAGAAAATGAGGGGAAAAAAAGAGGCAAAGAAAAAGTTAGCGTGTGAACGTCTCGTCAATAGATGAGCCCAACGGGAGCCATTATGTGCCTGCTGACTGCTGTTGGTTGAGAGCGAATAGATAGAAAAGAAAAAGAAGATGATAAGGTTTTTCGTTGTTGCTGAATTGGCTTTAGCCAATCGGATTTAGAACGATGAACCACTGCCAAAAAAGTATGGCGAATATTTCCAGGAAGAGAGGAAGCTGGAAGCCTACACTATATCTAAAAAAGAAGACTATCTCTGATTGGTGGTACAGCTTTCATTGGATCCTTCGTGTGTGGCTTGTTTTTTTGTGCTACCCCAATCGACAATGTCAGAACGATATCAAAGTCAGCTTTAACACTATTCGTTAGTTGACGTACATCAACAGGCTCAACGGAGGATTACTCAACTATTCAAATGATTACAGCATCTCATTTAAATACGTCAACTTCATTGGACTTGTACAATGTCAGAGTTTGTTTTTCCTCAAAATTCGATCGCTTGCTATTCGTCGTAACTTTCAATTTGAAATCCTGCAAGTTCCACTCAGCAACATTTCTATTTGGGAGCTGTCCTCTTTGCTAGTACTTAAGAACGCAATATGGCCGAAGAGTGGGATGCAGCTGCAGGGATTATATTACGGAGACAGAATAGATTCATTAGCTAGGGACACAGTCCCATTCGGGAGAACCTTTCTCTAGCTAAACAGCGACTGCCTTTGATGAAAAAAGGCAACCGAGCGAAGAAGGAACGCTAGCACGAGCCGATACAGTACTCTTCTTTTTTTAGACTTTCCCCTTGGATTCAACAACAGCCATCAGAAATATCACGTTGATATACAAAATAACATCTAAATAATTGAAGGGAAAAAATCTCTTCATTCAAATCAAGGAATGGCGGGCGCACGAAAACGGCAAAATAAAACACCGAATAAGAAGTGGATAAAGGAGGGAAAAAAATAGCAGTGACTTTAGGGTCGGTCTGTATCGATTAGTCCGCTTTGTGCTTTTAGCTATGACGCCGCGCGCGCGTCTACCAGCTAAAAATGCGGCTTCCGCAATATATATAGGACGGCCGAGAAAGAGAAATGAAAAAGAATAAAGAATTAGGAGAAGAGAAATAGAACAGAGAGCTGGAAGAAGAAAGAGGGCGGATCATAAATATAGATTGCGCCCCGGATGAAAGCTGTAGCGATGATTTCTGGTTCAAAATCATCCATCAAAAGTTCTCATTTTGCGAAAAAAAAAATACGCAAGCAAAGCGGACTGAGAGCTCTTAATTTGCACAATAAGACTTTTTTTTTTAACGAAACGTACCTCGAGTGTAAATGACAAGACGATATCCATTTTAGACAGGGTAGATTCTCCATCGGGTCCATCCTGATCTAATCTGGAAAGCGATCCTTGAGATCTGTGTGGGGGAAAAAAACCAAGCAAGAAATTATGATGAATTCTCTGCGTTTTTCTTGCGCACACACAAGCGACAATAGCAAACAAGGAAAAAGCAAACACACAGCTGGGAAACGCTCATTTATCAATTGGCGAAGCCCCGTTTTTTCTCTCACAATGATTATCAATATTGACTTTAGTTATTGGAAACATGATAGCTGTTCTCATATTGTGAGTGGGATTTTAAAAAAAACGATACATCAGGAAAACTCTTTCTAACACGATGCACTTGCCTGAGCAACGAGCTCCTCCGTTTCCTGACAACGCAGCCAAGCAACAGCAGCGGTGAGTTGACGGGAGAAGATAAAACATTGGAAAACGATTAGATTTTAGAGGGGAAAAAAGAATATTAAGCGAGCAGCGATGGCAGAAGATGTAGTAAATATCGGCTGTAATAATGGCTTGTTATATATTAGTTGGGTAGCGATAGTTATAGAGATAAAGAGAAAAGGGAAAAACGAAATGGCTCTTTTACCCGCTGACGTTGTAGCGTTTGAAGCGTTGCAAACCGTAGCGTGAATCAGCTGAACCTTTGCTGACTGGCAACGATTCTAAATTGGCCATCAGCAGGTTGATGGACGATTTAAGTTCTTCGATGTACAGCACCTCCATCTCTTTCAAGACGAATCTTGGCATCAGTTTCCGGTTCTAAAAGAAATTTTTTTTTATTTAAAAAAACGCTTTAAGAAAATTGTAAAAGAGTGTGAAAAAAGAAATGAATCTCTTCGTCAATCTTTAGGATCGAAGACAGACGCTGGAAGGAAACAATCGTGAGCCAGACACTCCGGCACATGTCAATGGCCGTGAAAGCGGAATACCGTGTGTCACAAACAAGTAAGATGGAAAGGTTGATTGGTAGTTGGAATGGAAGCAAAAAAAAAGAGCATCGAATATCACTTCCACGCTGATACATTGATCCAGAAAATAAGCAAAGATGAAAAAAAAACCTTTTCCATTTCCGCCACTTTTTGTAGTCGACCATCCAGTTCTCTCCGGATTGCGGCCGCTTGTTCATCCGACGAATCCAGCTGTCAGCACCAGAAACATGAAAGAAAAAAATAAATATTTTTCGTTACATCATTGTGGTATCATTGCAAAGCCTTTCTTCCTCGTTGGACGGATATACGAACTTGTAAGGCGTTGAACAGCAGCTGATGTTCGAACTTTTTGACCCCGAGAATTTGCTGAAATAGGTCGTAGAGTTGCTCTTTGGACAAGGCCAATTCACTGTGCAATGTTTGGTTCATCTGCGCTTGCTGCTGTTGCTGAGATCTCGGTCCGCCTCCAGGCCTTCTCGAATCGTCCTCGCCGACGCCTTTTACAACAAAAAGATCAAAACTTCAGTTTTATGAAAAGAATGATTTCCCTCGAATATGAAACTACGATCTTTTCTTGCCAGTCCCTTCGTTAAGAAATCATACACATTGAATAGGGAATCGAATCCTTTCCAAGGAGAAATTGTTTCTAATGATGTACGATTTGAGGGCACACATTCCCAACTTTTACAGTCACACAAACTGATTATAAAGGCAATGTGCATTTAAAAGATTGAACACCATTTTTAATAACTGCAAGAGAGGAGGTCTATTCATTGACCTCTGTATGGCTAGTCAAGTAGAAATTAAACTGCAGTGAGGCGAACGGAATGGAAATGAAAGATGCCTATCGTACGTGTACATCACAAATTTCATCTTTTCCATTTCATGAAAATGCTTAGCAACCTACAATTTTAAATATCAGAAATAAAGCAAAGAAAGGAAAAAACCTTTAAAGATGGCGTCGAATTTAACCATCCAAGATGTTAGAACCGTCTCTTTGGAAAGACCATCGATGTCAGGCAACGATCGAACTCGACGTTCGACACTCAACCGGAACACATCGCGAAAATCCTGGGACGAGAGGCCACCAGCCGTAACGGCATGAAGGACTCGATCGGAGCGTAAAAACAGTTCAGTGTAACTCTGAACGGCATTGTGAAACGCTTCGTCAGCCAGGATGGGTGTCTCGCCTTTCAGGAAGCTCTGCATTTGCCGCAACATTCAAATGTACATGCCACGTTATCCTGGCCATTTAACAACAAAAAAAGTACCTGGAAGCGTTGCTGGAGTGACTCAAGCTGTTGTTTAGTGACTTTGAGTTGTCTTTTGGTCATGTCGGTCGGTTGTTTGGCGTTGAAAGGATAGGCGATGCAACGTGACACGAAGACGTACAACTGAAGCCGACGTTTCCTCTCCTCTTCCTCTCGCTCCTGTCGATCCAGAAATTTAGTTAGATTGACCACCATGGAACGTCTGAGAAAAAAATCAAGTCACCTGAAAATCCTGTTCGTTTTTATCGCTGGAGAGCGACGGCGAAGGCGATAACGGCCTGGGTAGGGATCCGCTGCGGTGGGAGGAATTGAGCGAGGGCGAATGGGCCGGCAGGGTTGCGGTCGTTGAAATGGAAGTACCGCCATCTGGCCCCAATCCTGGCGATACGGACCTACTTTTATAAGAGAAAAAATTATAAAATGTGAGTACGATATTACACTGTGTACTTCAAACGTCGCCTGCAGGATTCTTCTCTGTTCCCTTTCTGAAGGCAGGGGCCCCGACTTCTATTGAAGTTGTATATTGCCCACATACATCAAAACTGGCCGGGCGTGTTTCAATCAGTTTCGGACTTTGGGTAGCTCAAACGTTAGATTCTACGTAAACTTGGGTCCCATCAGATTCTCGTCGGTTTTGCCCAATTACTACGTACCCCAACTTTTTGCTACAAAAACGACATTGATGAATCGGCGGGCGGGGTCAAAAAGAACGGACACAAGTCTTCCATCACGACAGGAAGCGATATCGAATTAGTTTTTTTAAGGAAATATGATCGACCTTTACCGGAAATGCCTTTTTTATGTGCTAGGAAAGATTCACTGGACATCAATGTCTTCTAGTTGCTGGCCAGCTCAATGACGGACATTATCCGCGTGGGCAATCTACCCGACGGATCTCACAATAGGTGATCCATCCCTTTTGACAACAACCCCGCACAGTAAATAACGCAATTTAAAAAAAAAAAAAAGGAACGGTCCGTGATCCGCACAAAAAAGATTGCGGATATTGATGTAGCAGCAACGTGACAGTTTTCTTCCTCTTTTTGTTGCCCTCCTTCTGTCTTTGACTGTCTCCGTCTTAAAAAAGAAATTCGATTTGTGATATACCGCAGTGCGGGCGTAGGTGACAATCGGGAACACGGTGAACAAGGCAACGCCGTTCTTCAAAAGAAACTTTTCATCCGCATCTCACTTTTCCGGATGGGAATCCAATAAACTTTTTCTTCTCTCTCCAGTCCGTTTGAAGTGGAATAGAAAAAATAAAAGGAAAAATTTTAAGAGGTTATTGGGCAGAGGATACACAGCTGATCGATTATCGGACTGAGAGTTGTCACGTTGCCAGTTGAACTCAACCCGAGCAGCAGATTTATCAGGCCCCGCTGAAGGGACCCGAGTTATGTTTATCGAGCCGTGCGCACTATCCAATTTAACGTTTATACTTAAAATGTTTTGTCAGTTCAATTCCATTCGTCCCCCTTGATCCGACTCGCATTTCGCCTTACAGCTGACACAAATGCAGATGGACTTTTTTCTGTTACGTTATTAAATATCCACTATCAAGAGAGCGCTGAAGCTGATGGGTCCCGTCTATTTGAGACCATCAAGGGAACTCGATCTGTCAGTCGGGGAGGGTAAACTGGGGCTTTGGCAATCTTCCGTGTCATTGCCCAGTTTTTTCTTTATCACGAACCCTCGCACACGATGACCGAAAATGGCATCAAGGAGAAAACAACACGGAAACAAAAAAAAGACGAGAGACGTACTGATTCAATCGTATGAAAAGCTTTCGCATTTCATTTAGCCGGTGCGTTTCTTCAGCAGGATAGTCTCTCTAAGTCAATAAAGACTATGTTTATTGATCTTACGATGGCGAATGGCAAAGGCTTCGGTGGAAATATTCGACCAACTGTTGATTTTACGGGTTCCAACGAATAACACTCTCAAACGTCACCTATTTTCTCGTTTCGAAGAATACGCTGCCCATTATGACCCTGTCGTTCTCCCTCAATTTTCAACACTACACGATCGAATGGAAAATGACGGCCAAAGAAAGGAATGAATTCGTTGGCACCGCGTGCCTTGAATTAAAATGAGCGCTGTAGCTATAAAAAGAAGGAGGAAAAAAAAATAAAAATTGGATCTATCAAATGCAAACTCGCCAAGTGGTTTCTAGACAATCAAATTACGGCACGCAGAAAAGAAAAAAACAAACAATAAAACTGTTAACTGCATGAACGGTCGAGTTTTTTTCCCTTCACATAACCGGTAGAATTTGCGACTTAATCAATTGAATTTCCCTTCGGGGAAACAGATCGGCAAACGTGTGGCCAACTAATGAAAAAAAACGAGAATACAACGAGCCCGCATTTGAAATTCCCAGCTGATGGGGGCAAGCAGCAAAACTTTTTTTTTTCCTCGTTCACATTTATGGATATTTCCAGTTAAAGTTGGAGAATCGAGTCCCCCCCGCCAGTTGGTATTATTCGACGTGTAAACCAATTGAACGTTGTGTGCGTCTCCAACGCCCCTGCTCTCTGCGTGATGACGATAGAAAACAAAAAGAAAATGAAAATAATAATTCCTAGTGTGTCCAATTCGGCGAACATTCCTTTGTTGTTAGTCCCCCCTCCACCCTTGTTTGACTCTAACTAACTCTCGCGCTGTTGTCTTTAGTCGACCCGGGGCGTCAAAATAGCTTCTACTAGAAGCGAATAAGTCACGTATGTATACACGCAGCCCCGGAGCTTGATTGGATCACATGCTCTATAGGTGAAAAACAAAAAAAAAGAAAGAAGAGAAGTGCAAGAAAGGAATAAAAGATCAGGTCACGCGTTCCCCTCGAGTCTCTTGTCTCTTGCGGGTCTTGACAAATTCGTTTTGCTCCGACTCACTCAGTCAAAGAAAGCGACGAAGAGTTGTCATTCTCACCGTGTTACTACATCACTAGCGCCCCCCCCCCCACTATATCTTCCAGTTTTCGACGCTATCTTATAGACATGTATCCTATCGGTCAGGTCAAGATGAAAAAAACAAAATACAAAAACACATCCAGCTCTCTTGCATTGACGTCATACGACATGGATCAATTTCTCTTCAAAAGGAGTCAGACGCTCCACTTCTTCGGGCCCTTATCGGCCGGACAAAGACATTCAAACTGCGAAGAAAAGGGGGGAATAAGAAGATCAATGCTTTACCTGGGCAGACTGCCCGACGACTGTGGAACATCCAGACTATTGGAAGCTCCTCCTCCCCACGACGTTGCAGCTGTACTGGACGCAGCTCCTGCCCCATTGCCACCGACGCCAAGGCTGCTGTTGCCATGACCTGCAAGCTGTCCAGGAGCTATCCCAAATGTGTTATTGGGACCTCCTGCAAACGAGCCGCCAACGTCTTGGCCTTTGGCGGCCTTTTGCGAATGATGGTGATGACGATGATGTTGATGTGGCTCCTCAACTCCCTCCTCATCCGTTTCCTCTTCGGAAGAGCTGGGGTCAATCATGATACCGACTCAGGTAACAGCAACCGGATTCTCCTTGCCCGCTTTCTGCTCCTAATAAAGCCAATATGAATCAATAAAGAATAAGAGATGGCAAGGAACGTCATTGCAGATAAGAAAAATTGATCGCACAAGCAGCTGTACGTCAAACATTTGGTTTTCTGATCGAATCACCTTTAAATATCGAATGAAAGTATGAGTCGAACAACAAAGTAGAACTCGAAAAAAAAAATGGAAAAAAAAATTTGACTATGCAACGGTACGTATTCCAGGAATGAAAAGGGATATTGAAAAGGCCATTAGAAATGGATTAGGGAAGTCGAGCACGAGCTAGGCCAAACGTTATGCATTCCCCTTGAATTGCAAAGTCGATTGCGTGAATGTGTCATCGTGGTTCGTTTGTATTTTTCAGCGGACGTCACGCAAACAGCACCGTTACGAATCCTTCACGCACAAACTTTGAATCGATATCATCCATGCATTTATAGACGTGTGTACATGTAAACGATGAAGACGGGGCGGACAAAAACAGCGCAAAAGAAGAGGCTATTAAAAATCTCGGGTGTTTCGAGCTATAAAAAGCCCAGTTGACGATCGAGAAGATATCAAAATATACATTTTGTTACGCTCTATATTAAATGGAAATAAGAGTAGGAGGGTGCCATATCTTTCATTAGGGACGTTAAAAAAAAAAGACTTTGCTGACGGGCAACATCGAATGATTATTACATGTACATGGGGTTAAGTTACAGTAGACGGGCATAAATACGGCAGTGATGAGGGATCGTGCGGAGCTACTGTTTACAAAGAAAGAAAGAAAAAATAGAGTGCCTAATGCACTTACACATAACGCCGAGGACGTAATGGAGCCCTGGATGGTGCAGCACTCAAACATCCATCAGGCAAGCAGTATGAGTATATATATATATATATATATATGTATATATACACGTATACTGTAGTCCTGGACTCAAATTCGTTTTGACGTCATTCGATTAGGAAAACGTTTCATGTGTATACAGTGAATTAAGCAGCTTATTCTGCCCTGGTTATGATTGATAAAGTATACATTGCAGCTCTTATGTACAAGTTCCTTTACAAACTTAGCCGCATATGTAGCAAGTTATTGGCTTGTCCAGTGTACATTCACATAAAGTGCACAAAAATATCGACTTAGAAAAACAAGACAAAAATTGGGTTTTGTTTTCCTCTTTGTTCTTATCGATCCTGTTGAGAAAACGGGTGGTACTTTTAGAAACCATACCAATGAAAGGAGGAGATCCCAATATAAGGATATTGGAGGAGGGAAATCGATTGACTTTTTTTTTTGTTTTTATTCGAGGCGTTACGATTCGATGGTTTGGTTCTACTTGGCTGATAGCTGCTGGTTTTTATACAACACCATTTCCCCCTCTTTCTTTCTCAGGGAGATGCCCTCACGATAACTAGATGGGTATACACATCGCAGTTTATCGATACGTTCAAAGAGGGGTTTACGCACGGAACGCATTTTCATAAAAGCTGATCGATACAAAAGCCTAGGGCAAAGAGAATAGGCAATTTAAAAGGACAATACAACGTTGGCTATTACTACAGCACATAAAGGTTTAAATCATCATCATTACTATTAGACTGTAAAAGAAAAAAAAAAGAGTTACTGCCATTAAAGAAAAATGATAGTTGCAAGATGGAAGGGCGGGGAGTACTCAAGGTCTCCTTTTTAATGACGCTATACATCACAGAAATTGTGCCCGACGCTGACTGTTTCTCGCCCCACATTACAACATATGGGACCCAATTTCCAACACTGACGGTGACGAAACGTTTACCATGTTGTTCGTCCTATGCTGAACGATAAAGTACCCGAAAAAGAAATACGTGGGAGAAATGTTGCAGAACAAAACTCTTCCATCTCGTTCTTTTTTTTTTTTTTACAACCAACGATGTGATGCGTACGAAATACGAGCCTTTTTGAATTCTCGTGATGAGCGTGAGCGAGCGGGAACTGGCGTGTGGTATTATGAGCGTCTTGCCTGAGCGACAACAAAAGCTTTTTTTTTCAGCCTTCCATGTCCGTCTTCTGCGAAAAGTCCAGCATGGAACAATAAATTTCGACCAAAAAACAAAAGACGCGAGACGTGAATCATAATGGATGTGGTGGGTTTATTCGATGCTATAAAGCCCCCCCCCCCCTCCCTCCCATGCTGATCGATCTGCACGGCAGTGTCGTCCGGTTGATACCGTCTAGTACACATGTATCCATCATATTAGTTGATGCATGCCGGATTATAGGAGTAAAAGTGGCAACTATGTATAAACTCGATGACAAAAGGATGAAGCAAGGGCCTGTCGTTAATCGTCATAATAATATAGAACGATATGACAAATGCGGGAGTTTAGGAGGTGGACGATAAGGTTTTACCCACTCCTAAAAGACTAGACGGCAAGCAAATATTGACTTGAGCATCTTCAGATCGATGCAATAACAAGCTTAGCGGCCCCAATTACTATATACAGACATGACAATGACGATGGCAAACACAAAACGTAGATGTCAAGGCGGTGGCAACCGAGACATAAATATTACAACGACTTTTGAGAGAATTTACTTTCAGTGATTACCATTGTCATTGTTTATTTAACGAGAATAATTTGAATTTTAAAGTAAATCGAGTCTAGACAAAAGATACTCGATTCACATCTTTTGAAATAGAAATTTTGGGGCAACGAAACAAAGCAATCGACTTAAGAGTTTCTTTGTTGGCACGCCACCCCGATGGGTACGTTGAACTTGGAATGAAAAAAGCACAAAACTTACAAAGAAACGAGATCTACTATTACGTGGACTTCGCTTTCAACCTTGGGTTAAGTTGAAAGTCGGCTAGATTCATTGAAACACTGCAGCGTTAGGAATGAGATGACTTAGGAAACAAAATCCGACAGAGTAGGACATTTTGGTAGACAAATCTATTCGAACAACGTACCAAAATGTCCCAAAGTAAAACAGTAAATCCCATTGGTAACTTACCTCGTGGTTGGCTTCGTGTAACTGCCAGTTACCTCTTTCCGCGAGCCAGTGCAGTTCATAATCAAATATCGGATGAGATATATGGCATGCTCAAGAAATAAGTCGGTGTGAACAACTTTTGGGGATTCAATTAGATATAGTCTGATATGTACGTGCATCGGAAAATAATATACGTTGCGTTTCAACTGCATAACTCTGAAAATTCAATTGTCAGCAGGACCTGAGCAAGACCTCACTACAAGAACTTTCCTCCGACTGTCTTATTTATCGATTTACGAAAACAGCGTTGCAACAACAAAATAAACTAAAAAATTAAAGCTTTTTCAAATAGTAATTTTGTTACAGTGAATTTAAGAGATTAAAAAATCTTAATTAAATCTTAAATAGCTCTTTTGAATAAATGCTTTCACTGGGAGTACCTGAAATCTAATTTTTATCTTTTTGCTTTCTCATTGTTGTGGATTTAAAACATTTGGCAAACATGAATTCTGAAAATATGGAAGAGAAGAATGTCGGCCATTTTGGATTATTTTTGTCACCCTACCTCTGAAAAAACGATGGAGCAACTAAGGTCAACCTTCTAAGTGTAAACCTTTTTCAAGGACAAAAACTGTCTGAATTTCGATCGAGCCACACAAACTTTCCAGTAAAATCGAACAAAAGTAGAATTAAAATAAGCACGAAATGAGGTACCTAAATAGCAACAACAACACACCCGAAAGAGACGAAAATCCATATGTAACTACAGCAATGTAACAATTGAAACTTAGCCAGACAGAAAAGAGAGGGCAAGTTCTTCCATTCCACAGAACAGCTGCACGAAAGCAAAAAGCAACTCACGGAAATAAGAGATTGTCACACAAAAACAGGTATTGGTTGTAAAGTATAGGGTTAACAAAAGAAATGGAACGACCGAGAGATCAATCGCCTTTTCACCCTTTTAAGGATAACAAATTTCATGTAATTCAATCATTTTTATTCTTAGCTGGAAACCAAATATACAGAAATATCGGGACAACGGCCAATTATAAACAGAAAAACGACCGTGGGCCAGTGGCCAGGACATGGAAGAAAAGAGGAAGGAAGGTCAGCATTTCGCTTATAACATCGTAAGGGTCTTCTTAGATCAATATGCGTAAAAGGGCGTGCCCGACTGGCCTGTTCTTCTCACCCTGTCAAACCAAATCAATCGTAGTTGGTTTGCTTTTTTACCTCTACCACTTCACGTTTTCTTACTTAATTTGGCTGAACTCTTTTTCATTTAGGTACACACCCAAACATCGTGATAAACATCGGACAGTTCGCCAGAATTTTCGTTCCTGACATCAGACGGATACATTCAAATGAAAGGAGGACAAGTCTTTCAACGAATGGAATCAGGATTTCTTGTTGGCAAAGAGATGCCTTCCGCCTGTGCCACGCACTAGCTATCTATCTCCCTTCGTATGTTCTAGTAAGTATAAGCTCCACAGTGTTGTTTAAGAGATAAAAAGATGATGTTGGCTTATAATACGGCAAATGAATCGAGCGTACATGAAAGGAAAACGGTTACGAAGGGACCCAATTCCATGAATTCCGGCCACGTTCCGCCACTCATGAAGGCTGAGTGGAGTTGAATCCTCCTACAAAACAACAAATGGGCTTCCCTTCTTAGTTGGCAGTTTGTTCGACAAACAAGAGCCGCTGTCTCAGTTCTCTTCCATATTCTGTTTGTGTGTGTCAACAGGAACCTGAGTCCAGGCCGAGGGCACAGTGGCCAGGGATTCTTATCCGTTCCCCACACACCGCGGTCATAATCCGTGTAGCAAGTTGCTTGCCTCACTCAGATTTCAGAAATTGTAGAAAAAGAGTCGATCGATAATTCAAAACTTTCATCATCCGCTGAAGTAATGGCGGAATTGCCCCTGAAATGGATACCTCCCACAAATGTTACAAACAGATTTGATTCCCAACCTTGAGGCGACAGTGCTTTATGGATCCAAGGATGCATCAACCTCATTATGGAGTTTGCATCATACGCTCATCTAAGGAAGACTCATCTCCGTGTGACCCAAAGAATCGTCGACGCTGTGAATGACAATGAGATCTAATAGTGGGCCACTATTTTCAAGGAGATTACAGCTGAATATCACGATCCTCAACTCAAATTATCGTCAACTTGGAATGCTAAATAGGTGTTGAATTTCTCACTTCATATTTTGCCGAGATGAAATTCCAATGATATATGATGGTTGCCAAGCAAATCATAAACGACTACAACATCGATCGATCCCATTTTTCAACGTCCTTGCTAACAATAAAACGAGACGTCTGGTGAGACAATAATACTCCTAAACACTGCAAGATTTTAATGAAATCTTTTCTTCTTAAAAAAAGAAAATCGTCATATTTGTGCAGCGATCGATCCAAGTGTGAAGTCAATGCCTTCGTCAAAAACCCCACAGAAAAACAAAGCCAAAATAAATGAAGGTTTCAGGGCGATCTCATCTGAGAAGGCGATTGTGTGCCTTAGAAACGCACGGAACAATAGACGATATAGCTTTCCAGTGGCTCATCAGACGACGAAAGGATTGCCAATCGCTGCAGATGACTTTTCACACAAGATTTTCTATTTCTTTTTTCGTACACTGGACGATTGCGATTGATTGCGATTTTTCATCAAAACGCAAACAACTGAAGCGAAAAGAAGACACTCAATGGATCTCCACCATCGCCATGAGACTCGTTAATAAACAGAGCATGAAGCCAAAAGGTTGAGTGGTTTTATCGAACGGATGACGGGTTTTGGACTCGTGATGATAATCATAAAAGCGGAAGCAAGAAGAACCCAACGAAACTGCTCTCTTCTATATTGTTTATGTCGTTCGTCCCCTCCTCTTTATAAGATGTCGCAAAGGACTCGGACGTCGTTTATGTAATAGGGATACTATTACCGCAAAAGAAAGAAGAAGTTGTCGTTAGAAACGTCCGCCAGCGGCGTGAATTTTACTAGTACGGCTCTATTCACGCACTGATTTTGCGCAGAATGAAGATGGTCGCCCTCTCTAAACAATTGAGAAACGCTAAGGCTTTATGTCTCATTGTACAGTCATGGACAATAAGAGAAGGCCAAAAAATAAAACATTTCAGTGATGCGGTAGTGTCCTTTTCACGCTCCCGTTCGACTCTCTCCCCCACCAGTTCCCTCCCCCGTACATTGGCCGTTCAGCAGCAGTTGAGAGTCTCTTTCCCCGAGCGCAAAGGGAACGATCAATACGAGGTGGTTGCATCCCCAGTACAGAAAATACGGAGAAAAAGAAAATTATTCTATGCGTACGTGGAAGAAAAAGAGCTAAAAGTTAACTGATATTAAAAAGGGAAAAAAGTTTAATATTTCGTTATAATATTAAGCCTTTTTTCTTTAGTTTTTTTTTTTCTTGAACAAGTCCCGTTTCTAAATTGATAATAATCCCTAGACAGCAAAGGTTGCATTTTGTATTTAAAGCTGTTGACATTTACGTTTCTTCAGCTTTGTTACTGCTGACTCTTTTCCGTATCCTGAATGCGTCTGCGTTGCAGTCCACAACGTATTTCTTTTTGAAAGGGTAAGAGTTGGCTAGCTCTATCACGACTTCCTCCCCGCCCGTTTTCCTCGTGAATGCATCGTGAAGTGGTGGAGGACGTAGCGCAAGTCGAGCGTGGGACTACTAGTTCCACGTTACATGACTCGGCTTCGTCATTGCAAAAGAAAACTTCTTGATCGATCTCAGCTAATCAGATGTGGGCGTAGAGATCGTCCAAAATGAGGGCAATGTCCAAAAATGAATTTCAAAATGAGGTAAAGAGAGGAAAGCCGTAAACCAAGCACAATTTCCTGCCTTTTCTAATCTACCAAAAACATGGAAACGCACAAATAAGAGAACATGTTTGATCAGCCCTCCTTCCTCGTCTCGTTATTGCAATTTGTATGGGACGCAAAACGATCGGCAAAAACCCGAGCAAACATCACCGTGTTTGTCTTTATTGGTTTTACAAACAACCCAACATGGATGAAAAATGCTGAGTCAAAAGACAAATCAAACGCTAATAAAAACCCACGAAACTTGAAAATACACGGCGACTTTAAATCAATTTGGAGAAGAAAAACGATTCCGGCTCGTCAGGATCGCTTTTTTATTTTTCAAAGGGGAGGAGTGTAAATCATGGTCGTTGCTCACACCCGCAGCAACTGACAAGAACCCGAAAATCAATACGGATTAAGTCCTACACCCACAGTCACTGCAAATAACATTTTACAAAAGAAAGAAGCCGAAGAGTACAAAAAATCGACAACCGTTCGACGTGTACGAATGGAATAATGTATGTCATTGGGAGCATCAATAAATCCCCCCACCGTGTGATTCCGAACCCCAACAAAAAACATTTGCGGGCAAAGGGGTCTATTGGAAAAGATAACAATGTGATATTACTCACACATCAATGAATCCTGATACGTCGAAAAAGAAAAAAAACTAACCTTTTTTGTTGGTCCCTTTTGATCCAAAATAAATTGATGCGAATTAAATTCGTTCCAGGAATATATACGAATAGGAAATTGCGTGGCTAACTGGCCCCGTCGGTTTTTCCCGGCTGTTGGTACCAAGAAAAACTATCGCGTGTGTGTGTGTGTGTCCACGTCACACACACATTGACAAGTACTCCACGTTCGTCAGAAACAGGCACACACAACACTGTAGACGACACACCAACTATACAAAACACACACACGATATTTCGAATTAAACAGAAAATCCTGGCGATGACACACACGCCGATGTGTTTTTGTTTTAAAGTAAATGTTCAGCCATTCGAGAGAGTCTGCTTCGATAATCAAGGCACTTTTTTTTTGTTTGTTTTGTCAATAGATTGAAGACAAACGTCGAGATCCCAAGCTGCTGGTTGTTCTCGACTGCAACTACGACGGTTGTTGTTTCCAACAGCAGGCGTCGGATGCCTGTAAATCAAGTCCGAGCGGCTGACAAAACTCGTCCGCTATGATGGCTGCCGACCAACCGACAAAAAACGACCGGGCATGTACGTTGACGAGTGCTGCGCGCTCATGTCACCAGAACATAGGAAACACGGACCACCACTGTTTCGCGCAAGTCTCTTTCACGACGACTGCAGAGTGCGCGCGTGCGTATCACATCCGCTGATTTTTTTTTCGTCCCTATCCTCTACATTTGGCCATCTGTGGTCTCGATCTCCAAACTTAAAAAAAAAAGGAAACAACTGACGTAACAGATTGTGTGTCCTCGGGTTGATATCGCCACTTAACCACGTCCGTTTTTAGAACCCCAACTTTGACAAGAAAACAATTCTTTATATACTGTGTTGCCTTTTTTGTTTTGTCTTTTTGTTTTCCCTACCATTTCGTGACAGTCGGCGTGCTAAAGCTTATCTGTCAGGATGCATGCTTCACGTTACAGTCCTCTTTATGTTCGATCCTTTCTTCTGTGCACTCCAAGAGCTATAAAGACGGCACATCAGTAGCCCACATCTTTCTTGTTTTCTGTAGAGGAAGGAAAGAGAGTCGATTATCGGGGACCACACACACAAAACCGCAAGGCAATCAACACTGAATGTACGTGCAACATCGAAATAGAAAGTCGATCAGTAAAGAGGACACGTTCACACAAAATACAAACAGAAATAACGATTAGCAGACGGATTTTGTTTTTAAGGATGTATATGTAGAACGGCTTGGCAGTTTATTTACAAAAATAAGTATATTTTTTGTTTGTATCGTATTATGACCCAGAAAAAAGTAAGAAGAAACAAGAGAACTAGTGCAAATATAAGAAGATAAAGTGATGTCTTGCCCTTTTCAAGGTAAGGCAGCTTTACATGTAACAAATTATTCAACATGCAAATCAGTTGGTTTTTCTGCTATTGCTGCTGAACAGGACAACAATTGGTTAAACCCGTTACTTCATTATTATTATTATTAATCATTATTTTTTTTTGTTGGTTTAAAAAGACTTGGATGAAAGGGAGGAAGAGCGTCGACTCGGGAGAGACCGAAGATTTTAACTTTTTTTTTTGTGTTTTTGTTTTAATGTTTACAAGAGAATATGTGTTTCTAAAAAACAAAGATTCCTTCCGATTCGATTACATGCGAGTCTGGTGAACCTTTGTGACTGGCTTCAAAACAGGTTCTAAGAATTCCTTCTTTTTCAGCATTCAGTAGAAGTCGGACCCGGCGGAGCCGCGTAGCGATTGTTCTGAAGAACTGAGGCCTCGGCTTCGCACAAATATTTGCCTTGATATCAAAGGGATTCACATGTTATGTAAATCCGCAATAAAAAAAAAAAAAACAGTAGAGAACTATCTAAACTCACCGGCTACGAAACGTCTTTTGACCAAGGATGTCCGGTATCCTGTCGAGACCAAATCCATTTCGGCACCAGACATGGTGGAACCATCACAACCAAAGTGAGCAGTGATTGTTGTGGGGCTACCTGAACTGCCCGTGACGTTGAAACGGGCTCGTATTGAGCCCATGTTGGCACCATCCGCCTCCAGCGACATTTCCGGCAGCTTCCACAGTGCACGATTGCTATTTCCCATCCTGCAACGTTGGAATACCAAAAATGTCATCAATAAAATCACATTAATTCAATCAAGGAACGAAATGAGAACAATAGGAACATAATCGACTTGCCATTCTCCTTGAGGTTTGGCTTGCATCGACGTCACTGCTCCTTCGATCGGCACGGAAATCATGAGATTGCGCAGCGGTGCCGGAGTCACTTGGGCATGGGCGTTAAACTTGTAGTCTAACCGCACGTCCGTTTGCGACGGCTCGCACTTCCAATAGGCAACCAAGTGCAATGGCGCTGAGCCGGTACCACGTTGGGCCTTCACTTGATACTAAACCAATTACATTTTAGAAAGTCTTCAAAATTTGAACTCGTAATTTATGCAAATGATGATGAGGTGATTCCTTGCTATGCCTTGCCAATTTACCTTGAGGATATCCACATTGAAATAAGAAGCCGAAGGATTCTGTTCAGCTTGCCGCTTAAGGAGCAAAGTTAACTGTGGCATGTTAAAATGGAACACTGGCTCGACGCTCATCAGATCTTGTTCCCTAAAGTGAAACAGATGCATAAGCGAAACAGCATCAAGCATAGAAACATTTTAAAAGGAGTTAACTCACATGTTGAGCACTTGTTTGTTAGGAACAACGTTTTCCAGATTTTGAAAATTACGGATACGGAATGATATGGGCGGTATGTTATGGTTAGGCTGTGCATTGATCAACTGGACCAAGCCAGCTGGAAACGAGAGCATCATGTCACCGGTAATCCGAACTTGGCACCTACGGTGATCAATGAAAGTCTTAAATATTTTTGCATTTCTCATTAAACATCTTAACATATTGCGGAACAAATGGCTAACCTCGCCTCGTCGGTTCCGCGGAACAAGGCGTGAACAACTTCCTGGAATGCTACTGCAAGTGGGATACTATCGACAGCGCCAGCGCTTCCTCCTGGAGGCAGGCTGACAGTTAGTGGTGACGGTCCGGCAGATCTTGATCCCGGCCGGCTCAGTGATGTTGGTGAGGTCGACACGCCTGCAACGAGTTCGTGTAGGAGACAGTTAGCAATGAGATACATTCATCGAATTTGGTTTTTGTCAGACCTGATCTAAAGTCGAGGCTAAGAACAGACTCAGCTCGTGGCATGTTAGTTGAAAATGCGTTGGCACTGGGGGCAGGTGACGACTGAAGTGTAAGCGGGCTGGCAGCGGCCAAGCGGGCAGTGGCCTGTTGTATAACACAAGATTAATCCAATGCGTCCC
Organism: Daphnia sinensis; assembly: GCA_013167095.2. Taxonomy (NCBI): domain Eukaryota; kingdom Metazoa; phylum Arthropoda; class Branchiopoda; order Diplostraca; family Daphniidae; genus Daphnia; species Daphnia sinensis. The sequence goes on along the minus strand of CM023191.1, from coordinate 5,700,503 downwards.
TATTACAACGTCCCCTTCTTCCATTTCCAGGGGGATCAACTTGGATCTTTCGTCATTGATCGGAGCCAGGATGTAATCCTTAAGCTCATTCTGAAGGTTGTTTTCATTCTATTTTTATTTGGGGTTCGGATCGATTTATTTACCTCCATTCCTTTACGAGAAGGCGGCCGTGGGACAGCGATACTGCCGAGTGTAGGCGTACTACCGCGGGAATTCGGAGCTGGCAATCTTCCCTGTTTAGGAGGCAAGGCTGGAACGATTTCACCCACTTCATCAAATAAATCTTCACCAGCACATGCTGTTGAATAAAAAACAATTAATCAAAGACAGTGTGGTCAATCAAATTATTGTGTGGATCAAATTACCAGGTGTTGCTGTATTATGCCGATTCGAGGGCGATCCTGTTCCCGTAGGCGACATCATAGTACCGTAAAGGTGGCCAGGAGCGACTGTACCAGTTGGGGTGGATGTATTGGAATTGGTGGGACTGTGGAACAGATTCAGACCGACCAAGTCACTACTCGATTTCCTGTCAATCGACAACGTCATTTACATGAAAATTGGTCGTTATTAATATTCGTCCCAGTTCACTCACCCCATACTCAGTTGAGACGTTGAATGGGAATCCATTGAAGTGTTTTTACGGGTCTAAAATACAACATCATGAAGACTAAAAATAGTTCAAGTTATTAACATTTCTGGTTAAATTACGGCTGTGTTAAACATGGAAGTGTTGATATTGAATCCCTCAATGGTCGCCTTCAGCTCATCAACAGTAGCACTTGGAAGATTGGCTCCATTAGTAATAGGTTTGATTTCGACATGCAATTTTCGCTCTGGCTCATCATCTGTCAATCAAAAAGTAATCTCAGTCAATAGAACGACATAAGTGGGGTTTTCCCATTTTTAAAAAACTAACTAAAAACCCATAATAATTAATTACCCGAATCGGCATCGGAACTCGAGTAGAAGCCGCTGGTTTTTTCTGCATTCCACGCTTCGTCCCGCGGTCGGATCGTGTAGCCCTCGTCATCGACTTTGACGGCGCTATCGGATGCGGTGTCGCCAGCCGAGTACAACGGGCTCTCGTCTTTTTCTTGCCGCTCTTTTTCACGCCCGAAACTGTTCGTATCCAGACCACTGCCGCCACTTCCAGCCGCACCTCCAGCTGTGATGTTGCCGCTGCCGCTGGAAATGTTGCTTCTTGCTTCGGCGCTAATGACGCTGGCACCCGCTGCGGTTCCAGTCAAGTTCGGCTCCCCGTCGCTTTTGATACTGGATGCATCTGAATCGCGTTTCTTCTTCGACACTTTACTCTTGTCCTTGTCTTTCTCCTTTCTGCGGTCGCGGCGGCTTTTGAGAAACCCTGCCATTCGCCGGATGGTAAGCATTCCGCAAACGACGATGAGAGGCGTCCGAGTAGGCAAATAAACAGGGCCAACCACAACAGCAACCAACCAACCGATGACAACGAAACGAGGGCGAAAGAGAAGGGGAAAGAACAAAAAATACAGAAATAAATAAAACGAGTCAGATATCAAAAAGCCCGTCACATTTCTGATTCAAGGGCAACGACTCTCCCGCGGGATATCCGTCCCAATCTCACAACGCCTCCTCCCCCCTCTACAGACTGGCAACGCAACGACAACATATTCTACATATTGACAACTAAAACATCAAAGAAATACAGAAATAAATAATAAAAAATAGAGGATGTTTTATGAGGGAATAAACAATAATAAAGACAGTAGGGAAACATTAAAATGTGGTCGCCGTTGCCGAGTCGAGTTTCATCGATCTGGCCGGATCGATCACAGTTTAAATGTACCCAGACGTTCACTAGAAGAAAGTAAAGGAGAGCAACGACCACAACAACAAGGACGACGGAATGTGACTCGCACGATATGGAAAGCGCAAAAGAGGAGCTTGCATGGCACAGGAAATTGAAAAAAATCTAATAAATAAAGCAGGGTTGGCTACGAGGGTATGTTTTTTTTTCTACTAAAAATGAAAAATAAAAAAAAAACAAAGGAAAAGTTTTCTACGAAAAACGAAATCCATAGTTGTGTCCCAAATTGTACGAGGAGGAGAGCATGCGTTTTGAAACGACAGAGAAAATACAAGAATTGATTGTTCAATGACTTTTTCGAATCATTTTGTCTTGCCAGGGACAAATGAAAACCGATAAAACAAAACAGACAGTGAAAGAGAAAATATTAAACCAAAGCATTGTGTTGTTTTGTTTTTTTGGGGGGTGAATGATTTTTGTAAAAAGAAGAAGGAAAGAAAATAAAAAGAGATAGAGGGAGCAAGTTTCACCTGCAGTCCAAGAAGCGATCCCCAATCCGGAGATGGAAGTATTGGCGGAGGACGATGTGGAAGAGCGAGGAGGCGATTCGTCTGTGATTTATTTAGAAATAGTTTTTTTGTTGTTGTTGTTGTTGTACTTAAAACAGTTGTAGTTGTTCGCTTGTTTTAAGGAGAAATTCAACAAACAACAAGAGAAAAATCACGAAGGAAATCATAATGAGAAAATATAGGCAGCTCAACACCACACCCATTCCAGGTTATAATCATCTGAATGAAAACTGAATTTCAAATGGCGGAAAAGGGGGATGAATACAACAAAAGCATGAAGTGGGGTAAAGGTTCTTCCATTTTCTTTTTTTGCTTCTTATTCGATAGTATTTAATTTGAAGGGGGAAAAAAGTGATTATACAAATCCACCATTTTTCGATCCGCGCCAGCCAGACTGGCACATCCGTTACTTCTTCCGTTTTTTTTTTTAAGTCTTTTGCCTATGCAGACAAACCAAATAGCGTACAGGAGAGCAGCACAACTATACTGTAGTTTTTGCGTAAACTAGCTGGTCAATTTTTTTTTAATTTAAATGTCCTGTCATTTTTTGAAATATCAGGGACACAACATCATCATACCACGTCTACGTCAACAACGAAATAAAACGATGATGGCGGACTGCAACGTGGAACAAGAATAAGAAACGCGGCAAACGATCAGCCTCAACTAATCGGTAAAAATCAAATTACTTCGAGTTCGTTAAAAAAAATTAACGGGTGTAGGGGGTAGGGAGGGATTGTCGCTAGGGCAAGATGAAGGGAAATTCCGCCGAGCTACGTTAAATAAAGATGTCAGCATTAACTTAAGAGAACCAAAAACAAAGGCGAAGAAAGAGAAGAAGAGTTTGATGTGTAGATTTTTGAAACACCAGGGTGTAGGTGACAGATGAGAAAAACCTCAGTGAGCGCCGCCGCCATTGTTGATAGAAAGACCGGTATAGAATAAGGATCAGTCAGTTTAGAAAAGCAAAAAGTCCGAAAGAAAAAATGATCTAGCAAAACAGCAAAAGAGGGGGGAAAAAATCCCAGTATACAAGCAAAAAGATTCAAGCAAAATGTTGCAAGAAATCAAGATCATCCTTCGAATAGGATATTCAGCAGCCTCGTCATCCGCATTGCACAACCCGTTGTCATCATTCCGCGTCTGCTCGAGTTTATGCGAGTTAGAGTGGATGCGAATTTTTTTGCAAAATAGCTCGTTATACTAGAATTAGGGATCTCAAATAAAAACCGCGCAAGTTGACATCTCCCTGAGTTCTACATCCACTCGTCTTGCTGCCACTCGACAATGCTACAAGAAATAGAGTTCCCCACGTTTATCCCTATAAGAGCATGGAGAATGTAAGGTGCGTCACAACATCCGACAGGTCGAGTAGAAGGCGAGAAAAGTAGATAGTTGCAAGGCTTTTGATGCAATCTGATCGACGCGTGTGAAACAACAAGGATTGCGAGGAGAGAAGAAAGTCGGTGAAATTACATTTCGAGCCCCGCAAAGAGTTCCTGCTCCAGGATCCGATGGCCGACTGGTTGGTGGTCGACTCGGCCTCAGTGGGCGTTGCGGGAGCCGATCCGCCCAAACCCCGCCCGCTGGCGACGCTCACCACGTCCATAGATGGACTCATCGGTTCCTCGGCTGCCGAATCACCTCCTCCCTTGAGCGGACGGACCTTGCCTGATGCCTTCACCTTGCTCTTGCCTGCAGGAACATACACACACACACACACAACCACACGACCGCACAGCGAAAACATGCCGGGAGTGTTCCAAAAATCAGTCCAATAAAAAAAAAAGAAAAAGAAAAGTCAAACACCTGCACCGCATACGTACACACTCACACACACACCCCCATCAAGTGCTGACTTTTCGTTTGTCTGCTCTCGCCACGATGGCGGCTTTGAATAGAAACCATATCATCCCGAAAAAAAAAAATTCTTTCCCGAAGAAAAAAAAATTGTTTAAGAAACGAGAGAGAAAAAAAGAAAAATGAAATGATGGGAAAGAAAATTCGTGTCGGACAAGGGACAAGGTGACAATACATCTAAGCAACGCAACTTTCTTCGACCACAAATATCTAAACGTGCAAACAGATCAAACTACAAAATTAATGATGACAACTACTGGCCGAATGGATTTTTTACTCTTACTACTTAATTGTTTTTCTTGTTTACCTTGCCACTTGCCGAAAGATCCGGAAAACCCATTTTGTACTGTCTGGTAAAATGAAGGGAGATTCTAGCCTTTATACGACAATCAAAAAAGAGAGCGAAACGGGAATTTTTCTTTTTCCTGAACAAAAAAAAAGTAAACAAAAGAAGAAAAAAGGAAAAAGAATAAGGAGAAGGGCGAACGTAAAGTGAAAGAAGCTGTATATGTAATGCATGGGTGCTAGTGGTGCCACTGTTTAAATAAAAATAAGGTTTCTCTTGATCGGCGCGGCGAGAGCTCACGAGAAAGGGGGAACGTGTGTCAGTCAATTCTCTTACGTTTTCTTGTTGGAAAAAAAATGTAGGAGCAAGGGAAAGAAAAAAAAGTGTGTGCGAGAGTGAAGGAACCTACCCTGGTCATTTGGGGAGGAAGAGGAGGAGGAGGTGAATAAGTTCAAGAGGGAAGTAGCACGGCGGGAACCCTGTTTGCCGGCGACTCGACCACCTTCTTCGCTGTCTCGTTTGCCGCGTTTCTCCTTCTTCTCCTCCTTGCTGCTGCTGCTGATGAACGACTTCTTGTTCGACACCTTCTTTCTGGACTCACCTCCATCTTTTTTGTTTGCGATTTGCATTTTTTTTTTTTTTTTTTGGTTTTTGTGTGTTTGTAACAGAATATCAATGGAGTTTCGCCATAGACACAAACACAAACGCACAGGTACACCGACACCGAAAGAAACATCAGTATGATCAAACACGTAGAGGAAACGCATAAAATTAGAGAATCAAGCAGCGGATCGTTTTAACAGGCGTCTAGCCTATGTGACCAGCGCTTGATTCGTTACGGCACTAAGCGCCACTGTAAACACTCAAAATGTAAACAATCCACGTACCGGCAACGAGAATAACGAAATGATAATAACGAACAAGCACCAAAAGGGAATGACTGATTTAAGTGTCCTACCTTCTCGAACCTTGCCCGTGGTCGATGTTGGCGCTGTCCACTCTTCCAAGTAATCTGGAAGCTGATTCGGCGTATTGGCTCCGAGTTGTAGATCACTATCCAAGGGGAATTCTTCAAACTCGACAGGTAACGGTTTCTCCATGCCAGTCATTTTGGAGACGACAAACATGTCCATAAGTCGATCGACACTCAGGTCATCCCACTGCTGTCGAAGATCGACATGGACCTATACAAACGGACACGAAATTAAGGGAGGATCGAAAAAAAAACTTGTACACACCGTCTCACCTGGCCCATAGCTTCGTAGTTGTTGCACAAAACGTTGACATAGCTATTGAGGAAATTCCGCATTTGACTTAGATGGCCTTCTTCCACTTCTTGAAAATGCTAGACAAACAGGTGGGATTCATTGAGGGAAGTTAATGAAGATGAAACTATAAGAAATGGATGGAAATTTTAACTTACCCTGCATGAGACGGTCATTTTTCTTTCGAAATCTTCCCGCATTTGTGCGTATTTTTCAACTAAGTTCCGGTAATCTTCAGCCGCTTTACGAAATTTGGTGTCGGCACGTTCCAAGTCCTTGTTCGATGTAGAGCCATCTCTGCGTAACTTTGTCAGCTCGCCACCTCGTTGAAAGTATGCCTCTTTTGATCGCTGCAAAGTCACATTGGTTTGATTCAAAACCTACGTGCAACAAAAGAATACTCGTTACCCATAATCTGCCAATATCTTCTCAAGAGAATGAAAACATACCTGAATAGCTTCAACTGTGCTGCTTTCAGACTCTTTGACAACTTTATGTTTCCTGGCTAACTCATCACTGTACTTGCCGACATCTTTGACCATGTCATTAAGCCTTTGGGCCATCTGTAATTGTAGCTGAGCCACTTTTTCACAGGAAGTCTTAAGCAATTGCCATAACGGAGTGAATGTACACAGTGGTCCAACATTTGGGGCTCCATTTGTGTTGGTAGTAGCACTATTGGCTGCTGCAATGCTGGTTGACGAGCCACATTGTTTGGCTAGTTTACCTAACTGTTTGCTGTATGTTTCCTCCAGCGAAGATCTACGAACACAAGCATAATTTAGATTCAATTGCATGTTATACCAGTATAATGTAAAAACAATTGCTAGTAGTTCGCAACGGGCAATAGAGTATGAATATGAAGTTCAAGATTGCACCTAATGATGAAATGATACACAACATAAAATACTATTAGGTGTAGTGGCACAAAATATCAGATTGCTCGACAGTGACCATGGGCTGCTGCACTTGGAATGCACAGCTTCAGCTTGAGGCTATTCGAATACAACAGACTTTAAGGTGGTTTTGGTGTGGTACCTTTCTCTGAGGAATTCCGCCAATTCTTTGCTTGCAACGAGGCCATACTTCATGTTATGATACAACACGTCAAATCCACTGTTCCTCTCCCCCTGCAAACAACAACTAAGGATAAGAATCCATATTCCAAATTCTTGAATACACTTGTAAAATTTATGCACTCGAGAAAAATTAGAGAATTTTGAAGCCTCGGGTCATGCCTCTACAGAGCGTCAACAGACATTCCCCAAATTTGCATTGTTGGTTACTGTAGTGCGTCAGTCGCGACCAAAGGAACGACTTAAACAATGCCTTACGACTAGTTACTCACCCAAAAATAATCACAGAAATCCACCATTATGATTAATTAAATAATATTATATTTAATTAAGGATAAGGTTGACGTTCCCTTCAAAAAAGCCACTACAACCCACCCCTTTGACTTTACGTTTTTGGGGTTCCGGAACTCCCCTCTCTCCTGTACAGTGTGTGCCTTGTTGCTTTGTAACTAAATCCGGCCTTCCCCTTAAGCAGTTTCGGTTCGTCGAATTTTTCTCTCTGCAGTACTTCAGCGCCACCTATGACATGTTTTCTATCTCATTTTCGATAGTCGTCTTTTTTCATGTTAAAGCTTGATACTGTATGCGAAAATTAGTTAAAGTGCAACACACAAAACTAGTTTAAGACGTCAATGGGTTTGTTTGATACACGAAATTGACAGAAATTGTTTACTGGCTTTCGGAAATAGTTTTCTGTGCTTGCAAATTGAAAGCTTCCGCTTTTAATCAGTCGTCGTAGGAGTGTTGAAAACTGGTGGGGATATAGGCCGACTGGTCACATATTTTCTGCTTGGATACATCTAACCAGCGCCGCTATGATCATCCTTGAAGCTTTTCCCTTTTTCTATTTTTTTGAACCAAGGCTGGAATTGAAATTTTACACGTCTGCATTGAGCCGATTGAATCCCGATCCCGCCGGTGAGCCCCTTTTTTTTCTCCCTTTACTGTGTGTGCTAGACAATACTCGATTATATCATAGGATATTGTTTATTCTGTTACTGGACTTTGCTTCCATGACATACATTTTAAATAAGGGTTCTAGTATTTTTTGTAATATGGGTCGATACGTGCTACTTGAACTTTCTGGCCTTCAACGTCATAGGCGTAAGAGGTTTCGATACCGGAAGATTCACGTACCTGATTTTCGTACCTAGAAAAATAAAACACGACATTGTTATTTGTATGCACAATAAACAAATAAACGCTTCCAAAGATTCGGCTTCTACCACTTTTGAACTGCTTACGTTGACTAAGTGATTATTTGAATTGCCAAAAAGTACACAAAGATGTGCAGCAAATGTACGAGACTTCTACTTTGTTCTAAACAAATATTTTTATCTTGTTATCTTGACGCTTCGACGAAACTGAAAAAAATACAGTTAAAATCAATAAGGTTCCCCTTTGAATAACAGCCATTACGTCGAACCTCGTTTTGTTTTAAACGTACGTATTACTTTCATCTATTCAAAACAAGTTGACATTCGAAACGGTGAAGTAGTAGATGCCGAAATCATCCGCGCATAGATAAGTACCTCAGTGCAGTGACATAGTCATTGTTTCCGTAGTTACTTCCATATCCTCCGTATCCGGCTCCGTAACGAGGGTGCTTCGCAGCCACTCCGAAAGGCGGCAGAGCTAATTTATTTTTTAAAAAGAAACGTAAATTTATAAGGCTTTAACATCATTGCGCGCAACAATTTCATTGTAAACAAAAACAATACTATTTAATGGAGTCTAATACAAATGCGTCCAGACTTACCTGGAGTATTGCCATAGCTTTTCCCGTAAGCCGGAGGTGGAGCAGCTTGAGTCAGAAGCAAAGCCGATAAGGCAAGCACAATCAACTGGAAAGTTAATCAGTAAATAGTTAATTTTGATATTGATTCTAGGGAGGAATGATACGAATAAATGTAGCTAAAGGCATTGCTGCAAGCTGCACTCACCGTAACGAAAGAATTCATTGTTGCAGGACGAGAGATGAAGCTACGATAGAACGGACTGTTTCAGACTTGAAATCGAAGCAGAGACTGTTGTTTAGTTGGAACACGTCTGTCGCTTTATATAGCTCTCACGTAAGGTCTGTAATCGTGGGCTAATGGCAGTATACTTTTTCAAGAGAAGGGTGGAGTTTTTTTCAAACGACAGATGTGCCTAGTTACAATTTGCTTGGTTAACCCTGCATGGTAAAGTTTTCCTTGAAAGTGTACCAGTAGTTGCGAATTATTATAGTTACCGCTCTTGCCGATTGGCTGCTAGAATCCAAGAAAGTTCGCATGGAACTTCCATTCAAGTTTAACTGTAAAATCATTTGGAGGTTCTTGAGATTACTAGAAATGCGTACGGCCTTATGCAGGATTTCCAATCAGAAGTGGTCGTCAAATTGCAATGTCTTTTGAGTGACGACTGTCAGTTACAGTATTGCAATTTATGACATGTCCAATCAAAAGACATTTTTTACTGCCCCCTTCCGAAACAAAGTCGTCAGAGATGCAATCAGATGTACAAGAATTCAGTCTTAACATTCGATTTCTAAGGAAACGTTGCATTATAGATTTTTTGAATTATTTATGTTTCAGACTCCACGAAGTGACAGAAAGTTGGATTCCTTGTAAGATTCCGTTCCCGTCACGCATGAAGAGGCCAGACTTTCTTATCGTAGACTATACAATAGATAGTAGAATTTCAAATGTAAAGACTACATAAACACATTTCCAATGAAACAAAGTTTAGTAAGGTTTAAATGGGTTTGGGTTTTTTTTTAAAGTAAAAGGGAGAGTATGTGTCCAAAATCGACGTTTCTACCGATGCGGAGAAATGTGTGGGTTTCCATAAAAGCGTTGAATTGAACGTCGAGGCCACATCTAAAAACGAGGTTTCAAAAAATGTGACGCTACGTTAATTTTATAGAAAACCGACGATCGGAAAGACAAATCGATCGTCGGAGAAAGCGGCTGGCCATTGAGCCTCTAATATAAACCATCCTAGAAAACCGTTAGGGCAGGCAAACAAGGTCTACCCCATCTTTCGAAAAACTATCACACATAACTTTTATCTATAAAGAAATAGAAACTAGGAGAAGGACACATGTGCCGTTTTCACGATGTGAGCGTTCCCTGCTGTAGGATGTACGTCACCAAAAACAAACGGAGCAAAACGCTAAAAGTACTGCAGCCGGTTGTATATATAGCAGTGCTATACAGTTTAGAGGACTCGGGCATTTGGGCTGTGTTATGTGAACATGCAAACCACCCGTGAAATTGATATGACGTGGACCGCGAAGACCCTGAAGAAAAAAGGAGGATGTAACCCGCAGGAAATCCTACACAGACAGGCATAAGTATTTGTATTTTCAATGTGGGGTGTGTGTGTGTGTGTACATGGAATGAATGCATGTGTCTATAGCAATAACGTCTCCATCGATTAGGATTTTTTTTTACCAAATAATTTTGAATTAAATACATTTGTTCATTCTTTTCTCTCCCATTCGCGTAGTCAGGATAGCCAAACTATTATATGGACAATATGGCAAAAGATCGTGATTGATCGTTCAAAATAAATAGGAAGACCTTGTCTCGTGAACGTTACCTAGAGATGCTCCGGTGATAAACATATATACGATTAAACTATTTCCTGGTGTTGAAGCCCTAAGCGTTGGAAAGTTTAGCTCTGCTGTACGTGTTCCTGTCGTACTGGATGCTGGGCCTGGGCGTTGAAGATTGATGTCGATTGGCCGACCGATAGAGCTGCCCGGTACAATCGGACGTAGAACGAGAAGCGTTTGAGATGCTACTTATACCGCTTCCTCGGTTTGTCGAACAGATGTATCCATTGATGTTTCCATTTGAGCGAACGGTATGCACAGGCAGACGAGAGATCGATAACAACCGGCCTATAAAATCGACAGTAAATAATCAGGTAAATGACTGGCGCTTTTGAAATAGGATTCTAAAAATAACTTCTTATTTTAGCTTGTTTGAAAACTGGCCTATATTAAGCAATATTGGATTTGAGTTGTTTATACGTCGCCCCCATTTTTCCCTATCGCGTTAAACACACAATTCAAGTAAAATGTGTTTGTAGATATTGATTGCCTATAAATAACGATTTTCATGCATGACGACACTGCATAGCCCCTACATTTTTCTTTCAACTTGTTTTTCTTTAGATTCGACGACAAAAAAAGGAAGCATTCCGCCGCGGATGTTTTATCTTGGAAGACTTGGGGTATAGCATCTGGCTGTTTGTTTTGAGCGCTCCACTTGAGTATTGACTACAACTGAACAATTTCACATGGGTGGCTGAAAAGTGCCATTGTTGTCCCAACAGTTTTAAAAACCCCGATATCTGATGACTCACTTTTTCGGTTGAAAGAAAACTAAATCTTTTTTTTTTCAGTTCAACGAACTAATGAGTTGTTGCCACTTTCTAATTTCTCCAGACACACTACAGTGAAGGAATCCTAACGAATCTTGATGAAAATCTCAGAGGCAAGAAAGCACTTGTTAACAGTCCAACGATAACACCGATCTGATCAAGGACAAATTTAAACCTTGAAAAGGGGGAAAAAACGCCCACCATTCTAGCGCTTTCAAGACGAATAATCAACGTCAATTCTCCGAGTTTAAAATAACCCGAAGCTAAACGACGTAGCCTCTATAGGGGAAGGGTCTGAGAGATTTTGCGTAGCTACAGTGTTTTGCCTACTTTTCCTCGGTTTCTTTCTACCTCCCCCTCCACTGTTTACACTTCTCCCATTTTTTAAAGACACTTTCAGAAAACATGTCTATGTCATATGAAGACACACTAACCTGGCGTGACAGTAGACCGAGTGGAGAACGTGGAAACTCGGTGGACATCTCCTGGATTGGCACCCATAGAAACGGAATTGTCCGGATTGTCAGGCGAGCTTCTCCCTATGTAATAGGAGAATATAATAACATGAAACATGCATTTAGTTGATTTAAAAAGAAAAAAAAAGGTTGCCTACCGGATTGCGGATGTCTCCGCCTGCAGCAGCAGTAGCAGTAGCAGAAATAGCGCAGAAAGAGGCGTTGAAATTTGTCTCCAAAGATGCAATAAATCACAAAGTTGACGGACGAATTGACCGAAACGAGTAGATTGCTGACACGTGTCATTTCGTCCACAAGGATATTGGCCACCTCGAAAATGTTGACGACCATAGCCAAGATATTGAATATGAAGAAGACAGCTACGACGCAGAGTAACATTGTTGCTAAACCAATCTCCCTCTTCTGTGAATTGGTGAGCAACGAGCGTTCCCGATTTGCCTTCCGTACCTGCAACACAATTTTAAAGCTATTTAGAGTTTATGATATTGTTTTGATGTGCAGGACTCTCCCAAGTTGTTGGGGGGAAAAGGCCCACTTGAAATGAACAACATAAGATGGATGTTTCTCATCCGAACACAACGCTTCATGTTTATGTGACTGAACGCTCATCGAGTTGCTTCTTTGTTACGTGTAAAAATGTTCGTGGAACTATGTATCGATTGCAGGGCAGTCCCCTCATTAGGCCATTACGTAAATGGCTCGTTACATCGCATGAGAAATCGCCCACATATTCACGAACTATGTTTGGGTACTTGCAGTGCTCTAGGTCGATCAGCTTTGTTTCTACAACTTAATAGTATCGAGTTCGCCATTGTTGGATGAACCACGAAGCTTAAATACCACTGCTCTGCTAATTAAGCTAGACATTGCGTTTTAAAAGAAAAAACGGACTCTACGACAAGAACTTTGGCGGGGATCTTCCCTGCCCGTCGGTACTCAGTTTCTTGCGAGAAATTCCCTACGCATTTTGCAGATTAAAAAGGATATTTCAGACGCTACCGCTACAGGTGTTTTCTACGTTGCTTACCTGTTTGTAAATGGCTCCATTTAATATTGCCAGTGAAGTAAATGGAACAAAATTCATGATGAGGAAATAGAGTGTCACGATGTATCCGGTAATGTAAGTTTTATCATTTCGCAGATTTGAAGGGATGAGCTACAAATATAAATTTAATTAACCGTGAATCTCATTGCTTTTCAGAAGACTTTGATATTTACCATAATCCACGATTCACCCAACTCGTTGTCAACGTAGAGACATCGCTCTACTTCGAAGAAACGAGGTAAGTTGTATAAAAGGGAACCAATTCCAATGATGATCACAGCCATTCTTCCCCGTTTGCAAGTGCACCACGCCCGTGCACGAAGTGGATGGCATACGGCAATGTAGCGTTCAACCGTCACCGTAAGAGTAAGATAAACTACAAAACAATATCACACACACACACACACAGTTACAGTTTTGCCGAATCAAAGAGAGGGTATACGATCGTTTACCAGAACTTGTCTGAGCAGTTGTGCCCAGCACGAACGTGTAGGGCGTTATGAGTGGGTGGATGTGACGATAATAAAACTCGCCAACGCCACTGTACGTGTAAATTGATGGGACAACAAACAGCAAAATCGATGTGAGCAGTAGAATAGAATCAAAACTGGCCAAGCCTGTACGAGACATGAAAAAACGAACAATGCATTTTCAACTGTGTGTGTCTATATATACGCATAATTATCAACTTCCACTCGAGTTCTTTTGAACTATAAAACACGTCTAATTATTATTAAAAGCAGTCTATCATCAACTGAGTCTTGTTGGACGCAGAGCTCCGCATCAAATTTTAATTTATGGGACGTCTTTATATGTGAGGACATGCTGAAACTACTTTGTGCGTATAATTCATGTTGGCTTACATATTAAAGAAATTGAACATACCGATAAGGATGACGTTTAAAGAAGTTCTCATCTGAGGCCGCGAGAGAATAAAAATGGAAATGAAGTTTCCCACGAGTCCCGGAAGAGCCACGACCACCAAAAGTACCAAACTGATGACAAACTCGAAGAGTGGGAAATACAACTTCTCCGACTCAGATATGTTGGATATGGTAACGTTTGGCAGAACACAATGGGGAAAGCTTTGATAAAAGCCAGCCATCTCCGTTGAATTACTGGCAGATGTGAGGATCGCGTTCTCCTCCCTGCTGTTGTTGTGTAGCTGAAGAAACGAAGTATCTCTGGTGGTTGCCATAGTCTCGTCCATTGTCCTATGTTTAATCATGCCGGAAAAAAAGGAAATTAGGTTTTAAAAAAACAGAATTGACATTGTATCGAGTTACATTACACAGCGTACACAATGAAATTCACGCTCCTATATAGGTAGAACGCGACTGAAATTTTAGCGCAAGCGTTCAACTTGGAAAAGAGAGTCTTTTACGTAGAATGTAGCATCTGGCACGTTTTCGTTAAGGTCATTTCAGATCATGGAAGCTGAACACAACAAACAAGAAATTGTTCCAAGAGATCGAGGCGACGATCGTTGAATAACCAAAAACGGGAGAGTTGTTCCTTCACGAAAGCCCTTTTTGCATGTTTTAGAGCAAGCTGTCGTAAAACTTGCCATTTACGCTCGACTGTTAATCAAGATCAAACATAAAAATCAAAGCAGGAGATGTCAAATAAACGATATCTGGGTGTGACATGGAGTTTATACTCTCGAAACGTCAAAAGATAAGTGGGTGAGTATATTTGAGACCGTAATGGCCCACTCGTGAAAGCGGGAATCAGCCGACGTGCTGGTTATACGTGAAAACAAAACGAATAACAAAATAAATCTCAGACGTTTAGTTTGAGTTCTGCAACAGTTGCAACGCTCTGACTGATTAGCTGATTGCTCATCGCCAACGTAGAAAAGAAATATGCCCGGCAAAAACATACAGGATCGTTATGATGGAATAGGGTCGGATTGTTCCTTGTGTAACAAGAAAACTTTTTCATTACTAGGCACTCAAATGAATGAATCAGCTAGAAGACTTATTATTGCATGATTCGGTAAACAGTTGCCAGTGTTTTTGCTAGACGGCATATCTTTGAATAAAACTGTCGTTTTGCATATGTGTTATTGATAATGGGCCCACCATGGCATAACAACAACTAGCTACTCAATTATCAGAGAAGACAAATGTCCAGCTGCCATCGTAAAAATTTGCATCCATTTCAATCGAAATTCCATACATACCGATTTAGTTTAACTTTAAGCAAGTCAAGATTTATACCAAACGGAATTCAACTCGTCGGATCAAATTTTCCATAGCCAAATAAAAAAACAAAACAAAGGACATCTGTAATGCAATATGCTTGACATTTATGGGGCTACGTTCATTCTGCAACTTACTCTCAACGTAATGTGAACCGACAGGGGTGCAAAGCAATAAGTTAAACGCATTTTAAACCAATCGCCATATACATTAACAGATGAATTTTGTGTACTACTATTTTCCTCCGGAGTATGAAGTCATTGCGCGCGCTCGGAACTCGACAAGTTGCTAACACATCGGCAGGAAACTTCATCCAGCTCTCTAGACACACTATATTGCTTACACACGACGAAGCAATTTTTCGTGTACAATAGTCGTCAATGAAAGGCCATAAATCCATCATCTGTGGGCGGATGGCCCGACAGTGTATAGTCGAATTACTCTCCAGGGCTGAATACGGCCGTTACTTTCATG
This sequence comes from Daphnia sinensis, assembly GCA_013167095.2. Taxonomy (NCBI): domain Eukaryota; kingdom Metazoa; phylum Arthropoda; class Branchiopoda; order Diplostraca; family Daphniidae; genus Daphnia; species Daphnia sinensis. Next base: position 5,685,085 of record CM023191.1, on the reverse strand, counting down.
TTAGATATAGAAAGGCCATTCTACGATGTTGACAGCTAAGAGTCTATATTGCCAAGAGATGGTGGTCGTCGTTGACATGCAGCTGAGATTGTGGCCGACACTATCGAAAATCGTATTAGAGCACGTCTTACAGGCGAATGAAGGAACTACGTCGATCGCTGATCAAGCGCTCCGCAATCTATTGGAGGAATTAAGTTGACAAAGACATTGTCCTCTCTTTTTGCACAAGTTTCCCTTGTAGGGAAGTTTGATGAAATTTGATGCTTTTAAAAAGAGTGTTTGATCGATTATACATTAGCGACTATAATCGATCAGCCGCAGTCAAACCCTAGCCCCCCCCCAAGAAAAGCCACAGGAGGAGTTCGACGACATTAAAACCATTCAACCGAAGAGGCCAAATCGTCAGCGCTATCAAAAACACGACAAAAAAGTCCATGTGTCTAGCCGAGTTTCGTGTTCCAACCTCTTTTAGCACAACATTTTACCATCATCCAGCTCGAAGTGATTCAAGTTATAGCTTATCACTGGGCTGCAGCCGTTCGTTAAGCAATCGGGAAGAACAACGTTAGGCAAAAATAAATTTTCGGTGGGCCTATTCAATTTGTTGAAATTCGATGCTTTCTCAACTGTGCAGGATATGTTTAACAACGATCCGCTTGCTCGCACACATTCTCCGCTGCAGATGGAGAGTGAATGCAAATTCCAGCTGGGACTACACTCGCTGTGAAGGACTGAAAATGTACGTTGAAATGGAACGGTAGGCTACAAATGTGTAACTGGACTGGCTATTATTTACGGCCGGTGGGTAGTTTACATACATTTATAGGAATCGACAGAACACAGTAATCAAGTTGAGTTCTTTTTTCGCTTTCCTGTCATACTTATCCTCCCTAAAGAATTTTTCAATGCCACTCTCCTTTTGGATGGGAAGAGAAAGATTGCCTTTACGAGGCAGGAAAGGGTCCATCAAAGGAAGGATTCTCATTGAGAGCTCGCCAACTTGGGCAATCAGAAAAAAAGAAATACGGAAAATAGGCATCGGTATATCGAGAAGAAAGGCAAATTTCGTCATTATAATTTTTGTTAGCAAAGAAAAATTGCTGCAATTGAGTTGTCGTCGCATAATGCCTCTCTAAACTTTTGGTGCTTGTTAACAAGGTTTTTTTTTTTACTATCACAGCAGGCTTTCCGGCTGAGAAAGTAATTAGATAGTACATGAGAATCGATAAACCTAGTTTGCAAGACGATCGTTTTTCGTCCATGTTGTAAATCACGCTTGATGAAACACTAATTTGCATCAGGGGTTGACAAAAGAAAAAACAACATATGAATACAATTATCTTAAAATGCATTTTGTGACTGACGTCCCACAACATTCCAAGTAAAGATTTTAATAGAGTAGTTTCTAGATTCCTAGTATTTATTTTCTGATGCTTTTCCTGAAGGGAGCGCGTTTTCCAATCACAAAATCATAAACATCTTTCCCCCAAAATGAATAAACGTGAAAGCATGTCAGCGATCTACGAGAAATTCAGTCACGTTCAAATATCTCGGATGAGATAAGGGCAACAACACAACCCCTTCGTCCTGGTGAGTCGCGAAAAATTTAATTTTGTGTACAGATAATGTAAATAACTTCCCAGTTTAATCGACAAGTTTTTCCTGTTCGTCTACTAATTTTTTCTGCTTGTTTACCACTGATCTGCAGCAATTTTCTTACCCAAAGCAAAAGAAATGTTCCGACGCAATCGCTCATAATAATGTTAAACGCTAATACGCTGTGCTTTGCTGCTGAGTAAATCTTGTGAACTCGAATACTTCAAAAGTTATCCTGCTGGAAATGAGCGTAAACAAGCATCTTTAATTCTCTGCTGTGTAAAAATGAATGCTAGAAAAATGCCTAACCTTGTAAACTATGACGTAGTGCATTCAAGCAAAAGCGCAGTTGCATACAACAGAGAATTAAATTTTTCTTATTACTGTAACATGACCTCTTTGAAATGTATCGTGGGGTGCATGTTTTTTTATCAACAGGGGGTGGGGAAAATTACTAAAGCAAAGGAAGTCTTCGCATAATCAAGCACAATCTTTTCAAAGTGCTTTAGGAATAAGTACACATGTACCCTAGTACAACAAGGACACTCAACATCGCTGATAATTCAAAATCCTTGACATGTAACATCAACGATGAGTGTTAACTTTGACAGTCTTTCTTGGCACAACAAAGTTGCATAGCATTTTTTTGGCCAGTGCTGTCCATCGGTCACTATTGGCCGAACGAATTATTGGAAGTTTGCTACCAGCACACGCTAGCGTTCGGGAAAAAACGAACTGAAAGTTCATGATAAATGGCATTTTTCATGTACACGCAGATGGGATTTGCATAAACATCTTACTACGTTTTAGAAGAACACAATGTTGCTTGATTTTCCATAACTCAACTACATCAAATTTGTGTTGAAAAATGCCCACTGCGCCATATATACAAAAGGTGCGTACACTACAAGTTTCAAAAGAAAAAGAGCTTCACATGCAGAAATTTCAAGTTTCTTTACACGATTTGTAAAGTTTGGCTTTTCGTTCAAGACTCACCAAGAATAACGCGACAAGAATATATAGATGCCAACTCTTGGAAAGAGAAAAAAAGGGGGTGTACCTCTGAATGGACGAAGGATGAGCAAAATATGTTCGTGACGGCCCACAAATCCAGTGTAGACACAAACGCCTTTTGAACAAATAGTTGAGTGCTGTCCAGCACGCGAAAAAGAGCTGGGCCACAAATAGCTGCACGCAACCGAATGAATGTGCTTTTTCCATCCCATGTTGTAGTTCTAAGCTGACAGGGTTTTTCTACGAGTGCAAATGAGGGAAGGGTTAACGCGATTCCTGCGTTGTGTTGAGGGGTTGTGCACAGAACTGCACACGGTGGAGGAAATACGCACAATCACCAGAGCAAAATACTTTGACTCCATCAGGAGTTGAGCGAGGCTGGCAACTGCCTTCGTTAGCCCTCTCAACCCCCCGAAAACATTAAAAAACAAAAGAAAGACGATAGCGTCTAGCTAAAGGGCAAACAAATTGCAAACCTTGAACTTAAAGCTTAAGGGCTAGAAAATAACGGAGGGGAAGTGGTGAGCAATGAACAACGTTAGTTTCGACATAAGAAACGTACAGACGAAAGCTTTATAGTCACAAATTCGACCAAAGAGCCTTGCCCATTGTGACGACGTCCAGGGTCTTCACAACAGCGCTTGTTGACCACATAACACACACGTTTAAAATTAATCCTCGCATATCTCAGTCAGCCAAATGTGAGCGCTGCATTTGAATACATGTTAAAATGCCTCCCCCCATTTGTTAGATGGGCTTTACACGCTATAGGCGACGCATAACAAGGAGATCATTAGTCAAATATATACGTATAGCCTGTATAAGGCGAAAGAACAAATAACAAACTCAATTATGCACGTTTTTGCCTACTTATTATGGGAAGAGTCGTGCTTCAAAACCTTTGAATCATTAGCCAGGTTAAATATACACAAAGCTTGCGTCGAGCAGCCAACTCTAATGAACGAAAATGTTGATCAGTTTCTTCATTGTAATCAAACGAAAAAATGTAAAGCAGAGGCTATTTTAAATGGCTTTGATTCATGCGTTTGATCTCTCCCAGTTTCCTAACCGTCTTTCATACAGATCATTAATTACTGGTGCCAAAGTCAAGATCATCATTACAGTGAAAATGGAGAGCACAAGAGACAACTGACATGATGGATAAATTGGTGAGCGTTTTCTGTGTGTATAGAAAAATTGACGAGTGGCGGCTGCAATTGGCACGATGATTAATTGATGCATGAATGATGAAGACTTGTATGAGCATCTGACGGGGCAATGAGTCACGTCTATACGGTCACGCTCCTGGGGCATTTCTCGTGTCAAAAGGCAGATGAAAGAAACTCTGTTAAGTGAATGTCCACAATATATGTATACCATTATGATTTCGGTGGAGGAAAAGAGTTGGAGAATAAAGAAAAGATGAAGGTATATCCATATTTCATTTCCAGATGTGATGTCGATCCTTTTTACATTCGTGACTACTTTTAAGCCATCGTTTATGATGGTCAAGTAGGATTTCACGAATCAAAAGGATTGATAATAAAACGCAATTTTTTCTTTCATTCGTTATACCCCTTTTATTCAAATGTATACAAAGAGCAGTTGGCAACAAGATAAAGGCAATTTTTGAGTGGTTTTTTTGTGTGTGGTCCCGATTCATCCTCGAGCAAAGTCCTTAAGCTAGCTGTCGGGCTATTCCTTTCTTTGTAATCCCATTAACAAAAATCAATAAGTAAAGAAGAACGATTGATTACTGCAGCGTCTTCCATTACTGTAGCATGATTAAAAATATAGTTTTTTATATTGCACGCAAGATTTCAGATGATTGCGCTGCTGGGGCGTTATATCCCAAGGATTTTCGTCCTCCGTGATCATTTGGAATGAATTCCGCCTTCTTTCCTTTCAGCTGCGCACAAGTGTTAACAAGAAAATGATATATGGTGACGGATCAAGTGCGAATTAAATTGCGCTTTCGTCACACACACACACAACTAAGTTATATCCAGTTTCATTCCAATAGCATATAGAATTATCTGTCTCTTTGATCAATATGGCTTCACTGTTGAACCATATGAGTTGCTGGATTTTATCGATCCAGCCACCACCAGCAGCTAGAGAAGAGGAGGCGTAGCGTGAGCTATAATTCTTGTATACAACCGTTGATTGCATTGTGCTGCAAAACTAGTTTCAACAGTTGGAATATACACAGCAGCAATCCTAATTGTTGGTTTCTCCTTGTACATTTTTGGGGGGGTTGAATTTCCCATCCGGCTAGAAAGAATCCCAGCAAATTAGCGTAGCGGGAGAGACGTGTTGTCACGCAATATTAAAAAGGTGATGGTTTGAATCGCCGCTTCGTGAAACAGATAACCGAATCGACAGAATGAATAATGTTGCGCGACACGTACAAATGATGTACATTTTAATCAAGCTCATCCAGCAACGGCATTCGTCCCCGTGATATCAAATGGTTCCTCGGATTGCTATGGAACGTATAATACGTATGGAGAATGAAAAGAATAAAGCCTGGTACTCACTTTTCTTGCAATGGAAAGATGCTGAATTTTAGGAGAAATTATCAATTGCAATCTCCCAGTTGTCGGAGTCACAATCTTAAAGAAGGATCCATCTACCACAAGGGGACGACTTCATTTACATCTCGAAGCTCAAACTTGTTTGCCATGACATAACATCGTACGCTAATCTAAATTAATTCTTGTGCTTACACAGTATTACGTGGGAGTTGACGACTGTCGCTTTTCTGCTTGAAATTTCTTTTAAGATATAAACCCCTATATACAGGAAATCGGCTTAGCATATTATCAATACCACGCAATTTCCCCAAAAAGATTGCACCGACGTTTGCGATCGCAAAGAGAACGCAAAAAAAAAGTATATGTGTGTAGACCACACAATATGACAATGACTGAAATATCGATCGGCGATCTATGGTGAATTTCCATCTTCACCCTTACATAGTCTATACGATGGGGAATTTATTTTTCACGCTATCACGGATGCGATGCCTCGTGCGCGTTCACTCGATTTACCTAACGATTACATTTTTCTATATGCGGTCATTCACGGCCGTCTGAATTTCTTGCCAGGAAATGTAATTTTCATTCCCGTTTTGAGACGTGATTTTTCTTTAAAGTTGCGCTTGATTGTTAATGGTGTGCGTGCCGTCAAACAACCCTGCGTGGCTTTAGTTTTTTTTTCCGAATTCTCTCGAGAATTAAAAACCTTGTTTATTGGACATCCATCTTTACCATTGTTATCAAGGATAACCGTGATGACAACGGGGGGAGGGGTAAACCAAAGGGGGAAGATTATTGTTTCCGGAAACAAGTCACGAGGGATTCTCACGGATCACATTTGTCGCCAAGGGGATTTCTAATACTACGTATAGTTCTATTAACGCTGCGCGCACCTCATCAAACGAAACGCGATACTGGTGCCGAAGGTGAGGGTAACCCGAAACCTGTAGGTCAATACGAGAAAAAAAAGGACAATAACCTTTTAGGTCATTGATAGGCGTCTTACACTTGCATTTCATTACGTGCCCTTTAATAGAATTAGAAGCAAGTGGCAGCTCTTTAAGTCCCGCACGGTATGAGGACTAAAGAAATCGGGACTGGCACAGGCTCGTATAGTGTCTGATGCACGTCGTCTAATTGGGTTTTATGGTACGGCCAGCTGGTAGCCGTGGGCAGGTCTATATAGTCGAGACGGCAAATGTTCTGATTTGACATCAATCTAACCATATTTTTTTCACGCTGTGCTGCGGGGCGCGAGTTGTCACGCAGCCACGTTATATATATGACGTGTTGATTGGGCCAGCCAGGGGGGGATCAAAGGCTTCAAAATGACGATGTCGAGAGATATCATTCACCTAACTTTGAAAACTAATTTATCAAACTAAGATTTGATTCCGCCGCTCTTATCGCCGGTATCCAAAAAAAGGTTTCCGCAACAAAAAGTGGATTTTTAGAATGAAAAAATAACAGTAACACAGCAGCTTATGTTTGTATAGTGGAGATTAGTTTCTATGGCAATATCTTTTTCGCTATATATATCGTCCACAGATGCGCTCCAGAATTTCAAGGAAGGAAATCAAAAGAAACGCGGCGAAAGAAAACACGAATCGCTTTTGAAAAGTGACCTTATGAAATTGAAAAAAAAATCTTTACCTGAGTTTCAATCAGCCGAATATCATAAGTAATCTTTTGTCACCACATCACCATAATTCGATTAGAGTTAATGAAAAAAACCAACGAAAACTGCACAACGATGTTAAAAACTATTATTTCCGACGGGGATTTTTTTTTAAATACTGGCCAAGCGCCAATTTAAGGAGGATAGTGAACTTCTAACTCCGTGTTCACTTGGCTCACAACAATCCCTACCACTAGCAAAGCAGGTTGTACATAAGCCTCCGAACGAGACGCTGCTAAAGGAAAAACGGCGCCGGCGCGGGCCTTCCAAAGACGCGGACATTTCATGGAACAACCAGCACAAAACTTCTTTTCATATCCAGAAGCGAAAGAGTATATACTGCACACAAGAATCTTTTTTTAAAAGATTGATACAATGTACAGAGGCACACACAAAAAAATGAGTTAATCATCGGTATGCGTTTTTTTCTTTTATTAAATGGATTGTCGTAGCTCATAGAGTTATTCTTAGAAACTCAACCTGAGAGAGATGTGCCATCGTCCACATTCCGCATTATTATTTTACATCTTATACATACAAAACGCAAAAGATAGCTAGCATTTTCAGTGGGGGTTATCCAGTACGAACACCCCATACTCACGTCAAATTTGTTTTTGTGTTTGGAACTTGTTGACAGTTTGTTATACGGCTCGCCTGCCACACGTAACGCTTTGCTTCGCAACACAGAGACTTCATATATTTATCTAAACGCTAGATAGATGTACCCACACCACAACGCTTGGATATATCTTCAAGTCTTTTTGGTTTTTTATCGTTCACGGGGAGTAATAGCCGGGGCTACAACAGCTGCACAGCCAACAGCTATATAAGCCTCAGTTCCATTGACCGCTGTCGCCTCGTCGTGGTGTGGGGCTACGTGATGCTCGTCGAGAAAAAGAAAGAAAAATCCTGTTGTGTTTTTATCACCAAGGGCTCAGAAAAGATTTTGTTTTCTATTCTGGGAGACCGACAATACATTCAATCAAGTCGCCTTGAATAGACGGCACTAAAAGAATAACGATCTCGCATTAAAGATGTCAGAATTTTCGCACGGCGATTCCTCTGCAACAGATATTCTTTTCCAAGAATAAGATGGCAGGGAGCACAGGGAATATCATCTGTTGGTGGAATTCTATTTTCATCAAATTCCGTGCAATCACTCGCCGTTTCTAATTGTCAAGCAAAAAGATTTAGTCCAACGTGATGCCAAGTTGGCGCTAAAGATCATCATCTCTCGGCTCATTAACTACAAAGGCGTTGGGGTCGTTTATTTAAGTGAGAATTTGGCTAACCGGAGAAACTTGAACAGACTGGCTGTGTATAGCTTTGTTAATGTATGCGAGTGTAAATGGAGCTACATTTAGATATTTCCAGCAACAGATGATCTTCGTGCGCTTTCCAAGTTTTTGGCCCAGTGCTTAGACGTTCAGGGCCTGTACACAGTAGTTGTCGGTTGGATAACAAGCTTAGCAGCAAGGCGGAGCTTCTTGAAAATTCAAATGTATTCAAATGTTGCTTTGCAAGCACAAGCTTCGTGGAGAGAAATAAGCAAACATTTCCGGCCTATGGCATTTTCATCGATCGCCTTTTTTGACAGCTGAATTCTTTGCTTACACCCTTATACAGACTTTAACCAAGTCGAATCGAGTATTCGACTACTAAAGGGTATACAATCGAATAACAAGCTGAGAAGCACGTCGTTACTTATTTTTCTTCCCCTCGTTTGTTTCTCTTCACGATAGATCTCCCTAGGCGATGGTGATGTATATATGTTTCTTCATGTTGTCTGATAACAAGGCAAACAGTCGTACGCTGAATACGAAAATCTACCGCAGCGTAACACAAAACGGATGATGCTTTTTTAAAAATTTGATTGGCGATTTGCACTCATGTCGAAGACAAACGTTTTCAGAAATAACAGTGCCATCTCGTACCATATGAAGAGGGGCACCATCCTTAATTAGTATAAGTCCATTTCTATGGCTGAAGGGGAAATAATCTAAAATGTAATTGTCTTTGGCCACCCTGCACTTGCAATTACACGGATCGATCACGTATCCAAAAACGTAGGAGCAGTTTCTGTTGTGCAAAATTACAAGCTGCTTGTTCAGAGGTGGGTGTAGTGGATGACGTTGGAAACGATTTGACATGTATTGGCTTCTATTTGAAACAACGGGCATTTTTAGGTGCCATATTCGCAATCGTCCGGATAAAGTTTGTTTTACGTAACGTAACAATGTTATATTGATTTATTCCATAGATGTGCATTCATGAGAACGTGTGTGTCGACGTGCGTATTTATTTTCCTGTACGTTTTGGCAAGAAAATCAATAATATTTTTCCGACTGTGAATTACCATATCGCATTGATGCATACTACGTGGCACTGATGAACCCCTATACAGTATTGGGAAAATCGCAATCGAGGTGCTCATAAATCAAACCTTTTGAACTTTCACTTCTATACATGAAATTTGCATGCGAATGGAAATAATCTCACGGTAAAACCCAACCGAGTAAATTTGATCAGTGCTAAACCTTTTTTCTGTTTGGATGATGTTTCATCTGTAAAATCGGTAGATAAGACAAATAGTAGTTTTCTTTTTGTTTCATTACGCTTGTCCGTATATATAGGCCTTTTGCACACATGTGCCTTTCGTTTATATGGGTTTTGGTCCGTATTAATGGTCGCCATCAATCGTGAAATGTGATAGAGTGAATCCTCGGGGTATTTTTTTTGTAGTATACAAACTTTTGCGTAACGCGTAAGATAGAATGAAAAAGCGAGAAGTTTCCGTAGGTTTCAAGCACGCAAAAATCACAACGCACGAGACCATTCTGATAACGTGATGTAACGAACAACCTAATTCTTAGTCTTTGCAAAATAGACACAAGACCACTTTATTGTTTTAGTACCACCACTATAAACAAATGACCAATGCCCTCATTTCTAATCTTATCTTCACATATTCTTTGATAAGTCAACAGTTGTTATCTCAACATTTCTTCCTGATTTTAAAGGCTTTTAAAATCTGTAATTTCAGTTTGAAACATTACTTCAACGCCATCTACTGGACGTACAGAAAACAATTGATTGACGATGGTCCAACATGATTTTAACTATTAATGGAGTTAATAGCTCCGTGTATGCGAAAACTATTTGGATTTTTAATAAGAAAATTTTTAACGGTAGATTAAAGTTAGTTTTGTTCACACGCAGACGCCGTCGACATTTGACAACTTAGTCCACTAATTATGCATATGAAACCGTCTGCTGCAATATGCAAATTTGGCTGTAGCTTACTGCGGTTTATCACTATTTGTATTCCTCAGTTTTCACGCCTCTCCCGTCCAATTTCCCTCCACAGTTCTAATTTTTGCATCCTCAGGAATTAAGCAATATTCGGCATGGCTTTTCATATTCCCACTCTCAGGAATGTTGTGCGGTTGGGGAAGTGCATTCCGACCGTAAGTCAAAGTTTTACACACAGATTCGCCAAACCAATTCCTTAAGCCATCCTGTCCTCATTGTAAAGAACTTGTTTACTTTTAGAGATGCAATGTTAACATTCAGTCTGTGAGGCACTTGAACTTGCTTGAATATCAAAGCAAAACTCTGCTGGAAAAGTACAATGTAACAGTGCAAAAGTTCATAGTTGCAGACAATATTGATGACACCAACTGTCTATCAGCCAAATTAAGTAAGTTTTATCTGAACGCATGGTCCTCAACAATGTAATGTAATGAATATTGAATCTTTTTAGAGGCTGGTGAATATGTTGTCAAAGCTCAAATATTGGCAGGAGGACGTGGATTAGGTGTTTTTGATTCAGGATTCAAAGGAGGTGTTCACCTAACTAAAGAGTAAAGAAATCTTACATTCCTGTTTTTTTCACATCATATTTCATTTGTTCATTTCTTTAGCCCTGTGAAAGCCAAGAATCTTGTTGCTGAAATGTTGAATAGAAGGCTTATTACCAAACAGACACCTAAAGATGGCATTCCGGTAAACCATGTAATGGTAGCAGAATCAGTTGATATTTTGAGGGAAACTTACCTTTGCATTCTCATGGACAGGTATGTAAAGGGCAATACAGTTTTTTAGTTAAAGAAAAATGTACCAGGCTGTTGATTTTAAAACCTATTACAGAGAATACAATGGGCCGGTTATTATTGCTAGCCCTGCTGGTGGCATGGATATTGAAGATGTGGCTCACAAAACTCCCGAGCTCATTAAAACGCTTCCAGTTGATATTTTCGAAGGCGTTACTGATGCTATGGCAAATGATCTTGCTGAATTCCTTCTTTTCAAAGGAGATTTGAAAAAGAAAGCTGCCAAGAAATAAAAAATTTATGGGAAATGTTCCTTAAGGTACTTAAAATCTATGTTTTGGTTCAACCCACCCGGACTATAAATAGTTGTACGATAGGTCGATGCAGTACAAGTAGAAATCAATCCATTTGTCGAAACACCGCAAGGGCAAGTGGTAAGCGTTGACGCAAAGATTGGTTTCGACGATAACGCCAAGTTTCGTCAACAAGAAATCTTCAGTATGGAGGACACTACGGAATGTGATCCACGAGAAGTCGAAGCCAATAAATACAATCTAAACTACATTGGCATGGATGGAAACATTGGTTGTTTGGGTAAGCTTCTTGCAATATGATTTCTTGGTTGTTTAATTATTTAATTTCGAACGAAACATAGTAAATGGAGCTGGTCTCGCAATGGCTACAATGGATATTATTCAACTGTATGGGGCATCCCCTGCCAACTTCCTTGATGTTGGAGGCACTGTTCAAGAGCAACAAGTACTGCAAGCATTCCAGATTCTTACCTCAGGTAAAATTTTCTTCTTATGAAATACTTCCCGAAAAGATTGATTTTAACCTTTATTTTTATTATTATTTTTTATTTTACAGACAAGAATGTAAAAGCTATTCTTGTAAATGTGTTCGGTGGCATTGTTAACTGTGCTACCATCGCCGCAGGAATTGTTGGCGCCTGTAAACGCATCGAGTTGAAAGTCCCTCTGATTGTTCGACTTGAAGGTAGAAGTAGAAATCATATACTGCCATGGAGTCTTTCTACCATATGACAACTTGCACTTTTCTTTTTATTGTTCAGGAACTAATGTGGATGCAGCTAAGCAGATCCTTAAAGATTCTGGCCTTCCAATTCAAAGTGCAAGTGACTTAGATGATGCTGCCAAAAAAGCAGTAGCCAGCATCTAACCTTTTCTGATATTCTGAAATTTGTATATCTACCATTAGACTTATGGACCAAACATCTGTAGTTAAGATTTATAAATAAAATAAAGGTGTTGCATTGATAATTGGATACATATCATGCAATTGACGGTATAAGTGTGTGTAGAATGATTTATTTACATTGCTTATTTTCAATACTGATCCAATGTTAAACATTATTTCATCATGTTTTGGGTCTTTTCTAGCTCATGCAGAAGATCATAAAACTGTTTGAGAGACAATTCCATCAAAACTGTTTCTAATGATTTTCCTGTATTTAGCTTCATCTTGATCCTGACATATGTCTGCCCCACTTGTTCCTCACAGCTTGATGCAGCAGTCACTAAGATACATTTTCATTTCATTAGTATGCATGCATTTTCACCAAACAGTGCAAAGAGTTAAAATTTACCACCGAGTTCCCATGCCAAGTCGACCAATTGCGAATTCGTTGCCATTTTTATTTTGTATTCCCTATACCACTGAGCTACTGTCAGGTTATTGGAAGGCCTAAATAATCAAAAATTTTATATTCAAATTACTGCCGGAATCCTGATTTCTTGTTATTGGACAATCAAACGTCAGCCTTTTACCGTTTTGCACCGATCGTCTGGCCGCATTGCCATGTTTGCACTAACAATGCCTATTAAATATACAAAATAATTGTTAACTTTAATTTAATATTGTCGCATTAAGTTCCTTATGTTACTTTATAATGTTTTAATGATTTTTCGTTATTTAAAAATTACAAGTAGCACAGGAAAGGAATAGAAAAACTACATCAAGACAAGAGGCTCCAAAGTCCAAACTTGACCGACACAGAAAATGGTTCGGATGCCGGTAGTTGGTGTATCACAACAAGCTACTCAAAGAGTGTTTATCAGAAAGTTTTAACAAGTTTGATGAAAGTTTCCAAGTTTATTTCTGATATTGTAAAGAAAACATGAATTCTGGAAGAGGTGGCAGTCGATTTTCGGGTTTTAGTGTGGGCCCAAGACCCAGGGCGAATCTGAACAAAGGTGATGGCAGCCTTCATGCAGTTCCCCCGCCATCGTCAATGACGAGACTGGGCAATCCGAACACAATACCTCTTGCCACACGATTTTCGCGGCCGGGCATTCCAAGTAGCATTTCAACCGGTTATAATAGATTTCATCCTCAACCTGGAGCTGGTCGCATTGACACTGAGCTTATACCGCCTGTCTCAGTTAGTAAACAAGGTTATAGCACCCTTAATGCAATTAGTCAGGGTGCAATTAATACAGCATATGGTGTACCTACAAATAGGCCAAAAACTGAAGACGAGTAAGATAATCTCCATGGAAATTTTAAATCCTATCTATTTATTATATGTTTTACCTCCAAAGTTACTTTGATGAAGATGATGATGAACCTCCATCAAATGAACCCCTATATCAACCAGGACCTGATTCACCAACCTTTACAAAAAGTAAGCAACATTTAACTATTGAAATGCTATATAGTCATTAAATAGCTTGTTCTTTACATAGATGCTGAATCTGATGAGGAAGAAGATCCATTGGATGCTTTTATGAATGATCTCAACAAAAAGGTTAAAAAAGAAGAAGTCAAAATCCCTCAAAAAGAAGAATCAAGTGGAAAAGGCAAGGGCAAAGCCTTACGGCAAGACATTGAAGAAGAAGACGATGAAGAATCGTACTATCGCTACATTAAAGAAAATCCACTAGCTGGGTTGCAAGCAGATGACTCGGATTCAGAGCAAATTGAATATGATGAGGATGGAATTCCAATAAAACTTGGAAAGAAACACATTGATCCTCTTCCACCGATCGACCATTCTACTATTACATACCTTCCGTTTGAAAAAAATTTCTACGAAGAGCATGAGGAGATAAAGAACCTACCACTTGACCAATCTAATGAACTGAGAGAAACACTGGGCCTGAAAGTGTCTGGAATCTCAATCCCGAAACCAGTATGCAGTTTCGCCCACTTTAATTTCGACGAAAAATTGCTTAACGTGATTCGTAAGTCCGAGTTCACAAATCCTACTCCTATCCAGGTAAATTGGTCTAACTCGGCATTTTTCAAAGCCATATGTGATGCACTTCCTTGTTACTATAGTCTCAAGCAATACCAGCTGCGCTGTCAGGTCGAGATGTTATTGGTATAGCTCAGACTGGTAGTGGAAAAACGGCTGCTTTTCTCTGGCCGATGATAGTCCATATATTGGATCAGCCCGTTCTAAAACAAGGTTTGGTGGATCAGTTCGCATTATATTCAAATTTTGATTACCAATTTTCGAAACGAAAAATTTTTCTATTGACTAAAGGCGATGGACCTATCGGTGTTATATTGGCACCTACACGTGAACTCAGTCAACAAATCTACACCGAAGCAAAAAAGTTTTGCAAAGTTTTCGGCATTAGTGTTGTTTGCTGTTATGGTGGTGGATCCAAATGGGAACAATCAAAAGATTTGGAACAAGGTGCCGAAATTGTAGTTGCCACTCCTGGTTCGTATTTTTTCTCTAATTTTTTAAAAAATTATTTTATTTGCTTTTGCAAACAAACAAAAGAGAGATATATAATGTTTCCTTCGTCGTAGGTCGAATGATTGATCTGGTTAAGATAAAAGCTACGAACTTGCAGCGGGTTACCTTTTTGGTCCTGGATGAAGCGGATCGAATGTTTGATATGGGGTTTGGTACGACATAAATCAATAGATTTCTTAAAAGAGTAATAGTAACAATAGAACATTTTTATGTAGAGCCCCAAGTGAGATCTATTTGCAATCACGTTCGTCCGGAACGACAAACCCTTCTATTTAGTGCAACATTCAAAAAAAGAATAGAAAAACTTGCCCGTGACGTGTTGTCTGATCCGATTCGAATCGTTCAGGTAATGAAAAGTGGTATCCAAGAAGCTGAAATAAAGGTGTCTGACCAAAATTATTGGTTTTATTTCAGGGTGATGTTGGTGAGGCGAATCAAGACGTTACGCAAGTAATTGAAGTTATAGCTCCTACTGCTAAGTACAGCTGGCTTATTGCACGCTTAGTAGAGTTTATGGCTTCGGGATCCGTGCTAATCTTCGTGACAAAAAAGGCAAGTGGTGCTAAATCAATATTTGTTATAGCTATTATTGACTTTTGCCGTATTATATTAGGCGAATGCTGAAGAACTCTGTGCCAGTCTTAAATCCAGAGAACTGTCTGTCGCACTCCTACATGGAGACATGGATCAGATAGATCGTAACAAAGTTATTAGCGCTTTCAAAAAGAAAGAGATGGACATTCTCGTAGCCACAGACGTGGCTGCCCGTGGTCTCGATATTCCTCATATACGAACCGTCGTTAACTACGACATTGCCCGAGATATTGATACACACACTCATCGAATCGGAAGAACGGGTCGCGCTGGTGAAAAAGGCATGGCCTACACCTTAGTGACTCCTGCAGACAAAGAATTTGCAGGGCATTTAGTTAGAAATTTAGAAGGAGCAAGTCAAGTGGTACCGGAGCCACTGATGGATCTTGCCATGCAGAGTGCATGGTTCCGCAAATCGCGTTTCAAGGGCGGACAAGGACGGAAGCCAAATGTCGGTGGACGGGGATTAGGATACTCGGATAAAACCCCCACCGCTGCCAATAGAACACTCACTGGTGCCAATGCAATCAAACCTGTTTTCGTAAGTTCAAAGAAAACGAAAAATGATGTATTTTGGTTGAAACTTTCCTTGCTGATTCTTCCTGCATTGTTTTACAGCAAAGTGGACCGAGTTCTTTTTCTAAACCTACTCAAGGACCAGCTGTCGCAGCAGGACCCAGTGGAGGTCGCTTGGCTGCAATGAAAGCCGCGTTTCAATCTCAATATAAACAACAGGTATTTATTTATTTGTTATGTAACACACATCATGGTAGATAAATCGAAATGTTTGTGGACTTAACAGTTCTGCAGCAGCTCTGATAGTAAACCACCGCAACCTTTGGCTTCCGATTCAAGTTCAGCCGAAGGTAGTGGACAACGGCCCGTGAAGAAAAAGAGCAGGTGGGACGATTGAAAGTAACAAAAATACTGGCTGTTTCATAAATCTTCGCGATCGTGTAAAATAAACAATGCGACACCATTCGGAGCTGGAGTTCCTCATTTTTAACGTTTAATGTATATTAAACGACGTTCTGAAATTAAATGACAAAATAACGGATTAGTAAGAATTTCCGTGTATTGGTAATGTTTCAGATTATATGGTTTAAAATATAAATGGTTATTGCTATAATGACTGAGATTCTACACATCCTTATATTTCAAGGCAGCAGGTATCATTCTTCATCACTTACTTGAAGCTTTGTGCGAGTACTGGTACTCGGGAAGACGGCAAACAATGCCAATTGGAATAAGGCAATAAGGCAACTGATGAAATTAGGCACCTACAAATTTAAAACTAAGAATTACCCATCACTATTAAACTTTACATAACGAAAATACTTGAACAAAAGTGTTGTGAACTGCCACGCCATAGAGAAACCATTGTGCTGCCACAAGAACATTGGCAAGGATCAAATAAAATGGTAAGGTTTCGGTGCTACGTGTCCGCAAAACATCACCCTAAGAAAAAAATGTCTGAAATAAGAAACAGAAAATGGAATAAAATTGAAAACATACCAATGTGGCAAGAGGTGCAGAACAAAAAATCAAGGTTGTCGCACAGCAGAGCAACCCCAATCTGAATTCAGCCTTGTCCTCAATAGGTTCTATTGCCACGTAAAACATGGTGGTAAGAACCACAGAAAAGACAATCAAAACCTGTTTCAGGTATGCTCCCTATGGGTTTCATAATAAGGTATAAAGATACCAATGAGGAGGCATGATATTGACATTGAACAGGATATACCTTGTGTGTTGCATATACATAGTACATGCAAACATAAGAGAGCTGAAGTACAAGTCCAACTGCATTTACTGTAATCATTGCAGAATCTTTCATGAGCATCCCATAGCGAAGCCATAAACTACATCTGAAATGAAAAAAGTAAATAATCATTCAAACTATCCAAAGATTTTAACAATTACTAGGCAGTTCATACCCCAGAACACCAGCTATAAATGGAAAACCTGAAATTTCTCCAGAAATTCCTTTTTTTCGAATACTTGCACAGATAATCCTGTAAAGTTATGGTAAAAATGCATTTTTTACTGAAAATATTCTTGGTTATACTAAAAATTCATTTCCACTGTTTGAAAATTCATATAAATAAAAATATACAAATTATAATATATAAAAAGAATATTATAATTGAATTAAGGACTAATTGACAACGTACACTCCAGTTAAGAACTGAATAATCGTCGTAACAGTGGCAGTCACGCTTAAGATCTCTCTGAAGTTCTCCAGTGCCATTTTGAAGGTTTGTTACTGATTGCACGTGTCTAGCTTTGGTTCAGAAGTGACACGTACAACGGAAACATTATAATTCAATGCCAGAACCTTACAAAATCCCTGTGTCCGGCTTTTCAAGGTAATTATCTCGTTAAAAAGATACGTCTGTTTACACAACAGTTTTTTTTTACGTGGCCCACTCTTACTGCCATCTACCGTAATTTCATAGTAGAAGCCAATGAGGAAGATAAAAGGCAGAAAGAAAACCAAAAAAATACCTTTTATGTTTCTTGTAAATCTTGCAGCAGATAGAATAGACACCTGGCCGGAACTTTCGAAGGGTTCCCTCCAAATATTTGTTGATGAATGTTTGATTATTCCGTCTGACGAAATTTCAAGATTCTTGCAACGTATACCAGAACAAAGAAATTCCTCGGTCGGATGACATGTTTGATACACGTAGCTAAATAGTTCCATGTGGAATGTCTTGTAGGCAGTTATGTTTTTGTAGCTTATCTTGTTTATCGCCGCCCCCGAGAACAGGTTGCTGCCCGTCAAACACATGTTCCTCATTACTCACCATCTTAACATCCCATCAACAATGCGGATGAGGAAAAAAGAAATACGAATAGCAATTTTTCCACGTTTCTCCCATCTTAGAAATGCAAAGACTAATATATTATAATACTCATAGATGGCGGTTGCTGGTGGAAATTGGACCTGCAAGTGCTGTAACGTGATCATCAAACTGGCCCAGGTATGTTTTTTTAGACTGTTTGATAGAAATCAGGCTCCTTAAAAGTAGCTTAGTGCATGATGCTAAAAAAAACTTCATATGTAAGAAAGTCTACGAATTGTCAGCAGTCGACTATGACATGTGAAATGTCTCGAGGAAAGGAACTAATTCCGCAAAGATGAATTTCTTCCTTGAACGGTTGTTTGACACAAGATTTTTCAGACCCAGAAATACCAGCACCACAAAAGAAATGTAAAGCACAATGAATAAATTCATTAGCCTAATACTACTTAGTACTATTATTAATGGCTATGAATTTGTTTGATTACGTTTGCATGTCCACATCAGCAACATTCTTATTCTCACTCCTACCCATTTTGCTGTCATCTGTGAACGTTATCGAGACGTGGCAATCTGTCTTTGTACTTGTTCACGGTAGCTTTTAGACAATTAGAAATATATTGAAAGGGCTTTAAGATAGTTGGACAGGACTGAATGCCTTCATAAGATTGAAAACGGTACGAGAAAGGATGTGAAATAAGAGAGTTCAATCCATCGGAGTTGTACTAATGTCATGCTTTAAACTTTGAACACCAGGAATCCTCGTCAATAATGAGAAGACTATGCGTCCCGAAATGAACGGTGGATTAAACAGACGAGGAATGAAACGAACGGGAACCGGCGGATGGCGTAACCCCCTTTCCACGTCAGCCCATTTGTCCGGATGGCAATTAAAAGGAACCGGCTGTACGGCAAGTATTCCAGAAGGCCGAAGGACTTACTACAAGCTAGGCCGTATAGGCAAGTGATTTTCCAATTTACTTAATTTAGTAATAGATGGATTTATCTCATCGTCGGTCAAAGAAGACGACTTAGAGCTTTTAGACTTCGACAGTTGTATTTCGCCATTAAAGAAGCTGGTGAGGCGACGAATCAAAAGCGGAGACGGTCCGAAGCGGATCGAGATGAGTTGAAGACGACCGAATCCATTGAGTTGGAAAGGAGTCGCTCGGCGGTTCGACGAGGCGTTCACAGGGAAAATCCGGTCGTTAAAAAGAAAAGAAAACAAAAGGAAAATGACAGAACGAATGCCCTGAGAAATGAACTGATGACGATGTATATAGCGAGGCATTGATTTGCATACGCGTCACTGGCTTTTGTAACACAATGCATAGAGTGCTCCCTACATGTTGACGCGAATTCAGCTAGCGCAACACGCGACCTATAGACTCGCTGCTCTTGTTCTCCATCTTCTTTGTCGACTCAAGCTGCTCCGCTAAATGGTCCGCAAACAGAAAGATAATCCTGCGCGTCTTTCTATTCGAAACTATACAGAAAAGAAGTAGAACAAAACAAATCAAGAAACACAAAAGAATCAGATACAAACCTCGTCGGAAAGAAATGCAATCAATTTGAAAAGTTTGCATTATTTAATTGCTATCAGTGTGGTGATGTGATGCTTAGCGGAGGCCGAAGATAATGTCTCTAGTTCCCATTTCCAAAGTCTGCACTAAATCAACACACAACACAATCAATGGTTCGTAAATGCCTTTGCAAATGATGATGCGACGAACCGCAGAAAGCGAACGGCGGTCGTCTTAATCATGTCAATGGAGAGAATGCCGCTTCATCGCTTTCTCGATGACAACGCTCCAGCGAGCATCCATCTCTTTCCGCTCATTCGATCTTTCCCATTCTGCGTATAACCAAAGTCAAAAACAAGTTTTCCTATTAAGTGCTACAGCTCGATGTTGTCGTAACTTTTGAACCCATCTTCTTCCTGATGGCTCGTCATCGTTTCTTTTTTCGCTGTATTGCGTTTTGTTGATAAAATAATGTCGAGTGATTCAATCGAGAGCTATATAATGACTCCTGTGTATATCTAGCTTTTTAATGTCTTTCTTCTTTTGTTTTGACCATTAGACGACAGACACATGGATCCCAGTGCGCTTTACGGCATCGAGAGAAGATGTGATGGCGAACTGTGATAATCGGCGCACAATCCAATTTGTTGGAGTGTGGTAAATCATCAATTCATTAAAATGTCTACCCGAACGAGTATTGCTGCTGCTATTGCTTCTGCTTTCACAACGCCAAAGCACTCAAAGACGTACGTGAGCGATGAGCATCGCTTTGATCTTTCTTCCTCTGCAAATGTGTCATGCAACACATCTTCGTGGAACAGTCGACCATTCAGTTGAGATACATAAATGTACGTGTATATATGCTAGTTTTATTTAACCTTTTCCACGTCACGATATGCAACGTCAACCCCTGTACTGATTCGTTCGGCAAACCTTTGCCATTTCTGTTTCGTTTAAGTAATCAGTACTGTTCATACATTGTTGTTGTTGTTGTGGCATGTTTTCATACGTGTATATTTGATAGTGTACTTAGTAAAGAGAGTATATGTTTGTCAGATATCAGAATGTATTTCTGTTCCAGTCAAATGATGTTGAAATCTCGAAATTTCGCATTTTCAAATGTTGAAACTTTCCAGTTCCATTATTTTGCTCACTGGTTCATCACTGGTTTGTCTGGGGGGTGCTTGCCTGAGTAAATTGGAGCATCAATTACGTTGTTCATGTGGCTTTGAGAAGAAACTGGAGCTGCATTTTCCTGTGAAGCTATCTCGCAAACCGTTACAGGTTTGCACTGTCCGGGTTTAGTGATCGGCATGTATCTGTCAACACAGATCATGCCTATTATACTACCAATGATGACGACGAGGCTAACAATTGTCAACTTAGCCCGGAAGGTCATACGAGTTTTAGGTTCAGTAGTCATTTTCCCGATGTGATTTGTACCTTAATGGAGGGAAAATGTTCAAAAAACAACAATTGAGATGATTTAGGTATTCTGCTAGCACATGACACTGGCAAACGTGTTGATGTCACTCCAATCTACTTTATTTTACGAATAAATTCAAATTGAACACGTAAGCTAGTAAACTGTGATAGATTCAAAATTAAAGATTGTTGTTCAAACGTTATTTTTTGAAAATTATTAAGGGAAAAGGAATGTACCTAGAATTTACTGTGGTTCCACGGTGAGAATTGACTTCAAAATGTCAATTCCGCCAGGTGGCTCTTCGGTTGTCGTCATCGTCAGAGCAGACGACAGCAAAAAATTTCAGTGCCAACATGGCTTTAAAATTGAGTGGTGTGCTGAATCAGTGGAGGAATTTCGACCTACCTTCCGTACAGGTTAGTTTTCTTTAATTATGTTTTAGCAATTCGTGTCCGTGAATGTTTCGTGATTGTTTTTCGGTGTAAAATGTGCTTGTCGTTTTTACTGCAACGTCCAATTTTTGATTCTGGGAAAATCGATGGCTCGATGCCAACGCGACATGTTTTGAAAGTTCTCCCCACGTGTTTTCACACTCGTAGCTTCGTTTTACAGAGAATATTTGTTGATTCTCGTCCATTTTTGTGTGTTAAATAAAGTTACTGACTTTCTTTAGCATTCTGGGTGTTGATTTTGTGGAATTTTCAGAACATTTTGATTGCAATTTGGGCAACAAGTTCAGAACTTGCTCGTTTAAGCAAATTGTTGTCACACTTTAAATTGGGAAATCTTTCTCTTTTACATTTTGGTTGCAATTTTGTTGAAAAATTTTACGGTGTTGAAGTCTGGGAATATTCGGAATTTATTTTCCTTGCCGTTTCCCTACTCTTTTCTCGAAACACGTGCATAGCTTTTGGCGCCAATTCGGGTCGATAGGTGACCATTCCCCTACATTGCACAAGTCCTTTTTCGTTTGATTTCAAGATGGCTGACTTATTCCCCCCATCCTCTTCATGTCGAATCACTTGCTTAGGTTTTTGGCGCCCATTCGGGCAGATAGGAGATCAATCCCCCTTTTTTCACAAATTTGTGTTTTTTCAACTTGCTGACTCATCTTTCCCATCCTTATGTCGAACTATTTGCTCTGATTTTTGGCGCCAATTTGGGTCGATAGGTGACCATTCCCCTTCAATATGCAAACCGACTTGTTTGTTTTTTTTTCCAGAATTTTGGATGACTCATCTGCTCCATCCTCCATGTCGTATCACTTGCATTAATTTTTGGCGCCAATTCGTCCAATAGTTTACCATAACTCTTTCAAATCGATTTGCATTTTGTTTCAACATGCTTGATGACTCATCTGCTCCATCCTTCTCTTTGTTTTGGCGCCTAATTTGGCTGTTAGACTTCATTTCCACAAATCGATTTGCGTTTTACAACATGCTCTCGTGCTATTCCGTTGCACTAGGCCCATCATTTTCAGAAATGTCGGGCATATTTTTGATCTGTTGACAGTCTTATTTCGCCCTGTTTTCACATTGTTGCTGGATGGAAATGGTAGTCGATATTAAGCCATCGTAACTCTCCAAACATCTGTTTATCCTGCGAATGGGATGGACAATATAGCCGGGGAATCGTTTTTCAGCTCGAAAGGGATAAAGATGTTGTATTTGTAGCATTTACTTCTTTTTGCTCCTATAAATAGGCTGTTTGCAATTCAAAGTAGCCATCGAGCTTGTTCTGTCTGGGGCTGTAGCACAAAATGCATGTTAAGCGAATGAAGCGTCCATACAGGGCTAGTTATCATATGCCTTTTCTTTTTCGAGCTGGAGAGATTGGCTCTGTCACTGGGGGGAATTCACGAGGCAATGGTTTGGAAAATCAAAGAGATGTCTCTGATGGAAAAGTATCGGATGTGTCGGGGGAGAAAGAAGTGGCTGTGCCACACGATTTTCTTTTGTCTTTTTTTGTTGCTTTCTAACATGCGAGATGTCGTCGCAGCTTTTCGTCTACATCAAAAAGAGCGACGACAATAGAGACCAAGAGATATGCAGCTTGATTTGCATATCCATCTCACCCTCTTCCTTCGCTTTCTTTCTGTTCTCTGTGTTTTAGCAGTCGTTTATTATGACCACAAGTTGATCTCTTTTAACGTTGCGTTCGAAATCTTCTAGCCGTATTGCATCGTTGACATTACACGACAGCGACACGTAAATCTCCTTTTTAAAAAACCGAGAACTTTTGCTGACCTTAAATAACATTTGGATAGAAAGTTAGGACGGGTGGAAGTGGTATAACATTTGATAACGTGGGACGTTATTTTCAAAGCGAGGGAAACAATATGGCGCTGCTGATAATGGCCAGCGTGAGTGGGCGGTTGATATTGGGTTCATTACAGGAAATAAATGGCCAGGCTTATTCCCCACTTTTTCTCTGTGCTGACTGTTATACGAACGGCCAGCAGATTGAAAATTAAGTGCGAGATTTCAGTTAAAGTCAGCTGATAAATCGACAGCCATCAGTCCGTGTCTGCCCCCGCTTAATGAAGGTCCAGTTAATCCGCTGGAAACGGCTGGTCCAGATGCGATTTGCGGCCGATGAAGGATTGCCCCCAGTTTCAATTTTCTTTTTGCTTTCGAATTGGGATATTTTCGTCATCATCGTTAATAACTTGGGAAATGAAACTTACACCCCCTACACTTGCTGTCGTGAATTCGGCTTTTTCTTGTCGCTGTGTGACACTCTGGCCGTCGTTTGTCACTTTGCTTTTGGCCCAGCTTTTTCAATTTTTAGAGGGTAGGGGGAATGTAACCCAAGCCAATTGTTTGTTTTATACTCATTTCTTCTGTCGACTGTGTGAGATTGCAATCAAGTAGATTCTTTAGCTTTCAGGGCCGTTAAGTAATAATACATCACTGCCTGTCCGTTTTTGTTTTTCTTCGTTAAGGGCTATGGAGGGTATAAATTATATTCCATCCGTTTGGACTTGGATTCGTTTTTCATCCGGATAGTTGACTGTACATTTTTTTCTTGAGTATATATATATATCCATTTCCTAAGTTGTTTCGTTTGTCGTTGAGTGGATGTGCAGTGCGTGTCGTTGTCGTCTTGCGTCTATAAACGGTAACGCAATTGGGTGGGGCCCGTTGCATTGGACGCGGGAACATGATTTGATTAGTCATTTGTTTTTTTCTTGTGTGTTGGGGGGGAGGCAGTGTGTTGGGCGGAGAAGGGGACACACACACACGAGATCTTGACGTTGCTGATACCGGAATGCTATTGCATTATTCAAAGTTTGCATGGGGCTCTCTGTGCCTACCCGTTACTTGTTACGATTGCTAATACCCATTTTGGGGTGGACGGGACGGCTTACTTAATCCCTTCTATGTTTGTGTGTATATGTAACAAACATGAGGACGCCAGGGGAGTGGGTGGTGCGGAAGTGTGTCGTCTCTGATGATCGTCTAACCATCACTAAAAACATCTAACAGTCTTTCTTTTTTTCCGCTCTTTTATGGCGACAACAATCTAAATGCAATTGCCATCAAGTCGTTTTTCTCGATTTGTTTTTAAGAAAACTTTTGGGTTTATGCGCGTAGAGTTAAGAGTCGACCGATTTATGGTTTTTTTAAGGGAGGGAAATGATTGATCCGATCGTGCGTCGATATTCCCCGAAAGTCCAGTTTTCAACTTCTTGTCCGTCCGCTTAAAAAAAAAATCATGTCCTTTGCCCGTTGGAAAATCATCCATTCGCATTACATGTCACGTCGTAAATATTTGGTGTAGTAAAACGAATCGGGAATTATTTTTCATCCCCCTAAAAATAATTCTTGATTTATTTTCATTTCATTTGATCAGAGTGTAGCATAGTCCCGCCCCCTTTTTTATGCATATCGAGTGATTTCGAGCAGGAAATAAAGGGAAGCTGTTTCTTTCTGTGTGGAGACATATGATATTGCCGTCATTGATGATGGGAAGGGGGGAGGGTTTGGTATATTTTACGATACTTGTTTTGCTTCCTCCCGACCCCTTTCTGCAATATTCCAATCGAGCTCGAAAGCATCAAATCTCGTCTTTTTTTTTTTTACACAGTTGAACCGATTCACTGTGTAAAAAAAAGAAAACGGGAGGGGGGATATATAGCCATTGAACATTTGTTGATAAAAACGAATGTCACAAAAAGAAGTTGTCGCGCTCCGACAGCAGCAATCGGCTGAAAAGGTTCGATCAAAGAGAGTAGTGTTGTTTGTACTTGGGATGTTTTTAAATTTTGTGTATGCAATTCACGGAACAACACGACTTGCGTGTGTCTCCCCATTTTTGATGCCATTTCATTTTGTCGTGTTCGTCGATTCTTGATTGATTCACATTATTCTACCGAGTCAAAAGAATATTTGATTTCTCATCCAACAAGTAAAAGTTGATGACATCTTCGGGTCTGATTCCGTGTGTTTGTTTGCGACGTTGGGCTAATGATGTGCACGATCAAAGTAGAGAGGATGGCACGTGAAAAACCCTAACGTCCTCGTTCTTAGTGGACGATGGCTAAAATGAGGCCGTGACCACGTAGGGCAACGTGCAACTGGGCTCGTAATGAGGATTATTCAATTCACAAGTCTCCTCCTTTGTGTAGGCACAAGCGATTTTAGTAAGGAAAAAGAAAAAACTTGAAGAATTTTTACTGCTTTTGATCCGTCCCTTATTAGTCGAGAGTTTCGTTGACAAGTGCCTTTTTTTCTTGACATTAGATTTCATTAGTAGTTCGTCCCTCTTTTTTTAATCAAAGTCGAATAGACTTAAGAAAATTGCGTATAACCGTAGGCATGGATTTGTCATTATTTTCTCATCAACTTGATATTGATTCGAATAAAAAAAAGGATGCAATAAAAGGGGGGAAAACTCAACTTTTGTTTTGTTGTGTACAGTGGCGTAATATATATACACACAACCCACCCGCCCCAAAGCTCTCCTTAATGGCCAAAGATGGGTCCCGGTTAATTTCACGCTCGGTTGTGTTGTATGTCGAGCAAACGGCCGGCCCAAGGATTACAATGCGCTTATGTCTGTTAGGCGAAACAGCAAGAAAAAAAAAGATGGGGGATTGGGAACTGGTGGACCGCATCAAAAGCGAGACTCTTTTGTTTATTCCTTATTACTGTAGCTGGCTGGACTTGTGTGACGGGCGAAGGGGGGGAGGTTGGATCAGTTGTTGTAGATGGCCATCAAATCTTTTGACGTTATGAAACGCGTCATTTCCCGAAGTTATCCCCCCGTTCTCGCTATAACGAAGAAGAAGCGTGTCGGACGATATCCGTTCATCAAATTATTGTTTTCTGCCTCTTTTTTTTTTCCAGCTCTCGCCTCGTAGGAGGAAGGGTAAGAGTTAGTGACGTGGGGTTGATTTGGGCGACAGGCCGGACGAAAAAAGAAAAGTTGATGGCTAAAAGGGATTTTTTGTTTGCTCATCAAAGAAAATGAGATATAGCGCAACTGCTTGCTAGATAGTATAGGGACAGTCACTGATTATTGCAATAATAATATCCCGCGGCCGCGGCTAGACACATTTGAGTTACAAGCATTGCGCGATTCCTTCTTTCCCCCCGCTCGAATAACAGCCGATGCTGCTGTTATTATACTTCTTATTATATTTTTCGGGGCAATATGTGTGTGAGGCGATTAATAACAGAGGGGATTTTTAAATGAATTGTTTTGTGCAATTTATCCCGTTCGATATTTGCCCAGCGAGTCTTTTGTGTGTGTGAACGGTTCATCAGTGGCCTGTCGTCCTACGCTCATGCATAATACGTTTGATGGGAAGCCAAACGTTGGTTGAATTTCTAAATAATAATGGGACGGTTCTGCCTCGCGCCACCCCTCCTGCTTTTTATTTTTGTTTGATAAATCGAAATAAATGAGAAGCTCGTGTATGTTGTATAGCGGGGCCTATATAATGTGTGTGAACGGGGGGAGGGAATGATAAGATCGTCTGGGGTAACCGACTTGCTTTTGTTTTTCCTGCTGTTGCGTATAATATCGGCAAAGCTAAAGAGCGACAGGCAATGAACGACTTCTCATTTACGGGGTTAGGGTGGGGTTGAAGGGTGGGAGTGAGGTCCGTACGTCTAATCAACAACCCCCATCCCCCCCTGAAAAAAAGTTCATATCGTAGCGGGACGTGATCCAGTTGTATAGCGCAAGCCAAACACACGTGTCGCTCACATTTCGTTTTTCTCCCCTTTTGCCATGATACGTAAGTTAGTGAGTTTTTAGTTTGACCAGAAACAATGGCCGACACACACACACACACACAAATAATAAAAATAAATATAGAAAATAGAAATATATATGACAGACGGGAGAAGCTTTTTGGCCCTTGTTTTTAATATTTTCTAATAAATATATAGAGTTGGGAAAATGGACAGTGGTCCGGCGTGAGATTGGACATGTATCTCTTGGCCGTCACTTTCTCTCTCTCTCGCGTTTTTGCTCTTAAAAAAATATCGTACGGTCAGTGATCATCGTGTTGATTGCGAGGCACTTCCCCTCCCTTCTTTCTTCGTCACTCGCGTTGGGGGTTTTTACACGCGTGAAACGAAGGTGACTTCTTGGGGCGTACATAATCCCGATTCATTTTGGGGGCATGAACAACTGGCGCATTCTCGCCCCGCTCTTTGAATCTACAGAGTTTTGGGAAGGCCCGTGTCACGTATGACCAGTAGCTTTTGCTGATTGTTATTCAGTTTTGTCCGTCCGGGCGAAAAGATGGAGATGTTTTGCTACTAGTTGGTCTTCACTTTAACAAAGAGAAAGTTTATGGATTCCTTCTATTTTTGGGAGTTTGGCCTTCTGTTTTTTTTTTTGCATAATATGGGTAGCACATCAAACTTGATGTTCTTCAAAATGACGTGTGTCTTTTTGGAATCTGAACAAAAGAAATGTGGGGAATCATTTTTTCTAACCGGGAAGGAATCAAAGACGAGCAGCTATTGGCCAATAGGGAAAATGCGATACCTCACGTCGGATTGTACACACACATATCCCCAAACGTTGAATACGTTTTATTTTATTTTTTACTGTTTTTTATGTGTATCTTGTTGATTTATGGTGCGACGCGTCGTCGTACGACATCATCGGGCCCGGCTGTGTGTATTTTATGGCCTGTGTCTCGCTTTTGAGCTGATGAAATGCCAAGACTCCCCCCTCTTTTTTTGGGTACTTTTTACAGACATACAATACATACAACACCTGTCAGATAATATATTATACGAATTTAAAAAAAAATTTTGAATGACATTTTTTTTTAAAGTTCTCGTCCCTTGTACGGTGGCGCCACCGCTAAACTCCCGCAGTAAAAGCCAATGGGTTTTTTCTTCCTTTATTGGTTGTTTATATCTTTGAAAAAAACCCTAACAAAATAGTTTATGCGTTGTATAGACGTTTGTTTTCGTCTCGCAAAGAGTTTTGATTTGATCGAGTCGGCCGATAGGTTTCCTTTTTTTTTGTCCAAGTTCTTTCTATTGTCGTTTCAATTGACAATATAGGGAATTTGATTGGATTGTATTTCCATATTGCGTCTGGACTACATGTCCATGTTTTTCTAGAGCTGGCCGTAAAAAAAGTGAATTTCTGTACTTGACTCTTTGAAACAAATTGAACTGTTTATGGAGGAAATATAAATTGATGCGAAGCAAAAATGGCGGGGGGGTTTGCAGCTGGCCATGACTGAGATGTAGTTACTTATACAAGAAAACATTGGCGATTCAACTGTCGTCCCCTCCAATTTTTTCTTGTTGTTCCTTTCGGCGGATATCAAGTCCGTCCCGTCACACAGACACAATTGAATTTGGCCGAGAGAGATGTGCGATGGAAATCGAATCGCCGATTGCTGCTGGCCCTTTCCTCGAAATGATGGCCAATACACAAGTACCTTCTGTGTCTAGTTCAATCCTCCCCCCTCTTCGCTTTTCAGAATGTTAGTATACTGTGTACATGCGTGTGTGCATAGAACCCCCAAGTGGCTCGTTTGATTTCTTATTTCTTTCTTTTGATCTTTTACGTTTTTCCCTTTAGAGACTCTTGTTCTTGTTGAAAAAGGCATCGATTTCGGCCAGGGGGGGGGGATATGTCTGTCGGGCTGAATCTTTGATTCCCTTCATTAACGCCGTGAAAGACATGCTGTCCGCGTTTCTCGCTGGATATACCCGTTACACTTAGTGTACACACTTCATTTGCTATTGATGATGTGCACAAAGAGAGCTCTCTGCCCATCATCAATAAATTTAAGAAGGCTTCTTTTTTAAAGGTCGAAATGAGAATATGGACGCTTGCTTCTTGCCCTGTTTGGAATCAACGCTAAATGTCAAGCTGTTTTATCACTTAACGTCTAAGATGATTACAGTCCAGTTGGTCATTAGCTTCGGGATTAGGAGAGGTATTTTAGAAAAAGTCGGAATCGTGTGTGTCGTAGTTTTTGTATATTTTATCGAGGCCTCTGGGCAAGTCGATTGAATAATTCAGTGCACGATTCGCAGTGTTCACGATCCGTGTCCGTGTACTACACACCACTTAGGACAGCCTACACACCGAAACCTCTCAACGGCGATTTGTTGGCTTTTGATATATTTAAAGAGATGCCCATATAGCAATACCGTGTTATTCTTCTTTTTCATGTTGAATCTTTGGGGAATTTTTTTTTTATCGTGCATCCTACACGCAGAGCGTTTTTTGGTTTGTCAATTTTTACTGTTCTGATATTATGGAGAAAAGGGGGGGGGTACCCCTATTGTTGTTAAAAATATGTCCAACGGGAACGATATGGCAGCGCGTGAATAATGCAGGCTCGCAATGAAATTGAATGACGTCAATATCAAAGAGGGGAAAAGTTCAAACGAATCTTCTGTCAGGGGGTGGGAGGGTTCACTTTTTTCAAGAGTTTCAATTTTTTAAATCGTCGTGTCTATTTTATACGCCTGTAAGAAAAGAACTTTTTTTTTTGAAGGACTTTCAACATTGACAGATTTCACCCCATGTCGCCCGTTTTCTTCTTCAACTGATTCACAAGCAAACGGATATCTCGTTTCTCTCTGATATGCAAATGGCCTGGTTAAAGGGGGGGGATATGTGTCGAGTGCGCGCGTGTTTAATAGGAGGGAGTCTTTGTTGATTGTATAAGTGTAGTAGTATGCAAAAAAAGAATTTTTGTGTGATTTGAAAGGGAATATCATTGTGCCTCTGGCGTAGGAGAGAGTCTTTTGTTATATAGTCC
The DNA here is from genome assembly GCA_013167095.2 of Daphnia sinensis. NCBI lineage: Eukaryota > Metazoa > Arthropoda > Branchiopoda > Diplostraca > Daphniidae > Daphnia > Daphnia sinensis. The sequence continues at coordinate 5,654,860 of CM023191.1, read as the reverse complement.
GGGGTAGGTAGTTTTTTTTATTTTCGGGGAGAAAGGCTGTCACCTTAATGAGGTCCAATTGCATTTCTACTGATGATGAATGGCTGATGAAAGTCCGTTCTCATTAACCTGATGGGGAGGAGGAGGAAACCTTGTGTGTGTGTGTATAATGTTTGTTGTGTGTGTGTGTGTGTCTCCATATTTTTGGACGGGGCGATGCCGGTGAGTGCCGAGCAAACATCACGAACTCCTGGCCGTCTCCCCCGTTTTTGACAAACGTTCGGTGCGAAACTCGTCCATGTTTTTTTGTTTTATTGTGAAGAGCCCCGGCAACAGCGATATAGGGGACGTTAAAGATCACGTTTGGCGGGTTTTTTTGCTCATTATTTTCCGACAATGAGCAGCCATGGCGGCCGTAACCCACAACAGCGGGTCCTTGCCCCGAAGCCAATCGAGACCCGAGAGCCCCGATTTATTCTTTTAAAGAAAATTCTATTGTCTAGCGCGTGAGGTCGTCTATCGCCATCGTATTTATCTAAATATATCTATTGCTGAGGTACGAGTGGGAGCAGTGATTTGACCCACTTGCCCTCCTTCATCGGGGAACGAAGGGGGACCTTGTGTTATGTCTCCTTGTTTGTTTTTTGATGATTATTAACGAGTCACTTGCTCTTTGGACTCTTGAGGACCATCGTCTTCTTCCACTTGTTCCTTTTTTTTTATTTTGATTATTGTTCGTGTCTTATTATTTGATTTCCCCTTCCATGTTTAGGGCACGTTTGCGTCAGTGTGCACGCGTCAATCACATATCGTCTACGTTTAAGTAGATCCATCGTAAATTCCCCAAATAGAGTTGAATTCTTTTATAACGAGAGGAAAGAAATTAAATACTGATTTGAATGATTGATGGCACTTATTGAATTCTGTGTGAAAGGGAAATGATTTGCATTTCTTTTCCGATGCGGGTTTTTTTCGGTTATGAAATGCAAGTCTAATTTTTTTTCTTGTTCACTCGGAACAAGATTTTTTTTGTTGAGATGCTCATTCGATGACTGATGATTGTGGTGAAACTGAGCGACGTTTTTCACCAAAAAAAAAAAAGCAGCAACAGTTCTTTTTTTTCTATAAGAAGCCCTCGTGTATAAATCAATTACCGAGACGGCACATCTCGTATTATACACTTGGCACATACGAAAATCGAATCATTTTTTTTTTACCTCGTGAAATTTTTTTTCGGCGATCCATTTTCCAAGTCAATGAAATCATTTTTATTTTAAATTCCAGTAGAAGCGAAAATGGAAATCTAAAATGGGCTTGTGGAATGATTGGATTCGTGTGTTCGTATTTTTTAAAAGATGATTTTTGATCGATGAAAATCTGTGAAACGAGACTGACGAATTGGGATAGAGTCGCAACGCACGTACGCGTTTTGTCTATATGATAGATGGCAATATCGCATCTGGAATACATCTTTTTGTACGTAAGCATTTTTTCACACATGCTGTGAAATCCAGTTTTTTTCTTCTGATCCGTCTGCTGCTGTGCAGCTGTTATTTCGATTTTCCCCCCATGTAATTTGAAGAAACCAGCGTGAATCCTGTGCCCGTGTTTGATGGCCAGACTTGTCGGGTGTGATTTCTCTCTCAACGCTGAGACTCGAGAATAAGCAGATAGATGTATAATAAAAAAAAAATACGTGATGGAAGGCGGAACGAAGATGTATACATTATGATGAATTAAAACGCTTCTTGCCTTTCTACGTATTTTTACCAGTACAGTACCTGTTTTTTTTTTCAATGAAAAAAAAAATTCTTTAAATAAATGAGACTTTTTTTTTCATTGATGATTTAGGCGTCATCAACCTGCTGTTGAAGTGAAACTGTTAATGCGTAACTGTAAAACTAGAGAGGGGGGGGGACGTAGAAAAGATCTTTTTATATTTGGCTGGTGAATAAAATAAGACTGACTACTGTTTGTCGCAATTGTCTTAATGGCGGCGACAGTTGTCAATGGCACCGAGTTAAAAATAGTTAACAGCTCCCACGCCCTTTTAATTGATGAAAAAAAGGGACAGTGTAATTGTTTGTTCAGTAGACCGTTGGATGGAATAGAAACCTTGTTGTTCTCATTGTGGAAACATTTGACTACAAAGAAAACAATTTTTTTGGCAGCTTTTTAAATTCATTTTGACTGTTTTTGTTTCGTGATTTGTCACTTCCGGTGGAAAGGATTTTTGTCTTATATTGATGACGAAATTTGAAATTTAATTGAATTTGCGTTTTCTAAAGAAATGGAGAAAAACCATCAATCTATGACAAGGCTTCTTATTTAACTAGTCCGAGTTAATGAACCTCTTGTTTGGATGCATTTAAAACAAAATTGGGATGAGATTTTCTTCGTATCTGAAGTTGAGCTTTGCGTGTTGGCATTTTAGATGTGCTGATAGAATTAGAGAAAGTACTCTTCGGCTTGATGTTCTTTTTTAACTTACGTTTTATCTTTCGTTTTTCCCCGTGCTGATTGGTAGTGAATTACGTCCGATCTCATTCCTATTTCTCCATCGCCCCTCGTCTTCTTATTTTTGCTCCGGGAGTGTCTCTTTTGCACGCACCAGCGGACGGCCCGCATTGCCAATTGAACGAGGCCTTTTACAGAAAGGGAAAGAAAAAGAATAAATAAATAAACAGAAGCGAATGGACGGCCCATGCATTATAGAAAATGTTGCGCAAGAAATAAAAAGAATCGAAAAGATGTGGGAGGGGGGTTCGAATTCTTTTTTGATCAAATAATTGAACAGTTGCGCAAAGTTCTTTTTTCCTTTTGCGACGTATTTGACCTTCTCTCTTTCGACAAAGTTTGTTTCGCGTGTGTAATCGTTTTTATTAGCCGGGCACGAATCTAAAACAAGAAATGTGTGTGATGATCAATGACGTTGGCTTGGATAAGACAGATTAGATAGATGGATAGAAAGATAGATAGGAAGAGAGAAATCGCTAGACGATGATACAAAACGAAATGGAATAGAAGCAGAGTGTCTGCGAAGGCTGAAGGGGGGTCGAAACAATCGAAAAAAAAAAATTAAAAGAAAAGAATTTTGAAGAAAAGCGAGAGGCATATTTGTGTGGTGGATGAGGGCAACAGCTATCCAATTACACACACATGTGATAAGCAGGAGATGAGACCCGATATTAGTCGGTGACATGGTGAAGATCGATGCGTTTCCCGCGGCCCCCCTCTCTTCCTCAATCGTTCGACATAGAAAGAAAAAAAAAATCCAGCAGCAGACGGGCAGCGAAACTCATCGAAAACGATCAATCGCTCACTCGATGACGGCCACGCTAACATTTTTTTTTTTTTCAAATTTCCCGCTCGCGTCATATCGCATTGTTTTTTGAAAAATCCCTTTTTGTTTCACGAAGGCCTCTTAGATCTGCCAATAGATTAGCTGATGGAACGATGGGTCAGTTTACCCCACCCATGATTTTTCGTTTTTCCAATTTGATTTAAATGGGAAGATGTAGAGATTATTAACGGCCCGTCACGCCATCATTGGATTGATACCTTTCTATCTCTCCTTCTGCCTTAACCTGCTTATTATTGTTATTTACGTTTAATTACTCTTGCGCATAGAATTTGATTTCTTTCCATTTTTTTTTCTGTCTGTCAAACTTGTCTGTCTGAAAGGGGGTCCAGTTTGACTGGTGAAGGCCGAGGGCGAATTGTAAAACTGAAAATAAGTTTGACGAGAAAATCGAAAACAATCATTTGAATCTTTCCGTCGGTCGAACATGTTGTATGTCAAACGCACAGAGTGTGTAGCTACACACACACACACTCTATGCGTGACGGAGACGCTGAAGGAATAAGGGGGAGGAGTCGGGATAAGAAAGAAGGCGGTTCCTATAGTTGTCCGGTTGACATGTGAGAGTCGACCTCGAGGTTGAAAAAAAAATCTAATCGATAATTGAGTTTTTTGATTATTTCTATTGTTGTTGTTGTTCTATATTTTTTTTTATAACGAAATGTTTTTATATCGCTATTGAAATTGTCCGCAAATAATATTTAACGTAAAACTTTCTATTGTTAACAGCGGGAGCTGGACGCCGAGGTGGCCGGAATGGGTCAACGCCAGGACGAAAGTGAAGTGGCCCGCAAGCAACTCATCGAGCTCAGTCGTGAATTCAAAAAAACAGCCACCGAGGTAAGAAAAAACTTTACATTTTTTTTTTCATTTTGGGTTTTTGTGTGTGTGTTGGGAAATGAAGTCACACACACAGACGGTTATTACTTTAGAAAAAAAGGGGTCCATCAATATCCCGCACGTACATCTGCAGCTTTTCACTGCAGTAATGTTGGGAAAAACTTTTGTTGATTACCAGTGGAACGAATCATCAGACCTTTAGTTAGACCGGTTCTTTTTTTTTTATGACATGACGCAAGGAGTTTGAAGAGGGAGGTTGGTGGGTGGACGAATATCAATCCATTTTCCAACCTCCTGCTGAAGTTTCAGTTTGTGAGAGAGCAACACACACACACGGGGGGTTGCTGATGTTGTACTACAATTTCCTGATTGGCTTCTCGTCTCTCTTAATTAGTTGGCTCTTCAAACAACAAACACACGCAGACAAAAGCTCGGCTGGATAATATAATAATTAGTTGTATAATAATATATCATGTTGGTTGGGTTTCGGGGGGGTTTGTTCTTTGATTCCAATGAGTGGAAATAATTCACGTCAACTTACTTGGCCTTCTGTTAAATTGTTTCTATTTATTTTTTGGAGGGGGGATGTACTAATGCACTCGACGAGATTGCGCGCGATGCAAACTAGTGCTCGGATCCTAATTTTCTTTAACGTAGTGCCGGGAGTATATAATTCATTTGGAATGTTTGGTTAGAAACAAAAGTTGTCGTCTTGGGCCTTTAAGGTGCTGCGTGAAAAGATGGGCCCGATGATTTTTTGCACGGTCCGTGAAGGGAAAAAAAAAATGATTCGAGATGAGCAGCTACATAAATGGGTTCCCTTTTGTTGATGATGAACAATTCCCTACATATCGCGCACACACAGAGAGGGGGGGGGGCAGAAAAAGAAATGCCAAGAGTGAAGTTTCTATTTGAATAATCAACTGACTTCCGCCCGTCCGTATTGCGATGCAACTAAAGACAAGTTTCATCTTTGTGCCCATTTGCCTAATTAGATCATATGTTGCAAAGGAAAATGATGATCCTGTAGAGAGGCAAGAGGTTACTGGAGGCTTATGAGCATTATTAAAAACAGGGGCCTTCACTGCGGGGTGGGGGGGGATTGCTTTGAACCGGGGAGATCGTTCTTGATATAAAATTGGCAACGTTGGTAATATCATTTCAATGAGATCCCTTCTTTTGTAAAATTACCCGTTTTTTCAGAGATGATTGCATTTTTTGCACGTAGGCGAAATCGACCAATCCGCTGACAGTTTAGAACGTGGGAGGTTTTCTTTAAAAAAAAATGGTTATTTTAATGCCGACAGGTGTCTCTACTAGGCTCTTTTTTGTGCAAAAAAAAAATGTAACCGGGACGTCATTTAATGCGAAGGACATTAAACCGAATATTCTCCTTTGTCCTTCCTCCTTTTTTTGGGGGGGGGGGGAATTTTTTTTTTTACTTCTGGATAATTTCGATCGTCAATGTCGATCATAATTGATTTGCGTATCGTGATATTCTCTCCCAACCTTGTACGACAAAGATAGGGCAAGAAAAAGAAACTAAAGGTTTATAACGTCATTATTCTTCTCTTAGCTGGCCAAATCTCATCTTCTCTCATTTTTTTATTATCATTATTATTATTATTCCTATTTTTTTTTTATTATTTATATTCGTGTATTATTGTAGCCCATCTTTTCGTTAATATCTTTAGTTTCTTTTTCGTCCCCACTGATGTTTCTCTCATGATATAATTGTAATTTGTAGCTACCGCCTTTTGCCGCCGTCTGGCATGGCTCGCCGAGCTGCCATTTTGCCATTCTCCACGGCCCATTTGATGGCCTCCCTCCTTCTCCCAACTTGTTCGTTGCTCTTTTTTTTCTTTCTGTGTTAGCTGTTACGTTCTTTTGCTGGTACACACACATCCTTAAAGGTCTCTTTGTCTCTGTCTCTCTGCCGGAGCAAATGGAGGGGAGAACCACAAAACAAAAGCCAAAAACAACACATATCCCCCCCCCTCTCTTCTTGTTGCTCTGCTTTTTTTTGTTTGATGGGATGAGATTGGTCGCTTTGATTTGTTCCAGTCTCTTCTGTCTCGGTTCGTATCCCAGCGCCGCCATTTTAACGATCATTTTCTTTCTTATATAGTTTTTTTTTTTATGAAAAAAAAAAAAGGAATCTCTTTATTTTTTTAAAGAACTCAATCACTGGCGGTAAATTAGAATATAAGACACACACGAAAATGTTTAAAAAAAACATTTTTGTTTTTGTCTTATTGTCTTGTAAAGAGGAATTTTTTTTTGGATAGCGACTAATATGACACGTAGCTCCTGAGCTTAAGTTAAAGGAAGACGCCCTCTACTGAAAAAATGTTTTTTTTTTTTTTTTTAATAAAAGAACATTCTTTCATTCCTTATTCGGTTGAAATGTGCAATTTGTTATTGTTGTGTCGTCGCTCGACACACAACTCTGAAAAGGATACGCAAACTGACAATGAGTCTGTGCCGCTTTGGCATTTCGAAGACACGATCATCGTAGCCGCAAAAAAAGAATATCACGAGTTCTAATAATATAGAAGAATGCGGATTAGCCTCTTGTGCTGCGTGTCCATCCCCCCTCCCCGTCTTTTTATTTATAGATCTATACATGGATATGATATTTAGATTGTCGGGAGCAAACGGAAGCTGTCCGCCCTTCCCCTTGCATCTCTTGTGATTTGCTGCTATTGTCCGTGAGGCTTTCTAAGTCGGACGGTGCACATCTTTTTTTTTTTATATTTCAAACTCTTATTTATTTTTTGGCGTATGTAAAGTGTCCAAGCCCGATAACTCGTGAGCGTTTTCTTTTTTTTTGATTCCCCCCCTCCACCGATCAAATCTCGTTCACAACACGAAATGAGGAAGGACTTTTGAGCTTTTGGGGGGGGGGATATATATTATTTTGGATGTTATTGTTCCGTTGGGAAGATCTCATTTATTTTTTTACGTATATAAAAAAAAAGAAGGCCTCACCATTTCGTGTTGTATTTTACGAGGTCATCTTGTCCGCTGTCCTATTGTCACGCTTCTATACTAGCGCCATCGTTTCTCTGAAAGTTTTTGTGTGTGTTGCCCAATTTGTGCATCTACATATATATATGTATATGTGTAACAGAAGCAGGCTTGAAAGAAAAAGGGATCCTCGATTATATCCAGGATCCTGCCCTTTTTTCCTTGTTGTGTGTCTCATGCATATCATATCGGACCCCGGCTATTTGATAGTTTATACCGTTTAATAATAGCGTGAAACACACATTTTTTTTGCGCGCGCGTCCAGGATCAAGTGTAATGTTTGTGTATAGTTTAGTGGGATCGTTTAAATGCGTGCGTAAGATGGGCCCATATTTATCGGTGGTTAGCATCTTTTCACGACAAAACGACCGTAAGAACTTACGGGGGGGGGGTGGTGGTTATATATGCGTGGGATGATTCAAGAGTGTGGAATGACCCCACGGGGCGACAAACACGCAAAGGCACACACGCCTAGTATTTTTTTGCTTTATTTGAATATCGGGATCATTGTAGATGATGCGCAACTGAGATCGGATGTTACGCTTGAAAAGACATTTTTTGTTTGGGAGATTTAATGAGCAGACGAAAATGGGCATCTATTGTTTTTATGGTCCCCATGTTGCCGAAACCCATTCGTTATTTTTTTGCGATGGAATTTTCGTTTTAAAGAATCAAAACTATTCGCCAATGTTTTTATTTTAATTCGTCGGGTTAATGATGGAGAAATTCAACGATTTCTTTTTTTTGTGTGAGATTGCTGAGAGACGTGATTGAACGCGTTCGCCGTCGAACGGGAAGCCTTGATAAGTCGGGAGTGGGGGGGTGAGGCAAGAAAAAGAGAGGCGGTCTGTAATCGGGTAAGGAGGAGGGACGAACTGGGTCTTGTCAAATAGCGATCCGCCAATAAGAAAAAAGGGAAAGGCGAATAGCGATAAGAACGTGACGGACGAAATAGACACGCAGCTCAACGTGTCACGAATCCTTTTTCCTTTAATTTTCTTTTTTCAATCGTCGTTATCTCTTTATAGTTTTGATGATGGAAAAAAAAGAATCCGCCACGGAAACTAAAATAGGATGATTTGAATATCTGGGCCGTTTTGCGTTTCAGGTTGAATTGAAAAAAAAAAGCGGGGCGTTTTGTCGTCAAGGTTTCCTCCTACCACGTCGTGACAATCACGTCTCGTTTTACCATTTTTCTTTCCTTCGTGTGTCTCGGTTGCGTCATTTGAGAAATAGCCCCCCCCCCCCCTCTGTTCGTCCCGAGTTGCACATCAGAAAAAAAGGCAACCTTATTTGAGCGTCATTTTCTTATTGCTTGCGCTATTAATACTTTTGAATGTTGAAGAACGACCTCTATCGGTTGTCGGGACAGCCCCCCCCCACTTTTTTTTTTAAGTGTGTCCAGTTTTTTTTTTTTTGGCCCTCCCATGAAGCGAAGCCATTTTTTTTTTGGAAAGATCAATAGAATTTCTGTAAATATTTCCTTGTTTGAATGTCCTGGTCGACGACATTTTGAATGGCTATCAAATGATAATGGGGAAGGGTAGGATCATTTATTTATTCTTTTCATCTCTCCTTGATACACTAGAAGTACATGTAGAAGATAAGTCGTCATCTCGTAAATGATGAGCGTCATTACCTAATGATTCTTTTTTTGCCATCCTCTGGATGCTGGACACTTGACGTATGCCCAGCCCAGCCAAAAAAATGGAAGAAGGAAAGCAATCGTAATGCTCATTATGTAGCGCATTATAGGAGTTTGACCCTCTTTTCACTCATCCGCAGTAGACGGTATTTATTTATAGTCCTACATAATCATTCTTTCGTGTGCGATGGGAAACAACCAACCTGACACTTATTCGGGTCGCTTCCATCTTTCTCTTGAAGTCTTCCATAATCGAAAAGAAGGCCTCTGTCCTACTACCCCCGCCATATTTCACCATTAGAGTGTAGGTCCGGCTAAGGACACACACAATATAATGATGTTTCATTATATGTAAAAGGAACACAAGAAATGGTTAAAAAAAAGTCCTACGTGATGATGTGCTGGACTTTTTAGGTAGAGGAATGATGGAGAACGTAACGAGTCGCATTGCGAAGAAGATCAAAGAAAAAGGGGGGGGGCAATGTGTGATGCGTGGTGGCGCCCCGTGATGACGACGTAGAATGTAATCAAGAAAATGGGGTTTTGTTTTTTCGTTTCTTTTTTTTAACGTGTATAAAACCCAATTATCTCGATCGGATTATATGTGTTTGCATACAAGTGCTGCGATGTGTGTGTGTTCACTGACATTATCACTCAGAGAGCAACAACATGCAAAAGGGGTGGGGGGTTTGGAAATTTGAATCGGTGTGTTGGTTTGTGGGAAAAAGAACACTTGATCCATCAACAAGTTTGAATGCCCTTTTTGCGTCCTTGTGTGTGTGTGTGACAATCAATCTGCGTGGAAGGTCGAAATTTTGTTTCGGTCTAATCATGAAAGAGAGGCCAGACAAGAGTTCCAAAAAATTCGATCCTTTGTGTCAGTTATCGATGTCGTTAATGTCTTAAAGGGGGGGAGAGCGGAGAAGCCATTCAATCTCACCACAATGACGATATTGAGTGACCACCTGTTTTTTATTACCTTTTTTTTTTTTTAGATATAAAAGAATAAAAATAAGGACATTAAACGGATAGATTATTTTGAATTTAATCAACATTTTCTTTTTTCAAATATTTAATAGGAGACCAAGGGTCAGGTGGCGCCGTTGTTGAAGAGCTTTCAATCCGAGATCGACAAGTTGAGTCAACGAAGCAAAGCGGCCGAAGTTGCTTTTCTCGGATTGTACAAGAAATTAACTGACGTCACCGGTAAGTCCAAAATGAATTTATTTCTTTTTTTTTTTCGAGAGAGAGAGATAGGAGTTAGGGGGGGGGGCGAATACTGTCATCATCATCAAAAGCCATTTTTGTTGATGATGATGATGAAAGCATCCGTTGTATAGATAAGGCGCTCTATGGCCCTCCCCAATAAGGAGATGTTTCTTTTCTTTCTGTGTAAAACTTGCGTTACATCGAAATGCGTCCCCCTCCTCTTTTTAAAAGAAATTGAAAAAAAAAAAAAATTGTTGACAAAGAGCAGGAAGTTGTACGTCTGGAAGAAGAGCAATTATTATGTTCCAATGTCGTTTCTCTTTGACAACTGGAAAGAAAAATCCAGTCGATTTTTATTTTAAAGGGGGGTTTACCTCTCATTCGAACTTTGCGTGTCTTTTATGACCTTTCCGCCCACTGCTGGGCTCATTTTGTGTGTGTGTGTGTGTGATTGTTGTTGTGCGCTGTCACCGAAGTTGTTTTTTTGTTTGGCGGATGTCGACGTTATAGAGAAAAAAAAAATGGGATGGAGGGGAGTACAAGATGAGAAAGTACCTGCCCATCATCACCATTCAATCAAATTGTTTTTTATTTTTTGCTTATTATTTGAGTCTCTCTCGTTCTCCGTCTGTTACCTGGTACAGGTGCAGCACGTAGCCTGGGGCATCGTTTCCCCCCACCGACTTCTTTGATTGCGATTCTCTATTTTTGTTGTTGTTGTTGTTGTTTCATTTCCCCCCTCCACACTTTGGTTCGGGCCATGTGAAACAACGGAACTGATCGAATTAGTCATTTTTGTTTTTTTTTTGAAATCTTATTAACGCTTTCTTATTCACTATCCCACTCTCAATCAATCATCCAAATAGGATTGCCTCCTCTGGATGTAAATGAATTTTTTTTTGAATTGCCGCCATTTCTTTTGAATTTCTCGATGTACAAATGAGAGCACGCATTCTTTTGCGCTCTCTTAATGAATCGCATATCTTTGGATTGACTGTTTTCACGTACTGCGTACAAATGAAAGGTGTGTTAGGCAATGACGTCACATCTGGGGGGGGAGGTGGTCGTGACCCGTTGAAAACGTGTCTCGCGTTGAAATTCCTCAATTTTTTTAAATCCGTTATCTAATAATACCGCCCATTTGATCGGATGATTATTGGGTGTTTATCTGATGGTGGGGGTGAGGTGGGGTGGAGTTTGGAAATATCCACACACTGCCGATAAACCCAAAATTTCTTGTTGTTTCTTTTTTTTTTTTTTTTCATGACTGATGGATGACGGAAGAATGCGGTAGGGCTTCTTCTTCGATTCCCTTCACTCGTTTATCTGTTTCTCTTTTTTTTTTTTTAAACTAAAATTTTGAAATAAAGAGTTTTGTTTTTTAAGGGATAGAAAGGGACCCCATTTTTTTTTTGCGGTCGCTGATCAATTCGAAAGCCATCCGTCTTTTTCTCTTCTGATTTTCTTACCCAACAGTTTTTTTTTCCAAAGCCGATTCTATGTATAGGGGGGGAGGTGAATATTCAAAAAAAAAAAACCACACATAGCGGCGGCGATGATGGAATCTGATGAACTAAACTATCCCACAAGATAAGGATGCAAACGTAAACCATCAATGTTGTCTATACAGCCAAAACGTCTATTGATGGATAACAGGGGGGGAATCGACCAAGAGGAGGGATAGGTTTTCATCTTGGAATTTGAATAATGTTGTGTGTGGTATGAGAGTTATCCTCGATTTTTAATATTTCTGCCTATTTTGCAATTTATTTTGTTTTTTTTTTTTTTTTTAAATACGGGAATGACCGACAATCTTTGATTTGTGTGTTCCAGTTCGGTTTGTTTGTTTCAACCAAGGGTTAGACATTTTCTCTTTGGAGTTCGTGACACGATGAAAGTGGGGGGTTGGGAGGATAACACGCAAAGGTTTTATTTTTTGTTTGGTTTCGTTGGGATTGTCTCCGGGTTTTATATGATGAAAATCAACCGACTTTGATGATGATAATGAAGTGGAAAATATTTTTAAATTATTTTGTTGACTGTGTAACCTCAATTTCAGAGTAATGTGCAGCAGGTCGTGTGGGTTCACAAAAAACTTTTCGTGCTACGTTTTTTTTTTTTTAGCTGCCCGGTAAATGATTTACGACCATCGCCACTCGCCCCCCCCCCCCCCAAAAAAGTTTTGTCCCGTTCCATAAAAAAAAAAAACTCCCTTGCAGTATAAATGGACTCACGAAGAGTGGGGGAAGGGGTTTCTCGCCTTTTTGGATTTCGTGTGCGTGCAACGTTTCGTTTTTATTTGTTATTACAACCTCGGGCGAAATCGATCGTTTTCCTTTTTTTTTATTTTTAAATGTTTGTTAATTAATTCGAATTATCAAACATGGAATCCCGCGGGAAATTTTTTTTTACACGCCCTCCTCTTTGGCGTTGACTTCATTTTTTTTTTTTCGGACGTTATGTTAATGTTTTTTCTTCGATGCGTGTGCAGGCTCGTGCCACGAATGCCGAACCTTTTTGTTCCAGGCAGGCGGATTCATATTATCCATTCATTCCCCCCCCTCTATACAAGTTCAAATGGTTCATGAAAATGCTAAACTGTTTTTGCTACTCTTGCACAACGTATTCACACCCATTTTGATTTTTTTTCCCTTACCGTTTGGTCGAAAGATTCGATTGCCGAATGATGGAACACCGTCATCTGGACAAACGCACTTTCGTTTTTTTTTTCAGATTGTACGTGAATTGCGTTTGAAATTGACGCCCCTCTTGTAAATGCTTACAGATTGTGTATAGATGCGCGATCATTTATTCATAGATTTTCGTGTTCTCTCGTGATCGAAGAGACGGGATTTTTTTTTATCGGTTTTCTTTTGTTGTTTTCCTTCTAGCGATTTCTTGTAAATGAAAGCTCGAATGATCGAGTGTCGATTGCCAATCGGCGCACCTTTTGCCGTTCGTACCCGCTGAGGTACACGTAAGAGCAGTTTCATTAGCGCAAAGTTTATTTTAAATAATTTTATTGACGTGCACATTTGAAATCTGTCCTTGTTCATATTTGAACTCTGGGGTCACACACTCGAAGAGATAGGGGGGGAGTTGGTGGGCATCTCTGCATTCACGAGGGTCTAATTAATCAAAAACCAGTTCGTGCGAATCAACGGGTGGGCATAGGTCTAAAGCTTTTCTAGGGGGCGTATGATGGAGAGTGGGAGAACTCTTGAAACTCGAACGTTGGAGGGGGGGGGGACTCGCAGTATTCAAATTACATTAAAGTTGATTTCATTTAATTTTTTAAAAAATTGTTTCCCTTTTTATTTGAAATATTTCCGATTGGCATTCGATTTTTGCGTGAGAATGTTTGAATTTGAACTCGGGGGTTTTCTTTGAAAATGTCATATTTTTAAATGGACATGATTTGCTGTTTGTGTGTTTACTTCTTCCGCCGCAGTCTTTTTGATAAACGTTCAACGTGTACACTCACAAAACAGAATTTGGAAAAAGGAATCAAAAAAAGAAATGGGGGGAAGGAAGAAGAGTGAAAACGATCAGCCAAGCTTGTGATTCGTCGGGGAATGTAACATGTCAATGGGTTTTTTCTTTTCTATAAATCCTTCGAGTCGTTTCGGCCGTGAAAGAGAAAATTCATAGGGAGAACGTTCAGGTACACACGTCGATTTCCATCGGGAAAATTTGTATTTAAATTCACGCGTGCTTGAACGTTCGTCTTAGATTCTTCCATTTTATTCCGAAAAAAATAAAATGGGAATGAGGGGGGGGGGGATGAATTTTCTTATTTCCGCGTACATGGAGGGGTTGTGTTCCAGTGCCGTTTCGGGGAGGTTTTTAATGTCGCGGCTTCGATGGCGGTCTGACTTGTCTGCTTTTTTTCTTTCGTGTGTATCTGTCGGGACCAACTAAGGCGGGTGTCGTTCACTCGGGCGATTGAGCGTGTGGCCAGCACTTAAAAATCGGTCTTTTTTTTTTGGGACCCCTGTGTGTGTGTGTGGGACTCTCGCACGGACGCACCTGGAAAAAAAAAGAACTGGACAGGTCGCAAGGAGCCGAAAACGAACTAGTACCGTAGAAAGGAGCCGAAACAAGAAGAGGAATGGATTTTTAATATTTTTCGTTGCGTTCGTTCAAACGTGCAAGTGTGGCCAGTCATCCATCCCCAACTCATCGATTGGATTTGGCTCGTTGCAAGAGAGAAACGTAATCTCTAGTAAATAAGGGGGGGGGGGAAGTCCCTGACGGGCGATAAAAAAAAATAATAATGTAGAAAATGGATACACACGTTTGTTTGCGTACGGACGGGGCCCAAACGAAACGCGTATTTTCTCTTTAAATTTCGTGCGGTCACACAATACTCGCAGATTGGATTTGTATATATTTTAAACACAAGTGACAGTAGCCAAACTTCTCATTTTCCTGATATTTATATTACGCGTTTCGATTGCAAGTCTTGTCATTCAACCTGCTAGCTCTCCATTGTTGTCTGTTGAGGATTTTTCCCAGTGACGTCAAGCAAATGTTTTAAGGGGACGGGGGGGTGAAAGAAAATGGGAAAGTAAAGTAATACCTGCCCGTTTTCCATCAATGTCAACCACCGTCGTGTCAATCACTAAACTTTCTTTTCTGTTATTTTTTTTTAAGAGAGAAAAGAAAAAAAAAGGCCAACCAATACATACACACCTTTTATTTGTGTTGGAAGAAAGAGGATATTCTTTAAAACATCTAGCTTGTCCATGCAAACACGTAACATGTTACACTGTGAAAGGTAGTCATTTTCATCTTGATTTTTTTTTATTTGCGTTTTCCGTGACCCCCACGGTGAACTGTTGCCTCTTATTATAACATTTTTTTTTTCGAGTCTATGACGTATTTTTTGTTGTTGTCTGGAACGGAGTTTGAAGTTGACATCTTCGAACAGTTCCGACAAATGTCACAAGCTCAACTGTACATTTCTTCTTTTTTTTGGGGGGGGGGGGGGAGTGAAGAGGAAATGCTTTTTTTAAGGGGAGCGTTTTTTTGTTTGAGTGAGAAAAAAAAAATTTGAATTCGTCTGACGTACCGCCCCGATTTTTTTTTTTGTTTAAATGCAATTCGAGCCTTTTAAAAAGATTTTTTTTTGTGAGGGTGAAGAAGGATATTCTCAGCCTCATGATCTACGTAGTTAAGTGTACGAATGTTCTTCTAATCCGCGTTCAAACAAAACCTTTTTTTAAAGAGGGAATCTGTAACGTCTTGTTCAACGTCTGTCAAAAGACGTGGGGGTCAACTGGAGTCAACAAGGTCTTTTTTTTTTCTATCTTCGTTAATTTTTTTTCTTTCTTTAAGTGTATGTGTGTTTTAATAAGGAAGGAAAAAGAAATGCGTACGGTACGCGTAAAGGTCGATCATGTTACCCGGATGAGAAGAATGCAACAACTCAAACCACATGTGTGTGCAAGGTCTCTTTCTACGTTGTGTTATTTGAGTTTGTGGGAAGAACTATTGGGGCTTCACACACACACACACACAGAGTCTCCGTTTTATTTTTAGTTTTTCGTTCGGGGATTTGATTTCAAAAAAAAAAAAATGCTCATCGTTGGGAAGTTTGAAAAATAATAAGATGGATCGTTTTGAATGGCTGATTACAATCGATTTGGATGATCGAGTCATGCCTTTTGGCTTTGATTTCAATGTACATGCTATAACAAACACACACGTGTGTGTGTGTGTGAAAGCGTCTGATAGAAATCGGAGGAATAATGGGAACCTTGCCAAAAAGGTGTGTGTGTGTGTGTGTTGGACGCTTCTTCTGTTTTGAATATCACATCAAATGCATAAACCCAAAAGTTTATGTTTTTTTTTTGGCCCCCGTCTGCTGCTGTCCTTTTTTTCTCAGCGTCCATCATTCACGACCGCCATTGAAATCATTTTCTTCGTTCCAAAGTGACCAGTTTTCTTTCTTCTGGGGGGTTAAAATGGTCAGGTAAAAACTCTTTTTTTTTTTTATGTGATTGGCTCTTGATATTTGTGTGTGTACATGTTTTCGCTAAAAGGAGAAGAAGAGAGAAAGATAGATAGGGTTTGTACGCGTTCACGCAGGTGATGCATCACGAACGACCGAGGGATGAAGAAAAACGATTTTTCTTTTCTTTTTAAATAAATTTTTAAAAAATTTCAAGAGATTAGTGCCATCAAAATAAAAAGAGGGTCGCCCATCTTTTTTTTTGGCGTATCAAAAAAGAGTTTTGTATAGTTATAAAATAGCCGTGATGATGATGATGATGATGACGGTAGGTTCGTTGCTACCTACCACGGCTGTGCCTTTCTTTCTTATTTATAAAACCCGCCACCACCTTTAAAGAAAATCTTATATACCGCCACATTTTATCGTTTTGTGCTGTCCCCCAGTCAGATCTTTTTCTTTCCCGCGACTGAGATTTATGCTGCGTGCATTTCAATGTTCGGACAACAGCGAAACTCGTCAATGGCCCTCCCTTTTTTTTATTTTTAAATATTTATTATTTAAACGGGCGATGTAAAAGGACTTTTTTTTTTTTCCTTTTGATCCGAAAGTGAGGGATTCTCTATTTTTATTATTCATTTCTTGTATATTATACTACTGCGCATCGATGTTTATTTAGATGTATTTTTCTTTTTCGAAAAAAAAGCTGGACAAGTAAAATACAGGTGTCCTTATACAGCAGCCATTTTCAAAACGAAATAGATATTTGTGTGTGTGTGTGTGTCAAAAGGATTGAGAAATGCCAAGAAGGGAGAGAGAGATCAATTGCCTTTTTTTTTAAAATCCAAAATTCAAAAGATTTTTTTTTCTTCTCACCTCTCAATAGCTCGTCTCCCAATCAAGATTCTCTTATTCACTCGTCCTCTTGTGTGTATTTTTTTTTTTTTTCGCTGGGTGGGCAGAGCTCGATTGTCCGTTATTGGGGGAATGAGACAAACTGTACGTGGCCGTCTCTCTTTTTTTGCGTTGTATCTGCGTTTCGGGAAAGATGCATTGGATGCGATAGCCGAAGAAAAAAAAGGGGGGGGGGGGGTTAACAGTCCATTGAAATCAGTTGACAAGGCCCTGCGGGCCAGTTTTTCTAAATATAGAAAGATCAAGAATGTACGTCTACGTGAGTTCGAACTTTTTTCGAATTCGAAATGCGACGGGCTTCTGTGGTGACCTTAAAAATGCGACTCGTCCCATGTGTGTGGAGAGCTACCGGTGTAACACATCTTTGATTGGTCTGGGCGCACCTGTATGTAGTGTTACGCAGGTGTGTAGAGACGTGTGTTCCTATTCATTGGCGTCTGGTTTTTTTTTTCTTTTTAATCTGATGGCAACCAAAATCTTCCAAGCCTCTTTTTTTTTTCGTGGTAGACATTGAATATCAATGTTGGCTTATACTTTCACGAACTACTGCGATGATGATGATCTTTCGCTCCTTGTTTGATTTCTTTGAAAAAAAAATGAAAAATTCGATTTTTTTTTTTGAATAAAAAAGAAAAAAAATTGAAGGAGATGAAGTAGCAAAAGGAATAAGGTACAAGAACACACATAATATAGTGGAGATAGAAAAAAAAAGTTTTTGCCCAGCAGGAGGTTTGAACGTTTGAACGCCCCAAAGTTCTGGTGGTTCACTGGACTCTTTTTTTTCTCTCTCTTTTGCTCATCCTCCTTATATCTTTTTTTTTGTGTGTTGGAAGCTTATATCCTCGTCTTAAAGCTTCTTCTTTTTTTCTTACCTTTTTTTCATAAGCTTGTGGAGCGTCGTTTATACATCGCATTCGCCTATAATTCAATGTCCGTCACATACAAAAAAAAAAACCGCGTCCCGGACACTCGTCGGATGAGAAATTCACGGCCTTTTTTTTTTCTTCTCTCTAGAAAATATCATAATAAAAATAACGATTCAAATAGAAAGAAACGACACAAACTGAAAAAAAAAGGAAACAAATCAAAATAAAAAAAAAATTTCCAAACTGGAGGAAATCTTTTTTTTTTTTCTTTTGGTTTAATAGTCGAAAATGTTTCCTGGCGAGACGATAGGGATCGACGATATCCATCATATAAAGAAAAAAGAAAGAAAGGTAAAAAAACCTATTCAGAGGGTTGAAAACGAAAATGTGTAATTTAAGAGGAAGAGAAAAGGACGAACTGTGTGACTGAGAAACACAATGTGGTGTAATTGATTAGGTATTTGAAAAAAAAAAAGAAGAGGGTTTTTTTTTATTCATTTTGGAACAAGTCAGTGGACATTCGGTTGTGATGAGATCAAAGATGCAATTGTTATTGATGACCAACTTTTGCTGGCCTCTCTCATGAAAAAAAAAAAGACAAAAGGGGCACCTGTATTTTTCTTTGGCCGTTTGTGTTATTGTCTTCTGTGTGTGGTCGAACGTTGACGTGCTGGATATATCCCCTCTCTGCTCGAAACAAAAAAAAAAATGGCCGTATACCCCCCGCTGGACTTTGCCCTTGTGTCCAGTTCCAATCGGAGGATTTTCATCTCTCGTGACCTTTTTGCTGGTAGCAGCTTCCTCTTCTTATAGAAGATATGTCTTTCCCTCTCTTTTTTGTGTGTGTGTGTGTGTGTGACCGATACTCATCTATCGATAATTTATGCTTCACGGACAGTGGCGGCGGCGCGCGCGCTCGTTGTTCGTATATCACGCACGGCCGAATGCGTGTCATTCCTCAGATTTTTTTTTTCTCCCTCCGTCCGGTTTAATCCTTTTTAATTTATTTGTATTTATCAATTCAGATTTTTTTATGATTTCTTTTTTTATTTTGAGGTTTTTGGTCGCGACTTTGTCTCCGTCACGAAAAGCCGCGGGAGGGCACCTTTTTCTTTGTTGGTTCTTCATCTTTGTGCTACCTGGTGCATTATAAACCACGAGGGGACACACACACAAGAAAAGAGAGAGGGGGATAATAATATCAATGACACACACACACACGAACGAAAAAAAAAAGATAACGCACTGAAAAAGAAAGAAAGAAATAACGATTGGGGTAGAGAAAGAGAGAGAGAGAGAGAAAAACAGCAGCAGCAGATGAATTCCAAAGATTGAGGGCGAATTTTTATGGCAATCGTTTCTTTTCTTTTTGCTTCTGCCCTTTTGAGAGATTTTTAACAGCAGCTATTTACCAAAGTTATGCATTTGTGATGCGCCCGCGGGAGCTGGGCAAGAACTTGAAAAAGGGAAGCAGGAGCAAACAACGCGTAGTGTGTCCATTCATTTTTATTATGCATATATTCTCTCTCTCTCTCTCTCTCTCTTTTTTTTATTTTAATAAAATCCGATCGTCAAGTCCTCCCTTTTTATTTAAAACATTTTCTAAAATGTGGTAGGATAAAACAACAGGAGAAGAGGACCATATAGCTAGACAATAGCTGTAATATACAAATAAATTGTTATTTGGTAATCGTGATGAATTTTTTCTTTCTTTCTTATTTTTTTTTTGTGTGTGTCCGTGTCGAAATTTTGTGTGGAGGCTAAGAGAAGCCCAGCAGGGGGGGGGGGGGGAGAAGGCGACGGGAAAAGACCAGTGGAACGAGTGTGTGCGTGAATGAGTTTATAGGGACGAGGTACATAGGCGAGCTCAGCTTCAATAGAAAAGTCCCGGCTAATGAAATTGATGTACCCTGCAGAGATAATTAACCCTTTGCGACTGGACGTTGCAAGGAAGAGAAGGGGGGTTGTATTATACATGCGAGTCCTCTTTTTTTTTTGTATGTGTGTGTTTCATATTTTATACGTTTTCGTTCGGTTCTTATGTATTTCTTTTTTGCCAGGAGCCAGTATAGATGTATATTTTTTTTTACAGAGATGGAATGATGGTGATTATTATCAGAACGGTAGGGGGAGGCTACTGTTAATTTGAGTTCGTTCTTTATTAGTTCAGGTCTCTCTCTTATTCTTTTTTTTTTTGGATGGTCTTTTTTTTTTTTTTTACTAATTCTGTTGTTGTTGTTGTTGTTGATTCGCCGGGAATAATCAAGGACCTCTCAATTTATGATCGTTTTCCTCTTTTCTTTACGCGCCGGTCTCACCAAATGTCAAAGGCCATCTGTAATTATGATTTTTGGTCTCGAGGTCCGAAGGTAGAAGAAAATGATGATTATCCTCTATTCTTTTCTTCTTTTTTTTTTTCTTTTGAAAGAAAAGAAAAAAAAAAAAACATTAATTTGAGAGGGCAAGAAACATTTGTTTTTTCAATAGGCCATTTTTTGTTTAACGTTTGATAAGGTGAAGATGTGGTGATAAACTAAACACAATCGATTTGTTTGTTATTCCTCGTTTTCTTCTTCATATTTTGGGGATAAAATATCTTAGAAGAAAAAAAAAAATTCCATTTTGCATTTTCACGATTTTGTTCCATGGCGCGTTGGTATTCGATAGTTTGATTTGATAATATTAGTAGTTGTATATTTTATTTTTTTGTGTTTCTCTCTCTCTTGGCGCGCGCGATTAAGATCCAAAACTTGGTCCCCCCTTTGAAATGAGCACTTAAAAAAAAATCCCAGTTGTTTTTTAGAACGTAACAAACGTAAAAAACATAGCCACGAAATGGATGGGCCAATATCAGCAGAAAGGTGCCATCCTTTAAGGATTAGGTTCTTCTTATTTCTGTTGGGTCAAAATCCCAGCACAGGCACATGGAAAAGTCCTTTCTCTCTCTCGTCCAGATCGGTATTCAAAGTATGCTACTGCTGCTGCTGGAATATATACGAGCGACAAGACTTCTTCTTTTCTTTGTCTACCGTATTT
Organism: Daphnia sinensis; assembly: GCA_013167095.2. Taxonomy (NCBI): domain Eukaryota; kingdom Metazoa; phylum Arthropoda; class Branchiopoda; order Diplostraca; family Daphniidae; genus Daphnia; species Daphnia sinensis. Next base: position 5,634,023 of record CM023191.1, on the reverse strand, counting down.
ATCTCTCTTGTGTAATCTTCGATTTGTCTTATACGCGTACACACCAAGACCGGACAGTTCCCTCCTCGCCCAAAACACATGCCCACAACACTGGCGAGAGTTTTAAAACGTATAGAAATCTGTGGGGAGAACGTAAAGGATGTGTCTATATTTTAAAACGTTGTTGCGTAACTTTCACCAAGAGCTTCCTGTACGGTCATCAAATGCGTTTTCTTCTTTTCTTTTTGAATTTAAAAGTTTTTTGTTTAACATCGGAGGGATATGCTGAACACGGTAGCCCCTGTCTTTTTTATATACGACCACATCTTTTACGTGTTTTTTTTCTTTTCTCCGTCATTGTAGGCGTCGTCTGGAGATGACGGTTTGTATTTGATTGTATTTTTTTTTTACTTGTCAAGGGGGGGGGGGGACTGGATGAAAAGAAGAAAGCGATTTGTATTTCACACGGACACGTAGACGAGTAAACAAAAAGATTGGCGATCGAATTTCACGTGTAATAATGTTTTTTTCCCAGTTGGAGAGGGGCGAAAAAAAAAAATAAACAACAACAAGATTAGATAACAAGCGTATACCTTAATCACCCCGTCTGTTTTTTTTTTTCTCTTCCTTTCTTTCTAAATGATGAACTGTTTGAAAGAAGAAAAAAAAACAGACGAGTGTGTAATCATTGGAAAAAAATCTTGATCGTATATAGGCGGGTCATTTGTTCCAAAGTTTTCAAGTAGTTCAGAATGGAACAAAGAGAGTGGAGGGGGGGACATTCACAATTCCAGGAAAGCAGAAAACTAAAAAAAAAGGACATTCCATGTTGGCGTTGAATCATTGACCGCCGAAGAAGCCCAGAATTATTATTTTTTTTTTTGTTTAAAGAAAAGGGGGGGGGGGCATCATGGCGGCTTTAAAGGGAATATTTTGAAAAGAAAAAAAAAAGATAGAAGATGGGTAAAGGTATATCATTAGTAATAGATGTTAGGTGGCTATGTCGGTCTTGTTGACAGGCACCTCTGCGTTCCCGCAAGAAATGCCATTGGGACACACACACACACACACAGACACACACACGGAAGGAGAATCACAAAAACGGGAGGACTCTTGGCGACATATCATTCCCCCCCTCTCTTTTATCCACAACGTTTTTTTTTTCTTTCTCTTTTCTTGTATCGTTAGACGAGAAGCTACTGTGCGTCGCCTATGGAATTTCATCCATGTCAGTCTGTTTTATAAGAAAGAGAAAGAATGAGAAACAAACTTTTATCAGTTGTGGTGAAGGGGTTTTATTCTATTCCTATTTTTCTTTATCCTTTCTGTTTGTAGGTGTTGTTTTAAAAAAACTCGCGTTATTTTCCAAAGTCAGGTCTCTTTTGTTAAATTTTTAAGAAATTGAATCTCTTTTTCTAATTCGGTTCATAGCCGGTGGTCCTTTTCGAGGTTTCACCGTGTGCGGTTTATCGAATCGATTCGGCTAAAAACAAAATCCTCCCCCACAGTCTCGAGTTTATTTTTGGGAAAAAAAAAAAAAACAAAAGAAAATTTCGTCGATGATGTGATTAGAATATTACATACACGCAGCGTGCGCGTGTGTAGGAGGGACGATCGAGAGCTTGTTGTATTTCGTTAAGATCTCTTGTGGGCCGTCATCGATTTCACCCCTTCCAATCATTCATCACATGCGAATGGGGCAACACAAAAAAAAAACAATATTGAATACCTGTAATTGAGTGCCGATTGTGTTTTGTGTTGAAAGGCTCAGCCAAACCCATCGGCGTTCAGTTATTCCTTTTTTTTTAAATAAATCTTTTATGATGATTAATATCATCAAAGAAATGTGTGTGTGTAACTACTTATTGCAACTCTTTTTTTTTTAAATCTGCTGTTTTGCTCGCACATATGCTAATCAATATTCGATTCCATCGATCAAAAAAAAAGCGTATACGCTTCGAACTGAAGGAGGGATACATTCTTTGTTGGATATCCGTTAAACTTGACGTCACAGTTGGGGATTATTTTTTCTTATCAGACGTATACAATTGTGCAGGTATAATTGAAGAGGAAGAACACCCACACAAAAAAGGAACGTGATGAACGTAACACGTTTCTACCTCTTGAGTTTAAAAGAAAAAAAAGAGAATAAAATCGAGATGTTGGATAATGTGACACCAGCAGCTTTTTTTTTCTTTCTTCAGGGGGGTGATGAACCGTAAAATGGATAGGATTGGTACATATCCTGGAACAACAATTTGGAGAAAAATCGTGTGTGCAGTACCGTGTGGGGTCTTTTAGAAATGGGGGATGTTAAACGTTCAAAACAGGAATAAATGATCGTTTAACATTACGAAAACAGTCAGATCAATCCTTTTTGTCCAACATGGTGGGATCTATCTTTTCATTTTTGTTTTTGGATGATGTTTGAAAATTCGCTCTTCGTCTATTGGCTGGTGTGTTTTTTTTGATTTAACAAGCGTCCTTTAAAAAAAATTGATATCGAGGTCGTGTTTCGATCGAAGAAAACATTTGATTAAGAGGCCTGTAGCGTTTTTAAAAACTGATTTTGAAACCGACAATTTTGACATGTGGTCGAATGGTTTCTTCCATTTATCCAAAGAAAATCATAATGATAACGTGCACACATTTTTTAAGATAGAAAAGGGAGGGGGGGGGAAGCCGTTAGCCTAACAGTTGATTTGTTTGAATGACGGGATAATAATAGTCCGAAAAAAAAAAGCAAATAGTTGGATAGACAAACTTTAAATGTGACGACGTTCGAATGTTCCCCCCATCGTGAATTGATGAAAATCCGATTTCCATCTTTGTTGTTGTCATGTGGGAACAAGAAAAAAGCCTTCGATGTAACAAGAAAAGAATTTTTTTTCAAAAATTTCGTGTACCTTCAATTTGTGTCACATTTGTCCGGAGGGCTCGTTTGTGGGCGATATTAAACATCGAGCTCAATATTTCTGTCGTGTCACGCTTTTATTTTTGTCTGCTAGCACCGCCCTCTTCTCTGCGCAACACCTTTTCACGACAAAAAAAAAATCAAAATTTTTGAAAATAGAAAAAAAAAGGGCCAAGTCATGTAGTCAATACTGATTAATGATCGTCGCCGATGATACGCCAACCCACAGAGTTTTTTCAGACGAAGGCCATCAACCGGTAGTGCTGCTGCTGCTGCCGTGCGACAGCTTATCGCTATTGCCGCATCGTGACAAGCTTTTTGGTATTGTCTCTTTTTTATTTAAATATTTTTTTTAAAGGGCTTCTGTATCGTTCGGACATTTTTTTCTTTTTTTTTTCTGTGAGGTAAAAGGCCAATCTTTCCCACGTTCTTTAAACGTAAATATTGGGGTGTATCTCTTTTCTTATTTTGAATCGGCCACATCTTTTCAGAAATTCACGGACGCTCCTTCCGGCGTTTTTTTTTTTATTCATGCGATCGGATCTTTCTCTCGTCGGTCGGAAGATGATTTGTCATCATCCCCCAAACGAGAGGGGGAGATTTGAATTTACTAACCGAATTCTCTGTTAAATACATAATTCCGACATTCCATCGGATAGGGTGTGATATTTATCCATACACATTTGTATGGAATTTCTTTTTTTCTCATCCGGTCCAGCCTTCCTTGTAAATGGCCGTTCGTATATAATTCGTAACGTCATCTTGTTTGATAAGGCCCGTTAATGGCTAGCCCACACTCCAGCTTCCGGTTTTTTTTTAGAAAATTGATTTCCACTTGATTCAACTCGAATTCGCCTTTTTTTTTTGAAACGCAATCGGCGATATCTTGTAGGACATGACAAACACATTCTCCGCGTGTTTAACTACATCGATTTGTTAGGACATGAGTTGATGACATTTTGCCATTCTTTTTTCGTGTTGGAACAAAAATGTTCTTTCTTGTCGATATCGACCATCTGATCTTTGTCGCACAGTTTGTTTGTTTTTTTTGCGGGCAGACAAGCAAATCGAGTTGGTGTTCCATCTCTTATTTTAGAACTGACTGGAGAAAATCAAAGCCGATTTATTCTTGTCAGCAGTCCTATATTCCCATTCATCCTTGTACATTTCTCTTTTAGTTTGGCTCCCTTTTCTTTTGTCTTACCCTCCACCCTCTCGAAAAACAAAAAAAAAAGAAACTGTCAAATGTGTCTTTCTATCTCGGGTGTAGGGACTTTCGCATTCGTCTGCCAAGGGGGAGGGTTTGGTGGTGCCTCACTCAGCGATATGAACTTCTCGTTGTCGTTAGTCGTCGTCCCCTCCCGACGTTGAAAAATGATGGGCAATCTCTTGCACGTTTAGCTTATATTTATATTTAATTCTTTTGTTGCTTATTTAAAGATAGTAAAAAAGGATTTTCTTAAAATTTGTTATTTGTCGTTCGTCTACCATCTGGGGGACACATTGGAAACATTATTATTACTATATTACGTATGGATAGTGATGGGGGGGGACTGGATGGCTCGTTTTGATATTAGCTGCTAATGGGCTCCCTTTTTATATGTCGTATATTTAAAAAAAAAGGAATAGAAAAGAAGAAAATTTGAATGTCTTTAGAAATAAAAATCGTGACGTTGCGTCTTTTTGCGAGGACCGATTTCCTCATCACCTTTTTTAAAAAAATAAAATCCGTTTTGTGTGGCTCTTTTTCTTTAAATTGCGTAGCACATAGAAAAACGAGCAGCTTCATTTGTCATCGGCCATCAGCAACAGGCGGTTTTGTGAATAGAAAAAAAAAAAATAAGGGGGCGGTCCCCCTGATCTTTCCGTGTCCCTTTTCTCACGTCTTAAAACACATTAACAAATAAGGAATTGCTCCATGTTAACTCTTTACTTGGTTATTCGATTTTTTGGATTCGATTAAAGAATCGATCTTAATGACTTTTCTTTGACTTTGTTTGACAAACTATTTCGCGTTCGATTGTTTGCCCTGGTCCCCCATCCGGATGCCATTGGTCCAACAATCGAAGTAAGACGAGCATAGAAATATTTTGATGCGTTTATATATACATAAAACATTTCAGCAGTCGAGAATGCGGGGCCCCTCTTGTTGTATAATCAACGGATAAATCATCCGGCGTGCAAGAGTAGCTCTCTTGCCTCCGTGCGGCTTCTCCCGACATCGTGTCCCGACAGTAGCAAAACAGCAGCAGCAGCAGCCACATTCTTGTTTTTGTTTTGGGATTGCGTGCGTTACCGGCTCTCTACACACACACACACACGATAGATGTCTACGAGACGAGAGATAATGTTGTATCTAATAATGAGATCTTATTATATTATATATCTACACATGTATGGATATAATATGATTGGACGATGATTATTAAGCCAGCGGTCGAGCCTCATTACGTATACAGGGTTGCCTTTTTCTTTCGTTCAATTCGTAAATCATTTAGAAAAAATATGTGTTTGTCGTGCGTGCAACTTGTCAGCTGACGTACGGATTTCAAACCGAGGGGGTTGGGGGGGGGGGGTGTTTGTCTTGTTTGTCTGTGCTCAGGAGATATACATTACAAGATGTGTTGAGTCACTGCTGCAAACAACAACTCGAAAAGAATGCGCACATGGATAATATTTTTTTTTTGGTCGTGATTTAAGCGCGTTTACTGCGTCAATTCACGGCGATGCTCTTTTCCCGAAGTTGGACATCAAAAGAAAAAAGAATTTCAACAAAACAAGAAAAAAAAAATTACATATTCCCCTGTTTTTCGAGCTTGGATCGCGCTATCCATTTATCATTCTTTACATATTAGTTTGACAAACCAGCACCACCAGCACCAAACAACAACCTCTATTTGTATTCATGCAGTAATATTTACGCCATTCATTCATTTCTTTTTTCTTTATTCTAAAGCCTTACGAGTACGTCTCTATGTCCTCTTGGTTTGGGTTAACACACGCACACACACAAAAATTCGTGCGGTTATGTTTATATGTAATATTAAAACACGTATATATAACCGGCGGGTATTTTCGACCAATCAATCCCACTTCATATGAAAACAAAACAAAATTTTAAAGATACGCGTTTGTTAAATAGAGTTGTTGGGTTTCGAACCCCCCTCTTTTTTTATTTCGGTGTGTGTGTTGCGGGTTCGGTGCGGTTCGTTTCTCGGGGAAACCGCTCAACTGTGTCTCTATAAAAATAAGTCGTAAGATATGGGGGGGAGTGAGGACTTATGTTGTTGTGTGTATATAAAAACTCTTCCATCCGCAAACAAGAAAAAAGAAAAAAAATCGAGACCGCGCACTTTGGCGGTGTGTGGTCGGGACTTGTGTATAGCAAAGACGATCATCCACCTCTTTCTCTTTTTTTTTTCGGTTTTATATATTATAAAATTTTTTTTTTCTTTCTTCTTTGTGGTCGGCTTCTTCTCGCTTGTTGTTGTGGAAGAGCTGTTCAATCGTCACGGCCATTTTCTTTCCCCCCTCTTTTATATTTTCATTTATTTATTTATTTTTTAAAGCTTCTATTATCTTGCGTGAATGTTAGGGAATTATCGGTTGGCTATGCCAACAATTCTTTTTTATTCATTTTCGACTGGGCAAATCTTTTTTGGTCATGTTTAATTATGCGCACCGATCGAAAGGTTTTTTTTCTTGAATAATTTAAATGTAAGCTCTTGATTTGAAAAGAAATTTCAAATCTCGTGTTGGTCAATGACATCATCGCATTTTGAAAAAAATCTTCATGGCTCGTTCTACCTGTTGATGTATAATCGATGGCGTAAGCAATTTCTTTCTTCTTGACCTCATCGGGCCCGTTTCGATCACTCTCCAACTGCAGTCGAAATAAAAAAACGAAGAAGAAGATTTCGATTTGCATTCGGCGCCATGGTGTGTGGGCACGTGGAGACGCAAAAGAAAAAGAGATGAAAGTTAAAAGAAAAGGAGAGATGGATCGACTGCCAACACCTTTAAAAACGAAAAAAATATAAAATAAATTAAATACGAGTGCTGTTTTCAGCCGATCGAAAGAAGTGGCAACAAGTTAGAAAGTTCCATCTCTCTTTGAAGCGTTCGAACGAAGCTGTTTCTCCTTTGTTCCAGTCGTAAATCATTGACGGAACATCAGAGCTTCTGCTGTTGTCCTATTTTTTTTTTTTTTCGAAGAGAGGCGACGTGATTATTGTTATTTAGCGTATCAGTTTCGAAAAGCTTAACTTCTTTTTTCGGGGGTATCACAAGAGAGCTTCCGCGTTCGTCTGGAACAACTGGAAACTTGAACCCGCCTTCTTTCATTTCGGGCAATAAAACTCGGGGGGGAAAAAAAACGTATTTTCCTCCTGAAATATCAGAAAATGCAAAGAGAGTTGTTAAACAAAAAATCTTGTTTATCATACGAGGGACGAAGATGAGCAGGGCTCATTAGCCTACTCCTTGTCGGGTTGTTTTTTCTTGGGGGGAACGTGAATTACCGTAAAAGAGTTGTCCATATCTTCCGATCGCTTTAGGGATTTTTTAAGCTCCGACTACTGCCGTTCTTTGCTGGCCATAGCGCGTGCTGCCATCATCTGCATATAGATCGCTGGACGATAATTGTGGGGGTAATCATCACAAAAGATATGTGGGAGGGCAAAAGAGAGAGAGCTCTCTACCTACTCTTGTATGTTTGTTCCCGTTTTTACGACCGGCTAATTATATACAGACACGGGCACCGAAAAAAAAACTGCCGCATCACAAACGCGGCCGTGAAACACAATTTTCGGGTTGTTTTTTTTTTCACGAAAAACTTGTGAGCATCAACACAGCCGCATTTAATTTCTGTATTTTTTAAAATGTAAATTAAAATAGGAAAATTTAGATTGGTATAAATGTGCGTTATATGCTCACAAGTTTTTAAAGGGATTTATTCCGGCCGGCTGTGCTCGCATTTGTACCTCCCACCCTTCTCTTGTCGTGTGTGTATACATGTATCGAAGTTGAATTTGCTTCTCTATATTATATATCTATATTTGCCTGGCCACACATTTCGTCGTCTGCTAACTTGCGTTTCCAAAGGTTTGCGTGTGTGTTTAACCACGAGGAAATGAGAACGAACCGAGAATTTTGTGTGTGTGTGTTGGATAGAGGGGGGGGGGGATAAAGAGGCCAGGTGCGCCCCCGTCACTCGGGTCCACTCTCTCTCTGTATTCAATTTGGATAATGACGGGCGTGATTGAGGCTGTGTGCTGGCCGGTCGAGTATTTGCCTAACTAATGGCACCGTCACAACTATACACACACGCATTTGAATGTCTATTTAGATATACAGTATATGTTGTGTGTTTTCGTGTCTTATCTATTTTCGCATTTCGTCGAATGCCACTCGACATGATTGCGTCGTTTCCAACCCTCCCTCGAAACGGACGGGGCCAAAAACTTTGAGGTTTTCGGTACGTTGACGTCAGTTGAACGGGCCGAAATAATGTAGCACAGTTTGAAATGGATTGGGATTTCGTGATTGCCTCAAAGTCGACAATTGGCAAGTAGCGCAATATGCAAATAAGGAAATTTTCGTTTGCTCTTTGGCTCGTTTGAATCGGGTTTTGTACCCGCGTTCATCCTGGCGTTCGGGATCGTCTGCCGAGGCGTGTCACAATTATTATTTGTTGTTATGTTTTCAGGTCTCTTGTTTTGTGCATCTTTTTGATTTTATTTATTTAGATTCATTAATCGTGTAACGAGAAATCGTTAAGGATTTCCGTCTTTTTTATTTCTTTTTGAAATGAGAGCGTCCGTGCTAAAATGCCACTATTCCCTTTTTTTTTTGAAAATTACTATTATTTGATAATAAAAAGATAATGTAAGGGGGGGGGGAGAGAAAATCGAACGCATTTCCGTCGGTACGAATCGAAAATTGGGCGTGGCGGATCGTCATTTAATAGGTCGGGACACGCCAACAGCATCGTCCAATCACGATGTTGTTTCCAAAGTCCTGAAAACGAATCATTAACCTTTGCGTGATAATTAGAAAAACAAAAACTCTATTTATTTCTTTTTTGTTCTTTAAATAAATTTTAAAAAAGAAAACAAACGCGTGGTTGATCATCACGTTTGATTCATCACCAAAATACGTATGGCGTGATGATATAAAATAGAGGAAGTCTTAAGTTTCTTTTCCTTTTTCTGAATTGCGTCGGTTACCGCTACTAACCATCCTCCCCCCCCCCTCCATTTTTCCCCTTCCCTTTCTTTCTGACGATATAATATCCTCCCGGCGCAAAATGAGGTGACGCGTCAAAAAAGTGATGGAGAGATGCGCTCCACTAGAAAATGGAAGAAACAAAAAAAAAAAAATGGTTGTATTATGAACGACTTCCTGTGCAAGCAAACAACAGCCATAACTCGCGAGAGGTCTATAGTAAAAAAAAAAAAGGCGTACTGGAACTGTTGTGTGTGTGTACAAAGTTCCAGGGCTCATTTGATCGTACGGTCATTGGCGTAACGGTGAACTGCTGCCTCATGATGGAGCTGCTAGACGTATAGCCCTTCTCTCTGTTGCGTATAATATCTAAAACTTTTCATTTTTTTACAAGGAGGATAGATATGCGTGTGTGTAACTGCTGAATCTGCCCCCTTTCCTCTCTTTTTGTGTGTGTAGGTTGCACAGTTTTCCATGCCTTCCATGCGCTTGAAATCATCAACGATGATTGAACCAAAACTCTGTGAGGGGTGAAGTCTTTCAAAGGGTATATCCTGTCTTAACGTTGTGTGTGTGTCTGTGTGTCTGTGTGTGTGAGAAAATGAGCGCGGAGCTCATCGGATTTTTTTATTATTTTTTTGTTTCTCCAAGGTTCTGGCGACATTGGATATGTCTTCTCCCACCCTATTTATTTTCATGTTTCGCTTTAATCATTATTTATTATTTAATAAGAAGGTCTTCTTCCACACACACAAAAAAAATCGGCTCTTACTTCCGCTCGAATTTTTTCTTTCTTTTTAGATATATAAAATTATATTTCTTTTGAATTTTTGAAAAAACGAGCGCGGCTAGTTTGAAACATATTCCACCCGATTTTGGTTGTGCGCATTTATTATGCACCGCAGTATGGTAAAACGCGTAATGATGCCAATGATGCAACTGTCAAAGACTCTCGTAAAAGCAGGCCCCTTCCAAGACGGATGACTGCCATATTGGAACGGGCCATCTTTTTATTTTGGCTTCCTCCATTTTGGAACATTAAAATGCTGATTTTTTTTTTTTTTTAAAGAAGCTCTGTTGCATTTTTTTTTTGGTCTGTCCTTTTTCTCCGGGTGTTTGATTTTCTAAAAAAAAAACAAAAAAAACATGTATTTTAAAAAAGGAGGTATAGAGTGAGGTCAGCGTCGTTCATGTCACATCATTGCCTCTTCGATCAGTGTCACGAAAAAGCCTTGGCTTTTTTTCTTTTTTTCCTATATCGTTTTGTTTTCGATTCGTTTCTCTCTCTTTTGAATGAAAGAAAATGTTGTGACCGTTTAGCGTGCCGGACAAGCCAAACACACTCTTTGACGTGGCATTTCACGCGACAACACTTATTCATTGGCCGGGCCAAATCGATCGATTGGCACACAAACACAGGTTGTTTTTTTTTTCCTCTATTCGAAATGGATGTATAGCTAAGGTTTGTGTGACGTGCAGCAATTTGTTTGTAAGAGAAGAATGCAATCCCCCCCGAAATAAATAAAAAAAAGAACGGTGTGATTTCCGTGTCGAATAGACGTCAATCACCCCCCATCCCCGACAAGAAAAAAACGTTCCCGTGTCGGTTTCCCGCGTGCAGGTTCATATCAAAGCTCACAATCGATTCATCATCTTTTCCTTTTTTGATTCGTGCCATCCAAAAACAAAATGCCGAACATTCTTTCAACCGTTACAACCGGGGCTTTCGATAGGAGTTGGGATGTTGTATAGAGGGGAGGGTGTTGGTATTTATCTGTTGATTATGTATTAACCGTCCCGATATTCGATCGCATCTACCGCATTTTTTTCTTTGCACAGCGGGGGTGGAATCGATCTCAGCTACTATACAAAACAGGAGGGGATCAAAATGAAAAGATTTATTTTTTTCTTGAATCTTTTCATTTTTCTAAGTTGCGGTGGCAAAACAATGCGTCCCGAGTATAAACACACGCGAGTGTGAAGGTCTATTTTTGGGTTTCAGTTACCTTTTGTCCTCGATTGAAATTCATTGTGGCCAGCTGTTTTGATTGTAGATGTTTGCTTGTGTTATAAGGGCCGATCGAACTTCCCCCCCATCATCTTGATACGTTCGCATTTCGGTTAAAGGGATCTCCGTAAGAAGTAAAACGTAAATCATATCATAAAGCGCCCCCCCAAAAGGGGAATGTGAAGGAAGAACATTTTCATGATGCTGTTTTTGTTGTTGAAGCTTCGAGTGAAATAAATGACTGGAAGGTTTTGACAGGCGGAAAAACGGCTCCTTTAAAGAACTAAAAGGAATAAGAAAAAAAAATCTATATATATATTATCTGATGATAAAAGAAGGATAAAATATATAAATATTTTTAAAAGAACGAAATCTTCCTCGGTCAAGAAGATAAGACGTTATACAAAAAGGAATGGAGAAGAACGAAGGGATTATTTGTGGCGATGGCAGGAAAGAGAAGAAGAAGTCGAAAAGGATATTGTACTGCAATAATATCTGGAGAATGTTTCAAAACGTTTACAACATCCTTTTTTTTTTTTTTTTGGAAAGAGAACCTTTTTTTTTTTTTGCACCACCTGGATCGGCTTATTTATAGACATTTCCTTCTTCCTCGTCCGAATTCTTTTTTTATTTTTCAATCGAGTGTTGCAGTTACGCAACCGACCCTTTATCGCATTCACAATGGCAGGTAAAAATAGGAGAAAGGTTATTGTCCACCCTGGACAGACAGTGGGGTGATTGGGCGCAACACCTGTGCTATAACCCCATCTCCCTATATTTATTAACGCTTCCCTCTCCCAACAGCTATCCAAACTTTGAAGGGGGGGGGATCGATTTTGATGTACTTTATTACCAACCCACCCTTTTCTTTTTTTGTGTATCATACCTGAGTTGTATACAGGGGGGTCATCGCCCAACTGCTGACTCCGCTGATGGGCCATATCCCCCCTCTTATCTCTCACTAAAAACTCGTAAATCAAAAAGAGGAGATAATATCAAACCCGAAATTTTTTTGGGGGGGGATCTATTGCGTATTAAAAACATTGAAGAGGGGGAGTATAATATTTTTATTGAAAAAAAAAAAAAAAAGGCCGCATTGCAAAGCGCGGGCGGGGGGTCGGGATATGCTTTGACGCGCCTTCCAACTGGTCTGCATCTTATCCGCACACCTATTGTTATTTTTTTTTTCGAACCGTTCGTGATGCGAATATCCGGTCTACCATCACCCCCGTATTTTTTTTTTTTTTAAGAAAAATTCGTTATGATGTGACGCAAAATTTATAGTTGCCTTAATCCTCCATGTCGATGTGGATCTCTCTCTCTCCCCTCACATGTCGGATGTGATCCGGATGACTTGTACGATGGGTAATCTTTCTTCTTGGTGACTCTTGTGTGTGTGTGTGTGTGTGCCACTGTTGCTTGCTTTGAACGTCCCTCTATGGATTAGCGTCGTGTAACAGCGTGTGAACAAAAAAACTTGGGGTCTCATGTCGCGCACTCCCCTACTGGAAAATCATTTCAAAAAGATTGGAGACGATAGGAATGTGTTTTTTAAAAAAAGGCGATTCGGATATGTAAATAATAATAGACAGCTCACACATGAGGTGCTGTCGATCAAAAAGGAAGGGCTTTTTCTTTAAATGGTTAAAGAAAAAATGCCCTCGATTGTCAGTTAAGTTCTCTGTCATGTTTTGATTAAGAATAAGAATTGTATAACAGAGAGCGGCATTAAAGAGAGAGGATGGCGGCCCACTTGATGGCAAAAGGGACAGTCTGTTTTTTTGTTTTTTTTCTGGGTTTAAGAGTGTGGTTAGAGGTTATTTTCACGGTACTTGTGTAACATGTTGTATATATGTCGGCAAACGAGCTGCTTCGGTCCGGCCCCGGTTCGTTAGTCGAGTCGCAAACAGAGTGGGGGCAAAGCCACACAAGAGCCAAAGAGGGTCCCCCCTCCGAAAGAGCCTCTTGATTTGTTTCCCGTCCAACATATATATTGGAGTAGTAGGGGTAGTACATATAATCATAACGAACGGAGCGAAGAAGATGGCTCGCGGCGGGCAGTCCCGCAAACCCTCCATCGCCAATAACAAATAAAGAGAAAGTCGTTAACTATCCCGACTTGAACAATGCTCTCACCAAGTATGTGTACACTCGTATCGGTATTTTTTTTATTTAATGGACATGTCCAGTTCGTTCTCCGATGTACATCACATACATCTTGTGCGGTTATAACAATGGAGTCCCCTCCCCCCCATTCTTGTTTGTGCTGTTAATGATGATGGCAAAAAGAAGAAGAAGAGTGTTTTTAGACGTTTGTTTTTGTTGAACAACTTGGTGCAAATAGCGCAGAGTTGTTTATTCCTTAGAGAGAAACACAAAGATTTGTCATAAATGTGTGTATATTATTATTTTTTTTTTTTTGTAAAAAACAAAAAAATAAGTTGGATCCATTGCGGGTATTTTAATTCATTCCCATCTGGCGCAATCCATCTCGACGATGGGGGGCTCACCATCAAGATGGTCGGGATAAAAAAAAAAGAAGGGAGCCTTTGATGATGATGAAACTGATGGGGTTGTGTGAGTGAACACATTTGAAGAAGAACAAAACGAACACACACAAAAAAAGCGGTTAAAAATAATATGTTTTAGATATGGGACATAACTCATCATTTCCTTTTCTGGGCCGTCTGGAAAATGTTGCGCTTTTTTTGGAATGGGGGGGGTGGGATGCCGCAAAAGAATTGGTTCTATTATGGTTTTTTGAAAAAAAAAAAATTCATCTTTTCACACACACAATGATTGCAAAGCGATCGAGTAGGTAGAAAAAGGGTATCAAAAGATCAGCAGGAGGGCCACCAGCTTCACCCCCCCTCTCAATTTTTTGTGTTGTTGATTGCCATTCTTCTTTTTTTTTTCCAAAATTTCATATTAACCCGAAACTGTCTTTTTTCTCATCTTATACACAGATGTATTTATAGCATTACATTTTCTAACTCTTGATGGACGGGGGCCCTCTTTGGCGCTATTGTTGCAAAGTGATGGTTCAAGAATAGTATCCCCCCCTCATTCTTTATTCTTCCGTCCTCTATAGTTATTATAACGATTAAAAAGAATAAAGGTCGTATTATTATCAAAATAATAAGCGAGTGGTGCGTTGTCCGTCTGTCACAAAACCAGTCAGGAAATTCGATCGATTTTTTATTTTTGGATGGGGGGGGGGGTCATTTCCTTCCCTCATTAACTCTAATTTTTCACACTTAATTTTTTAAAGATATAGAATACCAGAAGGCAGAAACGCAAATAGAAATAAAAGATGATTGCATCCACATGTGCAAGTCAAAAACTTGTTACTTGTCTCGTCTTGAAGTTTGTGATCTTTTTGACCCTGTTCTCCCCCCCCCCCCCCTCTTCTCCTCTATAGATTATTTAGATATGCATAAACCGAGAGAAAATGAGAGTACTCCATCCTGCTCTTTTACTCTCCCCCAGTTGTTTTTTTTTTAAATATATATTTCTTTGGTGACGTCATTTTTGAGGACCGGGAGGGGCCCTCCGGTGGCTGTTCACGAACGAATTTTCCCACGTTGCTCGCATGAACAACACATGGCCGTTCTGCTCTTTTTTTTTTCGTGACATCATCACGGTCCCCCTTTTTTTTTCTAAATGCGTTTAACTTATTAATATACCCGCGGCTGTTTCCACTCTTATTCTGCCTTTTTTTTCTTTTTGAATATGTTGACATTCTAATTGGTTTGAAGGCAACCAAAGGCAAACCCCCTCTATATAAAGCAAGGGACAACAAGTTAAGAGGGGGGGGGGAAGACATTCATCCTTTTGAATGTATAGTTATGACGATGTGTTTCTTCGTTTTTTTTTCGAGTGGTCCAGTCGCGAACCTGGTGTTTTATTTGTCGGAGTTTTTTTTCTTGTTGTTGTCGGTTCTATCGAATTATCTTCGTTTCTCGTTTGGCTTTTATGACACCACTTAACTGATGTTTGCCCTTCGGAGAAGCCTTTCTGGCCGCTGCCGCTCTGCTTCTCGATCAAGTCGGGCGTAGTTTTCGAGTTGCCCACTTTCATCCACTTCATTCCTCGTTCGCCTTTGTGTCATTCTTAGAATTCTTTTTTTAAATAATTTTTGTTTAACAATTTGAGAGAGAAATTGGGTTTTGAATGGCACTTAATGGTAGATAACCTTTTGAACTGTTCAATCGATCGCAAAGAAGAAGCTCATCTAAAAAAGGAGGGGGGTTGAAAATGCCGCCCGACAGATGGCGACGTCGGGACTGAAAACGTTCGTGCGGTTTTTCCCGCACGTTGCGCAGTTATGCAAACGACGATATTCGTTTGTTTTTTTTAAATCCGGAGACATGGCGACTAGTCATGAGCGTTATACTAAGGGCGAGCATCACAATTCCATGTATATAAAGAAAGAAAGCCATTTGGAGAAGAGAATCTTTGTTGTCTCTTTCTACTATAGCTCATAAAATCACGATGTTATTAGCGGGGAAAACGAATATCCATTGTCGTAAAAAATAAAAAAGAGGGGGGGGATAGGAAAGAAAAAACACGAAGAAAAAGATTGCCATTCGGAGACAGTGAAGCCAACAATGCAATCAGGATGGATGAGAAGTAGTCACAAGAAGGCCGATAGAGATAAGAGTGGAGGGGGGGGGGGTGAAGGTTGATTGACTGAGGACACACGCACAGCCAATCTGAAATGGATATACACAGCATTATTGCGTCTGCTCTTTGAGACGGCCACTATTTTTCCCATGAAATTTTCATTTTTTTTAAATTTTCGAATTTCAGAGAAAAAAACAAAACAATTGAGCGCCCAGTCCATAAAAACTGATGACTCCTCCCTTTCTATTTATATACACGCTCTAATAAAAAAAAATAAGTTTTTATTTTTTCTTCTTTATAGAGAAAAAAAAATTGGTTCCATCTTGAAAACGACTCCCGACTAAAGATAATATGCATTTTCAGAAAAAAAAAACTAGACATAAAAATTTTTTTTTTTTGAAGATGAAAGACCAAAGTGTCGGTAATAATCGAGAGATGAAAATGGAGGGACTTGGAAAGAGGGGGGAGAAAAAAGTGAGGGCAACTCTTTCTCCTGTTGTTATGTGTCTGCTGTCTTGGATGGCGTCGTCGTCCACCCCTCGTCAAAAAAAAGAAGTTCAAGGTATCAATCAGCAGCGATAAATCCCACGGACCTGAAATTATCCGTTTGGAAAAACATTTCCAAAATAAAAGTAGAGAGAGGGGGGGATATAGAGAGAGAGACTAGCAAATGGGCGAAAAAGAGAATGGGTATATATCTTCGGCACCTCCTTCCTCCGCCATCAGGGTCGCCGCCAGAAGAAAACTACCTTACGTGTAATACCGCAGACACACACACACCGTATAACCGTCAAGGACATACCCCCCGTCCTCCGAAAAGTTCTTTTTATTCTTGACACACAGACAATTCAAAAAAATAAAAAGGCCTTTCGATTTTTTAGTTTGGGCCTCCTTCCGTGTGTGGCCTTTACGTGTTGTGGTGGCGCCACAGTTTGAAATTTAAAAAAAAAAAAAAAAAAGATGGATAGGTTGAAAGAAAGGTGGGTTTCAAATATCAGATGTTAAAAGAGGAGATGCTCCCGCCGACCGCAATGGCGCCCTCTTTTTGGAATTGTTCTTTTTTTTTACTCAGTTATGGGGGTTGGTCTATTGAATCTTATTTAATTAAAAGTATAGAAGTCAAAAAATACCACGACAAGATTTTGTGGAAAGGTTTTTTTTATTTTTGGTTTTGTTTCTCACGCAAGGAGACACGCCCATCGATGGCCCCACATCTTTTCAAAACGATATTCAAATTGAAAGAAAAAAGTCACAAACGTCATAAATCGATTGACTGTCATTGACATATTTTAGTCTGGAATTTTTCTTTTCTTGTTTGAAAACGGAACAAAAAATTGTTGTTTGCATATTGTTTCTATTTGTTTTCTCTTTTTTGTGTCGGGAGGGAGGAAGAAAAAACACGAAGGTGTGGAATTTCCGATATATATTTCCCCCGTTCCATCGCGTTCGGCTCTGTGGAAATCATCCGAAATCAAAGTTGACGTCAGTGTCGAAATCAAGCATCCGTCAATGTCGCCGCGGTTCGTAACGTGTGCTCACGCGAGTCCCGCTTGAGGAATGTGATGTGTCGGAATCACACGCAATAATAATACGGAGCGCAACTACCGAACGCGGATCTTTCCATAGCGCATGCGTAGGATGGGGTTACGCAACATTGGCCTTTTTTTTCGATTTTTGTGTTTTCTTATTGTCGAGAACCGATTTCCTTAGAAAAGACATCTTCCGAACTGATTGTGTCACGTTCTTCATCCCCGTGGTTGTTGTTGTTGTTGTTGTGTGCGTTTGCCCCTCTTCTAATAATGGCTCCCGCTTGGGTTTCTTTTTTTTTTTTGTCGATCACGAGTGACTTTTGTGTAGACGATGTGATTTAACGAGAACTCTTTTTCCCAAGCCGAAATAAGTTTTGTTGTTTAATTTTTGCGGGTTGAAAAGGAATAATAAAGCAAATGAGTTGTTTGCATGCAACGATCGCGAACGAGAGACGCCCGTTGATATTTTGGGAGGGGGAATTTGAATTTTTTACTTTTATGTCATCGTGATTTTCTTTTCTCGATTGATCTAGTCTGTTTTTTTTTATGCTATTCCCATTTCGCCATTGATTTTCTTTTTATGGACAAAGTCATTTAACATTGAAATTTTGATGAGATTTCCAGTGACGTTTACCTCTTACAGCGTGAGTGCGATCTTTTGCATAACCCTCACGCTGTGTTTTAAAAATTTCGATTGCAAATCAAAGGGACGAACGGACGTCAAACAAGAATCTTAATTTTTGTGCTGTACACGAGAGAAATGATCGATTCTTTTTGTTTCCCACGTTTGCGTCTCACTGCGAGAGAGAACATTAGAAGCCATTCTTTAAACAAAAAACATAACTAAGAGCGAGAGAGAGAAAAGTAATAGAAAAAAAAGAAATTGAAAGGAAAGAAGAATAGAGTGTATATACATTTGTACGCATAGAAGAACGGCTCCGGCTGCCGTCTGTCGTTGTTGTCATTGTTATTCTTTTTTATTTTTTTTCTTAGGGTCGTAATTTTATCTTTTTCCCTTACATACCAAAATGCAATAGGTTTTTCTTTTTTTCAATCCCGATGCGTTGTAATTCTCTATAGCGTCTTTTTTTAATTAGTCTTCGTGGACTTGAGACTATGCGGTTTCCTGTGTTATTCAGCATATCGCTCGATCTCATTATATGCACAGTAGTTTTAATATATACTACTGTCTTCTTTTTGCGTAATGCCTGGCGGAGCTATTTCATCATCGGCCGCCTCTTAAAGTTATAAATCTTTTTTATCTTTTTTTGCTTGTTTTTTTTTTCTATTTCCTGTTTCACGGCCTGTTTTTTTTTTATTTGCGAATTGCGCGCAATTTTTTGAATTGTTCAACGTCAACGACTTGTGACGTCAGAGGCGTAGGTAAACAGTGGCACGCACGTTAACCCCGAATTAAACAATCGACAACGTTAACTGCAAATGCCCAGTTTTTTAACTCAAAAAAAAAAATCCCGTAACTTTGCGCAGGTAGAACAAACGTTCGTGCTGTAACCAATCAGATAATAAAAAAAAATTCAACTTTGAAATGAATGGAATTGTTTTTGTTGGTGGTGGGGGGTTTAAAAATAGGACGAAGTTGAACGAGTACGATTGCATTACGGTCGTTTGTGGCATATCGATATAGCGATTGCGCCCTTTTCTTTTAAAGCGACACTGGAAGCAAAACGGGGAAATGCGAGAACAAAACCCAAATGTTTGTACCCGCCAACATTCAAATCCTTTTCATGTTCGTGGGAGGTTTATTTTTTACGTTAAAAAAGGGAGAAGAATAAAAAAAAAAAAAGAGATTTCTGGTGAGGGGGTGTTGTGTCGCCGGGCGGAAATGAAATGCAGCGGCTCCGGCAGCCGGAACGGTGGACGAATCCGTCATGGATATACCCCGACTTGTCTTTCCTTCTCGTCATATTCCACCACCCTATAAAAAGGGAGACCTTCTTCTTTCTTCTCTGTGTGACTCTATCTATCCAAACTCCCCCCCCCCCCCCCATAGAACGTATTGAATATCAACTTTAGAAAAAAAAATTAATTAAATCTTTTTTTAAAAAACAAGAGGAAATCAATTAAATTGTTTGTGAGGCAACCGAATCGATCCGGATCGGTCAACTCTTTCAGTGATTTCATTAAATCAAAAAAAAGGAGGGGGACGCAAGAAAATCAAAAGACGGATGACGACGATGATGATGGAGGAGTACTTCCTCCACTTCTCTTCTTCTGTGTCCCCCCTTATCTCTATCTATCTTATCTCTGATTCTTTCGTCTCTCCCTTATTTATTTATTTTTTTTGTAATATAAAAGAGAAAAAAAAAAGTTTCGAGTTAAGCCAAGCGAACGTTTGGTCGATTCGCTCGATTGCGTTTGAATGGCGTTCCGGCACTGATGTCCATATAGAAACAGACAGGGACTTGTGACAGACAGCGGAGAAAGAAAGAAAAAAAAAAGGGAAATGATGGAGAAAAAAAAAAATAAATTCTTCCATCTCACACAGTATGGCCTTAATATCTTTTCTATTTATATGTCCTTGTGCTGTGCATGTTTTCGTCACGTTGTCATTGACCGCTTTTTTGAAAATCATCAGGCACGTGTAAGGTTAGTTTTTTTAATGTCCCGCGTTCGATTTGGGGTGGGGAATTCAATTTTCGAATTAGATTATTGACCGGCGATGGAGAATCGTTTTGTGGTGCAGTACAACAAATGGAGGAGATGATGGAAATTATAGGGAATAAATTTTATTTTGAAAATTAGAAAAAAATAGAATGACGTCCATACAATTTAGTAACCAAAATAACAAGATGAAAAATAGAGAAGCATTTTCCAATCATTTCGGTGCCCTGCGGTTGATCGCTTGGTTGAGCTCTTGGACACGGCACTAACGTATGTTGTGCTCGTAATACACCTGAGTGTGTGTGCTTTGTTGTTGGATCAGGGGAGCAGGTGGCGTGGCTGTCGAGCGTAACCGAACGACAAGGAGAATCAAACGAAAGAATTATTTCTGAAAAAAAAAAAAAAACGATCGGGAAAATGAATCACGCGACTCTCCCGCGTTCCATACCGATCGCTTGTTTGACAGTTTTCTCATTGGCGTACCTCCTTTATTGTAACCCTCATTTTCTCTGTACAGGAACTCTTTAAGTTAAAATAGTGGTTTACAAATGATTATGAGGCGATCGTTATTATTTTTTATGTGTTTCCCGTTCGATTGGAAACCAGTTTGTGTCTGGTCGGTTGCTGTTGTTTAAACATGAAACTTAAAAATAAAAACGGCCATCGGGGACGTTAGGGGGGCGTTATCCAAGGGCCAAAGGGAAATGAGAAAAATGGATGTTTATTATTGTATACGTGTATAATAAATAGGGTTCCTATCGAAATCTATATTATATCCAAGACACGCATCACAGATGTACTTTTGGGGGGGGGGGGGAGAAAATGGCACGGTAAGGAAACCGTACCGGAAGTCGCTTATTAATGATTCCCCCTCACTTCCAACTTATGATCGAAAGAATGGCAACCGTGTCAGTAGGGAGATGCGAGCGATACAACAAACAAAAGACGAGTGAAATTGCGATAGAAAAAAAAGTGAGAAACATCACGACAAGTTTCCTTTCAAATTCCCGCTTAATAATAACGTCCATAATCATATAAATAATCTCACCTTTATTTTTTTTTCGGGATATGGTTATCCTTTGTCCTCTCTTTGATGTCGCCATTACTCGGTAGCTTACTACTTCTCCATCTTTCCTTTTGATGAAATATTTTTATATTCGAAAAAGAAAAAGTCATAAAGAAAATTTTCGGTGCTTTATAGCATCACCGCTATATAGTGACGCGCCTATTTTTTAATATTAAAAAAAAACCTGGTATACACGTAAAGCAATGGGCGAAAGACTCGATTTCCTGTCGTATTTTTTCTTTCTCCTTCTTTGCATGTCTGTCAGTTCGAAGAGATCAAGAAGGAGGCGCTCCTGTCGTCCTTCTTTTGTCATTCTGCACGCAATATTTTTTTTTTTAAAGACCCGCTAGCGGTTGATAGAAACAGGCCTCCGCCCCCTTTTTTCTTACAACCATAACTCTATTCTTTAGAAAAAAAAATAAATGTTTACTTCTTATTTATTTATTTATGGTGTTTTTATATATGTGGTCTATGACGACGGTTCCATCCAAACTTTTTTTGCTGTTGTTGATAACGGGGCACTTTGATTGCCACCATGGCGCGCTCTTCCTTCATTTTTATGTCTTGTTATAAAAGTGCGAAAAAGGTGCAGGAAAACGGATCGTCATCTCACGGAATAATTCCGAATGAAATAATTCAAAAAGAAAAAAAAAATCACACGCAAGGGATTTGGGTGAACGTTATAATTTGGCTTCGGAACAAAAGCGGATGTTTGATGATGAATAATTGTCATTAGAGCGCGCCAGGATGTTCTCAATCTCCGATCAAGGTGGTAAAATCAATCATCCTTTGTTGTTCTTTAGCCATGACATTGTGGGATTTTTGGAAAAAAGAAGAATAATATATCTAATCAGCACGTAAGACGAATAAGAGAGTCGTACCATAAGGTCAGCTTTTGTGTGTTTTCGCTTCTCGAGTACCGGGAGAAGGGGGAAGTAAGTGAGTAAAAGAAAAAGACCTATTTCCTGCCCCATTTGGCCGGGGGGTTTCTGTATTGCTGTTGAAAAAGGAACATATCGAGATGTATAAAAAGCTATAATAATAGTTAGCCTATCGTCATCCTCTCTTTACTGGCAAGTCTGTAGTTGAATAGAGTAATAAAGGAAATGCCGTTTCTTTTGACCGATAACACCGGATCCTCTACAACACGATGGCGTGTGTGTGTGTTTTACCAGCTGAAGAAAGAAATGAATTCTATAGTTTTATTTCTTGAAAAAAAAAAAACTCTCTCCCTTTTTGGGGAGAGAATGAACGACACGATAAAAATAAAAGAGAACAACAACCGTCAAAAAAATCGAACAGAGGGGGGAAATAATATAAGAGTTAATGATCTTGATTAGTCACTTCCGTTTGCCATCCAGGTATATATGTGGAGAGTGCGTTTTATCTCTTGTGCGATGTGGCCTTTTTATTAATGACCCAATTCTACAAAAAAAAAGTAAATTACGTTTATTTATTTATGTTCTAAAAAATTAAATGCTCTTCGACGTTTTTGATGCGAATTTAATAGTACAGAAGAGTCTCTTCTTTTATTTGTACCTAATTTCATTTTACGTGGGTTTTTCCTACTCGCCACTAGTTTCCATGGCGCACTTTAAATATTGCTTTATGTGGACTCCAACTACACCGTGTGCAACATCCACCTCAAAAACTCTCCCGACTTGTTTGTATATACCTTTTTCTTTTTTTAAACAAAAAATTTTTAAATACTATTGCCTCCCTCTTTTGTTGTTGTTGTTTTTTTTTTCCTTTCTTAACAATAAAAAAAAAGAGCCACTGCAAGACGTTGAAGAAGGAGTGGAGAGTCAGCTGGTACACGGATGAGAAGCGTCGGACTCTTGCATAGCATTACGCGTTAAAGAAATGGGCAGGAGGGGGGAGGGTTGCGTGTCCGTCTATAGAGACATGTCCAGTCGGTCAGCAGTTTTGAAAGCGAGTTGGATATAGCATCTATTAGTTGGACTCTGAAATATAAATGTCGGTAGAGTTATTATTATTCATTTTTCTTTTTAAAAAATGGGATCGACTAGAAACCTGCGGTTGCCATGACAACCACCTCAGGAGATGCGAAGAGACCCTTAAAAATCAGAGAGAAAACTTGAGAATGTGTCGATTGTGAAACGTTATTTTTTTTTTTGCCTCTCCAATTCTCCTCCTTTTTCTATCAACAGGTATACAACATTTTCTTTATGGGGGATGGTTAAACGAGGATAAAGACTATGTTTTCTCACCTGATGCAACAAGTGCACTCACAAGCCATTGTCCTTGTATTTCCCTCTTCTTCTCATCGATGGAGAGAATGACGGAAGAAAAACCACAAGGTGTTTCTTCCCTCTTTGTGTTAAAAGGTGGCTGAGGTTTAGGTGAATCGAGAGGGAGAAATATTTAGGATGATTGCAACGTCAATCACTTTTCTGTTTTTTTTCCACACCTTTTTGGCGGTGAGAAATCGATTGCGTTTTCGAAAGAGTTTTTTCGAGCCCCCCTCTCATCGCCGTTTTCTCTTCGTAAGAAAATCCCAAGAATTCAATTTCCCCACTGATATTTATGATGATTGCCGTCGTCATGTGGAATGTACCTGATGTGTGTGTTCGTTATCTTTTCATTTGAATCCATCAAAAAAATAACCGTGAAAACAAAATACCTATTTTTTTTTTCGGAAATTCCAGGCCGGCTGCTGGGCATCGTCTATTCTTTGAAAATAAATAAGAAATGATGTTTCTCTCGTTTTTTTTTTCGTGACGAAGAGTCGCCGCTATTGTCGGCAGAGTACGCGCGCAATATGTTGTTGTTGTACGGGCTGCTTCTTGCTGCGGCTCGTTGCGTGATGGATGAGCTCCTTGACGGGAAATGGGTGAAAGGCTCCCGTCCTTTTTTTTTCCTCCGTGAATCGAACGATCGCTCCAAACGACATGTTTGTTTCTCATCTTATTTCCTTTTCGTTCTTTCTTTATGATGCGCGCAACTTGTCAGTTGACAGAAGGAGAGACTCGGCGGGATTCTTCTTTCTTTTTTTTTCGTGCATCTAAATAAAATGAGAAGCACAGAAATGGTTTGAAAATGCAAAATAGATAGAAAAAAGGCAATTCGTTATAGAGGCCAACGCGGAAGATGTGCTCTTGTTCAAGATCATTGCGCCGGCTGCCCGAGCTTGACGTAATGTGTTCTACATTTTCTGTGTCTTTTGGATCAATGTGGATCACGTACTGTTTCTAAGCCCTCCCTCCTTTTTTTTTCTTAGAATAAAATTTTGTAAATTGTGTTGGACATGTGACGGAAATGGGTGGGCGGAATTAAGCAAATTTTTTCCACACGAAATGTGGGTCGAACAGATGACGCGATTGCTCACTTTTGTCCAGTTTACTTTGATGATCACGGTTATTTGTTCTCTTCTTTATTCTTTTGGGCTGAAAAGGTTATTTACCCAGCTGGATCATACACTTATCTAAAGGGAAAAGGGAATAAATGTACATCGAGGACATTTACCCTGTCTAATTTCTCTCTTTTTTTTCTTCAATGCAATCATTTCTATAGGATTGCGTCACGTTTGCTGTTGCAACGCTAGCATATAGACAATTCAATGATCCGAGACGTATTCATACACACACACACGTATTTTTATTATTAATCGTCTAGTCATGATGAACGGATCCGACTTCTTTTCGTGATTTCTAGGCATTCGTGGAGGTCTTTCACAATCTGTCCCGCCTGATCAATGTGTTTTCGGGCCGTCAAGAATCCGACACAAATATATCCTTGATGCCGTTGCTTTTCATCGTGACGACGACGACACACAAAAAAAGTCGCAATAAAATACAACATTTGAATGTGGGGACGTGGTAGAGAGAAAACCGAACGACTTGGTGGCAATGATGACCAAGTATGGCGTTGTCTACGTGCTTGTGTATATATGCCCAGATGTTTGGTAGGGCCTGTATTTTTCAACCCATCTGGAGGGCCTCCATGGAACAGGTGGGAGAGATATATTTGAAAAAAAAGATTGGGCAACCCTTTATACCTGATATTTCGTTTTCAGACCTTTTTTTTTTTTAAAAAAATGGAAGGGTCCCCCCTATTATACCTGTCGATTTCTACCACGTCATCGTTGATCTTTGTTACGTGTTGCTCGAAAAGCTATCGCCTTTTCGCGTTCGGCAGTCGATGACTCAATAGATTCACTCGAGCACATCACTCGTCGCCCTTCACCTACCCCCTTGAAGAGAGGTGAACCTTTTTTCGACCTGTCCGACTTGCCTACGCCGGCACAATGAACGTGTTCAAGTGTTTTTCTTTTGTCTCCCCTTTCTTTTACACTGGGTGCTATTGTGTTTGGTGCACAGGATTTCTTTAGATCTATCATTGGTCACGCTCGTCCTACCCAACGAAACAATTTATAGCGTCCAATTTTTTTACATTAATCGAAAAAAAAAATACATGTATATTTGACAACTTGATTTTGTTTCTTACCTTTTGTTTTGCGTTTGAAACTAGTCGATCCTTTTCTTTGGTGGGATGTGCTGCTTTGGTCAGAGAATTAGAACGGAACAACTGGACAGAGTTTTTCAAACTTGTTGTGCAACGTCATCATCCGGGCAAAAAAACAGCCGGACAACGAGACGGACTGTTTGGGAAGACTTGTTGAATCCATGTTGAAGCATGTCGAATGCTCCATCCGCCTCTTGGACACATCCTCTTGTTGTGTCGTCTGCTAGCCAAACAAAATCTGAAGTGGAAAATAAACTTAAAAAAAAGGACATTTACTTGATAAAATTGGTCAATGTGAAATCGTTAATTGAGTTACCTCATTCCCAACATCGTTCGAATGCAAATTCCCGTGAACGTTGAAAGATGCTTAGGGAAGTTTGAACCGAATATCGATCGCAAGTGCTACCCCACATCGAGTAGACGTAACAATCATATGCCTTTCGGCTGATGTGCCATTTGTTTTTCTGCTCTTTCTCTACCAAACTCGTCGATAAATTGGGAGGCCGTGTACAGCCCAAAGCTCTCTCTGCCAACGTGCACACACAGCTTGAAATATGGATTGTGTGCTCTCTTGTTTCTGCAGTTGGTAATAGTTGTACTGCACACTTGTATCAGAAGAGGGAGTACGTAATAATCAATAACGAAATAGGCATCAGCTTATAGCCCAACGTCACGCAATCAGCTCTGATGCCTACTATTACATATAGCCACAGGTGCTTTCGTCTTTTGTTTGCTCATGTATTGATGGAATCACAAACTCAGCTGCTATAAAAAGGGCGCAATCCTTTTACGTTTTTGCTTTTGTGTAAATGGACTTGTTGATCAAATTTTTATTTCAATTTCTTTTGATTCATTTCGTTCGGCAGCTACGAAGGTTCTAGACGAACTGAATCACAATCGTCGTCTGCTCGATGCCAATAACTGAGAGGGCGCCATAAAAATGGCGCCAATTCTTAACAAAATGAGGGTGAGTTTGCATAATGACCACCCACAGGGTGGAAGAGGGTGAAAATTGTTGATGAAAATGTCCTTGACACGCGCCCACATGTTTGCCAAAGCTTAGTCATTCGAAGAGGTTGGGGATCAAAAATCAAAATGGCCGCCAATGCCCTCAAAAAAAGATACAAAATTCAAACCCTTCCTCCTCCGTGGACTTGTTTTTCGTTTTCGTTTTGTTCGTCTCATTATTCAAACCCTTCCTCCCTGAAATGTATTGTCGATTGGCGTTTTCGCGCCCAATTGTTTCAGTGTCTCTTGGCGAGTCTGAGCGAGAACATGTGGACAGTCTAGAATGTTCGATCGGCCGATCGCCAAAGAGTTCAATCTTTTTTATTGTGAGTGTTTGTGTGATTATAACTATTTCTGCTCGATGACTATGTGTACAACTAAGTGCTGTGAGCGTCTCGAGTCAGCAACTTTGGTGAAAAGAAAACTGAACAAAAGTTATGTCCGGTTAGGCCGTCCTGCCCATTGGCGTCCATTAAGATCCATCAGCGTGTGCGCCCATCCGGCAACCCCTACGATTCGTTTGTGGTAAATATCTTGATATGTATTAGTCCTGCATCGTATTCAATGTAAATGGATTGCGTTAAAGATATCATCTTCAATTTGAATGTGATATCTTTCAGTTTCTTGATTTTTCGTTCACGAATTGTCTTGGGTTCAATTTCATCATGGCGTTAACACGTTGTGCATTTTGATATTTCTCTAGATTGAAAAATATCATTTACGTAAAGGATTTAGTTAATTTCTTTGATGCTAAACAAAAGGGGTCGTTCGTTTTTCCTGTTGTCACTGAAAGCAACATCGTTATCTGTTGTAATCATACAGCGGCGTTCGCTCACGCAGTCATCACCGTCTTTTGTTCTTGTGACTCGCTTTTCGTAACGGCCGTAGTCCTTATTAGATTTAGCCTATTTATAACATCCATTCCTTTTTTTTTAATCCGGCAGCGTCTCTTTTTTGTTCTGTCAGATGGAGGGAGAGGTTGATAATTAAAAATGTTGGGTTAATGATTGAATCATCATCAGACTGTTTCCAAACTTTTTGCAGCTGTTTTAGACTGACGTAGGGGGGGACTCATCCGTTCCTTAAAAAAAGGCGGAATTCTCCGAATCGAATATCGTATCATATCTTTCCATCTCATTTTCTGATGGATGAATAATACAAAAACACAAAAGGGTAGGGGACGAGAATAAACGAGCTGAGCTACTCTGTCATTCTATGCCTCCCCCCTCTCTGTTCGACATAGTAAATATACGATTCTTGGGCATCATCAGTTCACAGCCGAAAAGATTCCCAACAGACTGTGCCTTGAATAAATGTCACTGGAACAAATGGATTCAACATCCGGCCTTTAGTTTTTCTTTGCTGCTTCACACAGTCCCGCGCGCGCAATTCGATTTGCAAACAGTTGAACGCGTTTCCAGTCGACAAAAGATGATCTTCTTCCAATGGGCTAAAAACAAAAACGCATCAAGAGATAGTCGATCATTTATTTAATTGCATTTCTTTTGTTTTTTAGTTTGATAGGCTCCCAGTCGAGTCATATCCAAGACTTGTTTCTTAACCTCCATGTTGTTTTGCCTCTATATTTTATAGTCTATTTTGACCTCCCCAAACAGCTAGTGTGTATCTACAACATCTCTCGTTGGCTCCAAGTCGATAGAGTGTATTCCATCCCAACTCGAAAAGAAAACGTGTAACATGTACCCTGGGTGCGATCGTCTCGATATGGGGGCCGCCTCTGTGTTTGTATTATTAGGAGATGTTGGAAGAAAACTGTTTTGAGACGAACAAGAAGATGGGAAGTACGAGGGGAGGGATAGTGGCTCCCCAGATGGCCATTGGATGCGTCATTAGTCGGCTTCAGTATTGACCTAACAAAAGGTCCTCGTTGATGTTTCTATACTAGACATGCATACTCTCTTTGTTGGCTGTTGCCTGGTGTTGCCTGTCGATCAGAGCGTCGGCACCCCTCGGGGCTGAATATTGGGCGCCCTTTTTTGAAATGTAATGCGCACATCTGTTTGTCTGTGTGTAATTTCTGCGTGCAACGTCGATGAAGGGAATCATCACTTAGAAATGTTTGTGCCATCAGAGGCAATCGACGTTTGTCTAACCCCCTTTTTCTCTTTATCTCACTATCCTCTCTCTATCGACTATCGATTCAATCCCGCACGGACCACGTAGCGAAGCGCGTAATCGAATGAAACTCTGTTGAGCGTCGACTCTGTTACCAGTACTCTCTTTTTGAAACTACCAATCAGCCAAGAGTCTATCTCTTTATCTCTTGTATGTATCCCTCTCTACTCAAAACAGATGGTGTGTGCCTTTGTTGATAGACGAAGAAGGCAATAGTTAATACAGTTCAAAGTTGATGTCTTAAGAGTCCAGCAGTTGCCGCAATTGACTTTTTCGCGTTTTCTAATTGCCTTGTTTTCTGTTTCCGCACCTTGTAAGATGCGTGGAACACGCTCTGATGGTCACCTTTAATGGCCAAAACGAATTACAATCACTAGATGGATTTCACACCTTGAGAAGGGTTATCCCCATCTTTGGGTCGTACTTGTTGTTAAGTGCGTTTACACACCTGGCGATCATTTTGTTTAATCCAATGAGGGATGAGAGAGCAACCACCAAAGTAATTAATAGGATTTTCTCTGTCGTCGATCCCATATTTCGTGCTATCGGTGGCAACTAGAATGAAGGATGCTCTTCTGCCTCCATCCTTTCATGTGTTGATTGCGCAGCACCAAAGATCGTTGGTTTGGTAACACGTTCGATTTCCCTTGACTACCACCAGCATTCATTTGTTTTTTCGTCGGAGATATACATGTTTGAATTGCGCTCGCGTGTTTGCCCTTTACCCAGTGAAGGCAATTTTGAGCTATTGGAAATTAGATCTATCGATCGGATCAATATATCCAGCTGATCGTCCCTATCTTTTTTGAAATGGGTGATAGCACGCTTGTTGCATTATCGCACCCCTCTTCGAAACACCACCCTCTTATTCCGTTTGAATCGTTGAGCGTCGTTTTGTTCAACAATGGCCGTGTACAACAGCGACGCTTCTTCTCCCACTGTTGCCCTAGACGTAATAATAGCTTCGGTCATAACCTGTATATTTTATGTTGAATATTATATCTAATACTGGAACATGTGTGTAACCCGTTTTCTCTCTGCAAGTCTTTGAATGCTTCTTAAACCCGGGATGGAACCTTTTCTCTTTTTTTTATTCGACTATTTTGGCTATTGAATTGTATGGCCCGTCTTCTTTTTTTTAAAGATATTCACGAAAAGGCATAAAATAGGAAAACAGGCAATGGGGCGTGTTTTTCTTTTATTTCCAACGCGAAAACATAAATCGTTCGCTTTTTTCCCCTCTTATGTGTTTATTTCATTGCGCGGCAAGCGAAAAGGGGGAAATATGAGGCAACAAAAAAACGGTGCCTGAGGAGAGACGGAAACCCAGCAATTAAACATGCAAATGCTACGGGATCAAATGCTCCGGCCAGCATCAGTTTTTTTTTTTAAGAAAAGGGGGGGGGAATATATTCAAGTACATCGTACGTAGCATTTCTCTATAGTGTCCGGGGTTGTCTTGTGTGGGAGGGTTAACACGAGATTTACAGCTGGACGAGTGTGTCTCCGCAATTTAAAGAGTGCAAACGACTTGAAAGAATATGGCCGATTCCCATCGTTTTCCATAAAAACTTGTTTTTATTTTTTACGAGCAAAAAGTACTGTTTCCATGGTGATACACGAAGAGAAACGCTGGATAATATAGTTCTTTTGCTATGCCAGATAAATGAGATTTAAAATGATTTAGTTTGATTTTGAAATTGCTGTTGATCAATGATGATGTTAACATGCCGACTTTTATTTGTTTCAGATCCGGTGCCTTTATTGGAGATGACCAATGGATTGCAGGCGAAAGCGGCCCGGATGCAGGACGTCGATTTGGAGGTGAAACAACTGCGAGAGACGCTAGCCGAGTACAACGAGGAGTTCCGTCAGGTGCGCAACCAAGGTAGGCAAAATTCAGAAATACATTTTTTTTTTGTATATCGTTCTGCTCGTTTCATCGTCCGGGGTAGGAAGGGGGGTAGGGAATATGATAACGAGTCAAACAAAAAACGTGATGAAATTTTTCTTTTCGTCATCATCGAGCCGTGATGTCTGTTGATGATCGTATTTATTTTGTTGTCGAGGTAAATGTTTATGGTTTATTTTAGGCGTCTTCGTATTTAAAGGCGTCAGATGGTTGTCGATTTGTTTTTGAATTTTTGGCTTTTGTTTGCAACGAAACTGAAAGTCCATCTTTTAAAATTCATTTTTCTGTTGTTGTTGGGGACTTCCTGTGTTTCATTTGACGTCCTCCACGTGATGCTAGAGAGAAAAAGTGAGGTTCAGCAAATCGTCAGGAAAACTCCAGGAACCCGTGTCTGAAATTAGAATTGAAAGGCATTTTGATTGTATTTTTATTTATTCTTTACTGGTCTAGAAAAAAAAATCTTTTCTTCTTTTGCTCCTTTGTTCTTACATAGCAGAGCAAGGTCTGTGTCTACCTCCATTTCTCTTTGGGATGCTAATGGACATCATCGGTTACTAAGGCAGGGCTTTTCTTATTTTTTTTTTTTAAACTTGTCTGTTTTTGTGTGTGCTCCGATTGTAGTGGCGACTTTTGATTTGGGGGGGGGGGATTTTTGACGTCATCCTCCAACAAACACCATCAAACCGATGATTTTGTCGCGCCTTTTGTTTGCTCCTCTTTTTGTTGTTGTTGTTGATCATTAAAGTTATGGCGTCGATAGCCTCGAACAAGGAGGACTCTTCCGCTTTGATTCATTTTTTATTTGACGAAACTGAAACTCATTGATGAAGTTACTTTGGCAAAACGGTTCCGCTTGGCCGGCCAATTGTTTTTCTCCCCAAACAAACGATGACGGAACAGCAGGCAACAACAAACTTCTCTTTACTTAAAGCTCAGGTAGTCAAGTTTTCATTCATGACGTGTCCCTTTTTTTTATCTGCTGATTTTTTGTTGTTTTTCATTCTAAACTTTCATCGCCACCGTAACCGAATCGAAGTAGCTCCATTCAAAACTTGCGATAAGCGATGTCGAACCTTGTATTTTTACAAATACAAGAGTCGACATTGAAATTTTTTTTACTCGATTCGTCCGTGCCCGGCATTAAAATCAACAAAAGAAAATAGTTTGCTTTAAGAAATACGAATAGCGTAAGAATCCGGGCGGAAAGAAGAGCCACGTTTTTTTTTTCAATGCGAAAACTGTTGATCGGAATCGAGCGGAAAGAGAGTCGATAAAGAAGAAAAAAAATAAGGGACTCTTCTTCCGCTGACGAACCATCTTTTTTTGTCGTTTATTGTTTGCCACTTTGAACGCAGTTCTTTATTTTTGGGGATTCTTTTCCCCTCTTTTTTTTTGATGGCGTAACATATAAAAACAACAGCAAATCGATGAATCTATTCTTGTTGCCGCAGATACTGCCCAAGGGCGGCTCCCACTATATACACACTTGACTCTGTAAAGATCTTTAAAAGTTTATTTTTATTTTATGACGTTCGATGGACTGGTCCTATCGAAACATCTTTTCTTGCGGGTGTTTGCGATCTATTGCCCCGGGCCTCGAAAGGCAGATCGTTATGACCCTGTTGATAGTGTGGTCTTTGACGATTTCTCTATATCTACCAGGGTCCCTTTTTTTCTTTATACGGTTCGAGTCTCCCTCCCCCTTTCTTTTATAGCGGATCATTTCGTTTGCTGGACTGGAGATGTCGAAAACTTTTACGGCCTTTTTGGTTTGCGCTTCTTTGATAGGCAAACCGCAATTTCTGGGGTTCCGCCGCAGATACAAGAGACTATCGCAATTGATCTAGTCCCGAAGAGACACTACCCCCTTCTTCTTTTGTTTTTTTTTTATATCTACTCGTCTTGTATCGAAATGCTGTTTTGAATTCCGCGCGCGCTTCTTTGTACGTTGTATCGTGGCCCTGGCGAAAGTACACGGCAGTTGTAAAGGGCTAGCAATTTTAGGTTGGAAACAAGATGGATATGCGTCCGGGTTAAAGGGAAACAAGTGAGTGAACGTGTGGGGATTATTGCGGCCTCGGCAAGTTTACGTATGCCGCTCGCGCGGATCACAGCACACACAACGCAAGTTTAAGTTTTCGGGGCTCTCGTTGATGGGGAGGGCGCTTTCCATCACCACGACTATATATATCTATATGGCTGTGTAGATTCTTGTCCGCCTTTTATCGATTGGGGGTTTCTTTGATCACCCCACTCAACCCTTGTTGCCCCCCCCCCTGTCCCTAGTGATGATCTAACGGGGCCTGCGGAACTGCCGACAATCCAAGGCTTGATCAATTACCTCTTCGATCAAGAGTCGTCGTCTCTCCCCCTCCCCATTTGATCGTTGGGCCGCCACTATCGATTTCTCCTCTCTATAGACTTTATTCGTTGATCTCCCTTCCCCCCCATCTCCGTTGAGATGAAAGAGAGACGAATCGAGAGCGATGGTGCAGATATGGTAGGGAGGGATGGTTGTCGTCGTGTTATGACAACAACAGGCCATGAAGCGGCGGCGGCGGCGGCCGGGTTTCTATATAGGAAGTGAGTCAAAAGAGGCCGGCGACACCCGAGACATAATCTGATCAGCGACTTGTCGATCGATTTGATTGAACGTCTTTGCGTCTTGCGACGCGCCAGCGAACGACAAGCAGCTCTTCTTGGCAATCGGCTCGAATGGAGTGGCAGATGATTTCATTCCTTTCATTCCTTTTTTTCTTTCTTTTGAGCTGGCATTCGTCTATCTATCTCTTTCAGCCTTCTTGTACTCGTCTTGTTGGCTGCCTTATTTATTCTCCTTGTATTATGTTTTTGTGTTGACCCTGTTTCTATCGAATCTATTCGTTGTTTGAATCAATCGCTTCCCCTTATTTGCCCGTCTTAGCCAATTACATATCCGCCCAGCTGTCTGTCGGCTGCTGTGACAGGCCGGCTCCTTTTTTTGGGGGGCAAAAGATCGGCCAAGGAGAAATCCATACATCATCCTTCATTCCGTCTAGAGTCATCACGCTAGATGAGGCGAGAGGCAGATTCCTTTTTTTTTTCTATTTCGATTCCATCTTTTTTGGGGGTGATACAAAAGAAGTTGAACGAGATGAAACGATTAACAAGAAAAGAGTTTTTTTATTTTGAAAAAAACTAAAATGGTTATATTGGATTTCATTGAGTTTATTTTTCGGGGAGGTGTAATCAACCGGACTGCGTGTAGTAGTTTGGCACGATAGACGTTCTTTTCCATCACGTGAGTTTCGTAGAAATTTTTTCAAAACTGTCGGATGTCGAATGCCTTGAAGCGTTGGAAGATTTTTTTTCTTTAATTTTTTCGAATTCGATGGCCAACCGCTAGCGTTTATTATCCCTGTGAACCCGACAACTGCGCTCACGGCCACCACAACCCCACCCAAACATGGTTGTAACAGCTTGTGAACTGAACAGACTGGCTCACTTGTTTTTTTTTTTCCTTAAAAAAGATGACTGAAAAGGCCACGAAAAAAAAACTTGGTTAATTGGAGGAGGTGACCCTGCACCAAAAGGTCAAACGAATGCATCATCCATCAAATGTGTGTCTCGCAATGTTACGTACCCGCCGGATGAAGAAAAACGCAACACATGCGAGACTGGCTAGCTGCTGTTCCCGCGGCCCTTTTTCCCATCTTATGCGTTTATTGTTTTTTCTTGTTGTTGCTGGAACATCAATCAAAGAATTTCTCGATCCAATCAGTCGTAGGGATAAACGGTTGTCTTTAAAAAAAAATTGACTAATCACACAATTATTGGGCAATGCTGGGATGTGTTGTTTTTTTTTCGTTAGACGTGTGACTCGTATCGATTGTTTGGCTCCCGGCTTTGACACAAGTCTTTTGTTATCGAGATCCTTTTGAGGCTTTTATTGCCTCTACGTCCGAAATCCTTTGGCACACGCTTTCTGCATCGATGATTCTCTCTTTTTGCCTTATACGCATTCCGGCGATATTTTGCTGTTTAGTTACACTCCATCAAACGCAAAGTGACAATCGCATTTTTGTTTCCCGTATTTTGCGGATGATCAGCTTTCCGTTATTGCCAATTTTTGTGTTTCCAATTTTCCAATTCGTAGAATCTTTTTTTTTTGCTGTTACATTCCTTTTAAAAATTTCCCTTCCCTCTCTTGAAGGTATGCTGGGGAAGGGTCATCCTCCTTCTCTATCCGGATGAAATGGGGGAGAGGCATTAGATTGCACCCGATTTATTCCCTTTGAATCGTAAATAATAAAAGCGAGAAGAAGCGGCCGTTATAATTGTTCCTCCTCCTCCTCCTCGTACATAATCAGAAAGAAAAAAAAATGAAACAAGACCAAAACACTAAGAAGAAGAGGATCTCAACCAAATTAGAAGCGCTGCGGTCGTTAATGTATCGGACCGGTCCGAAGCATTTTTATATAAAAAAAAAATATTAACAAAGGTGGGGAGGGGGTATAAACACGTTTCCTGGTGCTGTGGATAATTACGTGAGTTCATCGGCTTTGGCGTTCATCAACAGGCAAAGGGGGGGGGGTGGAGGAAAATGTGGAGTTTCTTGTCCGCCCTGATTTTTTGTTTTCTGATCCCCACCTTGTGAAGGTCGAACGATGATGATGATGATCATCACCGATAAAAACAATTGAAATCACGAGGTTTGAGCTCATTTTCGAATCGGTTCTGTTAATAATTGCTAACCACCTGACCAGGTGCCGATGTTCATACAAAGTAGGGCTGGCTCCTGTATCTAGGATAAATCTTTTTTGTTCTTTTTTTTTATATAAGGCAACTGTACCGGTATCCTTTCCTGATTGCTTCTCATTTTTTTTTTTTTTTCTTGTTTGGGAAAAATGTTTTTAGTGTGATCCCCGGGGCAATCGACAATCCAATCAAAAACGATTCATCAAATCTATCAGACCTCTATAACTCCTCTCTAGCCTCTGGTAGCCGCATCTCTCTGTGTGTTTGGTTAGAAATTGCGTTTTCCCTTTTTATTTTTTTATTTTATTTTGCATTTGCGCGACTGCCAAATCGAATTCCCTGTGGAATGTATTCGCTCCATTCGTCGTGTCCCGAGCCGCCGCAGCCGCAATCCAATCCATCTTGCTTTCTGATATCGCCCGTTTTTTTGTTTTTGCTGCCGTTGCCCCCGGAGAGGCAAACGGGCAAAAAATAAATAATAAAACATATTTTTTTTGATCTATCGACCATATGATCTATAAGTTACAAAAAAATATGTATCTTTTATTCGTTTTCGATTGTCTTAAAAAAAAAAAGAATCAAAACTTGAAATCAAATGACTTATGTCGGTGAGGTCAATGCGGTCGTTTTGCAGCAATCGAGGATTTATGAACTCTTTTCAGTTAATTATCTTTCTTAATTCTTCTGATTTGTTGTTTTCTGGGTAGAGGATAGTTTACACCTGTTGTTGAATCATTGCCAGTTGGGCTCGATGATCTTTTTTGTGATACAATGGCTCGCGCGCCGCCATCGCCGACGAATATTGTCCGGTTATTTCTGCCCTTGAACGCGGCCAATCCATGCGGATAATCGACCGTGAAAAGATCCCAAGTTTAAACATAAAAATGTTATCTTGAAAAAATGAATGCTTATTCGTAACACAAACCGCTTTTTAAAATTTCAATTAAAGCAATACTTTTTATATTCTGCTTCAGTCGGCCGAGCGTTCATTTTGTCACGATAAATTCGTTCATAATAGTTTTTTAAAAAAATATTTGTTTGTATTCAATCTCCGCATTTACACAACCCTCTCAAAACAAAAGTCAGGCTCCTGTTTCATATTCCGTTCGCTAGACCAGAAAAGGCAACTGTCCATAACTTGGGGGGAATGGATGAATTTGACCGATGTTGATGTAACAGTAGAACAAGACAGTTGTTAATACTTGCAGTAATAATAAAAAAAAGAATAAACAACAAGTCGAGCGATAGTCATTGTTCCCGAACGTACTGTTCTTTTTTTTAAATATTATTGCAAACGTTAACATTGTTTACTTTGCTCGCTAGACCTTTAAACGGTGATCATCGTAGTGTTGCGTTTCCTGTCGAGACTTCCTTGGATATTCAATTTTTTTTTTTCTTTCGCTTTGCATACCTGGCGGAGAGACAATAAGCCCGTCTTTTGTCGTAAAGGTATTTGATACTTTTGTTTGAATGCTGTGCGCTTGACGATCGCGTATTTTCTCTTGTTTTGGCTCGTCGTCTCGTGCCAACGCGATCGTTAAACAGGTGATAATGACGAGCCAATTAGAGAGGTGACTAGACTGGAAGAAGCTAATTTATGAATGGCATAATTTGGCTAGCAAAGGTAATCATCAAAGAGGAATCAGCTGATGATCAACGAAGCTCTTCTTTTTTTTTCGTCCGTCATTTCACCCCGATTGTTGCCGAAAATGTGACATTATCTCAGCTTTTGACTAGCTATTAATAGGGACAGTTGACAATCGTTAATGAGATGCAAATATTTAACGGTACGCTCTATCCCATGATTTGCCGAACAAAAAATTATCTTCAAAGGTTACTGCGGTGA
The DNA here is from genome assembly GCA_013167095.2 of Daphnia sinensis. Classification (NCBI taxonomy): domain Eukaryota; kingdom Metazoa; phylum Arthropoda; class Branchiopoda; order Diplostraca; family Daphniidae; genus Daphnia; species Daphnia sinensis. The sequence goes on along the minus strand of CM023191.1, from coordinate 5,596,930 downwards.
TTGACGGCGGGCCTGTATTTTCTTGAAACGCATTTATCGCTTGGGCCACTCTTTCGCTGATCGCTCGTCTTTTGTTTTCGCGCTCCAAAGAGACAATCGAGGGCTCTATTTTCTTTCCTTTCAGCTCGAATTTCAAAACCGTGAACGCTCTTTTTCTTTATCTTTCGTTTGACGTCATTGACAACTTTACACAAGCGGCAGGAAACGAGATACCTCCGCCAGCGGAACGGAGGGACTGCGTCATCGTGTTGCCGCTTTGCACACTCTTGCTACAATTTTTTAAAAAATAATAAGACTTAAAATGAAGTGTACATTGCGAGGATTAAAACAAACAGTGGGTGCGAAGTAAAAACGAAGAAGAGGATCGCTTATTTCCAACTGACCGGGCCTTGCAGCACTTTTGAAAATGAAATCCTGTATATGTAATTTCACAGAAGAAGGAGAAAGAACAACGAAGCGAGCAGCAATGGAGGGGGGGGACAGTCGTGGAACAAAAAGAGTGGAGGGGTAGGCTCTGCAATAACACAGGCGACTGACGCATTCTCTCTTTTTGCTCTTTAAATGAATGAGAGGATTTATTTTGCTCTCAATCAAGAGCATTTCTCCATCCCTACCCTTCTTCATCCACATTTTTATGGAAAGCGCTGAATCGACAGAAGAAAACGATTCATTTCAGGTCCCCCTTACCCCGTTGGCGCACTGCATCATGCACTGCATTGCAGTTAAGACATGTATCCGTGTTTTTTGGAGGGGGGGGGGGTTGTCGAAAAAAAAACCGGGGGAGGGAGTCGTCGGGAGTTAAGAAAAGCCTTTCAATTCTTATTAATTTCGTTTCTTTTTTTTTTCTGTGTTTTTCATCCCAACTGCTACGATCGAATCATAATAATAATTACTTTCACTCTTGACGAGAGACAGAACGTGATTATTAAATGTATACGCAGACACAATCCCCTCTGGCGCGTTATACCCGTCATCCATCGGGCGCAAAAGATCATTAAAAAAAAACAAGTGAATTAGTGTTCATTAATCCGCCGAGATGACGAGAGAGGACGATGGTGAAAAGATGAAACGATGCTTGGATCTCATTTTGAAATTACACCTTTTGAATTTTTTTTTTTCGTCTTATAAAACATCTATAAATAGGGTGTCTTTTGTTTCATGCAAACATGTCGGCGCTCTATGGGTTCAAAACGAAGCGAATGTATATTGTATAGAGCTACTGGTTCTTAAAAAAAAAAATAGAAAGAAATTCTGATTGAAATGACTGCGGATGCAAGCTGCTGCTGGATGCGCGCATTGTTTCGGATGTCGAGAAGGTGAGAATCTTCTTCGGCTAGTCCTCGTGTGTGATGGGCCTTTTCTTTTTTTGCTTTATTGGGTATAGGCGAGGGGGCCCTCCTGGAGCGTCCCATGGACCGGCCAGTTATTATATGCAGTTGATTTTTTTTTTTTTTTTTTCGTGTGGGGGGGGGTGAGGTGTGTAACACTACAAGAAAAGAAAAAGACCGCCGATGATACTCTCTATTACCGAGAAGAAGAAGAAGAAAGAAACGCGGGGCTTCCGCCGCCACACTGAGTGCGGTGAGGGACGCCCGTTGGTGTACGGCCGCCACGTTGCACCTGATTTATCGGAGATTGCACCTCGGGAGTCTTATTCTTTTTTTCTGGCTTGACGCTGAACGTTTTTACACAGTCTGTGCCACCGACTTTTTTTTTTTCGGTGTGTTACCTGCCATCATCACCGTGGCTGCGTTTTTTTGTTTTGAATTTTTCTTTTTTAGAAGGGGGTGGGTTTTTCTTTTTCCACACGAAGCCGCCAATACTTCCAGTCTTTTTTTATTTTTTATAGTTATTTTTAATTTGATTTAAAAATAACTGATGTATCCCTGTATTTTCTTTTTATCTGTTTGATTTAGTCGTTTGCCGAATATTGTTCGATTTTGAGGCTTTAGGTTCTTTTGATTCTTCAAACGGTTTATTTTATTTCCCCAAAATGGGCAAAATCGTATAAATTTTTTAAAAATATGGTAATATATTTGTTTCAAGGAAATCGACGTCATTTTAGAAGACAAAATATCGTGAGAATCGAAATGATTTTTTCCCTTTCCAAAGAAAATTTTTTTGCCTTATTTTGGGACCGACTCACGCCGCAATTCACGCACGCATTTATCTGTCTATTGCCTTTCCTTCTACGAAACAAACGAAAAATGCCGAAATCTTTCAGGAAAAAATACTCCCACCGCGGTTTATAGTATTACAAACACCACATATAGACAAAAAAAAAGGAACGAGGAAGAAGTATTGCAAGGAGTGAGGGACGAACGCGAGCGAACGTTGTATATTATTTTTCTTGCCTCGAAGCGATGTGCGGCTCTCCCGGTTTGATGCATACGTAATAAACGAGCAAGGAGAGAGAGAGAGCGGTTGATCGCGCCCCGGCTTAATGATCGTTAACCGGCGAAATTTAATTACCGATCGCCTCTGAAGATTATGCCGCCGCCGCCGCCGCAGCGAAAAAAAAAAAACCGTCGTCGACCATATAGCGATAAGACTCATCCCTCCCAAAAAAAACTTTTATATGAGGGTCTGAATATTATTATTATTCGTCCGGTTGGTTACGATCGCAACAACAGGTAGATATTGTGTGTCGGAATCAAAAGAAAGAGATGTGGCTTCTTGTAGAGAGCGACCCGTATTTTTTTTATTTTTCCAAGATTTTATTTCATTCTTTACATTTCAAATGAATTTTTTTTTTCTCTTTTTCCACGTTCCGCTTGAATGATCGAACTTTTATTTTTTCATTTTTAAGTGCGCCATAATGGCACCATAAGGCATGTCTGTGTGTGTGCGATCAGCGACGCAAATGACGGGGTCAATAAAACCATAAAAACGGGAAAGGGAAGTCGAGACGAGGACGCTTTGTGTGCGGGAATGAATGTTGAAAGACGTGGGTAAGGGGGGGGGGGCAGCTCGATGTGACGCCAATACAGATATAATAATAAGACAAGCAACAACCGACCCGATAATAGAGGTCGAGCTTTAAAGCCGATCGCTCCCCTTGCAATAAAACTTTTGTAATCAGCAGGGTTTTTTTTTTTGTTTTGTTATATTGACTTGATAATTTCGTTTGCTGTCGGACCGGCTGACCGACCAGACATTTTCTGTCTTATTACCTTTTTGCTTTTTTTCACTCAATAATAAAAAAATAGGGAAATGAGATATGACCTTATCGAGTCGACTCGCGCTGTTGCCTGTTTTTTTTGGTTGTTGGCTTTGTTCTTCTTTCGGGATTGCAACAGGTTGGAAATCAAAATTGTATCGTGGATGAGGTAATTTTGAATGAAAGAGGGCATTTCGAGTCGTGAATGAAGAAAAAAAAAGAATCAACTGAGAAAAATCTCGGAATCTGTTGATGAGATTCTGGTGCCGCCGCCTTCCGTCCACGCCCACAGGGGGGACCCTGCCGCCGCCGCCAAGTTGTATGTATATACGACTTACCTTTAGGAACGAAATGTTATAACCGTAATTATATCCGTCGCGCTGGCTGGCCATTTCAGCGATGCCAATTGAAGATGGAAAGAAAAGGGAGGAGGAGAAGGGCTTTATACACCGAGAAGGTAGTGGGTAATATTTATTTAATAAAAAGCAACGAAAAGAAGATGAGGGTCAGAGATTTCTGATGGAGAATTTTTTTTTTTTTACCTTTCCACTTCCGTCTGACTGTCGCCATCGACAATGCGCCGAAACACTGTCATCATATCGTCATCAACGACTCTCTGTTCTTCGTCGTGTGGGTCTGTGTTTTTTTTTCCCATAAATTCGACGCCATCCACTCGAGCGATGATGGCCAAAGTGTAATGTTCCGTTGACGTGTCGTTCGTGACAGACGCGCAGCCAGTTGCACCAATTATCTACCCATCCGCCCCAACCTCTCTCCCCCCTCCTCTTGTTTCTTTTTTTTAAACGCGCACCTGAGAGAAGAAAAACAAAGACAACAAAAATCAATGCCAGCCATTATAAACTGAATTTCTTTTTTGAAGAGAGGGAACTGAAGTTTTGAACAGTCTTAACATCGTATAGTTCTTTTTTGTTTTTAATTTCTCGTTACGTGCGCTTGATTGGCGACATACCAGTATGTCGCTATAGTGTACAATTAACATTTTCTTTTTTTTATCATCATCATCGCAAAAAGTTGATGATAAAGAACGAAAAAGAGGAGAGATGCTTTGTAGTTTTGTAAAACTTTAATTTATATAGAACGAGATCGATCGATAGACTGTTCAATTGTTCGGTTTTAGTTTCAGCGAGAAAGGGGGGCCGTGCAGACGAAAAAAAAAGAAGTTGGAACACATTTTGTGATGTGCCTTTCGGGCTTCTGGCCGGGCAAAGAAAAAAAAAAGTTTGTTAAACTCCGGAAGGGTAAAGAGAGAGAGAGAGAGAGTTGGTATAGATATAGCCAATTACATTATTGAGTAGAAGAAACAAGACTGGGAGCAGCTTGGTTCTAATGAGAAGACGAAGGAGCTTGGCGATTCCTTTGGTTGATAATTGATTTGCCGAGCTTTGAAAACTTTTTACTTTTTACGTTGGTGCGTTACAACGGCTGCTGCGATGGAGTGAGGTACAATGCGAGCATCCAGTGTGTGCGGATAAAACGGGTGAAAAGAAAAAAAGAAATTTTGGGCTTCTTCGTGCGATTGAAAGAAATCAAAGTTTCTTTTTTCTGGGGGGAAATTTAAAAAAAAAAAAAAATCGTTTGAAAATAAAAGATAAGAAAATGGCGGAACTTTTAAGTATCGTCGAAACCCATTGATGATTTATGGCTCTTTCCCCTCATTTAACCGGTACCGGCTTTGGCTATTAACATATACGGCAAGCCAGTGCGTGTGTGTGTGTGTGTGTGAACTGAACACACACCGACGTTTGTTTGATGTGTACGGCCGGCGCTTCTGGCCATCGTTAACTGCTGTAGTTGAAAATTATACGACAAAACACTGAAGGGAACGAGTGAGACCGACGGGGGGAGAATTATGGCCAGGTTTTAACTCGCACATTTCTCGGGTTCCGCAACCACACTAAATTATATCTGATAACCTTGCGAAATGTGTAGTTGATCTGTTTCACTTGATTTCTTTTTGAATGCGGCTCTGCTCTGGCAACCGGATTTCCCTACACCCACTATTTTCTAAATTAAACATTTTGATGCTCTGTGTTGCTTTTGAGTCTTGAACATCTTGTCGATGGAGTGGAAATTGACGTTAGTCTATTCACTCACAGTCAAATGAAGCTCCATTTTGTTTTTTTTTTCATTTTTTGGGATTTAAAAAAAAAAATGACTGGCGCCCTTGAAAATGCGCTTCTATTTCGATCCTCTTGCTTGTCACTCCAAACGACTATTAACACGCACAAGGCCGTGTTTGTGTCTCGTTTGTATATCGTATACACTTGTATTTATCTCCCCCCCCCCTTTTTTTTTCAGTTTCTACTTGACTTATCCGTTCGTCTTCGCGTCTCTCCACTTAATGGGGCTCCTCCTTATTATTTATTTGTTATTATTTTTTTTTCGTTCAAGTTCACATGGAGAGTCGCGTATAATCTTTAGTTTGGCGTTAGCGTTATCAGTTTAATTACGTGCGTTCACCTTTTGCGTCGTTCCCACCCTTTTTTTTTCTAAACAAAATCGATGAAGCAGACCTCATTTTCCGTGTTTAATCATTCTTTGATTATACCTTGATTCACTAAAAAAAAATTTTTTTAATAATTTGGAACTATTTTCGGGATCAATCTAAAAGGGGGGAAAATGGATGGAATTTGGCGGCGGACAGACACACAAAAAGATGGTTTTGCTCGTAATAAGGTGATTGGCTAAGGTTGTTCCAATCATCATCATAAACACAGGACGTGTTATCCTATGCCGCCGCTACTTTTTTTTTTAAACTCTTTTGTATAATGCCTTTTTTTGGGAGGAAGGAAAAGAAAAACGGTGGCTAGCGTGGCAACGCTGTGTCTCAGTCGCTTACCGGGGTGTTTGATTTACGGCCAACACTCGCACTTTACAGCGTGTAAAATCTAGAAAGGTATAGAAGGAAGAACAGAAAGGAAGGAAAAAGAGAAATAGGTAAAATGGGGGAAAGAAATGTGATTTACAGCCTTACAGTAGAGCTCACAGATAAAAGGCCACTTCTTTTTCTATCGTTATTGCGTTGCCGCTTTTTTTTTTTACTTGCTCGTACGTGTATTTTTTAAAAATTTTAAAGCTCCAGGATGGTCTTTAAATGCAGTAGGTTTGGATCGTGAAACGTAATAATTGAACTCAACGGTGCTGCTTTGAAATCGCTTTTGTTTTAATGCAATTTTCTTTCGAATGGCCGGTGTAGGTTACTCGAACATGGCTGCGATATGTATGGTCGTCATGGGTCCAGTTGTATCGATCAAGAACGTGAACGAATGAAAGGGGGGGGATTCTTCTGGCAATTTATTACAATTTTTTTTCCTTTTCTTTTCTTTTCATTAACAATTTTTTTTGTGGCGTTTTGAAATTTTTTCCCCGAGCGTTGATGTAGTTGAATCTTTGGCGGCAGCTTCTGATATTAAAAAATGGGACAAATGAAGAAAAGAAAATATGAAAAATAAGTCTGGAAATTTTGGTTGGTATTTATAGAAAGAGCCCTCCAGTGTCCATTAATTTTTATTGCCTCTAAATCTGAATGATGGTTAGAAAAGAAGTCAAGAAAAAAAGAGACAGAAAGATGGGGAGGAGTTTTGAAAAAAAAAAGTTGGGGGTTGGTGTAAAGAATGAGAATTTGAAGAAAAAACGTAAATGCATTATATCCATATTGTATACCACTGTAAAGAAAGAGGCACTTGGTCCGCGTCGCAATGAACCGAACAGCAGGTTGAAATGAATCACGTATGTATCGGCTAAAGAACTTCCTGTCTTTTCAAGTGGAACGTCCTACAAGAAAATCGTGTCCCGAACAGAAAAAAAAACGATAATTCTTCACCATCACACACATCCACAGAAAAGGGCATTACTTCGTTTGTATATTACGCGCTGCTTGTAGCACATAAGTATAGAGAAAATACGTGTGTACGAGATTTATTTATATTTGGGAGAGGGGGGGGGGGGAGACCGGACACGCGTTCAATTCGAAGAGGTCGGTGAAAAAAGTCAAGTACAAAAACTCTTTTTTTCTTAAGAGGTCCTTGGAAACGAGTCAACTTGTTCATGCGTTGAAATTTCTAAAAACTCGCTTTGCGTCCATCGTGTGATAAACGACGCTAACGCCGTTGCTACCGAGATTTTTCATTCGGGCAGATGGGTGTACGCTATACACGTATCGCTGCCGTGTTTTCTTGTTCAATGCTTTTCCGTGATGAATGTTTATCATTGAAATGAATTTTCTTTTTAAAGAAAAAACGCTTCGTCGGGAAATGAATTTAATGTTTTTTTTTCAGGGGGGATGTCTGAGATTTAGTTGCGCAATTTCCGGTGCAATGTTCTAAGAGCGCTTTTGTTTTTCTGGAGTTCAACATCTTTTGTGCGGGGAGGGGGAGGTTTGCAGGTAAACAATAAAGGTATATACGTGATGATGGAAGAGCTTATGCCTTGGACGGATGAGTGTGTAAACATTTTTGAGGCTCCGAACGGATGGAAACGAAGAGGGGCCTTGAATTGGGGCCGCGCACATTCAACCGAGTCATGCAATCCACTACCGATCAAAACAAACACATTCTTTTATTTTATTCCGGCCTCCCCCTCTCTCCTACACTTTGATGCTTCGACGACCGCCACCTGATGGGCATACCACCGAGAAATGAAAAGCTCAAAGAGAAATGGGAATAAACAAATAGACTAGCGGGGGGTGTCGAGAAAAAGGCGCAACACGGAAAAACAGAATCGTATAAAACATTATGTACGCATGTATATATTTGAAGAGTTTTCGTATGAGAACAGCAGGTCGGCCAGTAGCGCCTCACTACCGAACGTCGGTCATACTCGGAAGGGCATCATGCGATACCCCCCTCTTCTTTTTCTTTCGCTTTTTGTTTGAACGTAGGAAAACTTAAAAAAAATGTAAACAAAACACGATCGGTAATTGTATATTATCCCCCCCTCTCTTCTGTATATAGCTGCTATGTTGCAAGCTCACGGTTCATACTTTCCGAACATCGGTGAGGTTTTCGACCGAGCATATCGACTTACGTTAGTTATGCAAGGTTGATTTTGATGAATAAGTTGAATGTTATTATTTTTTTTTATAGGGAAAAAATGGATGCGTAGTGCAAGACGGTGAGGCGGGAGGTGTAGGAGAGTCATTGCTTTCTTTCGTTTGTAATTTATTTTTTTTTCTGGAGAACAATACAATGAGGGGGGGGGGGGAAGTCAACACCCGAGACGAACGAGAGAAAAAAAAAATGCGCGAAAAATTAAAAATCGGTTTGAAATGGATCCCGGCTGCATAATCGCTTTGAACACAATCTCGTCCTTCGTAATTTAAACAATAAAGAAGAAATCACACACCAATCTTATTCTTTTTTCCGTTATAAAAAAAAATCAACCTTGCCATCCTTTTCTTTATGCATTATTCCAGCTGACCGGTAAAAAACAAAAACCCCCCAAAACAGGTTGCGAATTTCAAAAGAACCGTGTCGTGGTGTTTTGAATAATTCAAATTCAAGTACTTTGATGATTATGACAACATTTTCTTGATTTTGCGTTTTGATTCCTTGGAAAAAGAAAAAAAAAGGACACGAGAAGTTTGTGATTGAGTTTAAAAGGTTCATCGCCTGTGTGATTGCAATTGAATATCTCTGCCCGGTAGCTGTTTGGAACAAAATATTTGAAGTAAAAAGAAGCGATAACAGTGGCGAAGATTTGAAGTAAAATAAAAAATAAAAAAGTGGCAGGGGAGGCGTGTTCGGTAGCGGCCATTTGGGGCGGACTTATGGGACAGATAACACGCCCCCTCGGCTAGTTTTCTTGCGAGACTTGTCAGGATAAAATAAGAAAAGATGGGCAAAAGAAGTTGGATATTTATAGCTGAAAGGAAAAAAGAGACAACAGGAGAAGAAAAGATCTTACCTGGTGTGTGTGTGTACGTGTGTGTATATATACCTGAGTAGCAGCCAAACATGAGAAAATATAGGGTAGCCCACTTTGGTGTGTCGCCGTTTGTAATGTACGACCCGAGGTTCGAGTCTGGGGTTAGGCTTCTTTCTTTTTTTTTTCGTATTGAAATATGGCAGACCCAATATTTATCGAAGAGACATTTCTATGAATTGATTTTGTTTTTTTCAGAGTTTTTTTTTCTTTCGTTATTGCGTAAATATTTTTTCCCCCCCTTCGGACTGGTTGGTCTTGTTCCACACAAACACGTCTATTATTTTTTTTTAACGACGTTCCTGCTGTTATTGTACAGTGTGCATATATTTCTTTCTCTCGCTCTTTTGTGTCTTATTTTATGTGCGAGCGCTTCTTTCGCCCCACGTTTCAGATGGGTACATTTTTGCTGACGATGCTCCGTCCGTTTTTCTCAAACTCTGCAGTCTTTCCTTCTTTGAAAGGAAAGATGTTCATCATGTTGTTTTCTAAATCCTCCATCAACCACCGGCCAAAGACTTTTTTTTTCCTAACCAGTTTTTAACGGCCATCTGGCTAATTAGCTTTTTTGGAGAGCTCTCTAGCAGCTGATATAGTAGTCCCGTTTTTTTTTGTTCTTCTCCTTTAAAATGTTATTATTATTATGTAAGAGCTGGTCGCTGCAACATTCGGCACTCTCTCCCTTAACAGTCATCTGATCGCCTTAAGCTAATAGTTCAATCGATTGCTTGCCACTGATAGACGTTAATGTAATCTACTTTCTCCCGGACGTTGTATATTATATAGATTAGATTTTTTTTTCTTTTTTCGTTCACCTGGTCTATATATATATCTATAATATAGGCTGTTTGAAACTTTACGGTCACTTCAAAAGCCCCTTCGTTTTTTCTTTCTTTCTTCAGAGACAGGAGGGGGAATTAAAGCGTGTTAGTGCGGAGCAAAAGAGTGTATAGGACCGCCCGTTGATTTGCATAGACTCGTATACAAAGGTACACACACACACACACACACACCTATAGGCAAAAGGGGGCATCAGATCATATAGCCACACATACACCAGAGGGGGATTATATAAGGTAGCTGCTGCCGTGAGTTCTCTTCTCGGTTTTTAATTTTTTTTGAAATTATAAAAAAAAAAGGTAAAAGAGAAAAGAATCGGTTTTGAAAGGGCTTCATTAACTCGATATGCTTTGCGGAGGAAAAGAGTTTGTGCCGACGCCGCTCCGTGTGTTACTGGTAACTATAGAACTGAAAACAATGGGGACGAGAAATATAAAAGGGGGAAGAGAACCGATCTCATGGTAACCCCCAGTGAGGGGAAAGTGGGGGGGGGGGAGCCTTGCCATCATTTTCTTGTATTCTGCATAATAATAGTTCAGACTCCCCCTTTTTTTTTCTTCTATACAATACGCATCCATTGAGTTTTTAAAAAATTAATATATTTACAAAGGGGGGGGGAAGTCTGGGGGGGGGGGTTGCGTGATTGTCATGCGAGTTGAGTGTGGGGTGTCGTCCATCGTGCGGTTGAAAAAAAATCCCCGAAGCGCCCGAGTGTGAAAAGAAGAGGAGGGGTACAACTGCGAAATGAACGCCAGCGCATCACTATATAGACGCAACGGCATTTGCATAATATGTGGAGCGCGTACATTTTCGACTTCTTTTCATTGCGCGATTGTGTGTGGTTCGTTTGCGCATAGCGGTCGTCTTTTCTTACCTTTCTCTCCCCCCTTAACATTTAAACAATACGAGAGGAATGATCTTTTGTTGTTATTAACCAAGCGTATCCTATAGATTTATGCGAGAGTCTTTTTATTTAACTGTAGTGCACGTTGAATTGAAATCCTGTTGGATGATTTGATATGAATCGAAAGTGCTGCGCTTTTTAATGAGATGCAATAGAATCAAACACATTTCTTTGAACACAAGAAATAATTCAAAAAAAAAAAAAAACTGGTAGAGTCAAGTGGATTCAAAAAAACATTCCACAGTTGCAACACTCTTTCCCGTATTTCCAGAAGGATGTTTCCTAGTATTAACTAATACGTGTACATATTATCTTAATGCGAGGCGGGCTGTTTGAACGATGGGAGCAAAAACAGGAGGATATAAAACGACGGCCGCCGTGTGTGTCGATCACAAGACAAAGAGCGACCAGATACTTAACTCTCCTTTTTCTTTCTTGTTTAAAATATTAAAATTAAAATTAAAAAAAAAAGAGGGGGAGAAAAAAAGAACCAACCGAAATGATCAGGCGTGACTTGACTGGCTAATTGCTGTTGAGCATCAACTCTTGACTCCGTTTCTTCTTTTTTTTTTTCTTTTTAACGTCATGTATACAAACCCACAGTAGAACAACTACTGGTGAAATAAGGAAGTGACCTTTTTTTCTTTTTTTGTATGAAAAGAATAATTTTTGTTGTTCTCTTCGTCCTCCTCCTCCTCCTCCTCTTCGTGTTCGTGTGTCGAAAAAAGTGTAGTAGAAGAGTTTCAAAAAGAGATAACCACCAACCAACCAAGCAAACAAATAGGTATGGCGGCATCGTCGGAATTGGTTGAAACCTGTTGAACGAGTTTTTTTTCTTTCCAACTACTGTTGTCCACTTCTTTTCATTTTTTTTTTTTACATATCGAATTTAAGGAGAAAAAACTACTGTGAGTGAACTTGTTTTTTTTTAACACACGCTGAAAACAAAAGAGATAGACTCTACGCTGTTTGAGAGGGTCTACACACCCTCGTGAATTTATTGTGTCGTGCGTGAGGACCACCTCGTGTGTGTTGCAATAGCTCCCGAAGAAGAAAGTTTTTATTTAATGATCGCCTCTGCGTCTATATGGAGGACCCTCCTTCGCAGCCGCCGTTGTCTGTTGCTGACTTCATTAACGTCTTCAATTATCGCTCACAAACCCTCCCTTCTCCGAAAAAATGAAATAAAAGAAGGTTGAAATTTTTCTTTTTCCCACCACCGTCGTCGTCGCCACTGGTGGTTGCATACTACCGAAAAATATAGAGAGCTGGCATCGTTTTTTTTATTTTTTAGGGTCTTATTATTCTGTATAGACAGAATGAGCATAGTTCAGTATATATCTATCCTGTTTTAAATATCTATCCCTTTTTTTCTTTTTTTTTTTTGTATTATCTAATATCTTCGACGGGGGAAGGATGGAACACACAAAAAAAGGGGGAACTCTTAAAAAAGAAAAAGAAGGGCCATCAAAAACAAAAAAAATTGACGGCGGGAGCATTTTAAATTATTTTTTACGATGGACGCGCGGGCATCAAAAAAAAAAAAAAGAAGACCAAACGTTTTTTTTTTCTTTCTGTGTATATTTACCTGGAACAACAACAAAAAGAGGAGGAAGAAGATGGGGGGGAGGGGGGAACCTGCTGCTGGACGCGTTATATAGGGCTACACCTAATGCGGTAATCATCACCTGAGGCGGCCCATCAGCGACCAATGGCGACGGCGGCACATCAGGCGGCGGCTGCGTTCAAACAGCTGCTCGACTTGGGTGTTTTATTTTATTTTTTATATATTTTAATGCGATACGTTAAAAATGTAAGGCGAGGGGAAGAAAGAAACAAAACTGTGTGTTATAGCGAAAAAGAAGAACGCCACCTGTAAGATTGAGGGATGCGCTACCGGTCCGTGGCGTCCGTTGCCATGGTTACGATTCTTTTTTAACTTCGTTTGATTTGCCTCGGCCGCAAATCCAATTGACTGCATTTCTTCTTATTTTTTTTTTCTCAGTCTTTAGTCAATTAAAGAGAAATGATGATAACGGGAAAATAAAACAATGGATGCGATGGATGGCTAGATGAAAAAAAAGAAGGGAATTTATTATTATATTTTTTTTTGTTGAGTCTGCACGTGAAAGAAACGCAACCTTGTACGTTTGATATACAAGACACACACACACAAAAAAAACGAGAGATTGTAATTGAATTTCAGTTTGAGAATGAGGCAGATAGCCTCAAGGCCAATCTGTATGTTACTCTTAGATTATTTTTCCCCTTTTTTTTTTCCTTCTTCCTCTTCACTGATGTTCTCCTTTTTATTTTTCGATTCAAGGCAATCACCATCTGTAATAATAATCATGCGCCAGAAGGCAATCAGCGCCAGAGCAAAAAGCGTAGGCTAATATATCTTGAGACTATAGCGATGAAAATCAGGCGATAGCTTAAAAATAAAAATTGATCTCCACATTGCATGATTTTTTTTTTTAAAGATGGCTCGTCAATTGCTCGTGTGTATCGTTTAAATTCGGTTAATCACGACAGCTACACTTTGGCGTGAAAAGGTCGCCATGTGGGCGATGCGGAAGAAGACGCCCTTTTGGCAATAGTTGGGGGGGGCTGATGCGATTATACTTAATCACGCCCGAGCGACGTCAACACTTTGAAAAAGAAAAGCAGCCCACTGTCTGCGTATGTATAAATGCGGGAGTGGGGGAATGGCCATTTTAACCGCGATGGAAAGTAGCAACTCTTGATGCCTCTTTTCTTCTCGTTTTTGCTGGGGCAACGCTCGAACGAGTGCTGCGCGAGATCGGTAGCAGCAACATCAAAGTGTGAGGGACGAGCGCGAGCAAAGGCCGAGAATTCACGTCAACCGTCTGCATTGCTCTCTCTTCTGTACGTGCGGGCATTACTTTTTACTCGTCTCTCTTTCGTCGGTTCCATCGTCGGTCGTAAACTTAATGAACACGGTCGGATGACTCGTGATTGGATGCGAGCACTATAAGGTCTGCTTTATAAATGTAGGACATGGAGAGCACAACGAGAAAGGATTTTTTTTTTTCAAAATTTATTTCTTATCTCGCACGTAAAAGTGCTTTAATTTTTTGTTGTTGTTGTTGTTATCCTTCAATTTCGAATGAGAGTGCAGCACGTCAATTGGGCAAGCAGAGAGGGGAGGATCTGTGTAAATGTGAATCGTCATTGAACAGCGACAACTTCAAACAAATAGGGAAACAAATAAAGGCCACGTAATAGACGTGTGTGTGTGTGTGTGTGGTGTGTGTGTGCAGGTCATCAACACATACACACTCGATGAGTTTTTCTTCTTTTCCTGGTAACAGACGAAGAGGAAAAGTTGAACGTCATCGTCGTGATGATAACCATTTCCTTTATTTTTTTTTGTCGTAGCCCCACGTCGCCACTCACGAGGCAGATGAGGTGACACGGTAACAATGACGTGGAAAACATGTGTGCAAAAGGAGACACACACACGGGGGAAGAGTTTTTTTCTTGTCTATTATTATTCTAGCCTCTCTTTTATTTCTGTTCACTTCTTGATAAACAGCTCGAGCTGAACGTCTCTCAGTTTTTGAATATTATTTTTTTTGTAAGAAATTTGTTTGCTTTTAACCGAGTCTGTACGGACTAAAATAATATACAAGCGCCCCTTCTTTTTCTTTGCCCATCTATTAAAATAGAAAAACTCTTCAAATATGACATCTCATTTCAGTTGATTGTCGCGCCTCTCTTTTTCCCTGGAACGACTATCGTCAATTGACACAATAGGATTCGAGAAAGTTTTTTTAAAAACGCGTCCCTTTTTTTTTATTTTTTGCCCTTTTGTTGTGTTCCTCTCCATCAATAAATACAAGACTGTTTAGCTGCGACGGGATATGCAGATGGGATTTAAGGGGGGGATGTTATTGGCGTCTTTTATCCCGTCACGTCTGCATTGTTATTGTATGATGTTCGTAGTCATTTTCAAACATTTTAAAAAAAGAAGACGAGTCTATTCTTTTATCTCGTCGCCAAACTTATGAATAGATGGATCCTAATAAGCTCTTTAGGATTCGATTAGATCAACACTTCACTCAGATATAGCGTCTTGGTGGATGTCACTCGGTTTAATTCGATGATTTTTTTTTTTAAATAAAGAGGGTTATCTTTTTTTTTCTTTTAAATTGTTTTGAGAAGAAACAAATGCCAGTTTGGGTCGATGTCTCTTGTTCGAATAACGCCGACTAAACGGAGTCGTTTACATAACAACACGGCGAGGTTTGCCAGGTGCACCTTCTCCCCCCCGAAAAGAATGCTGTTCACGTTTGGTGCAAGAATTAATCGCCAGGAATTTTTTTTTTGTGTTTCAACTTTTTTGGGGGAGAGGGGAAAGGAGGAATGGATTGTGTGTGGACGAGTTATATCAAACGAGCAGATCGATGACTAGAACCGTTGAAGTGATGATCCAATTTACTTGAACACAAGACCCGTTTTAATTTTGTTGTTTTTCTATCTCACAAACTAATTCATTGTTTTTTTTCTTTTGTGTGTGTTATCTTTTTTCACAGAAGTGACAATCAAGCAGCTGAAGGAGAAGGTCCGCCAAGCTGAAGAATCCCTGGAACTAATAGTTCAGGTAAGAAGTTGTTCTTGTCTTATAGAGAAAAATACCTCCATGTGTATAGGATGTTGTAATTCGCATTTGATTGTCTTCTCCTTCTTTTCTTGCTTTTGTCTAACTACTACTACTGCTTGTTATCTTTGGTTGATTGCTTGATATCCCCATTCCATCTTTTTTTTTTTTTTTTTTTTTACCTTTTGCGTTCGCTCGGCAGCCCCCGGTAGGGGCAAACAAACGAATCAAACCAGTTTTTTTTTCTTCCTATTTTTCGTGTGTGTGTGTGTGTTAAGCATCACTATTTTTTGTGTGATGATGCATTGGTTTACCTGTAAACAACCTTGCCGCTCGGCATTCTCCCTCACACTATTCGATTTTTTATCGCTCGTCTTGTTCGTATTGATAGCGAAGAAGAATCAAAAAGTCGGGTCTTTTGTAACAAGGAAAAAAAAGGAAGGGGATGTCAAAGGTTCAAGTTAACTCTTTTTTATTTGTTAAAATATCTACGTGTTACTACCTCAATTTTTGCCGCCGCCGTTTGATCAAAACTATCCGACATTTCTTGATCTACTCGTTTCATCTGAATTTCAAAATCCCGCGCCCCCCATAAATCTATTCCGCCTTTTAAAAAAATCCCGTTGAGGTCGTTTCACCTCCGAATTACTCGGAAAACGTTAAAGAAAAATCTTGTCATTTTGAAGTTGATGTGCTTGTCGGACTTGTGAACTAACGAAAGGGAATCTGTTGGCAAGTGAACGCAGCTCAACCGCAAGTCGAACGACATCGATACTGACATCCTGTGCTTTCTTTTTTCTTAACACTTGGTTCCCAACCCCGTCTTCTTTTAACAAACAAAAAATAAAGGGAGAGGGAGGGGAATTAACGATGGGACATTAACGAAGCGGTGACGGAAAGAGGACAGCCGCGTTCGTCCAGCTGCCGATGTCTCTTTTGTCAGGGCTCGATGACCGACTGTCCAGACGAGTTGACGAGACGCCATGTTAACTAGATGGATATGACGTGTTCACTCGTAATAGACACTCGCTTTGAAATGGCGGAGGGAAAGAAGTAAAAAGAGTTTCACGCGTCCCGATCACGCCCTCTGCCGCTGCTCTGCTTATTAGACAACAACTAAATGCGTATATACATGTATATGAGGTGTTTTGATTATTATTTTTTCTTTTTTTTTTTGCGGTTACACACACAAAAAAAAATGAAAACAGGAAGACGGCTTAATACGTAACAACGCCGCCATCGTTTTGCGGCATTTGACTTCTGTTTTTTTTTAAGGGGGGGGGGCTACAACCCACAGATGGTTCGTTTATATCGAACTTTCTATTTGACTTTTGTATAGCCATCGAGCGTTCCACCTGGCAAACGAAACAACACAGAGTTCTATTTTGAAAGACAAGTAGAGAAAGAAAACGAATAGCTTTGGAAAGAAGAATGATTCAAACATTGAATTGGCCTTTGAACTCGAAACTCTTGATGGTTCAATGAAGACTTCCTGTCGTGCTCACGAAATTGTGTGCACGTCTGTATACCATTGGGGATGTATATTTACATACGTCTTAGACAGAAAGAAAAAAAAAACCCGAGTAGCAACGATAGAGCCCTATAAATCTCGAGTCCTATCTCTTGTTCAGCAACCGTCCACTCTCTTACATCATTCTTTCTCTTCGTACACAATACCTTCAGTCATATTTTTGATTAGACCCCGAGAGGTCAGGTGAAAACACACGGTCGCATATAAAAGCCCCTTTTTCTTTCTCTCCATTTTAAATTTTTCTTTTCATTTCAAAGAAGGGGAAATGTGGGACGCTCGCCAAAGTTGAATATTTCCATTTTTTTTTTTGGTCGGCCATCCCACGTCGTACAGTTTTCTCGCGCAAGTATCAACTTTTGCCTCTCGTACACACACACACATATCAGAATATGGAGTTTTTTTTACGAGGATGATGGATGGTGTTCGCATTAAGCTAACGATCTAAATGAACTGTTTGGCTAGAGCCGCGCAAGTTTTTTTTTTCGTGGGGTTGTTGATGAGCTCTCCTCCACCTCCTTTTTGGCAGAGCAGGCAAACGCACGCTGCATGTCTGTTGTGTAACACAGAGCCCCACCACGATCCGTGTTAAGCTCTCCAGTTGTGTGTGTCGTCCGTTTTTCTGGTGGTTGCTGGAAACAATCATAACAATCACCGCGGGGGCTATATACCAGCAGTCAACCGAAAACTTGAAACAAAATTATTATGAACTTTATTTCTTGGTTGTCGTCGATTCCCTCCCGGTTGAGGGTGGGCAAAGTAGTAAGTAATCTATAAACACTAGACCGTGTTAAAGGGAAGAAGAGAGAGAGAGGCCTGGAACTTTTTTGTTTCATTTTGAACTGGTAAAAAAATAAAAGGGCAGCGCTACGGTTGATGGATGAGTTCTAGATTGAGCTTAGCCAAAAGAGAGAGACCCAGCGCAGCACACATATCGTGCAAGAGCAACAGCAGCGAAACGTGGGAAATTTAAAGGAAAAGTCTCGTTTTTTTTTTTTTTTTCAAAAAAGAAATGTATAGCCTGTTATTGGACTCACGCTATACACCACGTCATCCTCTCACCGTTGTGTGTTGATGGCTCGGCACTGGCTTGTATATTATGTTACACTCTTCTATATCTTTCCCTCTCTCCATATAAATATACAGGTGGAAGGCGATGATTGTTTGTATCCGCAAACGAGCATCGGAAATGCTCAATCTCTCCCGTTTTTTTTTTTTTTTTGTTTCATCAAAAACAACGACACAAGAAGAAGAAAAAAAGAATGTAGCAATGAAAAACATCTGGCGTCTTTGTTTGATGGCGTCGACTAAAGTGTGTGTACATATATGTAACGATCAACGGCGTCTATATGTACACACATGCATCAGCGGAAATACAGCAAAGACGTGAAGGAGAACCTTAAAAAAAAGAGCCACAGGGTAAAGCGGATATTGTACGCGGATCATTACCTTTCCCTCTTATTGCCTGCCCCCCCTTATTGTATTTGTATATATACGCACAGCATTGCGTGAGTCGTCCGTGTTTCAAGCCATAGACCCACACACACGCTGGCCGCTGATGGACCGTTCTATCCGAGAAATATACACGTAATAAGCGGGTGTGTGTATTTGTATACGTGTGTGTGTGTGTGTGCGGTCTGTAACGTGTAATCCAGCTAGTGTGTGCGTACAAGACATTATTTAGATGACAGGCACCTCAAAACGTTGTTTCTGGTATGCGCACCCTCGCCCCAATTAATAGATTGGACCAAACCGCTAAAGAAACAACACGTATACACACTCTCACGAAAAAAAAAACAACAACAAAATGATGGAAACTCGTAAAAAACTAACAAAATAGACAAGTAAAAGGGGGACAGCGATGATAAGACAGACAAGGTGGTGATGTGAGGCTTTGCGGTTTTTCGCCTACTCATTTAACGATGGAAAAAAAAATAAGAAATGGAAGTGGAAAACATGGCGCAACAGACGGTCATTGGACAGACGGGAATTTTCATTTCTTTAAAAAAAAAAACCTAATTTTTCGTGTTAACTTTTGATGATTGGCTCATGACGGAGGGTTTGTTCCTTCGCGAAAAGGCGATCGATCGATAATTGGTCATTCCCCTTGGCTATTATCGACCCCCACCTTACAGTTTTTTTCCTGCTCTTTTTCATTTTAATCCATCCGTCTGTCTGCTCCTCCCCTCTTCTCCATTGCGCCTTTTTGTTCTTATTCGTACGTGTCGATCCATCAACGTTTTTTTTTTCTGAAGGTAACCCCCGAATACGTGTGTTATAGCTCCCGCTGCTCTACATCGAGTACAAAACTAAAGAGAACTCGGGTTATATGTATTTTTTTTTTGCGGCGAAAGGTAAAACGCAGGGGATCAGCTGGCGATCGGTTAATATAGGCAAGCGTACGTAGAAAAAATTGGGTCGAACTGCTGGGCTGTCCAGCCAAACGTCTACACGCACACGGTGTAGGAGAAGGACGGACCACATCCATCAGCCGATCTGAGACTGTATAGACACGCTCGTTATTATTCCACATCTCCTCCTCTTTTCTTCCATTATTTCGTTTTTTTTTTGGACACGAATTTGAGGTGGAAACATTGGCCGATAATCGAAAAAAAAAAAAATTTGGGTACAGCGATTGCCACCGACCGTAAAATAGTTCGAGTAAATATTATTTTTTTGCTTTATAAACCAAAGGTCAGAGGTTGTCTTAACGAAGTTGTTTTAAACAAGTCCAGAATAAATAAGGAAAATCTTTTGTAGCATGATAGGATGCAATTGGGGAGGGGAACCGGAAGAAGGGGGAAAAAAAAATGGATGCGTCTAGATGTGGTAGCGTAGTTTATCGGATGGCAATTTCATCGATGGCGGGTGGTCGCAGCGGCGCCAACGATCGGATTGGATCCTGTCACGCAACCGATGATTCAGACAGTCGGGAGCAGCGCGGGTTTCGGATGTACGTCCACAATTTATGGATGTGAATCAGGAAATCTAATCGGCGTCTATATGCGTCTATCGTTAGTGTAAATTGAAAAATGGGGGCGACACATTCTTAAAATGTCTGGCGTCTTTTCATCACATGGCCAATGTTCCAGTCGATCACACGCTTTTTTTTTCGATCCATTTTTCCGTGTGTCTATTCGTTCGATGAAAGACCCCACCCTTTTTTTTATGGGGTCATCTTCGCATCTAGCCCAGATGTTTCGCACCTTTTTTTCCCGACATCACACGGCCACCCCAAAAAAAAAAATGAAACGCGGCTGGATTTCGTGTACCCGTCTGAGTCATTCTGGCCGTCCATACTTTGCAAGCGCTATCTCGATTGGCCCTTTTTCTTTTTTCCTAATTATTATTTTTTTTGACCGTAGTATAATAGTTTTGCGCGTGTCCCGCTAGATTTACTTAATTACGTTCATCACACGCCCGTCCATAACGTACACTGTTTTGTTTCATTTCCCTTCCTCATTTTTTTTTTTTTTTTTTGGGGGGGGGGGGCCTTTTCGGTACTGCGGGACGACTACAAAAGACACACGCGCATTCATCGGGCCGCGATATGACGCCACTGTGCGCGCTAAGGTTTCGAGCGTCAATCTTTATCGTTATATATCAGCGATCCCTGCATCAGGGGACTTTTTTTTTTTCGTTTTTTTTTCTGTGTGTGTGTGAAAACTAATTAATTCCAACGTTGCTTTGTAACCGTCTAATATCGCCCCGGAACGTCCAAGCGACGCTGTGCCAGCGTGTGTCAACCTTCTCTACCTTTTCAACTGTAAAGGCAATTACCACCCATTGAAAATTCCTCGTATAACCCCTCTCTCTCATTCGCTAGCTAGCTGATGTGTCCTATATTATATATATCTTTTCATCCCACCTTCCCTTTTTAACACGCAGCTTTATTCGGCATATCTGCCCCCTTCGTTTTAGCCATCGGTCATATCGATTTGGGTTGGAAAGCAAAGCTCATTTTATACGTTTTTTTTTTTTTGCCCTTGGTCGTTCTTATTCATCAATCCCCACCCATCTTGTATATATTTGATGCGTGCGTGTTACACATCCTTTACCTACCCCTCCCATCTATATAGAACCCCCATCGCATCATCGTTACTGATATATGGAGTATATCTACGATATGGGTGTGGATACTTGCCATGGTCGTAGTATAGCTCTAGAGAGAGTCTATACGTATAGATTTACTGCTACCCTTAATATAAGGTCTAACGTATAGGTACAAAAAGGGCTCGGTTTGAATCAATCGCATCCGTGACGCATTGAATAACTGCACCTATGAATACGAAAATGATTCCAATTTTTTTTTCTCTTTATTCTTTTTGCCATTAAAGGGAAATGTAAAAGAAAATCTTGGGCCCTTGTCATCGTTCTCTCGTGATTTTCGTTCTGCCCTTTCTAAAAACAAATGAAGGATGTTGTATAAGTGCGTCTCGTGGGATGTTGTAACAAACATCTGTCACGCGTGTCCGGTCAAGTCTTTTTGAAATCTGTATAGCTACCTAAGCTGACCGACCGACATTGTGAACGTTTGTTTAGCGGGGCGGTATATCGTATCACACACACACACATACACGAAAAGAAAAGAAAAAAGGAAAAAGCAAAAGCCGCAAAAAATGAAAAAGCCGAAAAGAAGAATGTCGATCGAGAAAAAAGAAAAAGAAGTCGGGGAATATTGTGGGAACTTAAATGGCTCGTGAAATGTTACCGGTATCCGGGCAGCTTTTTTCGCTATATACCACTAACCATTTATTGCATCGATGCATTTTTTTTGTTTCTTATTATAATATTGTAAACTGGAAAATAACGAGATCGGTTGATACGCGTCATCCGGTCCCTGGCCACGAAATGACGGGCCATTTCGGCGTGAAAAGGCAAAAGAATAGAAAGAAGGGGGGTAGGAAAAAAAAAGAAATCAAATCAATAATGACCGGCAATTTGTTCACGTTTCCTAATAATAACTATCCACCGCAGAATGTGTAACAAGTTGCGCTGCGCCATCAATTTCGATTCGAGGTCAAATGTCAAGTGTTGGGTGCACCACTTATCGGTGTGACAATGGCCTGACGACAAGCGGAAAGAGGCGTCTGCTCTTGATCCTACCCAAATAGGCAGAGACCACGTTTTTCTCACAGTTCACTAGTTTCATATATGTAGTGTGTGTGTTTCGTTCGTCCCTCTCTCTCGCGCGCCATGCAAGGACTGGAAGCGTTTCTCTTTCGAATGGGTAAAAAGAATGAGGAAATTCGGCATTCTTTTTGGTTTATTGCTTTTACAAGAAACATGAACGCAGATAAGAATCTTTAGGTTGGCAGCCGGTCGGCTGGTGGGACCTCGTGTGGATGCTTTTTTGATAGACTCGCTCGTACGCCGCCATAAAAAAAACAACACAGAGAAAAATGCGTATCTATGAAAATTTGGTGGACGTTGCTCGTAATTGGCAGCTGTGAAATCCACAATGGGAGCAGCAGAGGCATCAAACTCGTTTCTTTTTGGGGAGAAGCTCGCCGCCACCATGCCCAGCCTTGTACATATATTACTAGATACATCTAATATCTATCTGCTGCTGGGCTAAATGTGCTCCAGCAAGAGTGGCCACACCACGCTGTGGGTGTTTGGTGTGTCCACATGTGTTGGCCAGTTCAACGAGCAGTAAACACACAATCTTCACCAAACCGTTCTCTCTCTCCCTCAGCTAATTAAGTAGATGGTCATTTCTTTTTCGAAGGAGATTAAAATAACCCCACCTCAGAAAGTTTTATTTCTTTTTGGGGTTTCGTTCTGTGAGAGAGAGACTTTTGGTGCATATGTAACAGATGCCAGACTGTTTCGAGCATTGTGTTTGGTTGTTGTGCAGCATTGATTGTAGAGCCTTCCCAATTTAATTTTCTTTCCTCCTTTTCTTTTTATGATTTCAGAGTCGACTAGAGGAGCACGAGGATGTCCTAAGGAGCCAATTCGAGGAGAGGGAACGTGAGTTGATCGAGTTGAACCGACTGACTGCCCAGCGTTTGGCCCAAGCCGAATCGAAATTCGCCGCCCAGCAAGCCAGTAAGTTGATACCGCCATCTTCCACACACACACACACACAGAACGGCTTTGAGTGATGATAATGTATGCTGGCCGTTATACAAATTGTCTCTCTCTCTTTCGCTACCCATATACGACTCCCAACAACTCGTACATTATCATGTTTTTTCGGTCCACGCTCTCGAGGTCATCGCCCCATTTCCGTCTCTATTTTCGTTTCGTGTCCGTCATGGAGTGTGTTCGCACACACGAGCCACGCACTTTGCATTCGTTTTTCTCTCTCTCTCATTGCACCATCTCACGCCGTTAACAGATCGATGATGAATCGAAACTTGTGTTTTTGATTTTGTCCGGTTCACAGACAACGTGACTGACCTTTCTGATCCTCTTGCTTTCCCAACTTGCCCACCAGTAGATCATCGAAAAAAAAAAAACTTGATGTAAATACAGGAGGCCGAAAGACACCAACAAAACATCCCGAAAAAGAAAAAAAAAAGGAACAAAATTTTAATTCCTAGAGAAACGAAAAAAAAAAAATGAAAGTGCTGATGGAATATTTACTACTTTTCGAATGAGATAAACACCAAAGATTTTTTGATGGCGGATCACGACACAGAGAGAGAGAGCCAGTTCGTCTATATGTGTGTGTGTAAATAAGAGAAAAGGCCATCATCAATGCTTATGTATACCATGTGCGATATTCCAATGAATCTTTGATGTCTTTTACAGCTGTCACTGAACTGCAGTCGGAACTGTTCGACGCCAAAGCCGGAGCCGAAGTCATTTCCCATGCCAAGTAAGTCGAGCACAACAGTTTCTCTCGTTGCCGATACGTATTGCTTGCTCTTATTTACGGCTTCTTCTTCTTCCAACTATGAATAGTCCCTTCTCTCTATTTTTCATTATATACGTGTTATGACTCTCATTGGAGTGGGGCGGTGCTCTCGCAACAAGCCCAAGAGTATCCGCATTTTAGCTTGCAAGACGGACGGCAGCTGGAATGAATGACTAATGCGGGAAAATTGACAGTCCTCCAACTTTGAAAAAAAGGGGTCTAGTGCAAATCGGTGTCAATGCCGGCTGTAAAGTTATTATCAAGCCTCTCCGTCCCTTATTTTTCTCTTATCTTTCCCGCATTAAAACCTGTGTTACCCCCCCACGTCCTTCTCATTGGGCGGTTCTAAAAAAAGAAAAGTCATCGACTAAAAGCTGTTGGTACACGTCGTGCATGTTTGATTGAGCTTGAGACGAACGCTTGCTGGCAATGAGCAAACAGTCATTAATGATTGTTTGTTAATGACAGATGGACGGCCGTCTAAGAGGGACTGTTTAATGCCCCGCTGTTGTTGAGCTACTACGCTTCATGATATTACATTATGCATACGCTCAATGGACGCGTTTTTTTCTAATATTTCTCTCTTTCTATATTTGCAGGCTCGACGAAATTGAAATATTAATGCAGGATCTGGATCGAGCTAATCAGGTAGGAAACTCTAAAACAGCCCTATATATCCGTAGCATTTAGAATTGCGTTTGTATTTGCGTGCATGTTTCCCCCGCGTCGCTCTCTGGGTGGGGGTGGGGAGGTCCCCACTGCGTTTCGAATACTTGATTAAACGCTCTGAATAGCTAATTGGAAAGGCATAGGGCTAAAATTCCCCCGTTGACGGAGGACAAGTTTCATCAATACAGCGCCCACACAGAGCCCATCTACTGGAACAGGCTCGTCGTTGAGCCTCTCTATCTATGCCAGTTGCCATAGATAGTAAATGGGGGGGGGGGGCTAACCGACCATCATCTCTTGTGTTAACAAAGTCTTATTTTATTTTTTACACATTTTGCGTAGTGGTTTCGACTGAATTTGTCGATATCCGAAAATGATTGCGTGTATACTGTTAAGGGCTTCTTGTTTTCTTTTTTTTTTTCTACTGGAGGATATGGTAAGGTGCTGTGCGTAATCGGCCCTTTTAGTATCTAACGACTACCATCCGACTGGGCCAATTATCATTAGACGGCCTATTGAATTTTGTGTGGGGCTTCCTCCTCTTGTCGTGTGTTTTGTCGTTAAACTGCGTATGACTATACCGATCTGATTGAAGGTTTGTGTTTATTTTTTTTTTCCCTCTCTCTCTTCGGTCGCGTAGAGAAAAGAGATCTAACGACAAAAGCCTATAGAAAAGAGTCGTACCAATTAGAGGTGGTGGAATCGAATGCGTGGATGTATTTTTTTTTCTTTTCCTTTTTTATACATCCAACTGTGCCGTGAATGAAGAAGAAGAGGAAATAATATAAGAGGGGCTCATCATTAGATGTTGAGTCTCTCAGAGACTCTGTCTCTCTCTCTCGTGTGTGAGTGTGTATTTTGTGTATGCACACATTTGAATAATAGAACAAAAATCCCCTCGAAGAGGAAATGATTTATGAATGGGGGGGATCAACAAAAAAAAGCGAGAGCTTCTTTTTCCCTCTCCATCTTCTTTAGTTTTTCCTTTCGAAAAAAGTCGTCTATAATCTATCTATCTTTTTCTCTGTGTATATATTTATATACATACCAGTCCGCGTGTGTATGTATATAAAATAAAAAAAAAAAGAAAGAGGATCGAATCCCCCATGTGTGGTCCCTTATCGGATCAGCTCAATATCGAAATGTTAGTGGCAAAGGCAAAAGAGAGATATGTTTACTGTGCGTTGAGCCAATGGCTTTATATTTCCCGTTCGTATTCTTTTTTCTTGTGTACTTTGTTGTTGTTGTATCGGGCTCGTCTGCGGGTCTTTATAGAGCTAGTCCTTGTTTTTCTCTCTTTTACGCATATCGTCATCTGGGATTTTTTTTTTTTTTTTTTTTGACGTTTCGTTCGATCGCTGGCCATCGCTAGAAGCCTAGATCGATCTGAACCCGCACGCATTCAAATGCACTCTACGATGTAGCATCTATCTGTGTGTTTTTATTTTCAAAACTTTGAATCGAGGAAACTAACCCCGACCGTTTAAAAGAAAACAGAAACATGTAATAATATATTGTCCTGTCTCAATGTCATCTCCCGCATAAAAATCTTGTTTGGCGGCTGTCAAACAAATGGGGAGAACGAAAGAAGACGTCCAAAATTTATAACAACCCAATGAAGGATTGAATTTTTTTTTTTTTCGATAGATGTATTATGCGCATTACTACGACTTGTTTTTTTTTAAATATATATATTAAAGGAAGGGGGATGGTGGGGAATTTGGTAACCTTGTCGTGACCGTTTCCTTCTTTATTTTTTTTCCCGTTTTTCTCCCGTTTACTTGATCGATTGTGTGTGGTTGATCTTTTTGCTTCTCGTGATACTACTTGGGATGGGATTTCCTGGCTCGATTTGCGCTCGAACGGAGATTGCGGAGCAACATGCATTTCCGCATCAATTTCACTTCCGGCCGGTTGCATTGAAAAGGGTTTTTTTTCGGGGGGGGGGGGGAGAAAGTCGTCGACAGGTGACATTGCCGCTTTTTTTTCCCGACTTGCATTGCGCTTTTTTAACGTACGCCTACGCTTTAAAAAGATATCGATTATTTTGGAAAACTATCTAAAATTGGATGGGGGGGCGATCATCGAATCGGAAGAACATTCCTCGGAATTGCGGACGTCTGTTTTAGTGCAAAATTAATGGACGTTTTTGACTCGTTTGAATATCAATAATTATTTAACAGAGTCGCAATGAAGGCCCGTTTTCCCTTTTAGCGTTTTTTTTTTGTGGGAGGGGGGGGCTTCCTACTTGACTCGTTCTCCTCGAGGGTATTAAGACTGGCCAACGTGAGCTCCGCATCCGTTCGTGCAGCGCCAGCTCGTTCGCTTTCTCGGGCCCGTATTCATAAACTCTGTATACGTCGAAAGCGGCCCGCTTCAATTAACAATCATCTCGTGTGTCTTTTCTTAGCCGATGATGAAAATTCCATGTCTATATTTTGCCCCCTTCCTTTTGACTTTTGTCGTTCCTCGCGGCTCCAATCTCCATATTATATGCACACGGTATCGTTGAAGCCTTTCGTTTCGCCCCCTCCTTCGCCTTGTCTCTGTGTGTGTGTGTGAAAATTGTCCAGCCTTTCGCCGAATGGGGAGAGGTGGGCATATTCTTAGCCGGCCGCCCGGCTTTTCTTGTCTTTTGGCAATTCAATTCCAATTGGAACCGTTTTAATGAATCGGGCCGACGCTTGCACAGCTCCTCTCCCAATGTCTTCTATATTACATTATTGCTCCATCGTTGCGGGAGGGCGGGAAAAAAAAAAACGCTTCGCTACCGAGAAGAGTGGGCTGAATTAAATCGCAATCATCTCGACCGTCTCGCGTCGAAAAAAACGGGCGAGACGGTCCGTTTTCAATCTTGGCGACGCCTCGAGCTCCTCTTTGTATTGTTAAGTTTTTACTTTTTACAATCCCTCCATATCGGTGCTGTCTGCGACGTTTGAGAAAAAAGAAGATGGTTATTATTCGTATTATTCAATGGAAGTGGCGTTGCCAATTTTGCTAGCGTTCCTTTTTATTTGGATTGGCATCGCCTTTTTTAACGTTATTTTTTCTTATTTGAACAAACATCTCTTTTGTGTTCGATTTCTTCGAATGCGCTACGTGTAACTGTCAAACCACCTCTTTTCGAAGTCTAGAGCAGCAACAGCTGATTGGCACCTTTTGCAGCACGTCGTCCCAAACTCGGGCTAGTGTGTGGCGGGACGCTTAATCGATAAATCCTCTCCTCCAAAAACATTTTTTTTTTTTTTTTTTCGTTTTGTCAATCTCGTGATGTGTAGAAGGGAAGGGGAATACTTGTTTAAAGAGCAAAACTTGCAGAGTTCACTTTTGATTGGAATTCCATCGTTTTGATGACGTGTAAATTTCTACTAAAAAAAAAGGTTTAAAAAAAAATTGATGAGTTCCATCATCGAGACTTGTGTGACCATTGACCGCATCGGTGGTCCGTCCAAACGTCGTGATGTGAGTCATACAGCTAGGTGTTTATTGCAGCGTGTAATTTTCGAATGAAAGAAACGAACAATTTTTGAAGAAAAAAAACCTGTTGAACAAAAAATTGTAACAATTTTTTTTTGCTGTTGATTGAACTTGTTGATTTTATTTGTTCGATCACGACGATACGTTTCTAGGAATCGTTGGCCGAGATGCGCAAATCAAACGGACAGGTCGTTTGATTTTTCCCCTTGGCCTCTCGCAGCACACGTCCCTCTTGTTTTTATAGCGTGATCGTCCTCTTGTACCCCGATCGCCCTAGTGTCAATTTGATGTCGAATCGGACGAGAACACGAAAACACAAAATGAAAACAAGAAGGAAGCTAAAGAATTTCAAAAAGGAATGGAATTAGAAAAAATAAAAGGAAAGATAGGAGACAGGGGAGGGAAAAACGAGTTATTGACGACGTGACGGAACCTATTTTGTAGGCCATTTCTCACCGATCGAGACATCGGCCGGGGTCCCCCCTCTTTTGCATCCACCACCTGTTTCTACCGTTTGTCTATGTCTTTGCGCGAGATCCCTTTTTGTTTTTTTCTTTTTTTTAACGTAGAGGAAGAAGAAAGATGCCGAGTGACAACTCGCTTAAAAACTGGTCACTCGCTTTGGCTTTTCAGGTCCCCTCTCTCTCTCGATCCACCTGAAAGAAGGGGCATTTACATAAATAACAGACCGACAAGGTGAAGAACATGGTGAGTGAATAAAAGAATCCAAAAAAACAAAAAAACAAAACAAACGACGATCGAAAGGGGGGGGGGAGAAAACAAGCTGATTGAATATGTATCAGAAACAGTTTGTTATTCGTCTCGTCCGCCTTCTACGATTACTACGACAAAGATTTTAAGGGCTACTATATTTACAACTTCTCTCTCGTTGGTTTGGGCTTCCCAGGTCCGTCCTGCGCTAACACACACACACACGCTGACTGCCGCCGAACATACACACAGACACGCGTTTGACCGTGACAAGATTCCTGTTTAGGAGGAAGCCCATACAAAAAAAAAGAAAGTAGAAATTGAAAAATTCCATTTCTTTTTTTTTTTTCTTTCGGGTCCATCACATTGGGGGGAAGCATTGACAAGAGGGGATTGTTTGTTATACATATCTTTTAACTAGGGGAAAAAAAATATGAAGGGAATATTTTTTAAAGAATTATTTGAATGTAAAAGAAAAAGGACGTGGATTAATGTGTCCTCAAACTCAGCAAATAACCTATACATCCCGGCTCGATGTGTAACTATCTTTCCTTGTCGTTTCTCGCCGCTGCCATCACGTCAAAGAAACAGGGGTCTATCTCATTCCTGCTTCTTTTCTTTTTTTTTTTTTTTATATGTGTGTGTGTGTTGGCTACCATCGTCTCTTGTTGAGCACCTTGAAAATGCCAATGTCACGGCCGGCATTTTTTCTTCCCCCCAATTTCTCATTCTCATGTTGTGGGCACCACTTGTTTTTCTATTTGAACTGGCTCTACTTGTTGTCCAGTGTGTTAATGCCTTTTCTTGTACCGGTCAACAGCTGACCAATTAAATAACACGAATCGACACGATCCCCTTTTTCTTTCCTCTTCGTTTTGGGCATCGCGCCTTGTGTTATCGCCCTCTCTCTCTTTCTCCGTGTTATTTTTTTTTTTTTTACATTATCGCTAAACCTGCGACTCTTTTGCTGGCTCACCTTATCAGGTGTGATGACGTGGTATTCGTGTTGATCTCGTCGGATCATACATGATGTCGATTGAGTCATTAAGTCTCACCTGCCAATGACGTCCCACCGATGGTTTTTTCCCCATCGTCATTTCCTTTTTTATTTTTTTTATTGATTGTGTAATGATTTCCACACGCAGTTAAGCCTTGTTTTAGTAGTGCGCTGTTTTTCAAAAAAATGTATCGCGTTCAATATAGATTTTTTTTTTTATTTTTTACTGGGTTAGATTAACGAGATTGCGTAGAGCCAAGCGGTCGCACCGGCGGCTTTTGTTGTATTCGCCGCAAAGAACAGGAGAGGGGGGGGGGAGGTAGTAATCCCAGGCGTTGCTAAGTCTTCGATAACCGCCACCGATCAACGAGCGTTTTGTGGCTTTGTATACGGTGACTCTTGTCTGTGTGTTACGACAGGCCGCTTACTTGTTTTCTCTACCTTTTTTTAAAAAATATAAATAGAACGATAGGCATTTGTTTTTTTTTTTTTGGTTGGGCAAAAATGAAAATTGGAAGTTCAACTATGTAGGTCACTTTTGATTGAGTTTGGAACGAAAGACGAATTTTTTCGAGTCGATTGACTTTTTTTTCTTTTTAATTAAAAATTCGTTTTTCTTTTGTTTGAATTTTGAATCATTTGTTGTTGTTGTTGTTGTCGTTCAATTCGAAAAATTGTTTGGGATGGAGCGACGCGATGTTGTATTGCGCGCGTATAGACTGGCACTGAAGAAAAAGGGCCCATCTGACGACTTTGGTGGGTGGAGGGGGGTAGTAGGGACAGTTTTCTCTCGCTACTCGGTGCGAGGAACGCACAAGGGGGGAGGAGAATAGCTGGTGGAGGAGGAGGTACAGCCGTGGGTGGAGGAGGAGGAGCGAAAACGCGAGTCGAGTTTGGAGCCCAGGGAGCAGAAGCAAAAGCAAAAGCAGCGAGAGTAGCAGCAGCCAGAGGGGGCCTCAGGCCGCAGTTCACATCGCTCAACCGACTCAGTCCGCGTCCGTCTGCGGCCGCGTCGTGTTGTCTGTTACACCAGCAGCAGCAGCAGCAACAACAATAACAAAACGGGTTCAATTTCAAAAAGTGTGCGCGTGTGGGGTTATTTTTTAAAATTTCATTTGTTGCGTGGTTTACTTCCGCGCCAACCCCGTGAACGATTTCGATTTCATCAAGGAATTTTTTAAACAAAACAACAACAAAAAATCCGCATTACGTATGCAACAATCATCGGCCCTTGTCATTTGTGTTTTGGAATAGAAGAGAAAACGTTCGTCGCATCGCCGCTTACAAAGAATTTTTTTGCGTGTTGTTTGCGAGTTTTATTCTAGTGAAACAACAACAACAACAACAGAGAAAAACGAAACAATTGTTGTTGTATTTGTTGCGCAACCGGATATTGGGGTTTGTATGATTTCCCCACGTTGTGTGCGGCTTACAAGTGCGTGATCGAACATCCTCCGTCGCCATCGGTGTCGTCGACACGTTCCTCTTATTTTTTTTTTGGTTTTCTCTTTTGGACAAAGTTCGGAAACAATTGAATTCTTGTGCACACGCGAATTGTTGTCTCGAATTTTTTGTTTGTTTAAAGCGTTCAGCAGGTATAGAACGAGTCGTGTCACTTTTGCCCAGTGATTTCATGTTTCGCAATCGTTTTGTCGTTCCGGTTATCCGTATATTATTCTAATCGAAACATTAAGCTTTGATTTTAATGTTTTTTATTTGTTTCGATTAATGGGTGCTCGAAGCCTAAGTAATCGAAACAAATCAATTAGATTAGTAGAACGTAAGAAAAGATAGGCCGGCTCCGGTTAATGTGTTCAGTGGTTGTCGTCGTTTTTTTCTTTTTGCCTCTTCGTTTTTTTCTTTTGGGGTTTTCTTAACGAAGAGAACATCAGTGGCGTTCGTGTTTATTGTGTTTCTTTGAGGCAGCACATTACAAGCAATCGACTACCCGTTTAAATGGGATGGGGGGGGGTTGTTTCTCCGTGTGTGTGAACGCGCGGGAGTGTGTGGATTGTGCCGTGTTTTGTGTGTTATTCCTATAGTGGCGTGTGGTGTGTTGCTCCTGTTCGTACCTCGTGTCTTTGTGGATACACTTACCAGCATGGCCTTTCCTTTTTCTCACCCCCCTTATTTTTTTTAAACAGTCTTTTTCTCCCTGCGTTTAACCCCCGTCGGCATCCTGTAGTTGGCGATTTATGTAAGAAAGTTTGTGTGTGTGGCGTGTGTGTGTTTGTCAGTGTGTGCCTTAGAGACAAGAAAGAAAGAATTAGGCGATTTGACCTGCACGTCCCCTCCCTTCAAGTTTTTTTTTGGAAATTTGATGTGAAGTTACAAATACGTCAGGAGAGATTGAAAGATTCGATGGGAATTTGAACTTTGTTTTTTTATTTTTTTTTTCCTGAAAATCATAAACGAAGTGAAACGAGGGGGGGGGCCTAGAGAAAAAGAAGGAAATAGATATTTGGGCAATTTTTTGTTATGGGAAGTTTCGAATTACGCCATCGGGAGTTGATGTCATCGGAAGCCAACCAAAAAAAAAAGAAAGAAAAAACATTTGCAGTCACATTTTTTTTTTTCAATACCGTAAAAAGAACCGAGTGTAGGGGTAGGGAGACCCTATCATTCAATTCGATCTGTGCGGTTTTTTTATTATTATTTTTGTGTTCTAGCCGACCGTCCGTTTCTGTGTCGTTGCTCCAGCAAAAACACAACAAGTTACCGAGATCGGATTGTCCGATTCCCCTTCCCCCTTCCTTTTTTTTCCCGTTACGTCCTTTTATCCGCTGCCAAGTTTCGATTTAAAAAATATTTTCCCTCCCGTTTATATTTTGCAATTTTTCGTCAATTGTAAACGTTCAAACATTTTCTCCAAAAGAAAATCTTAACTTGTGTCCAGTTAGTTTACTTTTAAAACATTCCATTTTTCTTTTGCTATATTTAAAAAAAGCTCGACCGGGGATCGTTTCACCCCCCTCTTTTTTTCCCTTTTTTTTTTTGATAATGAGTTACTAAGCGACGACGTCGACTGATGGGCGTCGGTAGCGGTTGAGAAATAATAGCGGTCCCGCTCTCTCATTCTTTCCCGTCCGGTATGGGTCGGAAACGGGGCAAGTAACACGCACTCTCTCACCGTGTGGGGTCAAAAGAAAAAAAAAAAAAAAAGAACGGTCAGAAAAGAGAGTTATATCGATAACGCCCGATCGTTGTCGTTGTCAGAGACTTCCCTGACCCTTCTTTTTTTTATACTAGTCTCGATCGCTCCTAGTTTTTTTTCTCTTCCTCTTTATGATTATGATTTCCAGTCAGAGCGCATAAGCTTTTTTGATGGACGAAATAGAGAAAAAAAAAAGAAAGGGTCAGCGGGGGCAGCGCTTATTACACACAAAACACACCCTCGTGTGTGTGTGTGTAAAAAGTGATAAGGTGAGATCCCCCCCTACTATTCACCTTCCAGCCGATTGATCGAACAAACCTTAGCAACCGAGGGTTTAATGTTTTTTTTTTGTATCTTTTCCCCTCTCTTGAACTCGCGGCCATCCACCAGCTATCAGTTTCAGGGTTGGGACGCGTGCGGGAGTATTAGATTTTTTATTTTGGGCCTTAATGCGGTGCTGGCTAGATCCATTGATTCGTGTGATAGGCATAAGGTGTGTTCGAACCCACCCACACACGCGGGAGTTGGGGGGGGGGAGGGAGACAAACTCCAATTGACGAGGTGAAAACATATCGCGAGCCACCAAAACGCCATCATTGATCCGTTGGCCCCTTCATTGTAGTTCAACCGTACTGTTATGCACACACACACACACACACACATTGGCGTTTTGACTTTTTAGGGGCCGGGAGTTTCGGGTGAAACGGGAGTGAAGGAGGGGGGGGGGAGAATATGATCCGCAATCGACACCTCCGTGGCTGTGTGATGTTTAACACGCAAAGCGCAACAACCGGACATGTATAATTCCCTACCCCTCCCACACGATTCCACCCAATGCGCCAAAATCGTCATAAAAAATTAAATTTAAAAAAAGGGGAAGTAACTTTTTTTTTTTTTAAATAGAATTCTAACTTTTTTCGAGTACGAAGAGGGAAAAAAAAATAAAAACGACGACAGCGGCAAAAGTACAAACGACCACACGGAAATGTTAATACCCTGAACTGGAAAAAAAGAGCCGACATTGAGTCAATAATGAGATACACACACAGTTGTGCGTATATGTGTGTTTCTTTTTATTTTATATTTTTTTACAACCGTGGGGCGCTTAAAGCCCTATCGATATTTATTATCTGAAAAAAAAAAGAAGAGGAGAAGAAAAGCCGGGGACTTGTTTTGTGAACGATTACCACTAGCGAACATTTTAGCGGTTCGTTGAGTTTTCTGTTCATTTTACAACCTTTAGTTTGACTTGGAACACACACACACATAAACGCACAGCTGGTATATATAGATATAGATATATACTCTAGGTAATATAGAAATATATAGATTTATTGAGACCTAGCGCTGATAATGTTTTTCGGTCGTGTATTTATGGCGCGTCTTTTTGGAATGTTCTTGATGATTGCGCGCCGCGTTGCTCTCGTTTACATAGCGTCGTGATGCAATACGCACACAAGTCTCTTTCCTCCCCCCGGTGCGGCCACATTGGCGGGAGTGAAGACACTTTTGAAATTGCATTTTTAGTTTTTTAAAGATTTTCGAAGGGGAGGGAAAGAAAAGGCGAAATTAAACGTGGACGAGCTTTTTCTTTTTCGTCTCGTTCAGTCGCCCAAATTTCGACGTTTTGAATTTTGCGCCCACCTGGATCGCGTTGACAAGTGTGTCTCTCCGCCACTGGATGTGATTTTTGTGCGTATTCGTGCCGTATCTTTTTCCTCGCATCCTTCAGAAGAAGAAAAAGAAAAATAATAAAGAATCCAATTAAAACAAACAGCCATCATGTTGTGAGATGAACGCTGTAGACCTATGGAGTCCTTGGACTGGTTTACTACCAAATCGCAAGGACCTCTTATCCTGGCCCACTTTTGGCAGCAAGTGAGTACACAAACGAGCCCAACTATTATCTTTTTTCTTTCTTTTTTTCGCAGTTGAAGTGCAATGTTTGTTTGTTTTTTTTCGAAATTTTTTGGCGTGCGTTTAGCGAATCACGGCCTAGAGTGTCTCAATTTGAATATTTTTAAAAAGCGTCGTTTTTGTGAACTCGTTACCTGCGAACAAAAATCCGAAACGGTTGTTGCTTTATTTGTGGCATCACACCAACAGCCCATTTTCGAGTTTAACGCCACCATCGTTAAGAGGAAAATTTCTTTTAACCTTCCCCCCTTCCTACGAGTAAATAATAACATAAAAAATAAAACCAAATTGAAGGAAAGAAAAACGAAAAAAAAAAAAATCGTGGTGGGACTATAGGGAAGGAATGAGCTCGTTTGTTTTTTTTTTTGTTTGTGTTTATTTTATGTTTGCAATTTATCGATCGAAAATGGTTTAGAGTGCCGAGTCTGTATTATATGGCCGTAGCCTTTCTGGCGGCTCCCCCGTCGCTAATCGATCGTTAAATAACTTCATTTTCACTATTAGAATCTACTAAAGCTACTCGTAATGCCTTTTCTATATTTATTTTTTTCGTCTGTTGTTGTTTGTTGTTTGGGCGGCCAGCTGTGCGGATGTACGACCCCGCACCAACACAACATACCGTATATTATTATTATTTATAAACTCGCGCGGTGGGTTTTTTTTTTTCTTTTTCTTATTTGAGACCGGGGTGGGGGGTGAAGGATACGGTGGATTGTTCGGCCTCGTTTTGTATGGTCGACCGGCTATGCACGAAGGAAGAGAAAAGATCGGACGCCACTACTTGTTTACAAATTCGCTGTCACGTTCTCTTTTTATTACGACCCGTCATCTCTGGCACCCAACAACAACCGTCTGCTTTTTCTGGCCAAAGGAGGAAATGATTGGCCTCGCAGCTTTCTATGCGTCTCATTCCCCAATCAGTCAACGCAATCAATCTATATGGACGACTATTTGCCGCCGTGCGAACAAGGGTTTTCCCCTCTCTTTCTCCGTTTTTTTTTTCCGGTATATATTGTCTAATCTATAAGATGCCTACTAAGCCAAAGGATATCTTTTTATTAAGGAGAGGGGGGGCGAAAAAGGGGCCGTGAATGTTCGGCGTGTAGATGCGCTCCCGACGGATTTGCCATCAAGACTGGCTACAATTCCAATGTTTTTTTTTTTGGGGGGGTGGGTCATCAATCAACTGATCGATGCCAGTTTTCTTTTTTTTTTTTATTCAACCCATCTGGCCACTTATCTTTTCGCTCTTGTCTGTTTTGTTCGATGTTTTGTGCGTTTTTTTGTTTTTCACCATGTTGTTTTTCATCATCATCACCGTCTTTTGTTATTTGGTACGTTTCATCTTTTGCTTTTTTAAATGGGAGATATTCTTAGTCTTGGTGGGGGTACTTGAAGTCTTCATCGTGATCGATTAGTTGGCCCATTATCGCGTGAATGAAAGGTTTCCTTTTTCTTATTTAAACCGCCGATAACGCAAAGGATCTTGGTGGTCCCGTTTTTTTTTTTGAATTCGTTTTGTTTGTTGTCTTATTTACATTCGCGTCTTGTTTTTGGGGGTTTTTCCTATCGGCTCATCCGGTTTGCACCGACGACACCGTCGCAATGCAAATGAGACGTTGGACGTCGTCATTTTTTTTTCTCTCAAAAGGTGAACGAAAAAAAAAATGCGAATGTTTAGCTCCGCCTTTTCCTCCCGAATTTTAAAACCCCCCTTCGTTTAGGAGTACCCCCCCTCCCCGTCTAACCTTCCTCTGTGTTCATTGGATCGTGCCCTCGTAGTCACGCATCACCCAAACAAATGTTGATCAGTTTATTGCTTTTGAAAAAATTTATTTATTCTCTTCATTTGCAATTTTTGCATCATTTCCATATCGTACGTCAAATGAATTCGGCTTTAGTCTATTATAGCGCAAGTTTTTTTTTTTTTAAACTCTTTTACCTCGTTAATTTTTAAAGCCAAGGAAAAGAAAAACAAAAAATGGATGTGAAGCTAATTCGAACAAAAAAGTTAAAAGAAGAAAGAAGAAGATAAAAGTAGGGACACGAAGAATTTCCTTATCGGAATGAGGAACGAGAGAGATACAGAGAAGAAGAAGGCGATGCGTTTTAGTTTGAAACCCTGCCCACGTCCGGCCAGTTTCCACCAACCGGCCGGCAGCGTTTGCTCGACTTTCTCTCTGACAGGTGGCTGTCCTTATCCCACCACCTCCTCCTGTTCGTTCGTTTTTTGTTTTTTTGTGTTTCTAAATTCCCGACCGCCTTTTTTTCCCATTTTTTTTTTCGCAATGGCGCACGAAACATTCCGAGCTGAGAAACAACGACGACACATGATTATGATTTACGTAAACTAAGCGGATTCTTGAATAGAATTTTTTTTTAAACAGTCGTTTCTCACCTTTCTTTCACGAGAAAGGCAAGGCCAATTTAAATATGAAGACGAATCCATCCGCTCACGCTTTTTATCACGTTTGTCCTTACCTTTTTTTTTATGATGTTATTCTTGATGACATTTTTTTTTTTTTTTGAATTCTTGAAGAAAGGGTTGGAAAGAACAATAAGAAACCGGTTGAACTCGTAATAATGGCTTTGAAAGAAGAGAAATTGTTATGCTGATTTCTTTAGTTTTGTTTTCAAAATTTCAAATGAAATGGGGAAGGTCAATGTCGATCACGCATACGCCCAGAGGGAAACGGGAGGGCGGGCGGGTGTATCGACATCGTTCCGTTTCCGCATCTGCTCGTCAATCAAACCCACACATTTTCTAAGTGCATTTGCATTCTCGTTGGATGATGACGGCCGGCCGGGTGGGGGACACTAGAAACAGGCTTATTGAGTTCAATTTTTCTTTTTTCTATTTTTAATGAAATTGTTTAACGTTTAATCACGTTGCGCACGGGCGTTTTCTGTTCTTTGAGTGATCGTTTGAATTTTTATCACATCTTTTTGTATCTATTTTGTTGCTACACCTGTTGAACTGTCTTCGTGTCGTTCTGGCACTTGACGGTGGGAAATTCTGCGCCGTTTAAAATCTCTCACCGTTCCAATCGATAATCGATATATTCAATTCTTAGTTGTTTTTTTTTTTTTACCTCTCCCCTCTGTCTTGTTTTGTTTTAAATTTTTGAAACAAAAATCAAGGCACGGGAACTAAAAAATAATAGAGAAGGGCACAATGCGGCGTTGAAATTGTATGCGAGCCTAAGGAAAGAATAAGAATTAAAAAAGAAAAAAAAGAAAAATGGGGGAAGGGTACCGATCCAACACACACACACACACACACACACACACAGATGGAGGGGTGTATATAAGTGATATTGATCCAAATTGGAAAGAGCGCTGCTACTTAGAAACACACACTGGGGTGGCTATAGAGGCAGCTCTCGGTGTGCGTCATGAGCCAATCAATAATTTCCCTCCCTTCAACTTCCCCTTCCGTCCCCCCCCCCCTCTTTTTTTTGTTTAACGACTAAAAGCAAATGAGTAGAAAAAAAAAGATTTTCTAAATTAGACAGTACACACAAACTGTGGGATTTAATTTATTTAAAAAAAAAATAATGTCATTTCAATTCACTCGATTGTTAAATGAAAATAATTGAATAACGAAATAGGAAGACACACTTTCAATCGTTCTGTCCGCGAACCATATGTGTGTCCCGATGCAACCTTCTTTTTTTTTTTTTTTTTGCCCTTCCCTTACGTGTCTCTTTATGTCCAGGTGTGTGCGTACGTGTGTGATGGCTTGTAACGTGACAGGGCAAAGGAGGAAAAGAAAAGAAAAAAAAGAACCGGATAGACAAGAATGGGAAAGAAAATGGGATAGAGAAAGAGAGAGAGATGAAAACAGGTGGTTGTCGTTGAATCGTCTGAATTCTAAAAAAGAAAAAGAAACACAAACAGAACAAAAATAAATAAATGAAACAAAAGAAAAGCTAAAAAAAAAAAAAAAAAAAAGAAAAGGAAAAAGGAAGGAATGTAAAAATAAAATCTAAAAACGTGCCCAGACTCTTCAAACAAATTTTCTTTGAAAAAAAAAAATACTTTTAATATCTTTTTCTTTTCGTAAGAAGGGGGAGGGAGAGAAAGGGGTTATAATAACAACGATAACACACATCTGATCACCGGTGCCACACCCAGGCAATCGTCCCCCCCCCCCTCTTTTGTATTGCGAGACGGTGGTAGTGGCCTGCGTTATTTATCGCCAATGGATGCATCATATCCGCCTTGTGTTGATTCAATCGTCTCGATACAGACGACGCGCTTCTGGCTTTTTCTTTTCTCCCTCCCGTTCCCGCGTGCAATTGACGACCCCGCTACCAACCCTCAATCACACACGAGAAACAGCTAAACATTAATAGAGGGGGAAAGGAAAAACACGCGCGCAAAACATTGGGCAGCGTATTTATTTATATTTGAAAACGCGCAACCTCTTGTGTGTTTATTATCGGATAATCTTTTCTCGTGATTCCGTCCCATTGGAAAACAAAAAGCAAAAATGGTTATTGTTTGTGTAAGTGATTATACCGTTACACGTACGCACAGTTAGCCCGTTATTATCGACATGTTTTTTTCTTGTGTTTTTATATCCCACCCCACCTCTCTCTCTTTCTCTTTCTCCATTCTTTTCTTGGGATTGAGAGCTGATGGAGTCGTCGTTCAGGCGGATGGCAAGAAGAAGTTGATGATGATGAGGCGGGGTTCATAGCAGACGCGCAAAACACGCACCATCCCCTCCCCTCCTTTTTTATTTTATTTTTTTATTCCAGCGCCATATACTTCTTGCGTTCGATCAATATCTGATTGCTTTGCCTTGATATATCAGCAAAAAAGAGAAAAATAGGGGAGGGAGTTAAAAAAAAAGGAAAATTAGATGAACGAGCTCGGGATTCCCATCAAACACACATACGTATACACACACGCTGTGGCGTCGTCGCTTACGGAATATTCCGTATGCGCTATGAGTGTAGGTCGAGGCTCTTAATTCCCCGTTGCTATACCGCCGTCCGCTGGGGGAGTTACGGCCGTCTTGATTGGGTTCTTGAAAGTGAAGAGAAGCAAAAAAAAAAAAAAAAGAAATATACCCCAGTGTATGTCAAAGATTCGGCACTAGCGGTCATCTTTCTGCCTTTTGTTTGATAGGTTATGGTCCTTTTTTCTTTTTTTCTTTTTGCTTATAGTGAAGGATTGGGGTGGGTGTAGTATAGGTCTCATCGGGGTATATATACGTGGTACTACTCGTGTGCGATGCGCGTCCAATTAAAGCGGATGACAACTGGCCGGTCCGGCTGTCGCCGAGAACTCGAAAAGCACGACGTGTTCTGAATCTACCAAATATGTCCGCTCCCACCTTCTTTTTCTTTTTTACGCTCGACCTCCACAATCCACCGTATTTGGATGTGCCCACCATTCGTTCATTGAATGTTAACCTACTATTTTTTTTTAAATCTTATTCATTCGGCCATGAAATGCGAGGCCTACGTTATAAGTTGGATTGCTTTTTTTTTGGGAGGGGGGTCGTGTTTTAGCAAGTTGATGTGTTAAAGAAAAAAAAAATGTACGTCTTTTACCCACTACCCAAGATGGGAGCTGTCCATCAGGTTAAGCAACTTCCTTTTTTTTTCTAACGCCCAACCCGCCAATGTCAATTAGATGTTTCGTACTAGATAACTAGTGAACACCTTTGGCTACGTCATTGGTGGCAGAACGTGGGAGGTCTTTATTCTTTTGGGGGGATTTAGTTTGCATGTTGTGTATATCGAGTGAAAAACGAGGCGATTTGATTTCTTGATCTGGCGTCTTTTTTGACCCTTTTTATCCATGATCTTATCACGCATCCAACCGTTTTTCCAGGTATTTCATTTCCTTTTTTCGTGTACCTTTTGTTTTGTTTCTAACCGTTCGGCCGTGTGTATTACAAGGAACTTAAAGTCAAGTGCGAGGTAAAAGCTCTTGCGTCTTTGGTGGGTTAAAGGGGACAATAATGGACGGGTTACGGTAGTCGTGTGTGTGTTACCGTCTTCTGGGTATGTAACATCACGTATACATAAGAGTTGTTTGACGTTTCTGTTTGTCCTGTTCTCTCTGCGATAAAGTTTGTTTCCTCCACCTACACCAACCACGTCTTTTGATCAATGAATCATCAAGCGATGTAACGACAACGTACCATGATGGGGTCTTTTTTTTTTTCCTACCCCTCCGCCATAGATGCGTTTCTTTAGGGGGGGGGGGATCTGGCGTATGCAAAATAAGGGAGAGTCATGTTTTTTTTTTCTTTTTAAAATTTGAACTGAAAAAAAAAATGGCGGCGATGAAAGATGATGATAGACTAATAGTGCCTTTGAAAGAAAAATGAATTTTGAGATTGAAAAATAAAAAAGAAAAGGATTTTTTTAAAATTATTTTTGAAGGAGCTTGAAAGGGTATAGAGAACGCGGAAATCCGCTGCGCCGATTAGCTCGTGAACGATTGAACGATCCGGCGACCGCACCCTTCCTCCCCTGATATCCCTAACCGACGTCGACGTATGTCGACGCTTTCATCCGACCCCTGAAAAATAAGCAGCAAAGAGAATATTTAACAACGAGAGCATAGATCCACCTCCCCCACCCTTCCATTTCTCTCCTATCCGGATGATTGGTCAGTGCGGGTCACGCCATCAACTCATAAAATCCTGTTCTTTAAAAAAAAAATATATTCAATTTTTTTTCATAATTTTCCTTTGTTAATCAACTGTTTCTGGTTATCCCTATTGTTTTCCGGATAGCACCAGTACATTCTAGCGGATAGTTATTCTAAAACATCTAGATAATTCCAATTCAATTCTTTAAAAAAAAAAAAAAAAAATCTTCTTTCTCTTTGTCGAAAAAAAGAAAGAAAAACTGATGGCATCAAATAACTAGCAATGTAATAACAACGGGCCTATATAGATCTATATAACAAAGCAATACGATCTCGTGCTTTTTTTTTTTTCTATTTTACTATCGCTACTACTACTACCCCCACTACGACACGCATTCGATTTCCATTGGTATCCATCTATCAGCCATAGCCGTTCAAATCGAATAGCGATGTTACGCGCCGTGTGTGTCTGTGTCTATGTGTGTAAGAAAAGGGGGAAGCGGTCCCGGGTGTTGAATGGTTATGGCGATGCGGGCGCTTCGTGCCGCTTATCTTATTTCGATGCGCCGATGAAGTTGCAAGCGTTCCGATCTATCGGGACTTCTTTCCCCTTTCTTCTTCTTCTTTCTTTACACACACATAGAGCCAATCTCCTCGCCCCTTTTTATTCACCCCCCCCCCTTATTCAGTTCGCCTCTTGTGCCTCCCTTCTTCTTTTTTTTTACGCCATTCCCCTCCATTCGTTCTCATCGAACGCGCCCGAGCGGTGCCGTAGATAACACGCTCTATTGATCTCCGATCGACTGTTGCTGTAGCGCCCGCTTTTCTTGGGCTGTTGTTGATCTCTCTCCCAACTCTCTCTCTCCTCTCTTTTCACCCCCCTTTTGCTAACACACACACACAGCGTTGACTGTGTGCGGCGGAAACACTTGAGCCCCCCCCCCCTCATCTCTTATCCTTCTAGATCGCTCTTTCTTTATTTTCTATAGCCGATGCGTCGATTGATCTGACCGCCATCTTTTCATCCAATTGACCTTCTCTCGCTCTTCTTTTCTTATTTTTTTCTTTTTCTTTTTTTTTATTGATATCTATCTGTTTGCCCGTCTATTTGATCCTATTCCCCAAACGGCAGCTTCTTCCGACATCGTAAATATCTGCAGAGTTCCCGTGCGCTTCTTGTCCTACTCGTCCGTCTCCTTTTTTTCTCTCTCGATTGATTACGACCAGTTCAATTACAAACACACACAAATTTAGTCTCGTTTATTAGAAATGTATAAGAATCGGATGTCATTTGGTGGAGCGTCAGTTTTCATTCGCCGCTTACCAATGGGGGCAATATGGTCGAATAAATGTTTCCGAGAAATTGGTTTCACGTTGTTCCCATTTCTATGGATCGCATCACGCGTGATTTTTTTCGATGGGTTCGGTCGACAAAAGAAATAATAGATATTTATTTTTTGAAACGAAAAAAAAAATCTCTCTTGTTCTTGCGGTTGTTCGCTGTTGCCCGCGCTATTGTTCAATGAAATTCACGCACCACATGTTGCGCTCTTCCCGACCGCGCACGCGTTCCCTTCATTCTGTCTCTGTGTGCTTCTTTTTAACTCCTCAATTTTTTTGTGTGTACATGTTGTCTTGTATACTTTTAATCTAGTGAAATTTGACAT
Source organism: Daphnia sinensis (assembly GCA_013167095.2). Lineage (NCBI taxonomy): Eukaryota > Metazoa > Arthropoda > Branchiopoda > Diplostraca > Daphniidae > Daphnia > Daphnia sinensis. The sequence continues at coordinate 5,553,853 of CM023191.1, read as the reverse complement.
AGAAAATAATGACGAACCCGCCTCTATCGCCCGCTAACGGTGCGGTTAATTGAAACGCGGCCCGTCCGACGAAATCCCGCAACACATTTCGTTCACTGTATTATCGTTTAAAGGGGGGGGGGGAAATAGGGATGACCTGCTGACCCTTTCGCTATATAAGAATCGACCTCCGTGGCGGGATAAAAACGGTCTGCGTGTAAATGTTATTTGATCCCGATGTGAGGGGTGTGTATCGTGATGTTGCCCTTCCGTGAATGAGGACTCCCCATCCAACGGGCCTATGAAGGGAAGTGGAGGAGGGGGAGTGGGGGGTAGAGAAAGAGAAGAATAGGTAGCAATTGACTTCTTGTGACAGGAAGGTGGGGCCGGATGGTTTACCGCAACAATTGTAGAGAGTTCCCCCTCAATATTTTTGTTGCGGCCCGCGTTGAGCGCTCCAGAGTAGCTCGGGGTTCAATCAAATCCCGCGGCCTTTGGTCTCTTTGACGAAGTGGACCGCAAAAAAGCAAGAAAGAAAGAAAGAATTGAAAGAAAATGTGTGGGTTTGACGTGAAGAAGGGGGGGGGGGTATATAATTGCACGGGGAACCTTTTCGGTTAATCGAATTTTGAAAGTTCAGCGTTTTAAATTCCATTATCGTATATTTCTTGTTGTCTATCCATTGGAAATGTCGTGTGTGCGGTTTTTTTTTCTAATGTCACGACATTCATTATTAATTATTTTATTTATTTTTTCTTTAACAGCGTGCTGTTTTGGCCGAAAAGGAATTGTCTGTCCTCAAAGAGCAATTTGAGAGAGCTGAAGACAGCAGCAAGCGGCAGCGGCTTAGCAGCGATCAGGCCAATGAAGCTCCACCTCCACCCAACATGGACACGCCCCTCGACGTGATGGGCAGACCTTCATTACTCGAACTAGCCGCCAAGGAAAAAGAGGTAAGCGCAATCAATCAATCGCTCGAATCACGAAAAACTGTACACACACAAAAAAATGACTGACACTTTATATCTCGCTACGTTTATCACAAAACGTATTCGACTAGACGATTTTTTGTTTTAAATAAGGGCTTCATATCTTGGACGGGGGGGGGGCTCTCATTTTTTGCTAATTACAAAAAAATGAAATGGAAATGCACTCCAATCGTTTTCTGTAATTCGAGATATCAAGTTCATCGACTCCAATCAGAAATTCCATCTGTTTTATTTTTTAATCATTAAATTAACAACCTCCCCTCATTGCAAATTAAAGAAATTCCAATCCGAATTTGAACTTGAGCAGGCATTTGTTTAGTTTTTTTTCCTAAAATTGTTCTATTCTCTTAATTTGAATGAAAACAAAAACAAAAAGAATAATAAAAAGTTAGATAAAGAGGGAAAGCAGCGATTAGAGGGAGCAATGCAGAGGGCGCGCGCGATCTCTCGTTTTTTTCCCTCCCCTTCTAGACAGACTGGACTAACTTTGGGTCCCGCCGAGAATTGGATTGCCGATCGTCTAAAGCGATACTGCTCGATATATATAGACACACACAACAGACGATGCAGCGACAATAGCAAAGGAGCAAAAAGCCAAGGCCCCCCCCCCCTGAAAAAAAAGAGAAAAAGGTCCCGGCTCACAGAGATTGAGTCTTTTTGGCGCAGTATAAACTGAGTAGGTGGAGGGAGGGTTTTCGGGTGCGTTTTAGGCAGTGTGTGTGTGTGTGTGTGTGTGTGTGTGTGTGTGTGTGTGTGTGTGTTGTAACTTTAATTAAAGCCGCTTTGTATGCGAGGAATCCCGAAGTGTCTCTCTCTTTTTTCGCCTCCCCCCTTCTTCCTTTTCTTCTACTGCCGGAGTCGACCCATGGGATAAGGGGGGAGGAAATAAAGAGTTTTGCTCGTTGCTCTTCATCGGCCCTCACGCCGCCGTCCCGAACGCTCCCTTATTTTTTTTTCTTACTCCCCCCTACTCTCTTTCCACCCCCTTTCGTTCATTGCCCTATGTGAGCCGAGCGACCCGATACCGATGCCGCTTCCACTGCTGTTTCACTCCCTACTACACCACCACTACCACTATACTACTACACTACTACTACTACTACTCCCAATAATCAATATGCAATGGCAATCCGAGCTCTACACACATGCATATCAGCCAGGCTTTTTCCCTCTCACTCTTTTTTTTAAACTGGGAGGGTCCTCCTTCTCTCGGGGTTATTCAACGAAATCTATCAGGGGAATTACTACGTAAAAAAACTCACAATCCTCCAACCCTCTTCTTCCGCCGTTTGTCCTTTTTTTAAAAAACAAAAAAAATAATATGCATATTTCTATCTACCCCGCCCTATATATATGTGTGTGTCTATATGATCACACAACACATAGACGTCAAGAGCGTGGAGTGGGCCCTGTTCTTTTTTGTTTTGTTTGTGTGTGTGTGTGTTCTTCCGTTTTTTGTTGTGCGTGTGTGTGTCTCTTATATCGGGTGATCCATCCATCCCATTCAGTTTGCTGTTTTCCCCCCTTCTGTCTCTCTCTCCATCGTACGCATAATTTCGTGTCCCGCGTGGGCCAGTCAGGCGGACCATATGTTTGGACGCGCTTTGCATTTCGGCTAATCAATAACACACATACAGACACACACACACACACAAGTTCTTTCTATTCTAATTTTATTTTCCCCTTTCTGAATACGATGACGTCTGTTTTTCACTACTTCACAGACATGTTTCGTGTCGCAAACGGATCTGTACGTATCGTTTGAACTGTGAATGTCTGTCTTTTTCTGGGTGGGGTTGTAGCATCCGGGGTTACGGGGGACGAATGCAAGGCTGATTAATTTTTTGGGAATAAAAAAAGGGTTCCATTTTTTTTCTCTCGTAATTTTTATGAATATATCCGTTGCGAAAAAAAGAAGTCCAGCGGCAAACTGAAGACGGCCACGATTTATTGACTTGTTTGACGGTGGGATATTAGAAAGAGACGATAGAGAGAGAGAGTCGAGCTTGTGATATCCAATTGGTTGGAGGGTGTGTGTATATTGGCGTCCTTAATTCTCTTACACCCGCCACACGTAGATCATACACACACACACATTTTTTTTTTTTGGGTGTGGTCTCCGGTAAACACCCAGACAGGCCTCCCCTTCTCACTGATGTCGATCTAATATTCGCCCCGTCCTTTTTTTTTATGTACATATTACTGCACATATTTTTGTTTTTTTCTATTTTTGTTTCCATATCCATCAAACAATGGCCTAACTAAAAAAAGAAAGAACAGAAACGGGAAAAAAAAATGTGTGTGTAGGGATGGCGTGGAGTCCGTCGGGCACACGGCATTGCTCGTCCCTCATTTTCGAAACCCTCTCCCATCCATCGTAGACACTGTGTGTGTGTGTATCGTATCCATCTATTTTTACTATCCATCTATCTGGTTAGCCGGAATAGAGGGACGACTCGATACGTATCGTGTCGCAGCCAATTTTTCGATTGCGGGATGAGTTAGCCAAACGAACTAGCCGACGACAATCGGGCCGTTCTAAGAATTTCGTTATTTTTCAATTGCGGTTCCGGTAAATTTTCAAAAGAAATTTGCATAATTGTGAATGATTTTCCTTGACGACAATCATCATAAGGGTTCACGTGTAAAGGGATAAGACGGCAGTACGAGTTTAAAGGAGGGGGAATTTTTTTTTTTTGGTACGTTATGTTTTGTTTGATTTGTTTTATGTCACGCAGTCGTTAAGTTTGCCTAACGTCCGTTACATTCTTCCTCGTTCTTTTTTACCCGTACGGGGGAAAATATGGCACCTGACCAGCAAATATCGCTCATCGTCGTCTAATTGTCAACTCTCACTTTTCTATCTCCGTGTGTGTCTGTGTGTGTGTGTGTGTGTTGATTTTTTTCATTATCGCACTGGAAATGCGACGCGGCCAAGCACCGACGGCAAACAACTTTTTACTTTCATGTTTTCTGACGCTGGACGAGTGAATTTGACGCCTCGCCGTTAAAAGTTGAAACTCGTTACAACTTTGAACTCAACGACGGACCATCTGTCCCCGTTTTATTTCATTTCTCTTGTCGAATTTGTTGTATCGGGGCGTTGTTCTTTTTCGGTTCGGAGTTTGTTAGTCATTTTCGACGGGACGGGCGGGCTGGCCAACGTAGATTCTTGTTTCTACTCAACCGGACCGATGAAACAACACGAATCAAAAAAAAAGGAAAAAAAATTCAGCTGACGGACGAAAATATTCTTGTCACTTAATTTCGTCTATGCGGCACCCCATCCGTGATGATCATTCGGGTTTTAAAAAAGAAAGAGACGGACAAAATAGAATTGGGTGTAGAACAGGAACTGTCCCATCAGTGGGCTGGGATCTGTGTGGGGGGATAGAGCCCAGCGGTTGTTGATCATTCCTTAGAGAAGGTCTCTCCCCCTTGCCCGTCTCTCTTTTTTTTTTTACTAGTATGTGTGTGAGTTATAGGCGTCGAAACGGAAAAGGAGTGTCATCCTCTCTATCTTCTGCCATATTGACGGGCGATGTGGAAGTTGCTTTTTTGTCGACGGCCATGTCCCTTCTTTTTGGGCCGGCCGTGATGATGATGATGACGGATGACTCTGCTCTGTGTGTGTGTGTGTCATTTTCATCAAATTTCTGATCCCTATCAAAAACTCGCATTTTTTGTTGGTGATCATCTCTCTGCTAGAAGGGGCGACCAAATTCGAGTCCAGCTCGATACGTAATATTACCCAACTATGCGGCCCTACCCTTTTTTTGAGGTGACTCTACACACCCTTATCCACTGTTGCTAACGTTAGGGAATTTAACCCGTTTCTTTATTTAAAAAAAAAAACGAACCAAATGAACGATCCCGATGTTTTGAATATTTTCTTTCAGCGCGTAGTATGTGAATCGTGACGTTGCATATGTTGTCGACCTTTCGATATGTTTTCTCCGATGGAAAAAACGAGAAAACTATTTCTCTATTTTCTTTTTTTCCGAGTTGAACTCTGAAATGAAATATCATCGCTGTTGTAATATTTATTTAGATTTTGATGCATGTGTATGTGGACAAAGTCATGCGTCAGTCTTAAAAAAGATTGCCAGTATTTTTATTTTTATTTTATTTTTATTTAAAAAGAAAAAAGAGGGGAAAAAAGAAATAAGATTGAAACCGAAGAAGACCCAATGGGTTTGTTGTCGGGTGGGGGAGGTGGAAGGTTAGTCGCTTTGCTTGTAGGCTCTTAGATTTTTGTTTCTTTTGCCTCCCCTCTTTTTTTTTTCCAGCAGTCCCGAAAGGGAGCGCGTGATAATATATACGAGTTATGTAAAACACACAGAAGTCCTTTAAAGAATTAGAGAGGGGGGAATTTAAATATAGTTTTTTTTTTTGTTTTGTTTCTTTCATCGGTTTGAATGGTTGTGCCGATAAATCAGGTGATGTGTACCCGACAGAAAAGGGTGGACTGCAACATTTCAACCGTTCGTGTTTGTTTCAATTTTCCTTTTGTTTTATTTTTATTTTTTCGATCGGCTTTTTTTTTTCTTCTTGTTTCATTTGTTTACTTTTGCGGCAAGACCTCCTTCTTTTTTGTTATCTGCGTTTGCCGCAAGCCTCAAAAAGAAAACAAGCAAATGGCGGTGTTTTCGAAATGTAAACGGAATGCCTCTCAAAACGATTTCGAGTTTAAGTCCCGCGGTTTTCGATCGAGCTTGAAATCTACACTTTGGGTGCCCACATTTTGATTTTTTTTTCTTCTTATTTCATTTGCCAGTTTTTTATTTATTTGATTTTTGACTTTCTTTTTTTTTTTTCGGAAAAGAAGCAGGCGCTTGTTGTGCGCAAGTTATATAGCTCGTAACTTTGCTCACATATAAATTTGAAAAAAAACAGGGGGAGGGAAGGCTCTTGTGTGTTTGTAAGAAGGTTCTTTTTGGCGACTGCCGCGCGCAACTGCAACGAAAGGGGAAATTCACTGTGACCGACCGGCAGTCACGTACCCGATAACTATACACAACCTTCGTAACACACAGAAATATGTTAGGAAAAAAAAATAGAAAAGGAATATATAACTACTGGCCGTTATAATAATCATTATAGATCGAGCCAAGGTTTTCCCTTTTTTTTTTTTCGTTTAAAAAAAAACGTCTTGACTTGTACGGTTGTAAATCACGTAATTGATTTTCCAGAAAAAAAAAGTTGTTAAGTCAGTGTAGTTAGTCGTTTTAAGCTTCTATACCTGCGCCCAGTGATAGAGAGATCTTTGTTATCCACACATTTTTTTCGAAGCTTAGTCCTTATTTTTAATGTCGTGTAACACGCAAAAAAGAAAAAGAAAAAGCTCTCCTTAAAATCAGATGATGGTGGGAATAAATATTATTCTTTTTTTTTTTTTAAGTAATTTAAGCTCTTGAAATTACAGTCATAAGTAAACAAATCTGGAACGTTTCTCCCTTCTTTTTCTTTCCCTTTACCCAAAGTAAGTGACACTTTCAGTGGCCGGAATGCATCCGGCCATCCGTAATCCGAAGCAGCCAAGATTTTCGGTGGTATCTTTTGATTTTTTTTCTTGGCGCAAAAGTTTTACGAACGATTTCGAAAAAGAGTCGGGGGAGGTTCTGCCCGTGCAAAATGGTCAAAACACGGCCAGTCTGGAATGGGGAAAAAAGAGTGTATAAATACATATAACCAACAACTATATTGACTTTGGCTGTATTTATACATCTTTTTTTTTTTTACTCTCTCTCTCTTTCTTTCTCTGTTGTTGTATAACAATCGGTCGGAAGAGCTAAAAGTAGCCGATAGCCGGAAAACTCTCTTTTGGATGGCAGACTATAACTTTGAAAAAACAAAAAAAAATATATAACTAACTCGCCTCTGTGGGTTAGTCTTGTTCTTCGTGATCTCTTTCTTGTTTGTTTTGTTTTTTTGTTTTTTTGGAGGTCTTTTTTGTGTGTGTGTTGTTTCGACGGTCGATTGCCGACCGAAGTAAAGCTGCGGTAGCGGGGGTCTATTTCGGTTGTTCTTGTTCCTCCCTGTCGACCACCACCACCGGGCAAACCGCCTCCTTTTATTGGAGTTTTCCGTTTGGTGCAGCAAAAGAAAAAAAGAACTTCTCAATGCCTCGTTCCATTTTGCCTTCTTTTTTAAACGTCTCTTTATATTTATACACAAGTGTGTGTGTGTGTGTGTGTGTGTGTGTGTGTGTGTGGATATAGCACCGCAGCCGCATAGCCATCGATGAATAGCTTTAACTCCGCCCCTCTCTTCTTTTGTTTGCTCTTGTTCTTGGCTTCTCTTTTTTTTTTTACCCCCCGTCACGCGGTGGTTTTTCTTTTCTTTCGGGACGACTCCCGCACGATCCTCATCTTTTCGCAGCTTCCAATCTCGCTTGCCCCGGCCGGACAATGCCATCCAGGCGAGGGCCGGATTCCATCTCATTCTTTTGATTAGAACTTTGGGCTCTATTAGAGAGGTTCTTATATCCCGACGCAAATGTCCATTCGTTCGGTTATTTTTCGTTTTTTTATGATGGTGGCGTATCAAATGAAAAAAAAAGGGGGGAATTATTTCATTCGTAAATTAAATTAACGTTAATGATATAACTTTTGAATATATTGAAAGCTTGGACGCCCGTATATATATATCAAATTCAATTCACGACCCATTTTTTTGCCCCACTCGAGAATCAATTACAATGAAATTCGTTTTTAAAAATCCATCATTACTGGAGCCTGCTCTTCAGTGGTTTTTTAATAACTCTCCAAAATGTGTACGTTAATGGTAGTTTAATTCAAAAGAAATGTTTCGAATTTTCTCTCGGGATATGAAATCAGGCTTTTTGAATGTGCGCTGAACTTTTGAACGCTGTTTCACGACCGAACGTGTTACCTCCATTACCCTTGCTGTCAATCCTCTCCTCTTATTCTTTTTAATTCAAAGACGATTTGATATGCAAAAAAAAAATAGTATTCAATGAAGAAAAAAAAAAAAAACCAAACCCTCTTTTACGTTTTCGAAAACAGGAAAGAGGGTTGTTGGGGGGGGGGGCTTGTGGTCGAATTTTCTTTCCTTTTTCTTCTTAACAAATGATCACACACACACACAGAGCCCTCAATCGTGTAGATGTGTGGAAAGCGGGAAAGGCTGTTTTTAACCTCGGCGTGACTCCCGCCCGACACGTCGGTTACACACCGCGCTGACCTCCCCCCACCACCGCAACAACCCCCCCCCCCTCCGCCAATCGAAAAAAGGGCGACCCTCTTGTAAGTTACAACCGTCAACATGACCGAGAAAAACGATCACGTTCAATGTTTCCATTGTTTTTTAATAACTTGATGGGCTGTGCTGCCCCTGCCCTTTCTTACACCGAAACCTACGGGCACAATTTCTTCTTTCTTTTTTTTTTTTTTTTATTATCCCATCTCATCCGGTTCTCTGTTCGGAACCCATCAACTTGTCGCTTTCGAAACGAATGCCAGAGAACGTCATCGACTGTGCGTTAGAGAGGACATTTGTATCAGCGTCATCGTCTCGTATCATGTAGAACTTTAGATTGTGTGCGATGTTTGAATTTTGAAAAAAAATGTCGTTTTTAATTAAGTGTTTTTTTTTTGTGTAAAAATCAAACAGGTACAGACATTGATCGAGGACGTACAGAAATTGCAGTCGACGTTAAACCAGTTGCGCGAATCATCTGCTCGCCAATTGTCGAATTTCGAAGAAGAACTGCAGGTGCGCGGTCGGCACATTCAGCGATTGGAAGCTCAACTCGAAGCGCAAAAAGACTACCAGGAAATCCGGCGTGAACTCAGGTAACCCCTTACACACACCTATGCAAATCGTGTTTGTTCTTCTTCTTTTTTGCATCTTCCTTCCTTTCTCTTTGATTCGCAACGTATCGATAGCCTCTTGACTCAAGGCAATCGATCCCCCCTGTCTCTCTATACATATACCGGATCTTGCTATTGTATTTAGTCGTCGTCAAGGATGTCGACAGAACACAGAAAACGTAAGAACAAAGGAAGTATCAAAGAAAAAAAAAAAAAAAAGTCTGTCGAAAAACGCCACATCCATTTTCTCTTCCGATACGTATCGATTTTTGAAGCCGTAAATATGTCGCCCTCCCTTCAAGACCCCCACGATGACAACGCACAGTAGAATATTCCTCATTGTATTTGTGGGGTAGTAGAAAGAAGAGGGGGATTTAAACAGAAGGGAGAGATAGAAAAAATAAAAAATAAAATAATGTGCGCTTGAAATATTTACGTCTTCCTCTCTATTAGGCCGGCATTGCCGCTGGAGAGAACCATCAGTCGTTGTATAGCTGCTTTACTCTTTTTTTGGAATAGAAGAAATGGGAGGAAGAAGAGTGAGGGGGGGGGGTTCTAATATATATATGTGATATGTAAGCGGATCATGCAAATAGCTCTCTCTCTTTTTGCCTCCCATTGCCTATACTGTATGTTCAATATGAATGCGGCCAGGCTGGGGTTTGTGAGCTCCGGTTGTGCGGCTGGTTTTTCTCTTGCCGTCTCTTGTGTTATGCAGCTACTTGGAAAGAGATCCGATTGATCCGCGTGCGGGTCTCTGGATGCATTTCGTCAAGAAAAAAAAAATAGATATACAATTGCCCTTTGGAGGAAAAGAAAAATATTGTAAGCTCGCGATCGTACATCACTAGCCTCCAATTGCCTTTCGATCTTTTGGCCTTCTCCGTTTTTTTTAAAGACTTTTCGGGCTCCTTCTTTTGCCCTGTGTACAACATCTTTGGTTTGTGTGTGTGTGTATTTATAAACCAGGAGCTCGTAGATTTCCTCTTCTTTCTGGAAGGGGGAGGGGGAAGAATCTCGTTTAATTACATGGTCGATTGACTGCTGTCACTCTGGACGATGGTCATCCCTCTAAATCCAGTGCCTTTCTTTTTATTTTTGTTTGTTTGTAAATGATGATGTTGACATGTTGATTCTTTTTTTCGAACGGCAGTATCTTGAAATCGATCGAGTTCCCGCACCTGTCGTCGACTGTCGACGAAGAGGAGGACGAGCGTCGCGAAGACGCTGCCAACAAGAAATCGGACAAAGTATCCACTTCCGCGTTAGCGGGCGGCAACAAACCGTTAGAGGTCTTGCTGCTGGAACGCAATAAAGCTCTCCAGTCGGAGAACACGGCACTCAAAGTCGCCAACAGTGAGCTGCAAGGTAAGCGCCCCCTACTCTTTTATCTTTTTTATTAATTATTTGCACCGATATTATATCCTCACAATCACCTAACCACCTCCACCTACCCCTCCGCCCGAAAAACAAAAATCAAAAAACAAATTTGATAATCATCTTGTTGTTGCGTGTTTTAGTTCAAAGCTGAAGGTAAACGTGCGACCCTTTTTCTGGCCAAAAAAGGACTCGCTTCGCAACCTTTATTGTCTACTTCATTTTTTGTGTTTTTGAAAATTTGCTGAACGGATGTTGACGCGCACCTTCCTCTTTTTTTGCGACGCGCGCTCATCTCCATATTTTCCCATCGCGGAATACGATCCTACTTTTCGGCGTTGTTTTTTTACCTCCTACAATCAAATTATCCTCTCTCCCTCTCGACTCTCAAACAAACAAAAAAACAAAATCCCCACTCGTAATCGGTTGAGTATTTGCTCGTAAATCTGGCGACACTGGTTGCTTATCCACTCTCTCTCTCTCTCTCTGTATCTCTCTCTTGCGTGCTGGATCATTCCCGCAATCGTCTAAACAACAACAACAACAGGAGAAGAAGAGAAAACAGTGACACTTCCGCTGGAAGAAACATCACCTCCATCACCTCCGCCTTCGTCTTCCTCGTCGGCATCGCCCGGTCCGGCCGTCTTGTCTTCCAGCGACGCCATCGACGCCGGCACGGCCAACGACAACAACAACAAAAGCGAGCTGACCGATTGCCAAGGCGATCTCACGGCCAGCAACAACAATAACAACAACAACAACAACAACAACAACGACAACGACGAGGACGAAGAAGAGGACGACATGCCATCGTCGACGAGACTCGGTTTGAACAGCCCGATGGCGGCGGCGGCAGCGGCCGCTGCGGCCGCGTCGGCCTCGGTCGGCGCTCACGTCGGCCCACCGCCTCCCTTTTCGCCGTTCGTCGGCGCAGTTTCCGCCTCCGGCCTGATGGGTCCGCGACACTTGCCGCCCGTCTTCCATCCCGTCTTGGGCGGGCTCGGATCGCTCGGCCATTTCTTCAACGAAGACATGCTGCTCCACTGGCGGCGATCGCTCGAAGCTTCCATGTTGAGCCATCAACATCATCAGCAACAATTGCAACAACAGCAACAACAAGAGCGACGCTTGGCGTCGCCCGACCGCGCCAGAGCTTCCAGTCCGGGCAGCGACAACGGCGCTGAGGAAAACAACAGCAGTCTGTTTGGCCAGCGGACGCCGACGAGAACGACGACGGCCGACGGGCCGTCCACCACGCCAACCAACGCACCCAGATGTCCGTCTACGCCGAGCGGCCAGCAGGGGCAGCAAGTCAACAACGCATCGACGCCTAACTCATGCGGTATTACCACTCTACCCGGCTGGCCTAGCTGGGAAGATTCGCACCTTGCCCGGCTTCAGCAAGAATTCATCACCCGAGGTGGCGTTTATCCAGGTTTCGGCGGGCCGGGCAGCGTCAACAGTCTGACCGGTGGCGCCGGCCTAGGCAACGGCAGCCTGGACGGCGGCGATGGCCCGTCTGCCGCGGCGCTGGCCTCGCTGATGGCCCTTCCCGAAGGCCTGACGTCGCTGCTGGCCAAGAGCAATCCGCTGGAGGCCCGTCTGCAGGAGATGCTGCGCGCCACGATGGAGCGCTACGCCAGCCAAGCGCTGGACACGTTGGCCATTTCGCGCGGCGTCCGCGAGCTCCTCTCCATGCACAACATCGGCCAGCGCCTCTTCGCCAAGTTCGTGCTGGGCCTATCGCAGGGCACCGTCTCCGAGCTGCTCTCCAAGCCGAAGCCGTGGGACAAGCTGACGGAGAAGGGACGCGATTCCTACCGCAAGATGCACGCCTGGGCATGCGACGAGGCCGCCATCTTGCTCCTCAAGTCCCTCATTCCACGCAAAGGTAGGAAACCCCTTCAAAATATTTTTTTTTTTTTATTATTTTAAGTTCTCCGGATTGCAACTCGATTAGTTTTTTTTTTTTTTTTTATGATGATCAACGCGTGCGTCATTGGTTTGGTCCCAATGGCTTTTTTGGGGTGGGATCATCAATCAGGGCGGGTTTTCCCTTCATTTATTGTATGTATTTGATGAATATCGATTAGGTTTTCTTTTAAACTCTGGAACGACGGCTGACTTGAAACCGAAAGTTTTGGCCTATTGAAATATTCCCCCCTTTTTTTTTATTATTTGAAAGACTGCGAATGAGAAATGGGAAAGTTTGGAAGGGTGGAATAGAAAAACATTCATTAGTGGCCGATGAATTTGATTCAATTAATGAGCGCGACATCTCTCCGTAGGCTTCTTTTCAACGTCGTTCGCTATCGATTCGATGCGCGATCGTCTTGTGTTGAACGTTTGTCAATATGCAAACATGTGGATGCGTGTGCGTAACGAAGAAAGGCCGTCGTGTCATCGCAACGGGTGACACAGACGGACAGTTTATTCTTTCTTTTATAGGCCAACGAGATTCTTTTGTTTTTTTTCCCTTAACTTCCAACTTGTTGTCGATTCAGCTCAAGGCATTCCGACCCAAACCAAAGCCGAGCCCTTTTGGCTTCTCTCTTTGCTAGATGATTAATCATCCACGATGGAGCAGATTACCATCACAGGTTGTCTATGCGTGTGTGTTTCACATAGCCCTACTAGTTGTGTGCTATGTATAAAGAAGGAGGGTAAGGTAAGAGGGGGAGAGAGGAAGAAAGCAGAAGGCAGGCGGGCAGGGCCAGGTGTGCGGCACCAACCCACTGTCACTACTGTTACAGGTTAAATGTTGTCATTCCGACTCGGCTATATATTTTATGCCGCCAACCGCATCCTGGTGTTTCATTTCGTTTTTTTTTTTCTTTTTTTCTTTTTTTCTCTATTTCTTTTTATTTTAGATTTTTTCCGAATACATTTGAATAAAATGTTGAAGGAAAGGAATAAAAGAAAAAGGCATAAGAGACTTCGGCGATAGATGGAACACATTTTTTGTTTGTCTTTGCGCGTTTGTGGGACGTGTTCCAAGTTTCGTGTGCCATCAAGCCCCTCGGTATGCGAACCTTCGAAATAAGAAAGGAGTGAAAGAAACAACATTAAACAGCGTTGATGATTTTTTATTAGCTGGAATATTGCCCCGTTTAGATGTTTTGTTCCAATTTTGTTGTTGGCCCTTTCTTTTTGTTTTGTTTTAAAGCCTCTACCAACAACAATCTCTAATGAAGTGATGAGGCGCTCAGTTGACAAGTTACATCGTTCCTCTCGCAGGCCAAAAAAAAAATAAGGGAGAGCAAATATCTTTTGTGAAAAGAAGGTCGATTGGTAAAAATGTCTTGCTATTAGTCTCTTCTTATGTCTGATCTCTTTCTCGTTTGGGCAACTGTCAAAGAAAGAGAGCCTCTTTCTTTTACTTTCGAAAGAAACAATGTTCACGTGTTTTCTGCTCGTCATTTACCTGTCGCTCTTTGAATAACGGGCACAGAGTTAGAGGGCCTCGGTCATATTGACAAGCCATCAAGAGAAGAAGTTTTTTAAAAAATAGGGAGGACTTGGATTCTTTTGCGGTGTTGTCTTCCCATCACGTCCCATTCAAATTGGGCGACTGGCCTTGTTTTTCTGACGGTACCATCTGTGCAGGGGACAGGAGGACCTAAAAGTTGTTTGATTTTTTTTTTTTGGGTGTCCTTCATGCCTATTTTTTTTTTTTTGTTTAATTCCACAGTTGAGATTGAAAAAGAAAAGCTAGTCCCCCACTACTCGCTTCTTACTAGTAGCTTTTGTCAAACCGCTGATGATTTGGAGGCCCTTTCGGAATCAGGAGAGTGGTGTAGTGGATGGTGGCCCCGCTCATGTTTCACGGTCCCACAGAAACACGGCATTTCTCTCCCTCTTCTGTCCCGTCTCTTCTCTCTTCTCTCTCATTCGTATAGTTTAAAGCCTGTCATTTCTGTCGGACAAGATCTGATACGACTTTTGGGAGTCCCTCTTTTTTTTATTTTTATTTAAAAAAAAAAAAAACCTTAGCGTCTATACCTTGTCTCTGTCACACACTCACACACAGCTTGGTATTCATAGTCATTTTGCCTTGTTGTCTTGTCCCGATATTTCATTAGAAAGAATTCTTGTTATTTTTTTCCTTTAAGCGAGGGGGAATCTTTGGCCGAACAAAATGAGCGTTTTTGATTGGATCTGTCCCCTTGTTTTTTAAATTTTTCCTACTGAATTTTTCCTTAACGCCACGGTCCCGTAATCTTTTTTTTTTCTAACTCGGTGTATATATATATATCGATGCGTGTTGCAACGCTGGGGCCATAAAGGAAGAATGTTACGGTAGTACGGCTACTTTACTGGACGTTCTCCATCATCCTGTGAAGTATGTTTTTACTTGTGAAAAAGAATAGAAGAAAGAAGAAGAAGCCGCAAGACTGCCTCAGTCAACCTGAACGCCATTCATCGGGAGTGGAGGGGGGGGACCGTGAGCGTGCGTGTTTGCCATATATACTCGCTCGACCTTTTGTGGTTTTTCACATTTTTTGTTTTCTTTCTTTTTTTTTTCCGATAGAGCAGATGTCGTTTTCTCATCGTTTCGAAGAAGGCCGATGTATATTGAGAGTGGGAGGGGGGGGGGCGACTCGCATGTGGCTCGAGGTTTACCTGAAACGCGGTAATTATAAGCCCATTATTCCGTTGTGAAGCAATGGAGTGAAGAGATAAGAAGTCTACAAAGAGAGAGAGAGAGAGAGCTGTGTGTTGTGTGTGTGCGTGGATGACTTATCGGTCGTATTCAACGGCTGACTGGGCAAGCGCCCAGCAAAAGCCAACCTGTTGCGCTCGTCTAGTGTGTACACAAAAATTGTTGCGCTCTTGATGTTTTTCGGTCTAGACGGGGAAGAGGCAAAACATATATTGCTATAGATTATAGGTATAGCGAAAGGATTTTTCACTTGTTTTAGTTCTTCTTATTCTTCTTTTTTTGTGGGCTGTGTGGGTTGGGCTTTTCCCCATTGTTCCGTCTCTTTTTCCCGTAAACACAGGGCAGAAACAGCACCACAGAAAGGGGGGGGGGGAACTAAAGAACGATAATATAGAGCGCCCAGAGGGGGGAAGTCATTCTTTATGCATTCGTCGATGTACGTACAAGAGTTCTCTTTCGCATCTCCCAATTTTTGTTTGTTTTTACGTCTTCTCTCGCGTTTTTAAAGGGAGCAATCAAAGTTTGTTGGGAACGATCTGATATGCAAAATCGCAAAAGAAAAATTTTGAAATGATTGACCGCTGCCAGATTTCTAACACATTTTCTCTGCGTTTCCAGTAAAAAAAAAAATGAGCGTTGCTTTAGCTGGACAATATATTTCTGGGATCTTTTTTTATATTGTGGAGGGGTTACAAGTGCAAAGAGACACACACATCAGTCGGCGCTCTCTTGGTCGACTGGTTTTCCAACCATTTCTTTTTACTTTATCTTTCAAAAATGCCAGTCAAACCGCTAATCATTGCCGTGTTTGTGTGGTGACTCCATGATCTTAAACCTTTTCTTTTTTTAAATTTACAATGGCAATGCCACTTTTGATGCAATCATTTCCGAATGGCTTTTTTTTTTTTGCTTTGCCCTTGTTCGGGTAATAACTTTTCGAGAAAGAGATGAAAAATAAAGAGCGATTGAACCAGAACCACAAGAAGCTACCACACCATCACCGCATTTCGAAGCCCCCCCAAAAAACCGAATAAGAAGAGAGAAGGAAAGAAATCATCATCATAATAATAATAACAACAACAACAACAACAACATATGAAGAAGAACTGGAAGATGGGGACGACCTCTCAGTGTGTAGAGGTGGCGGGAGGGTTTGCGCTTTTCGTTTGGCTCCGTCGAATTCTCCCACGGTCAAAACCTTCATCGCCCGATGCTGGAACTCTTTTTTTAAATGCTCCCGGCAGCATTTGACTATCGACCCACACTATGATATTATTATCTCTCTCTCTCTCTCTCTTGCTCCCTTCTTTTTTTTTTTACCTGATGCAACTCTTTTATCCGAATGTGTTCTCTTTATTTCGGCCGGCAGAAGAAGTTATACTTATTATACATCGTTTAAAAATATCTGGAATATAAAGACGCCGGGAGGCCGCAAGCCCCGCCTTTACCCCCATCATTTTTTTTTCTTTTGGCCGTTGCTTTCGTTCCTCTCCTTCATCATCATCATCATCACCTGGCGACCGGTATACACAAGCGCAGTCTACGTGTCGTGCCCGCTTATGGAACGGAAATGAAGCTTTATTACTCTTGCACCCGTCGAATTGGCAGTACAACAACAAAAAAAGAAGAAGAAATACCAGCGGTTTAAAATGAAACAAGTCCCGACTAACCGCAAAGAAGGTCTTCGTGATCGTCTGTTACAAAAAAAAATAACCAATTTAAGAAAAACAGTCGGCTGGCCATTTGCGACTCGTAGCGCCAAAGCTCCCAAAAAAACAAATGAAAATTCGAATAAAAACCAATAAAAAATGGAGAAAGAGAAAGAAAAAGGTTGGGGGGACACATTTATGTAATAAATGGCTGGCAGCATTGCCAGCGGGAGTCAACAAAACACACAATGGCCACAAAGAAAACAAAGAAATAATCGACTATGAGAAGAAGAAGAGACTGTCAAAGAAGAAGAGTAACACGGACCCATTATCTCTTTTTTTTTTTTTTGAAGGGGGGGGGTGTTTTTAATAGACGTGATTGCATCGAAGGTGAACAATCCCATCGCTCCTGCGGGGCATTTAAAGAGTAGATCAACAGGTCCCGACCTGGACTGGCGGCGTAACACAGCACGGCCTGTGTGTGTGTGTGTGTGTAATAGCGGTAGGGGTGTAGTCAAGTCGATTATGTCCGTCGCCAATCGACTCTCGGGGGCAAACTCGATGGCGGCAGTGGCCTCCCGTTTTATTTATTTTTGGT
The DNA here is from genome assembly GCA_013167095.2 of Daphnia sinensis. Classification (NCBI taxonomy): domain Eukaryota; kingdom Metazoa; phylum Arthropoda; class Branchiopoda; order Diplostraca; family Daphniidae; genus Daphnia; species Daphnia sinensis. Next base: position 5,536,763 of record CM023191.1, on the reverse strand, counting down.
GTGTGTGTGTGTGGGGGGGGGGGGGGTCATGGCGCGCCGTCATGAGACGGGCCAGACGGGCCGGAGAGTAGAAAGAGAAACATGGAACGGATGCGCGTATTGGTGACGCCCATGTCCATCATCATCATGGAACTTCTTGGAAACGAAAAATGACAGGCGGGCTCCTCAAACTATCATTCGGCTTTCTCAGGAAGCAGTTGGTTTTCTTCTCCTTTTGATTGTGATGGGCACGAATCGATTATGTTCCAGTGAAACGGGTAGAAAGAGACCTCTCGACTATCGGACGCCAGTACGCTCCGTTGGTCAAGCGGCACAAGTCCGTAGATGTATTTCTCTGCATTTTGTTCCATACGTCTTTTTTTTTTTTTTGCGTCTTTTCATTTGTTGAATTATCATTTTGATAATGATGGCCGATCGGAACTCTTTCGATCCTCATCCATCCGCATTTTTGATTAAATTGCTTTCCTATTTTATTAAATAGTAGAGAGATTTGTTTTTCTTGTGCGATTTGCTTGACTGGTGATGTACTTGCGTCTTCATCCCTCCCTCCCGGATGACGTCAGTTTCGATGTCATATCGTGCGGGACAATAGGCCGCTGCAATCCCCCCCGCAAGCGCGTCGCACACCTTTTGTCGGCGTCGATTAACTTTGTTGGCCCCTAGTTTCTCTCTCTACTTCACTTGTTTTCTTGCTCTTTTTTTATTTCATTTTTTTTTTTACCAACATCGTTCCTACTAGCCGATGCGCAACTGTTTTTGTTGGCTAAGAAACTTTAAAAGAGACGCCGCCGCCGTTATGTCTTCATTTTTCTTTCTTTTTTTTTTTTTTGCGGCGATGAAGGGAAAATAAAATAAAAGATAATTATTTTTAACACAAAAAAGAAATGCGCGTCGAACAATCCCTGAGAGAGAGAGACGGGAGTTTAACAAAAAGGGAGGGGGGGGATCAAGGTACCTTTTGTTATGAACCGACCGAGAAAGAAAATGTGGGAGCCGATAGATGAAGATATCCCACACCGCCAAGACACACACACACACACACACGCGTGCGTTCTATATGTTGAGGTGGCGTCGGTATCTTTTTTCGTTTGTTAATCACCTTTTGTTGTCCCCATCATCTTTTATTCGAGACCCGTTCGTGTTTCCCACAAGGTAAATATCGGCAGACCCACACAGACAGCAGCAGCTCCTATCGTTTCGGTTTTTTTTATTGTCGTCATTATCCGAACTTTAAAAAAAATGCGCGCTCGTAGAAAGATAAAACCGTCTTTAATTTCTTTTAAAAAAAATTCTTGTTAGAACTGACGATGAAGACATTGTCGTTTCGCGGTTCGAAGTCGGCGGGCTAACCGAAAGCGGGCAGACCTAAAACACTCCAGGAAATGAGTTCTAATCAAATGATGATTACCCTTTCCATTTCTTTTCTTTTGTCGAGCAACTGTTTGCTACTTAACTGTATCAGCCAATGCGTGCGCTGCGTTGTGGTAATTATCAAAAAAAGGAAAGAAAGGGCCGTGAAAAGTTGGCCGCCGCCAGCTATGGATCTCGATCCATCTTCTTCCGTTTCGATGCGATTCCTTTTTTTTTCATGGCGAAGTGATGGTGGTACGATCTTTTTTATCTTGTAAAAAAAGGGTGGGGCGGCTTGATTGGCTCTCTCTGGCGTCGTCTAGTTAGGCCCCGTCGATGATGATGAGCGCCGATAAAAACAGATGGAAATAAGTAGAAGGACTTCTTACATCCCTAATATTAGATAGCTTCTATTTCCAACTGTGTGTGTGTAGTTTGGGGGGGGGGGGAGGGTTTAATCAAGGATTTCGTTTTTCAGCGCCCGGCTCGAACATGTCGGGGAGTTTTAAAAGTCTTTTTTTTTGCATTTGACTATCATCCGCCCGGGTTTTTTTCTTTCTGCTTTCAAATGGCATCCGTCCATCTTGTATAAAGCCGTGCAAATATCCAAAAGAGTCAAATCAAAAAGAAGACGGAAGAAAAGTTTTGGTTCTTCTTGTCCTATACTGTCGAGGGTATCATCAAAATGAGGGCCCCTCTTTTTTTCTCCCGTTATCCCGATCTGAATAGCGGCGTGAGCTGAACGGATGGTTCCGTCTTTTCCCCAATCAGGGTCCATCTTAATGAACAAACTTTTTTTCTCTTTCTGTTCTCTTGGCCTTTTATTGAAGAGGGGAAATGTAAAAGAAAAAAAAGAAACGATGTTATGCGTTCAGAAAACTCCGAATCGGATGACAAGAACCAACAATGGCGGCCTGATCTGCATATTGCCAAACTCTGCCCACGGCCCGTCGCCCGGCGTCTTGCCTTCTTTTTTTAAACATCCGGCTCACTTCATCCTCCTCTATAAGGAGATGGAAAAGATATTTTTGAAATAAGACGGTCAGATGCCTTTTAGTAGAGAGGGGGGGGGGGCAGTGTCAATAATTACAAATCAGGGAAAAAAAAGAAAAAGTTCAATCCTCTATCGCGATCTTATCCTGCGTCTCTTTATACTTTCGTTTTTGTCTGTAATCTTGAAAGAAAAGTTTTTCCCGCGTTCACTGAGATCGGGACGAGACCTCACCGAACTCGCCATTATGGCCGTCTCTGTTTCCAACCGCCGACATCGCACAGAGAGAATAGGATTTAAAAAAGATTGGGAACGGTTCTAATATGAAATGTGCAAGTAGAAACAAAGCCGACTTGTCGTCATTTGCATATGCGCAGGAAAAACGAAGCGATGCGCTTTTATTTTTTTTGGAAAACAAAAACATTTGAAACATTTACGAGTTGCGCTTTCTTCGTCTATAAATACGTAATGAGACGGTGCGAGTGGGTTTTTTTTTTTTGATCATTTTGCGTGGCGATCTGTTAAGCCTCTTAACGAACACATGTGAAACACATCTCGTCTCTTTTATTTTTTCTCCGATCTCGTAATACTCTGAAATCTTTATATGCGCTTTGGGGTTGGGTGTCTATTTGCCCTATTTCTTGTATCCGTTTGTTTATTTATTTTCACGTTTCTTATATTCACGCTGCCTACTTGTTTCTTCCTCTCCCGGGAGTGGATGGCCCTTTTTTTTTTTATATGTTTACCTTTGTTTTTTTTTTAATTCGAAAAAAAGACGACGTCTCTCGTCTTTGCTTGGCGGCCGCTGAAAGAGTCATTTGCCGCCAATCGCAGTGACATGTTCATCCAATCAATCCCGTCACATGCGCAACGTCAAATAACCAACTTAACACACACACGCGCGTAGAATTGAGTGGAGGGGGGGGGGGGAATAGAACAAAAAGGAGAGAAAGACGGAAAATGTTGTCAGGCTCATCGGCAATCCGCACCCTGGATTCTCCACAACGGATATATTTGGATCGGTTTCTCATTTTGAAAAAAAATTCTTAAATTCTTTTTTCTCTTTCTTTCACGCTGGTTGTTGTTGTTGTTGTTGTTGTTGTTGGGTCGAATAGTCCCGTAGTTTTTTTTTTTTGCGCTTGTCACTCGGAAAACTAAAAGAACACATTCCCGAGCGTCTCATATAGACTCATTCCCGATAGTTTGTCGTTGTATGTTTGTTTCGGTTAAAAAAAAAACGAAAGAAAAATCCCGTCAGATGTTTTCCCTTTCTTTTTTTTCTTTCTTCGTTGACGAGTAGTGGGGGGGGGGGGGAGGTAGTTGTCCTATTGGATATTTAGCCTTGGTGGGCAACTCGCCGAGCTCAGCGGGAGGATTTAAATTTAGCTACTAGCCGTTTGAGCTGAAGAGATATGTATCCCCCCCCCCCATCTTTTTCTCGCACTCTGCGTTTAAAGTTGTGCGGGTGTAGGTAAAAAAAAATGAAAATGAAAAGGGACGATATAACATGACCTGACAAAGCAATAGTCTTCAACAAACAGTCGGGGTAAGTTCATTGTTGAAACGGAGAGGGGTCAAAGACAAGCAGTTAACGATAGCAAGGGCACACGGCAACAGCGAACGACGTTCACAATGAAAATTGTGCAAGTGCGTCACTAGCTGTTAACCAGTCAACTGTTAAGCCCAAGGTCTCGACAGCTGTGCCGTATTGTATGTACAATAATTAGTCGGCCTTTAATTTTCGCCTTCTTGCCTGTTGCTTAATAATATACCTGGAACCCGGTCGTCCGTAACTCGGTTCCATTCGATATTAGCCGAGAATAATCAAAAGACGTCAAAGTGAAAGTCATCGGTGACATGGCCCGAAAATACGCTGTGGCCCAACAACAAAAAATGACGTAACAGACTTATTTGGCAACGCCGTCAATTGTCATCCATCCATCCGAAAGTTAACGCAAAAACACCCAACCCACAATAAGGAAAAATTCCTTTTTAATGTTTTTTTTTTATGTGAAAAAAAAAATCCGCCATTTTTGATTTCCTCTCTCTATCGGTGTGTAATCTAAGATTGATTCAACAATTGAACGATCGCTTATGCGGAGAGACTCCCGAAAGTATGGGGGGAAGGGGAAAAAAATAAATTTCCCAGCCGGCGCAGCGTTCAGTTTTTTTCGGCCAACTCGACATACAGACGCGGTGGGAAAAACAGCTGCCGGTCGTGTCGATTTCCCCGGCTCTTTCTGGATTTTGTGTGTGTGTGTGTGTGTGTGTGTGTGCGGTTTGTGGTGAGCCTTTTCTGATGTTGTGTCATCCCTGTGACGTTCCGATGTGTGTTCGATTGTTCGTAAACGATCACAAAAGGGAACGGGGACTCAAAATAATCAATGCAATTACATCCGACATTTGCGCTTAATCGAGGTACTACATTATCAATCGTTTTTTTCTCTTTCCGTAGTAACGGCTTTTTACGAGTCTCTGCTATTTGATACGAAACAAACCATTCAATTTTTTTTTGTCCACCATTCATTTCTGATTATTCATTGATCCATTTTTTTTGGGGTGACCCGTTTAACGCAGGAGACAAACATTTTTTTTTAAACACAAATCTGCCGCTAGCTCTCATTTATTTGGGAATGATGTGAATGAAAAAAGGGGGACGATATTTGTTGTAAATGATTCAAAAGAAACGGTGAAAAAAAATGGGAAAGAAAAGAAATAAAAACACTGGCGGCAATGAGAGCGCCGTTATACGAAAGGGGGCGCTTTGGAATTTCAGTTTTTTTCTTTTAATGATCATTACTCGCTTGTGTAAGGAGCGAGAATACAAACACAACAACAACAAAAAAAAAGAACGGAGAAAGAGGGAAAGCAGCTGGAATTGTTAAAAAATTTAGCTAAAAAATAAAAAGAAAGAGATTAGAATCTCACCGGAAACAGGGTGTGGTTTTTTTTTTGATTTGCTATTCCGCCTCTCTCTATTCTGTCATCGACGTCGGTGACGGTTATTTTTTTTATTCGTGTGCTTTTCTTTTTATTATTACTTCTCTTTTTTTCTCTTTGTTGTGATGTGGTTTGTCATTCCACAAAAGAGGGGGATAGCAAATGACAAACTTTTGTACTAAGAAAAAATCTTTAACTCCAAATTAGATGTAAAAAGGGTCACATCGGGAAAAACACGGACGACGATGCGTTCTGTCATGTTTTCACACGCTGCGGGAAAAGCCCAATGATAAGAAAGAAAAAAAAGCCCCTTTGGGCTCTTGAGGGCTAATTCGGAGACCCTAGCACAGACCTCTTGCTGTGCATGTTTTTATCTTTGTCGACTTCTCCTTCCCTTTTTCTTTCGTGCTTGTTTGCTAGCGTTTTATGCGGCTCGAAAATCAGTAGTAACCCCTAGCACGAAAAAGAAGGTGATGAATGGCTTCGGCACTGCTCTCATTAACGACTTATCATCCCTCGGGGACTTTAAGCGCCGCGGTCGATATTTCTTTTTTTTTTTGCGTGAGATTTTACGACGAGCGACGAAGACATTCCATTTGATTTTTGTTTGAAATTTGATATCGACTTGAAAATTGTGACGTCATTGAAGGGCTTCTGTTCGAATGTGTCTATAAAGGCCAGCGGGGGGGGAGTCAAACAAATTTTTGTTTGATTATCGAAAAACAAGAAGCGATGATTTCATGACCTCGTTATAAAGCCCTAACGTAACACGATTTGCGGTCGTGTGTGTATATATATAGATGGAAGACGTGGTGTGGGTGAGTTGGGAGGAAAGACGGGGCGAGTTGAGAAAGGCATGTGACATGATGATGATCCAGGGCGGCGGCGTCGGCGGCGGCTCCTAATGGGCACTCCCGCAACATCAAACCGATGGCATTCGTCACAAGTTTGGCGGTGGCGTTTGGACGATGGCAAACAAACGATCCGCTCTGCCAGCGGTTTGTTTTTGATTATTTACCAGACTTCTTTTTTCTCCGGATGATGTGGCCAATTGTCCTCAACGAGAGCATAGTTTGAATACCTCTAACCAATTAGAAAAAAATCACGATCGGGTCGGTGACATTTCGGATGATTTAACAGAACAAAAAATAAAATTAGGGAAACGAACGTTCAAAACAGGAAGCCAAATGCCATCATGGTCGTAAATGATTTGAAGGCCTTGAGCGGTCCAGCGCTGCGGGACTGGCGCCATGTTTGAATATCGCGGCTTGTGTTCCAGTACTATAGATCTTTTTTTTTTCTTCTTTTTGAAGTCATCGCCTTCTTTTCTGTACCTCTTACTCATTACGCGCTTCATATCAAATCAAGTTCTTCAATTTCATTTTTTTTCCCTCTTCTTCCACTTCGATTCCCGCTCTTGCCCGGCAGCCAAAAAGTTCTATTTCAAGGCCGGCAGCCCGAGACGACAAACGCAGAAGGAGGAAAAAAGAGAGAGAGATGGATGTTTGACGTTTCATCATCCATCATCTCTCCAGCTGTCTTTCTATCTCTTTTTTCTTTTTATCTCTCTCTCTCTCTCTCTCTCTCTTTTTACCTTATTTATATCCACATGTGTTTCGTTTCTTCCTCTTTTTTAATGTCGGAAGAGATTTCACTATCGTCATAACGCTTGAAACACACAGACACCTCTTAAAAATAAAATAAAAAGACCAGTAGTTTAAATATGGGACATATAAAGTATAACATCTTTTGAAATGTCGGTGGCAGGAGAAAATTTAAAAATAATGCGAAGTTAAAAAAAAAAAGAACCCGCAAAAATAGAAAAAAAAAAAAAAGAAAGTGGCCCGCAGTCACGCTCTGTGGAACTGTTTCCATTTCTCATTCGTATACGTTCAATTTTTTTCATGGTGTCTTTCATCTACCAGAGATTTATCCATTTTTTTTTCTCCCCCCTCTCTATCTCACATCTATGTAATGTGGGGCAGATATAATAATAATAATAAAAATAGAAAAAAAAAAGAATAGACAGCGGCCATATCCCCTTCACTGACTAGTGTGCCGCTCCAGTCAACTCATTGATCAAACTCTCTCGTTGACGCCTGGTCGCTTGATCTCACGCTTCAATGGTTTTTTTCTTAGATATATACTACATACTTTTTTTTTATGATCAGCGTCGAGTTGTGAAACGGACGGACGTGTAATTTAGAATGAGACAACGCTGTAATTATCGCTGCAAAATAACTGACATTCGTATCCTTCAATTTTTTTTTTTCTTTCTTTTTTTTATTTATTTTAATTCAGGAAAAGAAACGGGGGGATCGTCAGTAGCGACCAAGACGGAAGAGAGCGCCGTTACCGAGGAGCGCATCGCCCACATCCTGCACGAAGCTAGCGCCGCTCTACGGGCGCAACAAGTCGACGATTCGGGTAGTGACGAGAGCAAACCGCCCAGCCAAACACAGGTAAATAACATGGTATCATGTCAATAATTTTAAGAGACCCACTTTTAAGGCATGGCCCATTAAAGAATTTTGGAAGTTGACAAACAAGTCGGATCCGATATTTAAAAAAGAAACCGAAAACAAAAGAGAAGTCTCGATTTGTGTCGAGTTCTTTCTTTTTGAAAAGAAACTGGCCGGCTAGTGTATATTTAGTGTATAGCCCCCTATAGCGTTTTTTTTGGAGAACATCTGCTTGTTGCACAGCGCAATAGAGAAGAAGAGAAAATATATAGAATGCTTGTTACATATATTAGATGGACGCCCGAGAGTGTGGGCGGGGGCGCTCGGCTCGTTTCGGCCACCGCGAAAGAAAACGAGCACGTCGGGACATTAAATGGACCGTTTCGCTCGTTGCGCCAGCCTTTTGCCCGCACCCTCCCTCGCATTCAAAATGAAATATTTCGTTGGCGAGTGTAGCACATCCCCTTTAACTAAAAAAAAAAAATGAGCTCAAACGCGAACAGCTTGTTCTCAATTCGAAAACAATTTTTTGTGTGTGTGTGTGTTTGGCGTCTATCGTATATATTATGGATATTTCCAGATGGCTATTCAAATAGCTTTGTTGATAGCGTGTTATGTCGATGACGTCTATCCATATGTGTGTGTGTGTAATCGAGTCTGTTTTGTTATTATTTTTCCTAACACATTTTTTTGTATTTATTTGATTTCCGGTAGACTCCATCACCCGGACCGAAAGTGGAACCGATCTGCCCATCGGCTGGAGCCAATGCCACATCGACGTCTAGTGCCACTACCACCACTACCACCCCCACCTCTTCGTCTAGCCATCACCACCACAACAACAACAACAACAATAGTAGTAATCTGTTGTTGCAACAACAACAACAACAGCAGCAGCAGCAACGTCGAGGACGCAAACCCGATCACGACGACATCTCTCAGGAGCAAGTGCTGCGCATCTATCACGACGAACTGGCCAAAATGATGTCGGGGGGATCGTCGGCCGCTTTCAATCCGGCCGCTTTCAATCCGGCCCACCTATCCGGCTTATCCGCCCTGGCAGCCGGATCCGGTTCCAGAGCCATGGCCTCCAATCTGCGCGATTACAATAGGTACGTGCTTTATGGCAATACAGGGTAGAAGGGCCAAACCTAATTTGCATTAAGCAAAGTGAAAAAAGAATAGGGGAATAGATGAAATGCCTAGTACAGAGAAATGATTATGCAAAACAGCGCTGGTGTGACCAGAGTGATTTACAATGGGCCGAACATTCGTGTCGCCCGATCGTTCATCACTTTGGCGTCCATTTCAAGCGAATGACAGTTTAAAACCAAAACAAAAAATAGAAAACTAGGAGAAAGAGAGAGACTCTGCTTTCGAGTCATTTCTTTTTCTTAATGGCGCAACAAGCAACACGCTTCAGCGCTCTCTCTTTCAATTCTCGCTTATCGTTTTTTATTTGTTCTTGTTCATCCGCCGACGGCCGTTTCGTACCGTGCGATTTCAACAAAAAAAAATAAAACACGACATTCTTAATGTACACACAGCCCGTTCGACTCTGAAAATAGAAGTGTCTCAGCGATGGATATATCCCGAACGATTGGGCATTTTCATTTTCGAGACACAACAAAACAAAAGAGAAAGAAGTGGTGACTGACCGAACTTGTTGTGTTTTGCGTGTTGTTTTTAGATCGTACACTAGCGCGCTCTTTGAGCGGACGCCCGAAGAGATCCGCATGGCTCTCGATGTTTACCAACAGGAGCTCAACCGGTTGATGCAGCCGCCGACGTCGTCGAACGCCAATGCGACATCGACGACGACAGCGACACCCACCACGGCGGCAAGCGCCGGACATTTGACGTCGACGCCCGTCGGCAGCGCCGGAAGTCAACATCAATCGACGACGGCAATGAGCGGACACGTGAGCAATGGTTTCCCTCAAGACCTGTCGCTTCCCAAGAGCAGCGCCACGGGCGCCGGAAGCGTGCGGAGCGACGAGGAAAGCTCGGAGCGGGACGCGGGCAAAATGAGATCAGCTGTGAGCTCGGCAGCCAACAGCAAACTCACGCCGGGCGAAAATGGCGAGCGGAGTAAGAGCGTGGCCGGAGAGACGGGCAGTTTGGCGCACGGTCCGTCGAAATCGGCGGACAATGCGATGGGTCTCTACATGCCTCATTCGTTGCACAACATTCTGCGGCCGTCTTCCAGCTTGTCGCCGGACGAATCCAACACGGCGACGACAATGGCCGCCGGAAGTGGCGCTGCGGCCGGTGGTGGTGCAACGGCCGGCAATGGCGGCGTGGCCTCGCCGCTGCAGCGCATCGCGTCCATCACCAACTCGTTGATGTCGCAGCCGGCCAATCCCACGCTGCCGCAGGTGACGCAACGGCCCATGAAAGCCATCTTGCCTCCCATCACTCAGCAACAGTTTGACACCTACCAGAACCTCAACACGGAGGACATCGTCAAGAAGGTAAACATTATCTACCTTCATCATTTCGCCATTTTCTCTCTATCCTTAACATCCGGCGCATTCTCATTTACAACCCCACCTCCCCCCCTCTCTCTAAGATTTCCCAAAACAGACATTACACAATTGCGTGCATACGCACGAAATTAAATTTTAGCTTTCGGGCATTCCCCCTCGTTTAACCCGAATATGAGTTTTAGCCAATCAATAAACTCATTAAAGATCCCCCACCGAGTATATAGGATAAGGGGAAGGGGGTAGATGCAGTCTCTGTTGAGTATGCCAAGATTATCAGCGTGCTCGCGCTAAAATTGTGACGTCTTGATTCGCCCGGAACGTTTTGTCTGCATTGTTTCGGGTGGGTATCGCAGAGAGATAAACTTTGAGTAGCGGTGGTTTGGGTAGCGGTATGAGGGAAGCGTAACGCCATTACACAATGGCAGGTACTGTTTTTTTTTGTTGCTATTTTTGGGGTTGATGTATAGTTTACAGTGCTGCTCGTCTTCTGAAACGCACAATAGCTCCAGCAACGGTTACCTTCTTTTCAGTTTTTTTAAACAAATAATGTTGGCTTTTGTTTCGCTTACCTGCCCCCCCCCCTCCCTTATAGCGCCAAATTCGCCCGTTGGCGTACGCGGGAGTCGGGTGAATGCGTGAACAGAACGCGGCGACGTCTATTGTCTCTTTCTGGCCGTAGCTAATTGAAAATACCTGGAAGGAGTTTTTGAGTTTAAACTCAAAACTCGCGGGTTCCCCCTTCCATCTAACCGACCTCCTACCGGCGTGCATTCAAGGAAACCTTGTGACTTGTTGTTGTTGTTGTTGTTGCTTACACCGTGAACGAACACCACCCCCTCAACCCTTCTGTCTGTTGCGAGTTTTGTGTGTGCAAATAGGCGAGTCACGATTATGCAGTCTGCATTCTCTATTCTACTCCCGGGTGCCCCCACTTTGCCCTCCCGCTTCCCATTCTTTCGGGCGGGATCAATTGTTCCCTGCAAGTTAAAAAGAGAAATAACCGTTCCAAAAAATAACTCTCAATGAACTGCATTTTGCACCTGCTATTCTCCTTTCTCCGCCTTCACTTTCACTTCTTCGGGACACAACGTTTGCGTATAATTTAGCTATTTCAATACCGACGGATGAATTGCATCCGCACACAATAGTAGGAGGGGGGGGGGGGGGAGCAATACTGTGGGCTTCCTTAGAATTTGCAAAATTGATTTTCAAATCTAATTTTTTTTTTTTTAAATATTTGCCCATTGTTTAGGTGAAAGAACAGCTGAGCCAGTATTCTATTAGCCAGCGATTGTTTGGCGAGTCGGTGCTGGGCCTCTCTCAGGGATCCGTGTCGGACCTGCTGGCCAGGCCTAAACCGTGGCACATGCTGACTCAGAAAGGCCGCGAACCGTTCATCCGGATGAAGATCTTTTTGGAAGACGAGAACGCCGTCCACAAGTTGGTGGCGTCTCAGTACAAAATCGCGCCGGAGAAACTGATGCGGACGGGCGGCTATTCCGGATCATCACGTAAGTTTCCACTTTTTCCCCGTCCATTCATACTCGGAATTTCCTGTTGAACACATCCTGATCGTTTCATTCATAACAGAATCAGCTTTGAAGAACACGGTGGCCAAGATGATGACACCCACATCAATGCCGGCCACGTCGCCGGCCATGTCGGTCGGAGGCAATTCAACTGGCGGTATGGATTTATCGCCAAACAGCCTCGCCCATTCGGCCATGGCTCTTCACGGCCTCAGGGGTCCCGCCAGCGCCCTCGCGTCGCTGACACACGGAACTGGAATGGATTTGAATTCGTCTCTTTCCGGACGGACGAGTCCCATCCCGACTGGTTTGACTTATGGAGCCACGTTGGCCCATTTCATGTCTGCCCAGTCGAGCCTCAATCAGCGCAACCTCGCGTCCCATATGGCCCAACAACATCAGCATCAGCAACAACTCCACCAATCTCCAGTTCTGGTCAAGAGCGAAAAGAATTCCGGCTCTGCTTCCGTCAGCAAATCATTGTCCGGCACACAGCTGGGCGGCCATAACAACAACACGACTAGCAACGGCATGACGCCCAGCCCGATGGACGACAATTCGACCCCATCAGCCGGCCATGGTTTATCCGGATCAGGAATCCCTACCTTGGCTTATTCTCTTCCGGCGCACAGCGTCTACGAGCTGGCGGCCTTGACGCAAGAGCTGGACACCCAAGGCATGACGACCAAGATCAAAGAAGTCCTGCTGGCCAATAATATTGGGCAAAAGGTACATTTCCATTGACACTACATCCTTTCTCCTTGTCTCCCTGCGATCAAATCAATGGCACATCATTTTTTAAAGCCAATTATTCATTCAAATTTAAATTGTTTTCTGTAGATCTTTGGTGAGGCTGTGCTGGGCTTGTCGCAGGGCTCCGTCTCGGAATTGCTGTCCAAGCCGAAACCGTGGCACATGTTGAGCATCAAGGGCCGAGAGCCGTTCATCCGCATGCAACTGTGGCTGAGCGATCCGCGCAGTATCGAACACATCCAGCGGTTAAAGACGGAGCGAAGGGAAGCGGGCAAACGCCGACGCGATCTGGGTTTCCCGATGAGCGCCGCCGATACGGCCGGACCAAATTCCAACGCGTCCAGCAACACGAATTCGTTCATGGGCGGCGATAATTCGAGCAACGATGGCTCGATGGGCGGAAGCCCGTCTCCTTACAGCGGCAATGCGAGCCACCATCAAGCGACGTCGTTGACGACGGGCGCTGGCGCTTCGCTGTCCTCTTCGTCGCCGTCGCCGGCCAAGAAGCAGCGCATACTCTTCTCTGACCAGCAGAAGGAGGCGCTCAAGTTGGCCTTCAGCTTAGACCCGTACCCGAGCACGTCGGTCATGGAATTCTTGGGTCAGGAGCTCAACCTGTCGACGCGGACCATCACCAACTGGTTCCACAACCACCGCATGCGCCTCAAGCAACAGCAGTCGAACGCTGTCGATTGCCCAGCCAAGGAGGAGATCTCGTCATCGGCCTCGCCGGCCGCCATGGCCAACGGTGGCCGTGAAAGTTCGGGCCAGATTGATCCCATGCACTTCCGGCTGCTCTTCCATCAGCGTCTGTTTGAAATGCAAGTGGCTGCGGGCGAGGACGCTTCGGGCCACCACGCCGCCACAGGTGGTAGCGGTAGCGGTGGCCACCACCCTGGCGCCGGCGCCGGTGGTATCAATTTACCCGCCTCATTGGCCGGTCTGCCGCCTCAGTTGGCCGGCAATTTGAACATGATGGCGTCGCTCGGCATGCCCTACCCGTTCTACGCCACTGGCATGTTGTCGCAATTTTGTATGGGCCTGGGCAACCCGTCGCCGGACATGGCGCCCGGCGCCGAGGGACTCGATTTGACGCTGGCCAGGCAACGCGTGGCGGCCCTCGCTCAGAGCGATTCGGAGGCCGAAGAGAGCGATTGCGAATCAGACACATCCAGCCGGACGGGACCGACGACAACGCACAGACGTGACGGTCGAGCGCCCGCCAAGATGGCCAGCCCATTAATGACGGCCATGGCTTCGGCCAAGACGACGGGTGGCAATCACCTGAGCATGTCGTCTCAGGAGGAACCGGCCGCCCAGGCGGCCAGATCATCTCGCCGCAGCCGCAAGCCGGCCGCCCCCCAATGGGTCAATCCGCACTGGCAGCAGAATTCGGCCACGCGGGAACGCGATCGTTTAGAATCGGAAGACGGGCGTGACAGTAGCGAAGAGCGTGACAAGAAGAAAGCCAAACTGTTGTCGTCCCGCTTCCATCACAGTGTCGATGCCAATTTGAATAACTTCGTCGAGACGGACGCTAAGACGGCCGGCGGCCGGAGTTCGGCCGAGGACGACAAATACGACAACGACGAGGACGAAGACGACGAGGAAGACGAGCCGGCCAGCAACAAATTCAACCATCGGCACGTGAGCCCGTCTCGTCGTTCCTCACCTTCCCCATCGCCCTCCTCCGATGAGGACAAGATGGACGACGAGTCGGAAGCCAAAGACGATGATAACAACGAACATTCTTAACCCTGCCCCCCCCCCCTCCCCACATCTCAATGGCGAGGCACTTTCGGGTGTGTGGTGGTTAGTGTGCGTGTCTGTGTTTAGTGAAGCGATGGCCATATCTACACAGCTAAGTTGGAAGCTGAACTTGTACGTCTAGACGTTTCTGTGCTCCATCGCCTTTTCTCATCACGCAAACTACTACTCCTCCCCCTCCCAGCTCCCTCCACTTCCTCCTTCAGTGTTTCTCTCCAGTTTTATCTAATGTGGGAAAAGAGAGAGAGAGAGAGAGAGAGAGAGAGAACAAAACGGTACAACACAGCCGAAATGGGGGTTTTGTTTTTTTCAAAAACATTTTTTCGTTTTTAAATAATTTATATTTAATGATAAAAAAGAAAAAGATAAATCATTGTTTTTTTTAGTCAGAGCTAATTGCGCTCTCAAAACAGATGAGGAGACAAAAATCGATATGCGCGGACCGAAATGCATGCGTGTGTGTATGCCTGTTTGTTATTATTATTATAAATATGGATTATTATATAATTAAGTTGTTTGGTAGGCATTTTTGCGGGGCGGGATTTTTTCTTCTTTTGTGACGTGTGTGATAAATGGCGATGATTTTTTTTTTAAGCCGAACGCAGGTCTCGTCAAAGTGCCACCGGTCAGAACGGACGGACGGGCTGCTGAAATTTTTAAAAAATGTAACAAGTAAAAATGGGGAGGACAAAGTTAATTAACCAACAGCAAGAGCTACGTTCGTTATTTAGCCACCCGAATTTATTCAAAGAATGAAAAACAAAAGCAAAAAAAAAAAGATACGTACGCTGTTATCTAGGATGAGCAATTTCCTTTGTCTTTCTCCCCTTAACGTCTATCAAATCTCCCAGATCCTCTTTTGTTTTTTTTTAGGGGGGGGGGGGGGATGCGTGACATTTGCTTCGTGTTAACGTTCGTTACCAGTTCCTCTTCTTATGACGCCAGTCCTTTTCTTTTTTTTTTTTTTTTACTCGGTTGCTCCCGTTCCATTCGTTTGTAGTCGACACCAACTACACACACCCATCCGGTGTAGGGGCACATAAAAAAAAAAAAAAGTTTTGTCGCCCGCCTATTTTGCATTGATTGGGGTGAGGGGGAAAACAAAAGTAAGAGCTCGCATGCGTGCGCTTGTTTATGTTTCATTCCCTTTTTGTTTGTTTTTTTCGCTGGGATTTTCTTATTAACCAATTAAATTATTTGAGAAAAGATAAGGGAAAAAAAAAGTTAAAGAAAAATGCGGGACACAGAAGTTTCTTGTACTCATCCGAACTCCAAAGATGTTGTCTTTTTTTTCGTTTTTGCTCCCGATTTTTTTTACTTGTTTAGATGTTACGTGAAGAGGATTAGTTTTTCTTTTACGTCTTCCTCAATTCGTAACGAGGAAAAAGACGGAAGAGCAGCTTTCCATTTGATTTTTTTTATTATTTTTCCCGCTTCTTAATCCGTTCTGACCTCCAATGTTTTTGTTTTTTATTATTTTTACAAAATTGATGAAATCGCGAAGGTCTCTAAATCGTAACAATGGCCCAGTGAAGTGCGTGTGTGTGTGTTTACAGTTTATCTTTTCTTAATTACATTTGCGATGGATTTTCTTTTGTCTAACCCATTACAGTAGGAAATGGGAGGAGATGAGAAACGAAACTCTTAAAAAAAAAACAAAAATCGAAAAAAAAAAAGTTTAAAGTTAAAAAAATAACTTGTCCGGTATTAAATCTCTCGGTTCGTTTGTTGGTTTTTTTCGGCTTTCGTGCCGAGAAAGAGCTGTAATTTTCTCGCTTCTCTTTTGCTATTATCGTCTGTTTAATGGTTTCATTACCGCGCAGGTGAAAATGATTTTTCGTTATTCATTTTGTTTACGTTCTCCATTATAACCGTGTGCATGTTGGTCTAGCGCGCCATAAGGATTTTTGTCTCATTCTTTTACCAGAGAGATGAATGATTTAAAAAAAAAAACTGTAGTAGAAGTTTAAAACAAACAAAACAATTAGCATACCCAGATAGAGCGGAGAAAAGACATTTTGTCGATGTAAATAGATGATTTTTTATTGTCACAGGCCATCCCCGATATATATTTATACATATATCCGGTCCCATCCCAAACAAATCTGCCCTTTTCCCCTACCCATTTTTTAACCTCAATTATTTTTGAAAATCGGGCTGGGATGCGGATGTAACATTGGGTGGCAGAGTATTAATGATTTTCGGCTGTGTGCGTTCGTTTTTCTCCTCTTCACGCAAACCGCCCCTCGAAATATTTTTCTCCTTTATTCTGCCCATATCTCTGCCCCGACGATTGTAACTATATATTTTTCTGACTTATCACAATTTGATGTAATCTTCCTCGTATGCCAGAGCGTATTTTGGAGGAAAGGTTGTTGATTTCGAAGGAAATCAGTTTTTGTTTTTTTAATTTTTCGCCGTTTCGTCTTTCTCCCCCGTGGGCCTCCTCGTCTAATGTTCGTTCAAGTATTCGTGCGTGATGCCCAGCCTCTGTGTGCGTGTGTGCGTTCTATAATATAGAAACAAAAGAAAATCGTCGTTTTTTTTTTCCTTAGGTATTCCTCGTGCAACATAGATAGAGTAAAGGCTACAAGAAAGACAACCGAATGTTGTCTGTGTGTGTGTGTGTGTGTGTTCTCTCTTTTTTGATTCATTCGCCTGCAAATAAGTGGCGAATTCGTGTGTGATGCCATGGCCAATCCCCGTGATGAGTTCATCCAATACTTCTACGGTCTCTCTCTCTCTCTCTTTTTCTACAAGCCCATTCTTCTTGCTCGTTCCTTGCTCGCAACGCACGTTTGCCACTCGCTAATCGAATCCCGCACACAGGAAACACACATGTAAAATCCCTCCCGATTTCCCCCCCCCTATTTTCTTTTCCCTGTCTGTCACGAGATTATGCATTGTGGTTCGTATAACCTGCGAGTCTTTTGATGAAACAGCGCTAGCAAAGAAAACTAAAACAAATACCAGTGTTGGGTTTTCCTTCTTTTGCTTATTGCGTGAATTTTGGCTGCCCGGCAGGTCTCTTTTCTTTTCAATGTTTTCATTCATTCTTGTCCCCCCTTCTAATTTTTTTTTCCATTTCGTGTTTGTCGTTTCACGATGACGCAATGAAAAAAACCAACCAAAATCTTCCAAATTCCATATAACAAAGTAGAAGAAAAAATGGAAGAAAAAAGAAATTGTGTGTTTTTTGTACATAAAAATTCAATTCATTTGAATTGGGAAGTAACAGACGGGCATTTAAAAACAAAGGCGCAAAACAAAAACTAGACGGGATTTGATTCTGTTTCTTATTTTGAAACAACTTTTTACCTTTTGATTGAGTTTCTCTGTCCCCTCTTATTCCAATCTTCTCAGCACACGGACTGACTGCCCCCTTGTGTTTCTATCACATAATCGTTTTCTGTTCTTTCGTCCAGAAAGCACACAGAATTTGAATGGAAGACAACACAAACAAAACACACACAACAAAAAAACCGAAGATGTGTTCTCGTAAACGAACCATCCCATCTGTATAATCTCGTTTTTCCATGGCCTTATATATAAAATTTTCTTTGACAAAACACAAAAAGGAAATCTTTTTATTTTCTGTCCTCCCTTTTTTAAAAAATTTCTTATTCTTCTTTTCCCTCTTATTTCCATCTTTTTAACTTGTTCTTTCATCTCTTCTCTCTCTCTTGTCTGTTTCTCTTGACTCTCCACCTCCTCCAGTGTATATGTATGTTTTGTCACCTTGTTTGTTCAATCGTGTGTCGATTCCCCCCTCTCTCTCCTCGCCACTGGCCCTGTTGTCTTCTTTCCCGTTTTCCTCCGGGAAAGAAAAAAAGGAGGAAGTTACAGAAAAAAACGATTTCTGTTCTTCGATTTTTTTTTTTGAAAGGGGGCCATCCCCACCCACGACCTCTCTCCAATATCTTGTTCGATTTCTGAAACTTATTGATTGACATTTTTTTTTGATCGCGTTTTTGATTTTCCTTGGATATTTCAATCATTACACTTGTTCCATACGCTGACACGTTCGTTTCATTTCACGCTCTTCTTCCTTGACTAACCTGGCCGTAGATATTAAGCGCACCTAACCCATAATGTCGTTTATGATGTTGTATTTAATTTCTGTATTCAATAAAACGTTCTTTTTTTTTCTATGCAGGCAAAACAGGACAGCTGTCGGCCGAGAATGTCAGCCTTCAATCCGAGGTGAAATCGCAACGGGAACTGATCGAGCAGCTCGAATCGGATGTGAGCAGCCTTCAACATCTGTCGACCGTGAATCGCGGTGAAGCCGAGGTACGCCATAGTTCCGCTTTTATTCTAATTCGCATCAATTCTGTTGTTTTATCCGATTTCCGCTCGCTAATAGTAGGGCTTGTATGTGAAGATTTGCCATATCGACATAGTTCCCTTTGATCAAATGCTTAGGATGGGTGGGGCGGGGGGGATTACACTGACACCCCGCTCTCTAAAGGCTCAAAGTGGAGAGTCGGTTATTGATAGATTGAGTCGAAAATGATTGCACTACTTGCGCGGGACATTTAAAGTTTCCTCATTCTCAACTCTCGTTTGGCTCCCTTTCTCTATCAATATCACTCCAGCCGTCTCCTATCAACTCCCAAGTGTCGTGTAACTTGATCGCTCCGCTGATGGCCTTCTCTATAGCGCCATCCTCGACAGCCATCATGCAACGCCCTGTCAAAATTCGATCCGTAGGCATAAATTAACGCAGACGGGGCCGTCAGGTATATATATGTGTGTACTTGTACCATATAAACTCGATGGCTCCCCTTCTTTTTCACCATTTTCTCCTTTCCCCTCAATTGCATCGATCGCGGACCCGCCACGGACCTGTTCCATGTCATCCACCATTTTTTTTTTTCCTTTGGGGAGATGAGGCAAAGAAGAAAAATGGTGTTTCAATGTATGAACGGATCTTTTTTTTTTTTCCGTCCACATTTAAAATGTGATGAGAAGCGACTCGCGATCGGGATCATCGTCGTGCCGCTATTGCGTTCGAGTCAGTCAGTCATAACGCCGACGATCCGTAATGGAAGAAAACATTTCATAACGAGATAGAGGGGAGGTATAAGAGGTTGAGCTGATGCTTTGAACCGGAGGTGATGTGCCGTTCGTGACAGAATCGACTTAACGAAGTGCCAAGAGAGCGAGTTCTGATTGTGATAGACAGGACCCAACAGAACGGAACTCTACGATTGATGACATTTCACTAAAAGGCGGGCGGGAAGTTCAACCCCGAACGAGTCCCCGGGTTTCTTTAATTTAAAAAAAAATTTTTTTTTTCCAGCTGACTCGGGTCAAGGCAAATAAAGGAGATTAGCTCCGGGGCCTCAGTGCCGCATGGATGCTTTCTCGCATCAAAACGGCGGCATCTTAGGGCTTTATTGAAATGATTTCTTGATGAATTTTTGTGTAAATGCGCCATCGATTCGATGTCGGTGCGGGACTTTCCTCTTTTCACTTCTTACATAATCCAACATGTCTCTCTCTAGTCAATGGTTCCTTTTCTTTTGTCGATTTCATTCCATACACTCGAAAAGTGGTATCGAACGTTTTGAATTAAGAAGCAGTTTCTTTTCAATCTGATGAGGATTTTTATTTTTTGGTTTTTCTTTGCGAGAAAGTCGCACCATGGCCGCTACGATCACCAAGTTTATTTCGCTTAGTGGGGAGTTTGGGAAGTCAGCATCCCGTGCATATTTATAGGAAGAGGAACTCGGGACGGGCGATGATTCGCTAGGATTCGAAACACATCCGAACTGGAGGCAAACGACACAAGAAAACAGGAAAAACATTCTTTTCTAAGCAACTGGATTTTCGATCGGATCATGATAGTTTTTCTTTTTTCTTTTTGATGTACGTTAGTGGATAATAGAGAATGCCGCCAGAATATAGACACAGAGAGAAAGAGGAAGTTTGAGAGAACGAAATAAGAAAAATCAATAACTATACTTTTGATTCGTATTCGGATAAATGTATGTATATTTACGATATATACTCTATAGTTTATAGAGCTATAGATACACGTATCCGCCATCGATATATACAGAGGCTAAAGCGCGTGCCTTCTTTTTGCTGTTCTCTCGTTCCTCTTTTTCATTCTATATTCCCTCATCCGGGGTAGCTCTATGTGTTTGCTCATGGGAATCAGCCGGGTTTCAATTATTTAAATGTGGTTATCCTTACTTATGCAAAACGATCCAACTTCAAAAGGCAGCTTCCTGTCGGGGAGTTTCTTTTTTTTTTTTTTTTTTCGTTCTTCCTATTCTTTTTTTTTTTTCTCGGCTTATATTTCTTTTATTCTTTCCAATTTTTTCGATAGATGTATACTATTTTTTTTTTTCTCTTCCAGTTTTTTTTTTTTTGGTTTGTTGCATCAGTCTTCTGGCTGTGCAGTACATACATCCGTACAAAGGATACATACCGCAGGGTTTCGATAACATATACAAATACTGTAAACAGTATGTACCCCACTGCCCAGAGTCCTCCTCACGCCCCCTTTAAAATCTATGAAGTTATATCTATATATTTAATGCGGAAAGGCAGCGCCTGCTTTTTTTTTTCTGGGGGAGTTAAAAAGAAAACTGGACTGCACTCGTATAGCTGACACGCGCGAGCTCATACTCGTCAATAAATCAGGATGTTCAGAACCTATCTTCAAAGTATATGCACTGCCAGAGCAAACCGAGTTACCGCCGCCAGTGAAAACCATTCCGCGGATGCCGTCGGTCTGTTACAGCGCTCAGCTCCCGCCCGTCCTCATTCCTTCAATTCGCTCAGCCCTGCCACCCATCACTTGCGTTCTCCTACACCCGGCCACCACTTTTCGTACAGAAATATATACGTACCCACTCTTTGGCCTGCCTCCTATAGCTGCAGCCCACTCCCGACAGCAATGCAATTATGTAAAATTTTAAGTCTCCTTGAATGTGATGCTACTGCCGCGCGTCTGGTTGGCTGCGCCCGCTGCCTCTATTCGTTCATCGCCACGGCCGCTACAGAAACTTACCGACTCCGCGTGACCACTTAGAACGAATGTTCTTAATCACGGATATAGCATGGCAAGTTCTATTTAAAAGGAGGAGAAACAAAAAATAGGGGAGAGAGGGGAGCGAGCTCGGGGAGCAAGGGGGAACTGGTGGTGGTGGCATGTAATTACATTTGGACGATAATCATCCGACATGTGGGTGCAAATTTCGACGCCAACAGCCAGTGGATTTCAACGTTTATTGGAGCTTGTGATGCGACACGTATGAATTCCTCTTGCGCAATGATGACGACCGACTCCTCCTCGTTCTGTACAAACCAGCTGTACAGCATGGATTGATTGCAATGGCCGCGTCAATTGGACGAGAGCACAGGACATCCTGCCGCTGCGTATGCCAGGCTTGATTGGTCATTTTTATATGAAAGAGAAAAAGATCGCACTCGGACATAAGTTTTTTTTTTTTTACATTTGGGTAATCACATCTTGTCGTTTCAATTCAGTACTTTCATAAATCCATGCAGGAATATGAGAGAAGACGGCGAGCGCGGGCAGGGAGAATCGGATCCGGCGCCCGCTACGCCATTTGCTTCCGTTAATGAAGGTCGTAAAAAGAAATAGAACTCCCCGGGATTTTATTAGCGTCACCGTATTTGGTTAACTAGACCCATAAATTGAGTTTGCGAATAATAACGTTATGGAATCGGTTTAGGGAGAAGTGAAATATGCATCTTGTTCTACTCCGTTAATATTCATAAACGCAATGATTTGATTTGTTTGAAACCATTGCAGGGCCAAGCGAATGCCAATGATTGGGTAGCTGAAGCTGTCAAGGATGTTAACATGTTGGGCAGAAGCTCTTCGGCCGGGATGTCACCGGTCTCCGGTGGATTGCACAGCGACTCGGAAACAGCCGTTACTTTGCTTCCAATCTTGCAGGCTCAACGTGAAAGATTCAGGTAATGGAGTTCGAATCTCAATCAATACTTAAAGCTTTCAGCTTCAACGTGTTCGACTTCATCGATCGACATTAAAATATGCATTTCTATCATTTATCCGGAAAGGCAACGCAACCAAGAATTAGAGGCGCAAAATCTGGAACAACAGCAGCAGATGGCGATACTGCACAGTGAGGTCGAACGTCTTCGCACCGATAATGTGGCACTTTATGAGAAAGTTCGCTTCCTCCAAAGCTATTCCGGTCAGGTACGTGCATTTCCTTAAAAAAAAACGTGATAGATTTTACCTGTGTTATTATTATTTTTCACGCACATTTTCTATTTTGCCTTGTGTTTATAGCGTGCTACCAAGAATACCGGTATTGGAATAAGTTCCGAAACAGAGGAACTCTACGAACGCCAATACGAGGACCGTCTGGATCCGTTCGCCTCGTTCTCTCGTAGAGAACGTCAACGTAAATTGGCTCAACTGGGCCCATTTGAGCGCATCACTTACTCGATGGTACGTGAAATATACAGCAAGCATCGAATTCCCAAACGTTCGACAAATAACGAGAAATTGACTCCCATCGTGGCTCTCTAGCCCCCTCTCTTTTAGCCTTTTCGATTCTTTTTTCTCTTTTTTTTAAAAAGTAATTCTCTATCGACGATTTACAGGGACAAATGATCCTATCAAGTCGCGCAGCTCGCACCGCTGGTGTCATCTACTTTTCCGTTCTACATCTGCTCGTCTTTCTCGTACTGTACCGTCTGGCCTACACGGAAACCTGTCACAGGGATATGGCTGCCGAGTGTGCTCAAAAGTAGCGCTAATCAATAATATATCAATGTCAATTAACGTTTACTTATTGTTTTTCTTCGAATTTTTCTCCTAGGTATGATGATCATATGCTAGAAGCGCATGGTTTACACAATTGAAAACGAAGACGCAACACTTCTAAAACACAGGGCGATGAAAAAATCGCTGTTATTATACTTTTTCTTTTCATTCATTTTACGCTAATGTGTTCAGCAATTGCGCTGCAACGGTGAAGGAAATATATAATCTTTTTGGTGAACGAAGCAAAAGAAACAAACGATGACATTTTACAAGTTCGTTGGGCGCTTGATTTTTAATGTCACGTTAAATTTTGTCCTGAAATTTGATTAATCTCTACTTTTTATAACTTAATTCAAAGGTGGGGCTCTAAACAAAACCGTAGTTTTTCTGTAAATAATTTGGTATTTTATTAAAATGCAATCAAAGTGGTTTTACGGTGCTCATACGACTAAAAGTCTTAACTTCATTCGAAGTAATAGATGTCGGCTACTTCATTTGATGAGTATGTATTCTACGTAGATCAATAATGTTAAATGATATATTATTTTATCTTCACCCATACAATATTAATTCAAATGTACCTGGGTTTTCTTCTACATACAAGCAAGAATAGGTTATCAGGATTTGTAAGAATTACGGCCTAACGGTAGTGGACCGGCATCGTAAGTCAAATGATGAAGGTTCAAGTCTTCCCGGCGAAAAAAATTCAGTAGAAAGATGTGTAATGCATTGATGATAATCTGTAGGATGATGTATTAATTCATGTTAGTTCACATGTAGGTACACTTCAACTTCAAATGCAAATAAGATGGCTTTTAAAAAAGGAGAAAAAATTTAAGGTAGAATATTATGATCTCATGCATTCAAAGCTCAATGGTTTAGCATCCGTGTAATATGCTAACGTCTAAGGTGCAATCCCGAATGAACGTAATAGTTACGTGATTCGGATCTTTCCAAATAAGTTTGAGTTTGAGGTGTGTAAGAGTATTGCAATTATAGGTACCACTTCAGCTGTTGAATAAGTCATATTTGCATTATCTAAATCCGAAACCAGAGCGTGAAGACAAATTCAGAGTTGAACACAGTATCGAATTCCAAGTCAAATGGAAAAAAAATCGGGTTAATTATTAGTCAAATTTTTTTCACCCAAAACTCAACTTAAAATTAAGCCCGACTTTTTCGTTTTTTTTTTTTTATTTTTTTTTTTACATAGCTCAATGGATGAGCATCGGCGTGATGTGCCGAAAATCTGAGGTTCGAATCTCGAAGAATTCAAAGATTTACAATAAATGTTACAAATTACTGGCATTTGCAACAATTGTATATTCACATCCTCCAGCGATATAGGATAAAGGAAAAAAGAATTGGATAGACGAAGTGGAAAACCAAACCAGATGAAAAGTTCAAGTTCTCAAAGTTTGAATAAGTTGAATTGTTTTTCATTTGTTTCAAAATCAATGTTCAGTGGTTCAACTAAGCCAGGGGCACCTCAATTGAACCAACACATACTTTGCTGCTGATCACAGTAGGGATATGACCCGCTACTGACTTAATACAAGTCAAAGGGAAACAGGGCAACAGAAAGTAAGAGGGCCCAGATATGCACTTCAACAGTTGTGTAAAAATACCATAACATACGATTCAATAAAGGAATGGGGAAATTTCGGTTGTTCTTCCTATTAGTATCTTATTTGGAGCACCCAGTTTCTACCTAATCCTGTGCTTATTTTTTACAAATATTATATCTAAACAAAAGATATAAACATGAAATGAGTACAAAATCCTTGTGATAACACTTCCTTAAAATGGCAAATACCTTGTCAATTGTGACAACAGCACAACAAAGAATAAAAGAATTCTGTTCAGTATCAGCATACCATTTTTTCTTACTATGTACTGTTATTTGTTGTTGTGTGACTCTGGAATGGGTGGCACGGGTAACGAAGGAGTCTGTTGAGAACATTAGTTTCAATAAAATATTTTAATTACCAGTGTCATATTCATAGAAGTGTCTAGGAGTGTAGGAGTAGCCCGAGTAGAAGTTGCCCAAGGTAGTAGGTGTTGGTATTGTGTGTTATTTGTGTTTAGGGATGGAACTATTAAGGCCGGTTATTGCTGGTACGTCTAGGGCTAGCTGCGAGACGAGAAATTCCATGGTTGTGTCTTGTGTCTCGTGTTCTGATTCCGAAAAATCTATTGCACCGTCAGACTGACGTTGCTCGTATGACCGTTATAGCTATTGCACCGTCAGGGCAATACTATAGGCTAGGGGAGCTTGAGGGGGGGGGGGGTGGGTATACCCTGACGGCGCGCTATTCACCCCTTACAGCACCGTCAGCCGCTAGGAGCGCTGCTATCTGACGGTGCGCTAAAGCTGACGGCGCGCTATTCACCCCTTACAGCACCGTCAGCCGCTTGGAGCGCTGCTATCTGACGGTGCGCTAAAGCTGACGGCGCGCTATTCACCCCTTACAGCACCGTCAGCATATAGTGTCAGCATGTAGAACAATGTTGGGCCTTCTACTGCAGCTTTGCGCATGCGCATATTCGAAAAAGACCACGCTAGTGCAATTTTGTCTGCTAAGTTATATTTCAGTCTTGTGGTTGCTAAGTGGGTGGATAATGCCTGCTTGTGTTGGTTTTTATTTGGATATTTCGTACGTGAGGTAAGTACTAAGTTAAGTTGTTATACTAAGTGTAGTTGTTATACTAAATAAAGTTTTTGCTGGCCCCCTTTTTTCGCCCGCCTACATGTTGTGTTTTGTTGGCCGGCTACATGTGGTTTTTTTTGGCCGGCTGCATTTTTGCAGGCTACATGTGGTGTTTTTTTGGCCGTCGTTTTTGCTGGCCACTTTTTTTGGCCGGCTATATGTGGTGTTTTTTTGGCCTTCGTTTTTGCTGGGCCTCTTTTTTTGGCCGTCGTTTTCGCTGGCCACTTTTTTTGGCCGGCTACATGTGGTTTTTTTTGGCCGGCTACATGTGGTGTTTTTTGGCCGGCTACATGTGGTGTTTTTTTGGCCGTCGTTTTTGCTGGGCCCCTTTTTTTGGCCGTCGTTTTTGCTGGCCACTTTTTTTGGCCGGCTATATGTGGTGTTTTTTTGGCCTTCGTTTTTGCTGGGCCTCTTTTTTTGGCCGTCGTTTTTGCTGGGCCCCTTTTTTTGGCCGTCGTTTTCGCTGGTCACTTTTTTTGGCCGGGTACATGTGGTGTTTTTTTGGCCGTCGTTTTTGCTGGGCCCCTTTTTTTGGCCGTCGTTTTCGCTGGTCACTTTTTTTGGCCGGGTACATGTGGTGTTTTTTTGGCCGTCGTTTTTGCTGGGCCCCTTTTTTTGGCCGGCTACATGTGGTGTTTTTTTGGCCGTCGTTTTTGCTGGCCCTCTTTTTTTGGCTGTTGTCATAGAAGAATAAGAAAAGTAAATCATGATCATGATCATAAATGATTTAATCATTTATTCAAATTACAAGAGTATTAAAATTCAGTATAAATGTTGTCATAGAAGAATAAGAAAAATAAACATGCTGTTATAATTGTAAAATAATGAGTAAAAAAACACGTAAAATAAAAATTACAAAATTTTTACACTTTGGCGTCGGCTCTACATTTTTTACATGCAAATTTGGCTTCACTTGGTGTATCAATGATATCTTCGCACTTCCAGTGCAACCAATGTTGACAAGCGTTGCACAGCACTGAGTTGTTTTCGGCGTCTATAATTTGTTTTTGGCAATGTGGGCAGAAGTATCCTAGCTTGTTGGTGTCCCTCAATGTCTTCATTGTTTTTACTAAGATAAATATAAATTTCAATTAGTTTTGATGTATACATGCTTATTGTTTTAACTTACTCAAACTCATTGCTGCATCCCAGGCATCATCATCGAAGTACACCTTCAAGCTAGGAATAACTTTACCAACATCGTCCTCTAATAGTGCTGTGCTTACGCTTTCGGGAATTGACCTAACCATTTCTTCTGTAATTTTTTGGTTGTTATTAACAGCCGCTTCTGCATGTGTTCTTCCCGCAAGCCAGGTTATCACCACTTTGCATTACAAGAAACATTACAAACTGCTACCACGCTAAAATAACAAAATATGTCATCTTACTTGTAGACTGTTCTTCCTTTGTTTTCTCAGGAAAAGATTTTGGGTAAAACCTATAATGGTCCAGTGCCCGTTGTTTTTTGGGTCGGCCAGCTCTTGTCTTTTGTTCTGGTAGATGGCAGGTGGCTAATTTCCGTTTAATACCAGATCTAGGGCTGATAACAGCAGCTACAGCTACGCTACTAGTAACAGGCTGACTAGCAGCCTCACTAGAACAAGATGCCATAGCTACCGGAGTAATCTCACGCTCCGCTGGAACTGCAACTCGACTAAGATTCCTAATACCTGACGGACCAGCAATCGGGGAAGAATCTAGTAATTTTTTAAGGTTAATATTGTTTACGTTTACTATTTTTTTTTATCTTTTTTACCTTGATGAGGTGCAGTATTGGTCTCAGGAAGGGTTAGCGGCACATAGACCTGGTCGACAAATGCGAGTACGTTGCCATCTACATATAAATATATATTATATTAGTTCATGAAAATTCTGTGTTAAGTTACCATCCAGTAGATTCGTAGGTTCGTTTGCTTTCCACCGATCATTCAGGGTGCGCAGCAAGTTGATGCATCCCTGCATAACGGGAAGAGGGAAGCTTTGGATGGTTGTCCCAATGGATGCCAGCACTAAATTAAGATCTCCGACTGTAGTCCTAGCACTTTTAATTTGTCTGTTTGGCCCAACAGCGACCGTGACAGTGGGCTCAACATTTGGTAAAAGCGGATTATTTGCAATGCTAGTGTTGACTCTGCCAACGTTCCATCTTTCATAGGACGGAAGAGTCCCGTGTACTGTGCTTACCGCAAACAGTACATGGGAACAGGGTAGACGATAGTTGTTGGAGAACCAACAAGAGCAATCTCTAAAATCCGCTTTTACCCTAAAATGTCCAGATTTTGTCGTAACCAAGTGTAGGTTTTCTTCGTTCAACTATAGCAAATTAATAATTAAGTATAACTAGTTACTGTTTGCATTAGGACAACAGTACCATCGTCCACTGGTATGAAGTAGTCGGCTTTGCAGATTGCTTGTACACCAATTCCCAGCCGTACGGAGTTAGAGACTCACGTAAGGCTGTTAATCTTGGTGGCAGCGTTATCACAGGAAACCTAATAATCAAACATTAGTTAGTTCTAGTATTTATTAGTCTAGCCATTTTAGAAAAAACCTGATCTCTGCTTCTAATGTTGTTGCATCCCTATCAAGTAGACGCGATGTAGCAATATCCAGTAGTGTCTCAAGGACGGTGTTGAATTTTTTCCCTTTTCTTTTAAGTACATTCTTAATGGTAAGGTGATATCTAGACACAAACGAATTTAGAGTGGTGCTTATTTTATTTTAATTATAAAAGTACCGTAAGGCTGCAATTTCTCCGCAGTCTTTGTCAGTGAGAAAAACCTCGGTGATAGAATTGTCATTGTTCTAGAAGGAAAAAAAAGTTAGTTGAAATATATTTTCTAATAACAATACAGATAATTCTTACATCGCAGAAATATTTTAGCCCCATTGCAATAAGTGCTTCGGTCTCTTCTCGTACAAAGAAGAAACCGACTGGCTGTCCAACTCCGAAGTTGTCTTGAACAACTAGAGTGTAAAGAGGCATCGAGAGCTGGGTGACGTTGTGTGTTCCATCCAATTGGAGAACTTCGCCATACTTTTGGTAGAACCTCCTCTGATCAGCCAACTGGACATAAATGCATTGAATATCGCCTTTGTCATCCGTAGAGACGTTGACGATATTCTCTGGATTATTGCCAAGATTTGCTAGGATTTCAGAGGTTGCTGCCCAAGTATTTGACGAGAGTCCTAATTCAACATCAATTTTAAATTAGCTTCAACCAAGTATTAAGTAATTTAGTCTTACCCGTCATGGCTTGCTTCATATTTTGAAGATCTTTGCTCTTCATGTAATGTCCCCAGCTCTGATGCATCTCTTTTCTCGTCAATGTCGGGTTTCCTCCAACGGCCAACGCTGACGTGGCGAACTGGAAAGCTGCTGTATTTTGCTTAAGCGTTCTAGTTATATACATTAATTAATAGGTTAGCTCTTGAACAAATTGTAAACAAGTTAAGATACTTACTCCTTCCGACGGTATAATTTGATGTGGTCTTTTGAGCATAAGTGATTTGTGTGCTCCCTGCAGAATTTATCTTTTTCAAGGCGAAAAAGATCCATTTTGGGTTGAAAGACCACCCGGAAATTAAAAGAACAATTCACCGCGTACACTTTTTGATTGGGCCTTAGCCCAGACGATCGAGATTTGTGCTCGCCATAATGAGAACATACTACATGAACGAACTTATATACCCATTTTGTGTCAAGTTGGTTGTGAGGGGAAAGTTTCTTATTATAAGTCTGAATTGTACAACTGTCTAATACTTTTAAAGGATAACTTTGTTCTTCTGCTAAATCGTCGATAAATTTCAAGACGTCGTCATAAGAACTAAAAGTTTTTCCTATACGGAGAGTGTCTAATGTAACCATTGTAAAAAGAAATAAAAAAATTGTCAAAAGTTCTCAAAATGTCAGCAACAACAAAAACACGTCAAAACGTAATAGAGATAAAAAAACAATTGATTGAACATTTTGTTCAACAAAGAAAGCTGGAGGCAAAGCGGTAAATTGCATCCTAATTGGCCGATTATTACAATAATCTATAGTCAGATTGTAAATTCGTATTTTCGCGGCTCATAAAGTAGCGCCTCTTGCGGCCGATTTGTTGTATATATTGTCTATGTTGACGATTGTTATATGATTTACTAAGTTGTAAATAATATTTCATTAATAAGTTGTAAGCCATCAAAGTATTCAGTTTATTAATTCTTTAACGTCTTTAACGTCAGATTACAAAATCATAAGATAAAAAATAAGTAAGGGTGCTTGGGTGCTTGGAGCACCGTCAGATAGCAGCGCTCCCAGCGGCTGACGGAAACAATATTTAGCGCACCGTCAGGGGAACCCCCTTGCTCCCCTCATCTCCCCTAGTGACCTGACGGTGCAATAGCTTTTTCTGTCATTCGAGCAACGTCAGGCTGACGGTGCAATAGACACGACCTTCTGATTCATTCGTCAGAAGTAGTCGCGCCATATTACAATGTATGTTATATATTATAATTATATTCATGATATATTTGTTGTATTACTACTGACTGATTCATGTTTTTGTTTTTTTAGATGTGCACTATTAATCTTAATGGTTCGGGAAAAATTTCTGGTAGAGGTTAGTGCCAAAAGAATTTGTTGGTTGAAATGGGTTCAAAGATTCCTTTTTAATTTTCTTGTTTTTATAATATTTGTGTAGTAAAAAGCATACCTGGTGTCTTGTTATCAGTGACCTTGTTCCTGTTTGCTTGTGATAAATTCATGGTGAGACAGTTATCTGATCAGCAAAGAAAGTTGGAGTGTGCCGTCTAGAATCAAATGTGGAACCCTTTCGAAGATTTGTGGTATCAATTAGTAATATGCTTTACAAGAAATGCCAAATAGCGTCAAATCGCGTATGCGAATTCTTGGAGTACGTTACATTCCGTATTCTATATCGTTCCTACTGGTAATATCCATGATGTAACAATTGCAAGCGTTAAAATTGCAACAAAATAATTTAAGATGAGAATTACTTTTAAATTTTGTACTGATGAATGTTTTTGTACTTGTTTTGTTTAAAAATGTAAAAAGCTAATGCATCCTGTATTTTTTTTTTTTTTTAGGTTGAATGGTAATCTGCCGAGTGTCAAAACTGGTACGGGAATTCAGAGCATTACCTGGTAAAAAGCTGGGCATGTTTCAGATCAATGCAAACAACACTCACATTAGTTCCGGGAACAAATGTAAAAAGCTAATGCATCCTGTTTTTTTTTTAGGTTGAATGGTAATCTGCCGATTGTCAAAACTGGTACGGGAATTCAGAGCATTACCTGGTAAAAAGCTGGGCATGTTTCAGATCAATGCAAACAACACTCACATTAGTTCCGTCAATTTTATCAAACAATCTGAACAGGCATCCTAATTACAGTTTCTATAAAAGGAGTTTCGACCAATGGTCACAATGGATATTACTGAAAAGTGAATTGGTCACCATGATCCTTCGAGGTCCTACAGCAAGGTGGGCTCTGACACAATTTTTCGCAAAAAAAATTAAAGCCTAAGCTCCTTCATTGTGTATAGGAAATTTTTTGCTAATTAAGTATTGCATAAAGCCCAATCAATTTTGTGCAGGGACTTTGGCAGTGAGACAATACCAGAGCTCAAAGTAATGTAATGTATGTGTGTTATTTGTAGTTTTGATGGAGCTCAAGTAAAGTTTTGCTCACAACTACCTATTTGACACAAACCAATTTTTATTATTTTTTTAAAGTTATCAGGATGGTGGTCAAGTTGTCGTGTCAAATGAAATTGACTGTGATCTAACATCTAAGCGCCTCCGATTGTCAATAGATACAATGTCCGGGTCATATGTTTTACAATACGAGGAAGTCTTCCTTGACCTGGCTGACGAGCAACGTACCTAACGTATTTGAGTTGTACGAACTCCTCAAGGATTGCCTACCCAATGGTGAGCCCATCCACTTACTGTCGGCGATTTAATGATTACAATTGAATCTTTGTATGTTCCATTTTGTAAAGGAAGCAAGTCTCGAGCGTAACTGGGTAAGCAGAAAGCCAAATCTAAAAAGTCTGGCAGTGACTTTGACCGTTGATGAATTATTCCTTAATGAACGACGAACTGTACTGCCAAGAGTAAGCGAGCTGGACATTTACGACTTCAACTTTATACAACTTTCAAACATGAATGTATGCAGCAGCAGTGCTCCAGACACAATGCAGAAATCGACAGAGAAAAACAATAACGTGTACAAATGCATTATTTCCTTCGTTTTTTGCCGTTTTATACGATTGCCAATTGATTTTCTGTTGTCAAATGTCCCATGACATTGTCATCTCTTAAAATTGAGCAATTCTTTTTAGAATTACCCGAAGGGTTTCTAACCACGTTTTTTTTTTGCTGGTATGGT
The DNA here is from genome assembly GCA_013167095.2 of Daphnia sinensis. NCBI lineage: Eukaryota > Metazoa > Arthropoda > Branchiopoda > Diplostraca > Daphniidae > Daphnia > Daphnia sinensis. The sequence continues at coordinate 5,504,593 of CM023191.1, read as the reverse complement.
TTTTTTTTCTGGTGTGGATGGGTTTAGTTCACGATTGCCCCACTAGATGATTGGGTTTAGTTCACGATAGTTCACGATAGTTCACGATTGCCCCACTAGATGATTTAGTAAAGCGAAAATAAAAAATAATAGGTTTTCACGTGAAGGATAGGGGGTGTATTATTGAAAGAGAGTCAAATAGCCATTTTAATTCGGAATGATGAATAGTATAGGATCACTACAGAGTGATTAAGTGTAATGTTTTTTTTCTTAGCGCCATTAGCTAGTCCCTTCATTTGCTGTAAAGAAATGGGTCGTTTGAAAATATCTGATATGGATACAAAAATTAGTTTCCTCTAACACAGTCATTTCCCTAAAAATTTGTCAACTTGGAATCAACTTCAACTTTCTCGTCTCGAATTCAATACAAACCTTTCTTCACTTATAAATAAACTTAAATTGAAACTTCACTCTCCTTCTTGTAGTAAATCGATACGAGTTCCTTTGGGTTGGTTCAAAATCGTGTCGTTTTTGTCGCCATATTTCAAAAAAAACACTACAAACAACTTCAACTATTTTTCTAACTATTTCTTTAACAAAATATTTTTCTAACTATTTTTTTAGCAAATAACACAACAGCTCTAATTCTAGCATTTAAAAGCCGATAGAAATAAAGATTACAAAAAAACCGAAAATAGCCCTTCGGGTACCTTGCTAACGCAGGTAGCTGACAGTTCATGTTGGTTGTAAGTCTGGAAAACAGATGGCGTGGTGCTGTCTTTGTTTTGTGAAAAATTACGTGTGGCAAGTGAAAGTTGTATCTGAATATTTGTTAACAGTGTTACATTCTAGTGATTAATGTGAAAAAATTATATGGTGTGATTTCAACTATTGAGAGTTTTTCATTCATCTTTGTTGTTTGAAGTGAGAAACATCAAGTGGATTATTTTTCGTGAAACAGGTAAACTTGTGATAAGCAATGGAGGCTGCCAAACCCAACCTGTTACATTTGCCTGTGCTTTTACACTCCATCACGCTTTTCTATTGCACATTGAGAGGTAATAGACATCAATTTTGCACTCAAAATCCAATAGCCATGATTCTGCTTTTCAGATATAGTTGGTGAAACCTAAATAGCTAAAGAGTAAGGATTCTCGTGGCAACAACGGGATAGAAAGGACACAAAGTGTATGAGTTGGAATACTATTATGCCCATAACATCATTTTGCTACTCTTCTATCCTTCACCATGATATCAGTTTTAATCTGAAAAGTGCACTATAGTTGTGTTGCCAACCATTTCAACAATCATCTCATTATTATCAAGTGGCAGGATTTTGAGTTGCTGGTGTGGTATTAGACTTATACATTGTCAATCAGTGTCAAATTGGCATCTTTATGCTTTTATTTCTAGCTCGTGCATCTAAAATGAAATGTATGCTGGCCTCAAAATCATAGACCATTAGCAACGAAAAATCAATGGATTGGAAACCACATTTTATTTATACTCTTTGCCCACTCATCACATGTAAGTTTCAATCCAGTAAAAGCAGCCAGTTTGCCCAGTTCTTTTATATTGTGTTGCCAATGGTCAAATGTCAATGTCCAAATCAGTGTCAAATTGGCATCTTTATGCTTTTATTTCTAGCTCGTGCATCTAAAATGAAATGTATGCTGGCCTCAAAATCATAGACCATTAGCAACGAAAAATCAATGGATTGGAAACCACATTTCATTTATACTCTTTGCCCACTCATCACATGTAAGTTTCAATCCAGTAAAAGCAGCCAGTTTGCCCAGTTCTTTTATATTGTGTTGCCAATGGTCAAATGTCAATGTCCAAATCAGTGTCAAATTGGCATCTTGATGCTTTTATTTCTAGCTCGTGCATCTAAAATGAAATGTATGCTGGCCTCAAAATCATAGACCATTAGCAACGAAAAATCAATGGATTGGAAACCACATTTCATTTATACTCTTTGCCCACTCATCACATGTAAGTTTCAATCCAGTAAAAGCAGCCAGTTTGCCCAGTTCTTTTATATTGTGTTGCCAATGGTCAAATGTCAATGTCCAAATCAGTGTCAAATTGGCATCTTTATGCTTTTATTTCTAGCTCGTGCATCTAAAATGGAACGTATGCTGGCCTCAAATGAAGACCATTAGCAATGAAAAATCTATGGATTGGAAACCACATTTCATTTATACTCTTTGCCCACTCATCACATGTAAGTTTCAATCCAGTAAAAGCAGCCAGTTTGCCCAGTTCTTCTATATCGTGTTACCAATGGTCAAATGTCAATGTCCAAATCAGTGTCAAATTGGCATCTTTATGCTTTTATTTCTAGCTCGTGCATCTAAAATGGAAAGTATGCTGGCCTCAAATGAAGACCATTAGCAATGAAAAATCTATGGATTGGAAACCACATTCTATTTATACTCTTTGCCCACTCATCACATGTAAGTTTCAATCCAGTAAAAGCAGCCAGTTCTTCTATATTGTGTTGCCAATGGTTAAAAAACAATATTTTCGCAGCCTCTTCTATTTCTTTGTTCGAACTCATGGAAGTGATCACTTCAATTCTTTAAATTTTCTTCCTAGAGTGCCAACATACGTCTTCGCCTCGCCCGTCGCCCCGTCTTCGCCTCGTCCGTCGCCCCGTCTTCGCCTCGTCCGTCGCCCCGTCTTCGCCTCGTCCGTCGCCCCGTCTTCGCCTCGTCCGTCGCCTCGTCCGTCGCCCCCTCTTCGCCGTGCCCGTCGCCCAGTCTTCGCTTCGCTCGTCGCCCCGTCTTCGCTTTGCCCGAGGCTGGTCGCCCCCTCATCGCCTCATCTTTGTGGTATTGTTGTATTATGTAATGTGTAATTGTGTATTGTTAATCAACCCGTTGGCTGCCACCTACTTTTCTCCCCTTTTTTTTTTAGCTTGTTAGGGACGGGCCGCGCTGTTCTATCCCATGGTCTCTGCCATGGGATGGGACAGTTGCCACTGCCCAAGATTCGCCTTCGGGCGCTGTAGGCAATGCACCAACAGGGTTTCCCTTGTCGAGGCGGTGATGGTTAGCCCGGGTTGTGCATTACCATAACGGCTTCCATCATCGTTTCAGCCCAGGCTTGTCTTAGGACAAGCCCCCCTTTGTCGTAATCCTTTCGATTACGACGTAGCTACAGTAGATATGCAGTGGCGTGGCAGCCAACGGGTTGGTCCTATGTATGTATGTATGTTTTGTATTGTACGAAGTGGTGGATATGTGGGTGGATGGAGGGATAATAAAAAACATTTTTCAACAATTGTTTTTTATTTGTTATTATTAGCGCAACGTTTTTTATTGCCTGGATAGGGGTTCGAACCTTAGACTTTCACGATACGAATCCATGGCTTTACCACTAAGCCAACAATGCTCTTTGAAAGTGTATTAAGCATTCTTTACTACTATTATTAGCAGTTCGTACGTCGATATGCCGTAAAATGCTGATCTATCTGAATGTATTCAGTTATGGCATAATGGTAGAGTGCTGGACTGGTAATTCAGAGACCTGTGGTTCGATCCTCAGCTCAGCAAATAGCATGTAAACCATCATCAAGAGATACGAAGTATGAAAAATGCATATTGAGACGTAGAAATATAGGAAAACATTGCGACAAATACTTTAAATTTTTTTTATTTTTTTAAATCAGCAGTTTTTGTCTATCATTTTTGTGTCCAACCAAGGCAGAAGTAGACACTTTGAGTGTCCACCTCTGCCCTAGTTGAACAACCCCCGGGGAGATTACCCGGGGCGTGGCTAAGAGAAGCCGGAAAAGGATGAAGAGTGATGATCGGACAAGTTTTTACGTGAGCGATTAACCGTTAATTCGGATTTGTGGGTAGCCTCTTCGCCCTCCAAAAGTTATCATCGAGCTGGAGGACCCCCACGTCCCCTTTCCGGACAGCGCACTCACAACCTTTACTGCTGATCACAGTAGGGGCATGACCCCCTACGGGCTTATCACAAGTCAAGGGGAAACGGGGCTACAGAAAAGAAGGGAGCCCAGATATACACTTAAACTTTTTTGTAAAAATACCATAAGATAGTTGAAATTGGAAATCTTCGGTCATCCTTCAAATACATTTTTTCCATCGAATGTCTATCAATGTTTCTTGCAGTTAGAATGGTTACATTTTCTATATAAAAGGGGAAAAAAATAATGAGTAAGACATTTCTTTTGATACACTTTAGGATGATGAAATACCTTGTCAATTGTAGTAGCATCCACAACAAAGTCTGTTCATTAAAACTCTAGAAAAAAGCATAAGATTAATGTAGGGACAAGCACCATAAGTGGGATAAACAACAGTTGCAATGGTGGGATACCCAAGTACTTGATTGCAATGGTGTTCAAATTGAACATTTGGATCACTGTTGACTTCCCAAAATTTACAGTATCATTAAATTTCACAAGTAAGAATTAACGGTCATCTATCATAATCTATCTCAGTAATTAAGCCTGACTTTTTAAGCCTAACATTTTGTACAGTCAGGCTTAAAACGTGGGGCTTGTCAAAAGTTTGACTGTACAAAAAAGTAATAAACAAAAAGCACAGAAAACATGCCAAGGCATTCAACCACAAGCCAATATAAAATACCTGATTCATATGGTCTGGTAAAGCAATCGGTCAAGTATAAGATGGTGGAGGTCTAAGTGTTCCAGACTTCGTTGAACTTCCTTCGGCATCAACGTCCCTTACAATTTTGGTTTCACAAGCTAGTTTCCAATATATAAACTTTATATCGCGTAGTATAAAAGAAACATTTATAAGGAGGGTTATAACCTGTTCATTGAAAAAAACTAAAGATGACAAACAGCCTTTCTTAAATCACTGGTTCAAGTCTGATATGGCTGTTGGCCGATGACAACAGAGAAGTGAGATCCTGTTCAAACAAAGAAAATGTATTAGAAAGATTTCTCTTCCAACAAATAAAATAAACATAATCTTTTGAAAAGTAGATTATTTACCGTACTTTTCAGAAAGTAATCTTTTGAGGCATGGCAAATTTCAAAACAATACAAACGATCAGTTTAACCAGATTAACTTGTACACAAACAATAGAGGTATAGCAACGCCATCTAGTTTTACTTTATTATTTTTTTTTGTTCCTTCATAACGAATATCGTACCGGTAGATGGCTATACCGTTTGGGGGTCCATAAGTGGTAGAAATTCATAGTCCATGCATGGTTGGGATGGCGTTGCTATACCTCTACTGTTTGTGTACAAGTTAATCTGGTTAAACTGATCGTTTGTATTGTTTTGAAATTTGCCATGCCTCAAAAGATTACTTTCTGAAAAGTACGGTAAATAATCTACTTTTCAAAAGATTATGTTTATTTTATTTGTTGGAAGAGAAATCTTTCTAATACATTTTCTTTGTTTGAACAGGATCTCACTTCTCTGTTGTCATCGGCCAACAGCCATATCAGACTTGAACCAGTGATTTAAGAAAGGCTGTTTGTCATCTTTAGTTTTTTTCAATGAACAGGTTATAACCCTCCTTATAAATGTTTCTTTTATACTACGCGATATAAAGTTTATATATTGGAAACTAGCTTGTGAAACCAAAATTGTAAGGGACGTTGATGCCGAAGGAAGTTCAACGAAGTCTGGAACACTTAGACCTCCACCATCTTATACTTGACCGATTGCTTTACCAGACCATATGAATCAGGTATTTTATATTGGCTTGTGGTTGAATGCCTTGGCATGTTTTCTGTGCTTTTTGTTTATTACTTTTTTGTACAGTCAAACTTTTGACAAGCCCCACGTTTTAAGCCTGACTGTACAAAATGTTAGGCTTAAAAAGTCAGGCTTAATTACTGAGATAGATTATGATAGATGACCGTTAATTCTTACTTGTGAAATTTAATGATACTGTAAATTTTGGGAAGTCAACAGTGATCCAAATGTTCAATTTGAACACCATTGCAATCAAGTACTTGGGTATCCCACCATTGCAACTGTTGTTTATCCCACTTATGGTGCTTGTCCCTACATTAATCTTATGCTTTTTTCTAGAGTTTTAATGAACAGACTTTGTTGTGGATGCTACTACAATTGACAAGGTATTTCATCATCCTAAAGTGTATCAAAAGAAATGTCTTACTCATTATTTTTTTCCCCTTTTATATAGAAAATGTAACCATTCTAACTGCAAGAAACATTGATAGACATTCGATGGAAAAAATGTATTTGAAGGATGACCGAAGATTTCCAATTTCAACTATCTTATGGTATTTTTACAAAAAAGTTTAAGTGTATATCTGGGCTCCCTTCTTTTCTGTAGCCCCGTTTCCCCTTGACTTGTGATAAGCCCGTAGGGGGTCATGCCCCTACTGTGATCAGCAGTAAAGGTTGTGAGTGCGCTGTCCGGAAAGGGGACGTGGGGGTCCTCCAGCTCGATGATAACTTTTGGAGGGCGAAGAGGCTACCCACAAATCCGAATTAACGGTTAATCGCTCACGTAAAAACTTGTCCGATCATCACTCTTCATCCTTTTCCGGCTTCTCTTAGCCACGCCCCGGGTAATCTCCCCGGGGGTTGTTCAACTAGGGCAGAGGTGGACACTCAAAGTGTCTACTTCTGCCTTGGTTGGACACAAAAATGATAGACAAAAACTGCTGATTTAAAAAAATAAAAAAAATTTAAAGTATTTGTCGCAATGTTTTCCTATATTTCTACGTCTCAATATGCATTTTTCATACTTCGTATCTCTTGATGATGGTTTACATGCTATTTGCTGAGCTGAGGATCGAACCACAGGTCTCTGAATTACCAGTCCAGCACTCTACCATTATGCCATAACTGAATACATTCAGATAGATCAGCATTTTACGGCATATCGACGTACGAACTGCTAATAATAGTAGTAAAGAATGCTTAATACACTTTCAAAGAGCATTGTTGGCTTAGTGGTAAAGCCATGGATTCGTATCGTGAAAGTCTAAGGTTCGAACCCCTATCCAGGCAATAAAAAACGTTGCGCTAATAATAACAAATAAAAAACAATTGTTGAAAAATGTTTTTTATTATCCCTCCATCCACCCACATATCCACCACTTCGTACAATACAAAACATACATACATACATAGGACCAACCCGTTGGCTGCCACGCCACTGCATATCTACTGTAGCTACGTCGTAATCGAAAGGATTACGACAAAGGGGGGCTTGTCCTAAGACAAGCCTGGGCTGAAACGATGATGGAAGCCGTTATGGTAATGCACAACCCGGGCTAACCATCACCGCCTCGACAAGGGAAACCCTGTTGGTGCATTGCCTACAGCGCCCGAAGGCGAATCTTGGGCAGTGGCAACTGTCCCATCCCATGGCAGAGACCATGGGATAGAACAGCGCGGCCCGTCCCTAACAAGCTAAAAAAAAAAGGGGAGAAAAGTAGGTGGCAGCCAACGGGTTGATTAACAATACACAATTACACATTACATAATACAACAATACCACAAAGATGAGGCGATGAGGGGGCGACCAGCCTCGGGCAAAGCGAAGACGGGGCGACGAGCGAAGCGAAGACTGGGCGACGGGCACGGCGAAGAGGGGGCGACGGACGAGGCGACGGACGAGGCGAAGACGGGGCGACGGACGAGGCGAAGACGGGGCGACGGACGAGGCGAAGACGGGGCGACGGACGAGGCGAAGACGGGGCGACGGGCGAGGCGAAGACGTATGTTGGCACTCTAGGAAGAAAATTTAAAGAATTGAAGTGATCACTTCCATGAGTTCGAACAAAGAAATAGAAGAGGCTGCGAAAATATTGTTTTTTAACCATTGGCAACACAATATAGAAGAACTGGCTGCTTTTACTGGATTGAAACTTACATGTGATGAGTGGGCAAAGAGTATAAATAGAATGTGGTTTCCAATCCATAGATTTTTCATTGCTAATGGTCTTCATTTGAGGCCAGCATACTTTCCATTTTAGATGCACGAGCTAGAAATAAAAGCATAAAGATGCCAATTTGACACTGATTTGGACATTGACATTTGACCATTGGTAACACGATATAGAAGAACTGGGCAAACTGGCTGCTTTTACTGGATTGAAACTTACATGTGATGAGTGGGCAAAGAGTATAAATGAAATGTGGTTTCCAATCCATAGATTTTTCATTGCTAATGGTCTTCATTTGAGGCCAGCATACGTTCCATTTTAGATGCACGAGCTAGAAATAAAAGCATAAAGATGCCAATTTGACACTGATTTGGACATTGACATTTGACCATTGGCAACACAATATAAAAGAACTGGGCAAACTGGCTGCTTTTACTGGATTGAAACTTACATGTGATGAGTGGGCAAAGAGTATAAATGAAATGTGGTTTCCAATCCATTGATTTTTCGTTGCTAATGGTCTATGATTTTGAGGCCAGCATACATTTCATTTTAGATGCACGAGCTAGAAATAAAAGCATCAAGATGCCAATTTGACACTGATTTGGACATTGACATTTGACCATTGGCAACACAATATAAAAGAACTGGGCAAACTGGCTGCTTTTACTGGATTGAAACTTACATGTGATGAGTGGGCAAAGAGTATAAATGAAATGTGGTTTCCAATCCATTGATTTTTCGTTGCTAATGGTCTATGATTTTGAGGCCAGCATACATTTCATTTTAGATGCACGAGCTAGAAATAAAAGCATAAAGATGCCAATTTGACACTGATTTGGACATTGACATTTGACCATTGGCAACACAATATAAAAGAACTGGGCAAACTGGCTGCTTTTACTGGATTGAAACTTACATGTGATGAGTGGGCAAAGAGTATAAATAAAATGTGGTTTCCAATCCATTGATTTTTCGTTGCTAATGGTCTATGATTTTGAGGCCAGCATACATTTCATTTTAGATGCACGAGCTAGAAATAAAAGCATAAAGATGCCAATTTGACACTGATTGACAATGTATAAGTCTAATACCACACCAGCAACTCAAAATCCTGCCACTTGATAATAATGAGATGATTGTTGAAATGGTTGGCAACACAACTATAGTGCACTTTTCAGATTAAAACTGATATCATGGTGAAGGATAGAAGAGTAGCAAAATGATGTTATGGGCATAATAGTATTCCAACTCATACACTTTGTGTCCTTTCTATCCCGTTGTTGCCACGAGAATCCTTACTCTTTAGCTATTTAGGTTTCACCAACTATATCTGAAAAGCAGAATCATGGCTATTGGATTTTGAGTGCAAAATTGATGTCTATTACCTCTCAATGTGCAATAGAAAAGCGTGATGGAGTGTAAAAGCACAGGCAAATGTAACAGGTTGGGTTTGGCAGCCTCCATTGCTTATCACAAGTTTACCTGTTTCACGAAAAATAATCCACTTGATGTTTCTCACTTCAAACAACAAAGATGAATGAAAAACTCTCAATAGTTGAAATCACACCATATAATTTTTTCACATTAATCACTAGAATGTAACACTGTTAACAAATATTCAGATACAACTTTCACTTGCCACACGTAATTTTTCACAAAACAAAGACAGCACCACGCCATCTGTTTTCCAGACTTACAACCAACATGAACTGTCAGCTACCTGCGTTAGCAAGGTACCCGAAGGGCTATTTTCGGTTTTTTTGTAATCTTTATTTCTATCGGCTTTTAAATGCTAGAATTAGAGCTGTTGTGTTATTTGCTAAAAAAATAGTTAGAAAAATATTTTGTTAAAGAAATAGTTAGAAAAATAGTTGAAGTTGTTTGTAGTGTTTTTTTTGAAATATGGCGACAAAAACGACACGATTTTGAACCAACCCAAAGGAACTCGTATCGATTTACTACAAGAAGGAGAGTGAAGTTTCAATTTAAGTTTATTTATAAGTGAAGAAAGGTTTGTATTGAATTCGAGACGAGAAAGTTGAAGTTGATTCCAAGTTGACAAATTTTTAGGGAAATGACTGTGTTAGAGGAAACTAATTTTTGTATCCATATCAGATATTTTCAAACGACCCATTTCTTTACAGCAAATGAAGGGACTAGCTAATGGCGCTAAGAAAAAAAACAATTACACTTAATCACTCTGTAGTGATCCTATACTATTCATCATTCCGAATTAAAATGGCTATTTGACTCTCTTTCAATAATACACCCCCTATCCTTCACGTGAAAACCTATTATTTTTTATTTTCGCTTTACTAAATCATCTAGTGGGGCAATCGTGAACTATCGTGAACTATCGTGAACTAAACCCAATCATCTAGTGGGGCAATCGTGAACTAAACCCATCCACACCAGAAAAAAAAACCATACCAGCAAAAAAAAAACGTGGTTAGAAACCCTTCGGGTAATTCTAAAAAGAATTGCTCAATTTTAAGAGATGACAATGTCATGGGACATTTGACAACAGAAAATCAATTGGCAATCGTATAAAACGGCAAAAAACGAAGGAAATAATGCATTTGTACACGTTATTGTTTTTCTCTGTCGATTTCTGCATTGTGTCTGGAGCACTGCTGCTGCATACATTCATGTTTGAAAGTTGTATAAAGTTGAAGTCGTAAATGTCCAGCTCGCTTACTCTTGGCAGTACAGTTCGTCGTTCATTAAGGAATAATTCATCAACGGTCAAAGTCACTGCCAGACTTTTTAGATTTGGCTTTCTGCTTACCCAGTTACGCTCGAGACTTGCTTCCTTTACAAAATGGAACATACAAAGATTCAATTGTAATCATTAAATCGCCGACAGTAAGTGGATGGGCTCACCATTGGGTAGGCAATCCTTGAGGAGTTCGTACAACTCAAATACGTTAGGTACGTTGCTCGTCAGCCAGGTCAAGGAAGACTTCCTCGTATTGTAAAACATATGACCCGGACATTGTATCTATTGACAATCGGAGGCGCTTAGATGTTAGATCACAGTCAATTTCATTTGACACGACAACTTGACCACCATCCTGATAACTTTAAAAAAATAATAAAAATTGGTTTGTGTCAAATAGGTAGTTGTGAGCAAAACTTTACTTGAGCTCCATCAAAACTACAAATAACACACATACATTACATTACTTTGAGCTCTGGTATTGTCTCACTGCCAAAGTCCCTGCACAAAATTGATTGGGCTTTATGCAATACTTAATTAGCAAAAAATTTCCTATACACAATGAAGGAGCTTAGGCTTTAATTTTTTTTGCGAAAAATTGTGTCAGAGCCCACCTTGCTGTAGGACCTCGAAGGATCATGGTGACCAATTCACTTTTCAGTAATATCCATTGTGACCATTGGTCGAAACTCCTTTTATAGAAACTGTAATTAGGATGCCTGTTCAGATTGTTTGATAAAATTGACGGAACTAATGTGAGTGTTGTTTGCATTGATCTGAAACATGCCCAGCTTTTTACCAGGTAATGCTCTGAATTCCCGTACCAGTTTTGACAATCGGCAGATTACCATTCAACCTAAAAAAAAACAGGATGCATTAGCTTTTTACATTTGTTCCCGGAACTAATGTGAGTGTTGTTTGCATTGATCTGAAACATGCCCAGCTTTTTACCAGGTAATGCTCTGAATTCCCGTACCAGTTTTGACACTCGGCAGATTACCATTCAACCTAAAAAAAAAAAAAAAATACAGGATGCATTAGCTTTTTACATTTTTAAACAAAACAAGTACAAAAACATTCATCAGTACAAAATTTAAAAGTAATTCTCATCTTAAATTATTTTGTTGCAATTTTAACGCTTGCAATTGTTACATCATGGATATTACCAGTAGGAACGATATAGAATACGGAATGTAACGTACTCCAAGAATTCGCATACGCGATTTGACGCTATTTGGCATTTCTTGTAAAGCATATTACTAATTGATACCACAAATCTTCGAAAGGGTTCCACATTTGATTCTAGACGGCACACTCCAACTTTCTTTGCTGATCAGATAACTGTCTCACCATGAATTTATCACAAGCAAACAGGAACAAGGTCACTGATAACAAGACACCAGGTATGCTTTTTACTACACAAATATTATAAAAACAAGAAAATTAAAAAGGAATCTTTGAACCCATTTCAACCAACAAATTCTTTTGGCACTAACCTCTACCAGAAATTTTTCCCGAACCATTAAGATTAATAGTGCACATCTAAAAAAACAAAAACATGAATCAGTCAGTAGTAATACAACAAATATATCATGAATATAATTATAATATATAACATACATTGTAATATGGCGCGACTACTTCTGACGAATGAATCAGAACACGAGACACAAGACACAACCATGGAATTTCTCGTCTCGCAGCTAGCCCTAGACGTACCAGCAATAACCGGCCTTAATAGTTCCATCCCTAAACACAAATAACACACAATACCAACACCTACTACCTTGGGCAACTTCTACTCGGGCTACTCCTACACTCCTAGACACTTCTATGAATATGACACTGGTAATTAAAATATTTTATTGAAACTAATGTTCTCAACAGACTCCTTCGTTACCCGTGCCACCCATTCCAGAGTCACACAACAACAAATAACAGTACATAGTAAGAAAAAATGGTATGCTGATACTGAACAGAATTCTTTTATTCTTTGTTGTGCTGTTGTCACAATTGACAAGGTATTTGCCATTTTAAGGAAGTGTTATCACAAGGATTTTGTACTCATTTCATGTTTATATCTTTTGTTTAGATATAATATTTGTAAAAAATGTAAAAAATAAGCACAGGATAAGCCTACAACGCCGTTGGTTAACACTTCACACATGTCTTCGCTCCCAACGCACGTCACTTAACACTTATTGACCATAGAGCACATAGAGTATAATAATGTAGACTTTTGTATTGCGTGGCATATGAAATCGGTATAACAATCGGCAACGACAATCGATTAATAAAAATGATATTTAGTTGACTCTTCCTTCCTTGAGTGCGAGGTCTGTATAATGATTCATCCTTTCATTGTTATCTTACAGTAAGATGACACTGCAAGTTATCTAGAGATTAACGAAATAAATGCTTAACTAGATAACAAGAGTTTTCTAAAAGATAGTGGGTCATCCGGCGCTCCGTATCTAAAATCCCACTAGTTTTTCACGTCATTTGGACTTACTTGTTTACAATTGCGTGAAGATTTGGTGAACATGGTGGCAGCAAAGAAATCTAAATTCTAATGTTTTTGGGGGGGCCAAATAATAAATGAAGAGATAATCATTTGATCTCTTTAAATATAAATCAGCACTGGTTATTAAAATATAAGCTTTATTTTTTAATAAACTACTAGAACAAAGTGTTAAGATTATGGACTCCTTTGGTTATTATTGTAATTTTAATTATTATCATTATTTTTTAAACTGCTTATTTTGGCCAGAAATGGATGGATATCCAAGTAACAAGAAGTGCTGCCAAAAATGAAGAAATCAAGTTAACACAATGGTTATCAAGCCAGGGAGACCCACTGACTTTTTTCACACCCGGACGTGGATATTCTACTATGACACCGGTTTGCTCATCAACGCCTACGAATAACAAGGTTGTAGCCAACTGCTGATTCTTGCACACCCATGAAATATTTTACCAGAAAATTGACATATAGCGCCGAGAAAAGAGTCAAGTAGACTTCCGATTAGGCCACCAAAAAGCCCAATTAACACTAGAGGCCATTGGCTGATGTTAGCTTCGAGGATGTCGGCATCCAAACGTAAAAGAAGAGTAATATAATAGGCTACTCCAACCACAAGCCCGCCAAGCGCACTCATTAAGATGCCTACCCATGTAACACCTCCATTTGTACCTAATAAAGCAGGAATAATTGCCTAAGCTCGCAAGATAAAATTTTTTACTAATGATTTACCACGGGGAACGCTCTTCCAATTTGTAATTAACCGGGGCGGAAGGTCAGTCATAACTGTTCCAAACTCGGACGCCCATGTATCTCCGTTTGCGCAGGAAATAGCACCTAGTGTTACAAGTAATAAAAGCTTCCGCGATCAAGAAAGAACTATCGACAGTCATTACTGTACTTAAAATCGCAACGGATAGCCAAGATTGCCTGTAGTGATGGTGGAAATCAATTGCATGTTCTCCAGATCCAGATTCGATAAAATAGATTACACCAAGATATGCAGCAACTCCACCGTTGCAAATGACCTGAACCCAATTTCTTTGCCCTCCTAAATGAAATAAGAGAAATGTTTTGGAGCATTATTCTTTAGCTACTCCCTGTGTTACCTTTTTTAAAATCTTCCTCCAATGACTTTTTCTTCTCACTCCTGAATTTTGTGGCCCACGACGAAGAAATGAAGAAAATCATGAGACTCGCTAAGAAGGCATAGCTGGTAATTGTTAGAATAAATCCTACAAAGTACCCTGGGAAAATTATTTGTTGGTTAGATACAATGCCACAATTTTTTAAAACTACTACCATTACACTATCTTGCTTTACAGGCAACTAATAATTTTTACAGCTTATGTCCATTGAAATATGATGAATTACCACACCATTGTAAACAATTTTTCAACCCTCACCATAGAGCAATGGTAGGCCTAATTGAATGGGTAATTCCAAAGAACAGAAGTAGACTTTGGCAACAAATACATAAATATTTGTTTATACATTTATATAATTGTACAGCATATATATGGTATGGTATTCATTTAAATATTTGTATATCATATGTATACACATGTATATGTATATGTATATATATATTTCATGTGTATCTACATATGTGCACTGCACATGTATACACACACATGTTTATAATTAACTGCGTGAAAATTATATTTGTAATACTAATAATACTTACCAAGGATAGCACCACTAAGATTAAGGCTTTCTTTCTTGAGGCCTCTATAAGAAATTATGGCAGGGACTAACGTTGCAATGAACCACCTCACAGGGGAAGTATCAGACACATCTACATAGCATTAATGGACAGGAAGGCATTAACAATATTTGAAGAAAAATTATTTCCAAAATTTTTTTTACCATCTGCGCTAAGATAATTAGACCGTATGGTGCCAAATATCCACAGTGTCAACGAAATTGGCATAATAACAAGGCCACCAATAACAGGTTTAAGTAAAGTTTTGGTCGGCACATATTGGGTATGCTCCAAGTCATTCATTATATGAAGAATTCTGGCTTTTAGCAGGTTATGTCAAAGCAAACTAATGATGTGAAATTTTATCACAGTTATTTACATCATTTGAAGTAAGACATTTTAACATTAATACCTTATTGGCTTAATATCAAGAACAGTTTCAATTCCTTATCAAATAAGTAAGTTTTCGGCCATCTAAATGAAAAACAATGCTGCTTTAGAACAGGTTTGTTTGTATAGTAACAACCAAATGGAAATGGGACGTGATGGTCATGAAATCGATGGTAGGCGGTTGTAAACACGTTGTCTTTGCCATGCATACATGCATATGACTAACGAGGGAGTCTTTCCTTTCGGCTGCACTGCAACCAACAATTGTTCAGCCTTCAGACTTTTGGCCTCCCTCAAGCGGTTAAAACTTTAAAAGTAGTGGCAAACAAAATTTTTCTTCATTAAACCTATTTAACATTATGATGAAAACATAAAAATAAAAAAAATAATCTAAAAATGAAAATTAAATTTTTTTTTAAATTTTTTCTACAATTTAAGGCAAGTTGGCAACCAACGCTAAATCAGTTTTCACTTTTCAGCAACGAGTTGCGAAAACCACCCGTCAGAGTAAAACGAAGATAGTTACCGAACCACTGACTAGTTACCTGAGTACGTAGGAGTAGGAGTGGAGTGTAGTGTGTACGACTATTCCTGATTGCGTCTTCGACGATTGTGGACGTAAACAAATAAACGCGCTTTGTTTAAAATAGCAACTACACCATGAAAATCGATATTCATACCCACATTTTACCGAAGACGTGGCCCAACTTAACTGAGGTACAGTTTACGTAATCCTACAAAAAGTTAAGTAAACATCACTACTCAACTAATGGAATTTAAATTTTTCTACTATTAATTAGCGCTATGGTTATAGTGGCTTTGTGCAATTGGAACATGATCCTGACAACAAAGAAACTGCTAAAATGATGAAAGATGGAAAGCTTTTCAGGGTGGTAGAGAAAAACTGTTGGGACATGGAGTCTCGACTCACCGATATGGAAAAATCCAAGGTTACTGTGCAGGTGCTGTCCACAGTACCTGTTATGTTCAGCTATTGGGCCAAGGCTGCTGATGCACTGGATTTATCCAAAATTTTAAATGATGACCTGGCTGGCATTGTTATGAAGTGCCCTTCAAAGTTTGTTGGCCTTGGAACTGTCCCAATGCAAGATCCCCTTCTGGCTGTTGAGGAGATCAAGAGATGTGTTTTAGATCTTGGTATGTCTGGAATTCAGATTGGGTCACACATCAACAATTGGAACTTAGATGCTCCAGAATTGATTCCTATCTGGAAAGTAAGCAGTTTTATAATATAGAACTTTGAACCATTGTGCTTTCAGTAATCATTCAATACCTCCAGACATGTGAAGATTTAAAATGCTCAGTTTTTGTGCATCCTTGGGACATGCCCAGTCTGGATGGCAGACATAGCAAATATTGGATGCCTTGGTAACATAAATTGTGTTGATAGCTTTCTGTAATATTAAGACAATAATTTAAGCATTTAGGCTCGTTGGAATGCCAATGGAGACCACAACCGCGATATGTTGTATGGTCATGGGCGGCGTTCTTCATAATTTTCCCTCCCTTAAAGTCTGTTTTGCCCACGGAGGCGGCGCTTATCCCTTCACTATAGGAAGGATTGAACATGGTATATTACGTAGACCTAGAGAACTTCAAGTGTTTGGAATTACCTCACATATTTTTGTAGGTTACAAAGTGAGGCCAGATTTATGTGCCACAAACTGTTCTCTCAGTCCACGAGAGTTCTGCGGTAAATTCTACACGGATTCCCTGGTTCATGATTCCAATGCCCTCCGGATGCTTGTTGACGTGATCGGAAAAGTATAACAATAGCTTCTAAGCATACACAACGTTTGAAATTAGAAAAGATTGTGATTTTAGAACCGCGTCATGCTTGGCACTGACTACCCTTTCCCATTGGGAGAATTGGAACCCGGCTCATTGATTGAATCCATGGATGATCTAGGTTCTCTTAAAGTAATTCGGAGTCATGTTTTTTAATACGGCCACATGTATAAAAAGCTTTCTGATCCCACAGGATAAGCTACTATACCAAAATGCCATGGAATTTCTAAATCTGGATCCTTCGAGATTTGAAAGCTAGAAACGAAGTAAAGATTAACAGTTTGCCTATTCAAAAATGTTTTGAAAGGTGTCTACAATGCTCAAACTTACCTTAGGTTAAAAGCTAAATTTTATCTTCCACAGAATCATTAACATTTAACATGTTTAACGTTTAATTTCCTTCGTTATGTTTTTAAAACTCTAACCGAAATACTTACATTCACATTAATTTTGAAGAACTGTGTTCTATTAATGCATTTTGAATTTGATGCCTTTGTTTGATGTCTTTAATACCGTCTTCAATCTGTTGGATTGGCAATTGACTTCTTTCGTAATCCGCATGAATGTCTAAATGTTGTCGAAGCTTGAAAGCTAGCGTACGGACCGCTTCGGGATCTTGTTGAACAGACATATTCCAAATCTCGTCAAACGTTATCGGTTGCTGGGGTTGCATTACTTTTGGTAGTAGACGAATGTTCTCTACGATTTTCAGATTTCATTACATTAGAATGCCAATACTAAACAAAACATGCGTGAAAAGGCTCACCTTTGTAATTACTAAGCAAATCTTTCAATTTCTTCCACTTCTCCTCCGCCCCTTCTGTATCCATTTTGTTGACAATAAGCAATGTCGGTTTAGAAAGGATATCCTTACCATAAAGTTCCAACTCTTTGTTCAGCAAAGCCACAGTCTCAAATGGCTGTCGGTGGGGATATTCATGACTTAGTTGAAAGCCATTTATATCTACCAAGAAGATTAGAAGCTTTGTTCGCTCAATGTGCTTAAGAAAGCGGTGACCTAGACCCCGATTCTGGTGTGCACCTTCGATGAGGCCAGGTAAGTCAGCCATTGTTATTTGTCTGAAGTCGTCGTAGGTGATTACTCCCAGCTGAGGTTTTAGGGTAGTAACTTAAAATAAACAAGATTTAGGCCTAACGGAAAATACATGTAGAAAATAAAACTCGTGAAACTTACAAGGGTAGGCTGCAACACGAGGTTTCGCTCTGGATATGGATTTTAACAAAGATGATTTGCCTGCATTCGGGAAGCCTACTAGGCCAATATCAGCAATCAATTTCAAGTCAAGTACAATTTTTAGTTCCTCTCCTTTCAACCCATTGAATTGGGTAGCTGGTTGCCCTCCAAGTCCTCCTTTAGCAACTATTACTTGCTCACTAGTCTTATTTAAGTCTCCTGTTAATAAAATTAACGATTCAATAAAAAAATTATTTAACACTGGAAAAATGAAAGCAAAAAATGTTTCACCAAGTTTAACACCAGTTGAAGACAGTACAGATATCCCTGTTGGAACTGGTAATATAAAATCTGCTCCATTGTCTCCACACAACCTGTGGGCATGGCTATTTTCTCCCTCCGAAGCCTTTACCAATCTTGTAGGGACTTTGTGAAGTACTTTTTTAAGGGTCATTTCTGGAAGAGTGGTTGCAAGATTTTTTCAATGGTCATTCTACAGTAGAAAACTATTTAACTACCACCTTCATCAGCAACTAAAACAACATTTCCTCCCTTACCACCAACACCACCTTGAAAGAATTAAAAATATTAATAACTAAAAATTATTTCTGGCTTTTTTAATCTGCACCATATTTTGGATGGCCCATACCACCAGGGCCACCACGAACCGTCAAACGCAGCGAATCTATAAATTTTCCAGCGCTCTTGCCCCGTGCCTTTTGGAGAACAAAAAAATCATAATTAAGGAAGAGATAAACATTTCAATTCGTATTTTCCATTACTTTCTTACTGCAAAGCCGTAAAACTGTACAGAACACCATTATGCGTATATCGTAAGTTTAACACTAGGTCGGAAAACTTCTTTCTTGTTACTGTGATTTAAATGTGTTATGTTCGTTTGTAATTCCACGTTCTAGCAGACCACGTCAACCACGGAGAAAGAAGGTTTTGCTAAACAGACAACAGTACGTGAATTTCTTTTTCCAATTTCCATTCAAAAAGTCCATTATTTTGCTTTATAAAAAAAAGTTAAATACAATCGTGTAGACGGCCATGCACCATAAGCAGTATTAGTTCTAAGTAACAAAAAATAAGTAAACACAATTTTTTTTTATTATTCAAGATCTGGAAGCTGTTTAGCTTTATTTCCAAGTATCCGCCTCCAATCAGATGTTTGCTTTAGAGAGTCGACTGATAAAAGTCTGCTTCTCATACAGCTGTCAGTTTTTCATTAAATTTTTCTTGGGCTGCCTGTAAAATAAGATTTCTGAAGATCGAACTACACAATTTGTTATTTTTGATCACTAGTCTGGTCTTGGTGTCTTTTTTAAATTGAAGAATTATGGAAGACTATGAAGCTATCTTACTGGTCAAGCAGGAAGTTTTTGTTTTTAAAATACCCCCACGTACATCAAATCGAGGATACAGGTAAATAAATTCAAATTGCATTTTGTAACGTAAAGTTTATCCTTTTCCTTCACTTTTCATAGTAAGATATATTCTATTCTTATTCACATTTGCAATAGATAACTTACCATTATTTTTTTTTTTTTGCTTTTTTACTACACATGATAGTACTTTGATATTCTGTTTCACAGTTGTTGATTTTCTTGAGTAATTTAATTAGAATTAATAACATTAATCACCTAAAATTTTTGGTCAGAAATCATAGATTTTCTAAATGAAAAGAAAGCCATAATACAACCTGCAAAGGCAGTACCCTTTTTTTGTTATGTAAAACTGATGTTGGATAAGTTGTGTTGGCTAACATGTGTGTAATGTTTCTCATTGTGTGAAATGCAGAGCTGCAGACTGGAATCTATCTGCTCCAGATTGGACAGGTCGGATGCGTCTATTAGCTAAAGGTACCGAATGCATTCTGAAGTTGGAGGATAAAGTTAGTGGAGAGCTGTTCGCCAAATGCCCTGTGGATACATATCCTGGAATCGCCATCGAAGCAGTTAGCGACTCTTCCAGATATTTCGTAGTTCGCATCCAAGATGATTCGGGACGTGCTGCTTTTATTGGAGTGGGATTTGCAGATCGATCAGACAGTTTCGACTTAAACGTGGCTCTTCAAGATCACTTTAAGTGGGTTAAACAAAGCCAAGAAATTGAAAAGGAAGGTGCAACAGAAGAGGCTGCCAAACCCCGATTAGATCTCAGTTTCAAAGCCGGAGAAACCATCAAAATCAATATGAAAATTGGGGTACGTGTTTTAATTTGAATAACAGTCAAGTGTTAGACCAATTTTTTTAACGATTAATGTTTAGAAAAAAGACGGAGATAGTGCTTCCAAGCCTAAAACGAAAACATTGGGAGGGTTGCCTCCTCCGCCGGGTGCAGTACGATTAGCCCCACCAGGAGGAGTAAAACTTAATGCTGATGGTCTGTGGAAAGAAATCACTTCTGTTGTATGGTTATTTAATACCTACATCGTTAATCTACAGGTGCTGACGGAGGATTAAAACAACAGCCAGAACCACTGCAGCAAGAAATTTGGGGCGATTTCACAAGTGCTGGACCCAGTACTACCACCGCTTCCCAAAAGTAACTAGATTACTTATTTGGAATTTGTTGGCATATTAAACCATCAGGTGTTTTTCTTGTCTCACAGACCACCCGTGAGTTCCAACTGGGTCCAGTTCTGAAAGGATTCATACCTACTGCAAAATTGATCTTGGTCCCTTGAAACGAATCTGAAAAATTGATGGCTGAAAATTTTTGTTCTCTCACATTCCTCCCTATTGTTGAATTATGCAGAAACTTGAATGTTAATTCAATCTATTATCAATTACTTACCATAACTCTCTACGAATAGGTTCATGTTGTTGTAAGATTACTGATTGGGTATTATCGTAGTGCATGTCTGTTTTACTGCAGTCTGTCTTCTCATACAACGGATACTTTAAATTTCCTGTTGCCGTTGCACTTTTGTTTCTTCTTTCCAATGAGGCAATTTTTTTTATTCCACTTAAACATTTTTGGCGAATAAGAAAAAAAGAAACAAATGGTGTAGTTCAAATGATTAAGAAAGGCAGATTATTAACATGAATTAACGAATTGAAATTTCGAAACGCAAATAATACCGACACATGACATTAGTTTATCATGTTGGGAGATGAGAAGAAAGTAGGGCCCCTTTTCACACTTCTACACGAAATAGACAATGAAAGACATTTAACTCTACAACAAAATATTACACGACGAAAATTTAACTTACTTGGCAATCGTTGCCACTCCTGGATGGCGTGAACTCACAGGAGTAGATGTAAAAGTCTCCATCTCAGCGTCCACGTAGCGCGTCCAGTAATCGCTAGGGATGAGCAAAAGCCTCTCCATGGTCTAGAGAAACACCCATCAGGTTACTGCAAAATTAAGATGATGACAATTGAAAAGTTTTACCAGGTGCTGTTTCTTAAGCTGCTTGAGAGCCATTTCCGGGAGTGGATCCGGGCAAGAATATCCGATGATGGTAGGACCGAATATCTTGGCCAAATTGGTAATCGGCATCTTGCACATTTCAGCTTCCGCGACACTATTCGATGACACAAAAATTTGAGCAATACAAACAATTTACTAAAGAATGAAACGGAAGAAATTATACCGCTGAAGGTGAAGAATAAGATATGCTAGCGTGTCTCGGTTGGGTTGCGGGAGATCTGGAACAAGCGAATACACAGTAGTTTGAATATCCATCTCATCGTTAAGATCGGCGATACGGACGAAACTGTCCCAAAGCGTGTACGTGATGAGAGGCTCTTTTAGCGAGCGGAAGAATAGCTTAAGAGTCCCAGTGACAACGTGAATATCAATCTGAGACAATGTAGGCTGACCTTTACCACGCAACAAACGTTCCTGTAAACGAACGGTTTGATTACGAAATACTCTACAAAATAACTCAATACTAAATGTAAAGTTACCTTCATGTCTTTAATTTCCTTTTCAGAGCCGTTGACACGATAGATGCCAACCTCGTTCAGGCCACGCCGTTCAATTTCATTGACACAGTGAATGACAATACCAGGGATCATGGGTGAGATGTTGGGAGCGTAATCAGCCACTGTTCCGACGAATCCCTTATTAGAAGGTGTTTGAACCGTTGGAACGCATGGCATGGGCATGCGGGACTTGCAGTCCACGTGACAAGTACCTCGACACTCGATACATTTCAAGGCAGGCTTCCCAAATTTAATCCTTAAGAATGCGAACGTTGACTTATTAGAGAACAACGCCCACCTTTTCGTAAGACGAAGAAGTACAGGCTTACCTGTTTCCACAAGGAAGACAGTTTTCTGGTTTTATGATTGTTTTCTGGCTGAAAGTGTGCTGGCGTTGATTGATTCGCCCACCTGAAGCCATAGTGCGCAAGTAAGCAGTTCCGCCAAGCGTGTGGGTAGACTGCGCTGAAGCTGATGGATTAGCACTCGGGCGTCGGATGGCCACTGGTGTTTTGCCGTCTGGAAGTTCCCAAGATGATTCTATCAGATCTGCATATTTGGGCAAAGAATAAGTTAATGAACTATGCAGGCTACAAGTTGAAACAAACACTTGCATTGAGGAGGAGCATTTGGTATGATTCCAGGCTCGCTGGAGCTCCGTTTTCTTTGGTTTCTAGGTGTCACATGGCCGTCATCGCTTTCCTTGCCCGTGTCGGGGCAATTTTCAATAATAGATGTGGCCGTGATTGGACCTCCTTTATTAACAGTTACTGTCGTTGTGGCGATCATGCGTTCATTGCCTGATACTTCCATGATATTCTTTAAGCAAAAAATATTAAGTACATTTATGACATTTAGAAATCAGTAATGATTGTGCCAATAGTCATTATCATACTTCACGGTTAGTTTTGTAGCGCTTTGAGTTGTCGAGATTATAACACATTCCTTCTGATGGCCGTTTTGATCGGGGTGCTCTGCTAGAACGCATAACTGACAACTCAAGCTCTTCCTCTGTGCGTTCAGTGGTGAGGTCGAACGACGCCAACAGCGAGCCGGTACTGTTCATTTCGTTGATTGTGTTTAACCTGTCACCGGGGGATTCAAAATTTCCACGTGAGTAACGACCAGTGTTGCTGAGCATGGCCAGTTTTTCGCGGGTTTCATCTCTAATGTCTTTTTCAGCGGACACTATTTCGCGAACAATGTGCAGTTGCTTTTCCTGTGACAGTCGTAATGTGCCATTACCCAATTCAGCATGACAATTTTGATTAACGAAACCTACCAAAGATTTCTTTTCATCTGACACTTGTTTTCTCACTTTAATTTCATTTTTCAGCAAAACAGTGGCATGATGATATTGCAGTTCAAGCTTGCCATTCATTTTGTTGACTTCATTTAATTGATTCTGTAGACGCCTAAGCTCTGCTTCAGCCTCAAGCCATTTTTGACGGCAAGCTTCCTGATTTACAGCAAACTTCAGGAATTCTAGAAAAAGAAAGAATAGGTTTACATCATTAGTTACCCCATAGTGAGTAATGCAATACCTTTCTCGGAACTATTGATGAAGTAATTAAACCCTCTGCAGAGGTCATCATATTGGGCCAAGACAGACACCTGCTTGACAGACATTGCTAGAAACTAAACAGAATAAATAATTTGATTACTGAAATTATACAACTGTTTCACGTTATTAAAAACGGTGTACATCTACACAAGGCAAATAAAATCTGAAAACTATTAAGGTAAATTGCCTATCAGAAACACATTGATATATTTTAAAATATGATAAAATTTTTGAGGGTTTGGCGTGGAAACAATAGCATCGTCTCGTAACACTTGTTTGGGCCAATTTCTAAAACACGAATTCGGAGCTCACAGAACTTTCAACAACGTGAAAACTAATGGCGTTTACATACCTAAAATAAAACACAATCAGATAGATTAAAGCTTGCTCGAAATAACGAATTTCCAGCTGTACAGAAAACGTTTCACTTGTAGCTCACAGTTGGCATGACTTGTGAGCAGCGACAACCAACTTCGATCTGCAACGCTTGGATTTTTGAAAATGTTCCGTTGGGGTTGGGTGCAGCGATGCCGATTTTCCGTAAATATCGCGTACCCTTCCCCCTTGATCTCCACCTCCACCTGATTCAAGATAGATAACTCGACTTCAGCAGATAGGGCTTGCAATGATAGCCCTTTGGTGGACTGGGGAGGATTTATTACAGCAGAATAACGATCGATATGATGATGGTTCTATATTTATTTTCAATTATTCATTCAAAATATAACGCTGCGTGCATAACGATCGTGAGCAAACATGACGTTGCAGCGCCATGTATGCATACTTTCGACTGGATCACGGACATGCTCCCATCGGATTGAAAGTAAAAAAAAAAAAACTGCGGCCACCCAAAATGTTGAATATGGAAATCTAAGCAATAAAAGTCAATAGTATTATGGAAATGGGGAATTCGGCAGCTATTCCTCCAGCTACCACGAACGTTTTCCATCGTCCAATGAAACATTAATCGCATTAAACCCACTTTTTTCCCTTCGTTTATGTCCACCATATTTCTCTGCTTTCGGGCGTTTTTTTTCCCCTCCTTGCTGATCTTTGAGACTGAAGTTGGTCGGGTGGAAGGAAGACGAGAGAAACGGTTATTTGCATGAAAGCAAAATAGTATAAGCAAAGTTTTGTGCGAGCCTCATCTCGTAACTTGAATAATAATCCATCATCCATAGCTGCCCGGCCACCACTATATCCTACACCCTCTTTCTTCATCTCGTCTTCGTATTTGTCTGCTTCTTCGTTTGAACTTGGCCTATAGTGCTATATCTTTGGCACTCCTCTCGCGGGAGCTGGGTCTTTACACTATATGGCTTTAACTTGGAGAAACGACAGATATTGCCGTGCTGCATGCTTGATGTTGGATTTACACTGTCTAGATACGATATATCTACATTTAAAGAGCTTCGTTCAATATTTATTCTGAAGCTTTCTGGCTCTCATTTCTCCATGGCTTTCTTGTCTTTCCCCTTGTGCGAGGAGAGGCTGACATTCGATTGAAACGAAAGCCATTCAATAAAGAACAATTTCTCGTTTAAGTTGTTTTTTTTTTCTTTAGCTGAAGATCATGTATACTCGGTGAACCAAAAATCACTAGAATCGACACCGCGTCGACTTGAAATATTCACAAAGTAAATTCTTTTAGATTGCGAGCTTCTCACCAAGTAGGGATCGTCTCACTGCTTTCTATACACGTATGTGTACCTCAACAAAAGTTTGGACTAGACACACTCGTACGAGTTTTTCAATACAATCAAGTATAGACGTTGAAAGAGGGAAAAGGCACGTGCTGTTTGAATCTCCTCGATGATATTTTATGACTGCCACGATTTCTATACCTTGCTGTGCATTGTTCTCTGTTGACGGCAAGTAAAAGGGAAATTGAAAGAAACTCTTGAGATTCTCATTCAACTGATGGATTTCGCTTACGGAATAACCCTTCCACTGTATCGATCTTTACGTGCCTATCTCTACGATGCCTGACGCCACACATCTCGCTATATGGGCCTCTTTAAAGTAATACTACAAAAGGCTAAGCAGTTTCTTTTGAACAACAAATCTTGGGTCAGCTATATCTTCCATCGAGATTTTATTTTTTATTTTGTTTACTAGGAAATAAAATGCAGTCATATTGTAGACGATTCTTCGTCCGGATCCGAATATAAAATAAAAAGGCGTTGTTCCTTGTTTAGATTTAGATACAGCGTAGGCTTATAAATTTGTCGTTCGTTATTTGTTTTCGACACGGATTCACCCGGAAAACGAAAGTCCTGAAGAAGAGTAAAATAAAAAGATTGACTCAATAACACATAAGGCTCTTCTTTCATACTTACGGATTCTTTGACAAAGAATAATGATTTGTCTCTTCAGTCTTGCCAGTATTTGCGTGTCTACGTAAACACGCACGGATGATGATGTGTGCTCTCCATTTTACCTCTTTCTTCTCCCATATCTACGCGGTAGAGACTACATGTGACTCTTTCTGATTGAGAGAGACACATATTCCATACTCTGCATATCCACAAACGTGCGCATGTGAATATCTGAAGCATCTTTTACGACTAATGGAAAGCCGTCAGCCGGCTCGCTGTTTATATTTATCCCGTCATGATGACATTTTAATCCGCAGAGTTGCGACAAGGAAAAAGATGGCGTAGATACACACACACACATTTATAAACATGCA
This sequence comes from Daphnia sinensis, assembly GCA_013167095.2. NCBI lineage: Eukaryota > Metazoa > Arthropoda > Branchiopoda > Diplostraca > Daphniidae > Daphnia > Daphnia sinensis. The sequence continues at coordinate 5,478,191 of CM023191.1, read as the reverse complement.
CTGGATATACAAGAGCACCACAAGAGAGAGAGAGAAGCTCATTTATTCGCACGACGGCAGCAAACCAATCGATACGGATGAAAAGACTCGGCAACGTTGGATCCAGCTGCCACAGAAATTGAACAACACAACCCGCCGAGATGATGGCGTTCGCTATTGTGTCCGGAAGAGGTTCCCAGTCAGCAAAGTGCTCTGTACACACGCAACAACAACAACGGCGGTTATTAACCATGCATTAGTTTGAAGCTTCATTTTCTTTTCAAAAATCAGCTTTAGAAAATGGGATGGTCTTTTTCCTTTTTCAAATCAACTGAAAACGAAAGAAAATTTGAGAAGGATAAATTCGATGGAAGCCACCGGAAGCGGTCGAAAAAGAAATGATGACAAACGAAATGATATCGGAACTGTCGACAACAATTTCATCTTTTTTTTCTTCCGGAAGGCCGGACACAGGGATTGCTGGTTTCGCCAGTAGATATAACGCAACATTCATCTAAGGGGCAGTGATCAATGAGCATAACTGTTTGAAAGAAGAGAAATTCAACTCATGCAGAAATAATTTTGTGAGTCAATTTTGTGGTTGCGGTTTTGTCAGTTGTCCGTCTCAACTTGACAGGCAACGATGGAATAAGTACCCGCAATTTTTTCCTATTGAGTAAATTATACGTCAGAAAAAAAATGACGAAATGCGAAGATCTTCTCATGCAATGCGTCACTCTGAAAGGCGAAGAAAACGTGTCCTGAAATGAAGTAGGGAAAAGAAAAAGATATGTGATCCGGTTAACCAAACATCCGGACAATGATAAGAAAAATAAGACGATGCCACCACCAGAGAAATTGTGCGGGCTACTATAAATAATAAAAAAAAGAGAGAAAAGACCAACGAAATATAAGACGATGGGTACCTCATAGGAGATGGACTTAATTGTTCACCACATTATATAAGAAAGCTGAGAAGCTAGTTGCTATATAAAGCGTTGCTATCCGTCAAGAGCTTCTAGAGAGTGATGGGTCATTCTTCTGGCTGCCAGACGATATTACAAGACGAGCCAGCTATCGGATTTAGGGAAGGCCTTTGCAAATAAACCACAAGATATAAGTTATACACTACCCCCCCAAATGGTTAATGTAATAGCGCCAATTAACTAACTGTCAAGTGGCATCCAAATCAAAGCTTATTAAACGTTGAGAATGAAACGAATTTTTTTCGGAAATTGGCTTTTGAAGTTGAACGCTGAAATCAAAGTCAGCGCACGTCATACGGTCATCGTTTCGGACGGACTCTTTGCTCTCCCTATAAATAGATGAAAAGAACAGCGGCATGATTGTCGTGGTGGGGTCCGTGCATTGCCCAGTCTATTGCAGAATTCACGCAATATCCAAGCCGGAACGCCATAGAACTTTCTCCTTTTGAAGTTGGTCGAGTAGTTTGTCTGAGCTAGAAAGAAAAAAAAAAAGAAAGACAATAATATAGTACACAGCAAAAATGATGGCCGATAGACAAACGTCAGCATTAAAATAAATTATTTAAAATTACTAAAGCCACAAAGTTTTTAATGCAACTAGTTTTAATTACTAATTTATTCCGTCTTAAGACGCGAATATTTAAAAAAAAGAAAGAAAAACTGTGCCCTTCTTTTGCAAATGACCCAGTAATCCTCTTTTGGGTACAGCGCCTGTCGCATTGATAGAATCTGACGACTTGTGCTTGTTATAAACTAAGCGCACACAAACAGACGCTGGCTGCAATAATACCGCACGACCCAAAACAAAAAACCCAAACACACGGCTTTTACAATAAGGGACGAGCTCGTCTCGGGCTGAAACTGAGAATTAAAAGTTTTCTTTTTCTGGGATTTACAACGCAAAAAAAAGAGACAGACGCATATAGCATGAATACTCGGGAAATCAAGTTTTGGCGTTTCTACAAACGTAACTTTTGTACAAGTTAAAGTTCCTTATTTTTCTTAATAATTTTCCCTCGCGATCCAGGAAAATTAAATTAATTTCTGGGTAAGTCAAGTTCTTTTTCGTCAGCATTTTTTTTGTAAAGAACAGTGGTCTGCAAATGCGACTTGCGCTGTCAAAAATTTATAGGTAGTTAGGGATAATCAGCCCACGCGTCTTGTGCCCAATCCGCAGCACCAAAAGTGGGCGTTACGCATGAACGGATCGGCGGAGGAGGAAAGCGAATTGCGATTGCTAAGGGCTTACAAGTGACTCGTTACAGACATATTATACAATATGCATCACGGCCAGCAACTGTCGATCGCTTATGCATATGCAAAAAAATACAAAGGGGCGAGCGAGCGAGTGGGAAGAAAACGGGAGCTGATGAATTATTTTCGTCGACAAAGTAGAGCGGAGGAAACGAGGCAGATGTTTTGGATGCGTGAGAGTAGTTGCGGGATGAGCGTGATTAGGAAACGTCAGTAACAGGGGCGGGGCCCGAAATGATTCTCGAGATAAGAGACTCCGCACGCGGCTGATGGTGGAAGCAAGTTCTCATTAGCGAGTAAAGGATGCAGCAAAAATATCAACCAGAGTGGAATACACAAGGAGCAACAGCGTACACGGCGGACCGACTTCAATAAGACGTGTAGAGAGATGGACAAAAGTGTTGCTCATTTTCATTGGCGAAGCATTTTCAATTAGATCTTTTACATATTCAAAAGGCCGTCATATGTTGCAACCGTTTAAACAGGGAGATATAATACATCCATTTTTTATTTTCTGGGAATTGACAGTGACGTTTAAATGTCAGCGCGTTTGATATCTCGATTCGCACGAGGAAAACTTATACATAAATAAGAAACATCTTTTCCTGGCATCCAACGAAATTGGCTGACTATTAATTTCAATAAAAAAAAACGGGGATATACACAAAAAGAAAATAAAAAGAGCAAAACGGGTCTTCATAAAAATCAAATTTCGCTGGAACGGGAGCCTTTTAAATAAATAGTTGAACCGTCAGTGGTCCAGCTCAGATATAGTCACTTAACGTCCATCCATTTTGAGGTGCTTACTCTCTCCTTGGCTCAATTCCCTCGAATTTTGTTGATTTCTTTTCCTACACATTTCCTTTCGCCCCGTGAAATCACACGTCGCTTCGGTGAAACGCCGGAAGGAAAAGAATTGGCAAGCAAAACGCTGTTCTCGGAAATCGTAACGAATGAGGGTATATATAAAATAATGGGTCCAACGGGGTGCTGATGCGCGTTTTTTTTTTTCGAATACAACAAACATGAAATAGCAACACAAGGGGAAAGAGAGGGCCCTCATTTCAACGATGAGTTTGGCAACCGACAGCTTTGCTATGATTATTGCAGTAATAGATAAATCTCCTCCCCCTCTCTCTCTTTCGTATAAGACTTTGATCAGATTTCGGGAAAACCTTGAAAAATGGAGACAGTTAAATCCCGAGGTCTAACCGCAAGGGAAATGAGATTTCTCCCGACACACGAGAATCCATTATCCAACTATCGGTAAATACTCTTTTAATCTAACACAACAAACAGTGATTGAATTTGCGTAGGGATTCTGTTGCAAACGCAGGAAAAAAAAATGACATAAGGAAAATGAAAATGCGTAGGGTATATAGAGCGTCGGCGTGAATGGGTTTGCATAGCGCATGGTGCTTCGTGGAGGGGGGTGAAGCTCACAGACACACACAAAAGCCAGGAAGATACGCTCCGATCACCAGTTGGATGGTGGATAGCAAGACGGTCGCAACTCGTAGTTCTTTTACTTCCGACATTTCCCCACCGATATCTTTACTGAACTGACCATTTCTTCATATTTTTTTAGTTTGTTTATTTTCGTTGAGTGCGCTGTTGACGCTCCGTTTCCTTCAAATATCCGCCACCTATAGTCTACTAGCCCTCCTCCCCATTTACAGTGTGATATGATGGATAGGGTGTGTCTGTACATGTGAACTGAATCGTGTCCAAAAACGATCTGCGATGATGGATTAAAAGAAAACTCAGTAACTCAAACACGCATTTTTTTTGTTGTTGTTGCCCCATCTACAATTTTCGGCTGTCGGCTTCTTTTCTGATTCATCTCTGGCCGCTTTCCATCGGCGGATTCTCGGGAGCTAAGATCTTATCACTACCCTCCCCCCTCTCTCCCGGAAGGGGAAACGGGACTCCGCAGTTGGGGCATCATGGATCATTGGGTAATATCGTCGACGGTGGCCACCGTTTTCGCGCTGGCCGTTCTGACCGCAATGCCCGGCTCAGCTCAAATGATGTCCATTGAAGAGGACAGATTCGGACATCTTTTCGACATCGATTCCGCCTCAGACGGTGAGTAGAAAATATAGCGCCTGACGCGATATTGAAAATCGGATGGCGAAAAACGGTACGATTCAATTGCTTCCAAACAACTAGGCATCGACATTTCTTTCTAGTTAAAAAAAAAACCTGATGGATTCCCGATAACCTTTTGGGAGCAAACTCGATGATTCGTGATAATTAAATTGAAAAATCATTAACAAAATGGTAGGAAAAAGGAAATCTAATTCAAATGTGGCGCCGAGATTTATGACGTAATGGCAATTTCAGATGGTCTCTTGTACTGTGATCTATTTTACGTCTATATCGCCCTGCTCTCGATGGGGTACGTCCGTCACGTCAAAACAGCTTTTAAACGTGATTTGAACGTGTTCCTCTTTTTTGGCGAGCATCGCGACGCTATGTGTACATGCCTTCCAGTGGAATCGCTACTATTCCTATTTTCAAATCATTTGGCCCTGCATCATTCAGAACGAGTCGTGGAAAATGGATGACGGGACAAAAGGAAGCAAGGGGGGAGGAGGAATACGACAAAGATATGAAAGAGAAGAAAAAATAAAATGAAAACAAACTGCCAGGAGCTAAGGGTGGAGTATATAGCGTTCACGTTCGCTATCCTAGTAGCATGCAGCTAGTCAAACAAATAATGCATAAACTACTCGTAGAGAGCACCACGAAACACATCAAAAATTGAGAAGAAAAAAAAAACAAATAAAATAAAACGCGACCGGTGGGACGTGAATATTTAAACGCAATCGAAAAAAAGAGAAATATCTACTAGTGGCACGCGTCAGATATTGTTATTGAAAAATAAGAAAGACTGTCTTGTTGTCTCGTCTGTCAAAACACCCACCAACAAAAATGTCAGGGGCATTGCCTTTCCCGCTTTACATATATCATGTAGACTCGACCGCAAATTACTAATAGATGGGGAAGGGGGAGGATTGATAGCGTGAACGTAGGCCGTTCAATAAAAAAAAGGGCGGAAGGATTCCATCGGGCAATTAAACGCTTAATCGTGATTGATTCCGTTGGGCTATCGATTGGTGAAATATTCTTTAAGAAATGGAAAAAAAAATTCGCAATGGGGAATAAAAATTGCAGATAGACAGCGAACGAAACAGACGCCAATCAGCAGCATTAAATGCGTTGATAACTCGATTCATTTACATTTAATCTGCCCTCCTTTATAGCTCCGCCTTTTCACTCTGACGTAAGAGAAAAGCCATGAATTGCGATCTGACGAGATCGACAGATAAAAGAAAATCAAGGAAAAACTTGATGAAACAAGATGATGATCGAAACTATTTGCAGATTACAGGAACTCGCGCACTGTTATGGGGAACTAAAAGAATAAAAGAAGCTCCTTTAGAAAGAGCTGAGAACAAGCGTTCATTAAGAAGTCGTAGCTCCCCATAACAAGAAAAAAAAGGTGAGTTGATGTCGTTGTCGATATGAATAGATAGCAAGTTCCCGTCACAAACGAAAAGAAGGGAGCATCCAGTACAATGAACAAAACATGAGGGTAGCGGGAAAAAAAAACTGGAGTACTATTTATAAAGTATAAGGAAGAAGACATTGTAAAGACCATCCAGTCAATGTTGAAATCAATCACGCTATCCGCAGCTATTTTCTAATAACAGATACCAACATCTTTTCCATTCCCCTTTGACTTGTATCCTCCCTTCCATCGACGCACTATAATGACTGTGAAACGCTCGCCCTCAACACTGGTCGAAATCCTTAAGCACAAAAACAAAAACTAATCTTTGAAGTAAGAACTACACAAGTGGAGCAATCTTTCGGGCGTTTTGTTATTCCGTCAAAAGCTTTGACTTGAAAAAAAAAGGTATAATACAAGAAATCTGTAAGCCTATGTTTGAAACAAACTCAAATGCACCTCGCAAGAAAAAAAGAAGGCTAAACGGAAAGAATAGCGCACTTTTCAACAACAACAACAAAAGAGAAGTGACGGGAAATGGAAACAAGTCTCGAAAAGAAAAAAAGTAGATCCCGCTGGGCCCGTAATCCGGCCGGAGTAAAAGTGCTAACCGTTAGGTGTGCATTGTATAACGGTCCATCAGGCAACACGGCAAAAAAAAAGTATAGTAATTACATACGACTATTGAGGCTTTTAAATAACGCATCCAGCGGATGCACGGAATGTTCCCCTTCCCACTATTTGATTTGCCCATCATTCGGTGCTTGCAACTTGTCACGATGACGATATACAAAACACGAGACAATTTAGCTTTAACAGATAGCTAACGATGACAATATGGCAACTGATTGCTTTTCCCTACCCCCCCTTCACTAGTTAGTTATCCTTGCATCATCATCGTTTTGGTAATCTCCTGTCAAACTTTTATCGATGGACGCCGTACGTATACAAATTGTTGGTATAGCGAATCAAGCCACGCCCAAGACGTTCAATCTTCATCTGTAAAGATCATTATTCAGTGTGTACACACACAGATGAAGAAGGGTGGATGTATCTCTCTCGCGGGAGATTGATGAACGCAAAGTCAAGCTACTCCTCGATATTACAATCTGCAATGTTGTGTGTGTGTACCAAGTTTTATGGTCGAATTGGGAAGAGAGAAGCCATCATCGAGCGGGACGAATTGCGTAACAATAAACTAGCGCACTTTGCTATTGTCCAAGACGTTGATGGATTTGGCGGTGCGCAACATGTATAACTTACTATTTCAAGAATTGGCATCGGGACTTAACGATCTCGTCAAACACGTTTGCCCAACGGCTTTTGCGCATCCTCACGCCAATCTTATTGTGTCTGCGTGCGGGAATGCAGAGACGCTCGTCAGAAGGACCAACGAAGAAGCCGTATGCATAATATTTTTCGTTGTGGGGTAGAATGAAGGAAACACATATATATCCTTGACGCACCGAGAGGGACGGATCAATAGATCTTCAACACTATTGACACAAACCATTGAAGCTCACATTTTTCTTTTAAAAGCAAAAAATGTGAGGACGAAAGAGGCGGTAACTGACCGGTTAATGGTTCTTGATTCGCTTTTCTTTACACATTGTGTAGGAGCTCTTACAAGACATCATACGGCAGGCTAAACACGTAACCGTGTGCGCTGAGCTGTGCCTCTCTGTACGACCACCCAATATCTTTTCACGGAGAAAACATATTTTCAGAAAAAAAAAATACGGCCCTTTTTTCTTTAAAGATGATAATCCTTATTCTATACTTTGCCCATCAAGTGGAAAGACATTTCCTAAATGGACGTTGGTTTGAAATCTACATAGCAAACTGTCGATGAAAATTTTCAAATGAAAATGCTGCTATTTTGAGGAAGATTAAACGGATCGTGTGCGCATCAATCAACGACTACCGAGAGCATAAGCGGACCTACGAAAACGTAAAGCACATGGGTTTATAGTCGTAAAAAAAAATGTGAAGAAAACCGATGCCTTTTTTTTTTTACAGCTGTGTCGAAGTAAAAGTGGATTGTAAACGGGCCCAGGAAAGCAAGCAAAAGAAAAACGAAATTTATAGGGTCCAAGAGATCAAACAAGATGGGAAAAGAAGATGCGTGTCCGACGAGTGTGTGTGTGGACTCGTCCGAGGATCGACGACAGCATTTCGATCGATCAATCCTACAAAAATGTTTAGTATTTTTTTTCCCCTCTTTTTTTCAAACACGGCTTTCTCCCCTTTTATTTTTCTGGCATGTATCGAGTGAATCCTGAAAAGGGATCACGTAAAAAAAAAGAAGATGGATCCCCAAAATACCTTATTCCACTATTAAATCTAACTGGCCTCCCCCAATACTTCGTAAAGTGGCCTGGAGTTTGGAAAGTGGGAGGGTCAGCACTGGGGCAAACAAAAGGCGTATGATGTCACGAGTGTTTAAAAATACGAAGATTTATTTTGAGACGATGGAGGAATTGTAGGATCGATAGTCAACGACTCTAAAACGGAAAGCCATCGAACAAAAAAAGGGAGGCGAGTTGGGACGTCAATTAACTACTAGCTTTTCACGGTTAATTTCGTTTCAAATCACGTAGAGACGGGCAGAAACGTGGACAGAAGGCTGGTCGTGTGCGCTGTTCACAATGTCTATGTATGAAGCCCCCCTTTTTCTTGGCTCGACGGGCAGCCGGCCCTCACGTGTGACGTTTATTATGAAAGAGACAATGACGGTAGTCGACCGCAGCGGCCAATAGAAACGCTCCGTGCCCTGATCGAATTCAATGGAATAATGGAACACGGCGAGAATCTAATTAACCGCCAAGCTCTGCCCTTTTATTTTATATCTAGCACCATCACGATCCATTATAATTCTTTTTTCTTCATTCTTTCATTGTCAATAGAGATGGCCTGCTACTATTGCGTCAACGTGACTAGCAACGAAATTTGCAACCGCTTCGCCATTGAGAGACCCTGCCCAACAGGTGAGACTCCTAAACGTTCAAATCTTTTAATTAAAACCCAGAAAAAAAACAAACAAAAGATTCGATTTAAAAAAAATGAAATTTGAATTCGATTTGTTTTTTTCCTTAAGAAGATTTGAGCGTTTGCCACACACATCACGTGATGGACGACCGGGGGAAAACGTTGGCCGTCACGAAAACGTGCGCTACTCCGCAAACATGTTACTCGCAAGTCGGTTGCCGTCGAGATAAATCAACCAATCAGACGGTACGAACCCCCCCCCCTCCCGAAAGGGAAAAAGTTTTTTTTTTTTTTTTTTTTTTTTTTTTTTTTGTCTGACTTTGTTTTGTTTGCCTTTTTTCTCCAGATGGAGATTGTGTGTACACTTGCACTTTAGCTCTCTCCTGTTTCTCTTTTTTTCTTTTATCGTTGAAAGGCGAGTGAGGTTTGAGAAACAGGCGAGCCGCCCGCGGTCGATTTTATTGATCGATCAACTGTCCATTCCCCCCCTTTTTTTTTTTCGTTCAAAGAAAAGAAGATAGCATAAATAAGAAATTCAAATTTTACTCCCCTCCCCCTTTGGTTTCGCCATTTAAAAATGATTCGATTACGCAACGTAATGAAATCATTTTTTTTGTTAATTCAAAAAGGTGTGCGTCAATTGCTGCGATTTGCATTACTGCAACGAAGAAGTGGCGTTCAACGCCAGTACGGCCGTTTTCCATCGGTCAAACGACGACGGGACGGCCGCCTTCTCTTCGGCGACTCACGCACGCACTGAGACGACCGCAACGGCCGTCCTTCTCGGCCTACTATTCCTGATTTCATCATCAACTTAAACCTCAAAAAATGGAGGGAAATGTTTGTGTAAATTTTCTAGAGCCATATCAGAACGAAATTTAAATTTTTTGGCCGCGGGAAAAACAACAAAATTCGAATGTGTTTCGATATTTTTCACGATGAATATCGTTTTTTTTTTTTAAAGAAAAGGCTTGTACGTATTCGAATGTTGTTGTGCCTGCTGTTTTTCGATTCGACTTATCTTTCTCTCAACAATTCGCAAGACGCGGAAAAAAAAACAAAAACAAAACGAATAGAGGGAAAGCGGGAGAAAAAACTGTTGAAGCATTCCGGTTCCTGCCGACATGATAAGACCCGAGCGGCACTCGTCGTGCCTTATCAGCCGCCGTGCAGTTACACACACACACACAAAAATACAAAACAAAAAAGAGAGAAACAAGAGAGTCAACGTCGACTTACTGGGCACGACCACTACAAGTGTTTGATGAGGCGCGAGATTTGAACACGCTTCACGGCCCTGTCTTGTATGTCTAACTGGCGTTCCAACGCAAACTTTGACTGCGCGTTTCGGCTATCACCCCCCCCCCCCCTCCTTCTAGTCGTTCATCTTTGACACAACAGTCACCTCACGCCTCAGCAGCTCTACTTGAATTGATCTCGAGCTTTTCCTCCCCCCTTTCGGGCCGTGCTTCCGCATATTTTTATTCTATCCTACACCCTGTCTCTTCATCATCTGCGGATGTGACACGATTCAATTTCAACAATGCCGGAAGGTAAAACGCACAGCACATCAATGGATTCGCGTTTAAAAAAAGAAGATGTTGAGGGTTGGCTTACCTTTGGAGAAGTTCCGATCGTTGTTAGGTCGCTGGGAGGAGGGGATAGCCGGAAGTAGACGTCCTTTGATTTCCATTTTTTCCCCCCTCATGTTCACGGAACACAACAACAAACAAAAGGAGAGCCATTTTGAACCGAAATGAAACAGCAAAAGAAAAAACATAAAATTGAAATGCCAATGTCCAACAAAAAGTGTATAGCTATGATGGGAAACTCACCGTGATTGGATCCGTGTTGTCTTTTGCCAAGAGGGATGAACAGGTTTTCTATGTTTTTCACTGATTGTCTATTTGTACGAGACATGCACACACATCCTGCGTGTGTGTGTGTGTGTGTGTCCAAGAACAATATTTAACATGCCAATTGATCTGCACATGCAATAGATCTATAAAAACACAAGACAGATATTATATTATATATAGGTAGAAATGCGATACATACCCCGGTTTTTTTTAGAGGAATGGTAAGGAGAGACATCCGGCCGAATTGAAAATTGGGAGGTAATGAAATTTTTTTTGGGACCAGAGATTTGATTTATTCAAATCAATCTTTGGGCGAATGACAAACCACTTTTTGTTTTTCTCCTTCATTCCAAACCGACATAACATTTCTGCATGTCATTAATTCAGTTTATCATTTCGACTAAAAAAAGAAAGTGAACAAATATTAAATAAAAATTAACGTTTCTACATTTTCTGAGTGTTCGGTCCTCGATGGGATTTCATCAGGTCTGATTCGTCAAAAAATGTTTTCATTTCAACGTGTGTTCTCGTACATTTACATACACGAATGAAAGACCATCTCTCCGGATGTGTGTCATTTTTTACGGAAATTGGTTTTCTTCCTTTCTTTTTTGTATTTTGAATACAACAGGGAATAAAAATTTGCAAAAAGAAGGGAGAGGAAAGAGAGACCTGTCCGAGTAGTGATATCATTTTTTTGTAAGTATGTATATGTATAATAATAATAATCATAATAATAAAGGTGGAGATGTTATACATAGAGGAAAAGAGAAGAATCGCATCAGTATAGATAAAAAGATGAAAGAGCTCGAAAAAGAAAAAAAGAGAAATAGAATAAAGACACAAGAAAGAGAAGGGGAAAAAATTGTTTTTCAAAGACTATTCAATCGTTATAGGGGTTGTCGAATTTGAAGAGCGTTTCTTTCTGCGTGAGCGTGTGTGTGTCTGTGTAAATGATTGAAAGGGAAATTGGGCGGTGAGGAAGGAGGACATTCGAGTCAAGTCTCTTTCACGCGTGAATTATGGTACAATTGACTTCACACAGACGAGAGAAACGGTGGGGGAGGGGGGTTGAAGGAGCAAGTGTGTCACGATGGGGGATTCTTCGAGAAACCTCGGTGGCAGATTGAACCAATGACTTTTCTTTGTTTGTCTGGAGGGCAACAAGTATTTTCAAATTGAATTTGCGTTTAAAAATAGGTGAACGAAGAAAACCCACGTAACGCAATTGAAAGGGGGGGGGGGCGGCAGGAATGGGCGCGGTGAGGCGTGGGAAAAAATGTTTTGTATCATCACGAATATAACGAACACGACTAATAATAAGATTTTGGAGCATTTCTCTTTTTTTTCCTTTTGCTGTGAACATTTGAGTTTTGATAGAAACGTGAACGAGAAAAGAAATTCAATTCAAAAATGGAAGCAGCAGAATTTGAAATACGGAAACGGTCGATGCAAAAAGGAAGAAAGAACAAAAGAATCAAATTGATGGGGCTTTCCTTTTTTTTTTTTTAATTTTAAATCTAGATGAGGTATAACAATCATCAAAAAGGGGAGTTGATTTCATCCTCTTCACTATTCTTTCAAAACGGGCGCTAGAGGCAGTCGAATCAATATCTTATTATTTCGCTTCCTTTATTCTCGAAAAACGCTTTCCCTCTCACTGCCCCTCCCCCTCCCCCCATTTCCTCACTCAATTATATATACATTGGTTGAATAGTCGTCCACACAGCTGACGAAATTCGCAGCTTTTACCGGTTTTTCCTTAAAAACTACACGTTTGATGAATATTTTTTTCGGGAAGGGGTTTCTTATTATTTTGAAAGATTTAAAGAAAAAAAAGGGGAGGAGCTAAAACCCTGTCGATAGCGGAAACAAGTGAAGAAATAGAGAGCATTTTAAAAGAACGGCATCACGCAATGCGAAACGGCGTGAAAAAAAATGAAAATCCGAACGAACGCGGGAAAAAATTGAAAAATCGCACAACCAGCGGACGTGAAAAAAAAACGTGAAAGAAATTCCGAATAGATAAAAAATGCACGAAGTTACAGAAATCATCACAGACTAGATGACATTTGAAACAAAAAACTGGGTTGGGTTATTTAAATTTCCTTGCTACTTATACATTCCCTCTCGTCTCATTCACGCGCACTTGATTCGATTGCAACAAATAAAAAAGATAACGTAACCGATTAAATAAACACCGGGAGAGTTTGTTAAAGACGACTAAAACAATGGGCTATAAATATAGCACACGCACACTCCGAGTACACATATCGTGATTATGTACAGAATTTAAAAAGAAACAATTCATACGTTAAAACACGCGTTCGCAACCGAGACTATCGGGCTCTCTCTTCGTGACAAGCCAATAATTCTTATGTTTTTTTTTTTCAAAAAAATAATACATACATTATGTAAATATATATATAGGTATCGGGCCTCTTGCCCTAACGCTATATACACACACATCGTGCACATCATTTGATCGAGTTTGATTGATTCGCAAGACATTTGTTTGTTTTTTAATTTAAAGAGGGGAAAACAATGCGGGCGAATAAAAACTTTTGTTTCGCTAGTTTCCTTTAGTCCGCACGAATAAAAACTGTGTTTGAAGGAATGTGATTGAATCTAGTTGAGGCACAAAAAAGAAGAGGGGGAAAAAAAAAACAACACAACTGTTAAGAAAGAGAGAGAGTGATAGCAAAGAAGGAGGGCGATTGGGTCGATTTCCATTTTGTACAAAAAAAATGGGACAAGGATGAAAAGGAAGTAAGAGAAGGTGTCCACAGAAGTTGAATGGATGGACGGGAAATCGATGACGTGTCCCTCCAGTTGTTTGGAAAAGAAGAAGGTGTTCCAGCTTGAGAGAAAGGAGAGCAGCTTTGAATCAAAGTGAAGTGGGGGAAAGAGAAAAATAAAAATCGACCGCGTATCATTGTGGAACATGCCACTTCATAGCGCAAGAAGTTGTTCCAGTTGCCATTCCCACTTTTCGAATGTATAATCCGCGGGAAAAGTGCAGAACGTTTAAAACTGTTGAATCCGATTTCATTCTCGGATTGCTGTCTTTTCCTCCGCACGCTGGAAGAAAAAAAATCATTCCAAAAAGAAAGAAAAAAAAATGTTCCAGAAAAAAGAGAAAAGAGTTAGAATTTTGATCATCAATAACGGCGCATAAAAGTTGAAGCTTGAATGGACATACGAAAAAAATATCAAAAGGGAGACGCATAAGGAAAAGCTCGCAAACAAATCACAAACTGTTTGGGGCGGAAACTGCTGGCCAGGACTTTCTTTTTCGTTATTCCAAGACAGCTGGGCGTGTAATGGCCCAGCTGACGAGCAAAGAGAGGGTTCATGAAAAATAAGAAAACTATAACCCAATAGGGAAGCAAACAAAAGAGAAAGAGGGCGCATGTGTCTGTACGTTCCGGCAGAGTTGGTCCGCCATCGAAATAATGCGAATGCCAGACGGGCAAGTATACACTTTGCGTCTACGGGTAATAGGCCGGCCCATTTCAACACAACAGCTGTTACAACAGTTCGTTTTCATCTTGTCCCGGCCATCCCTTCCCCCACCCTATTCCGGTGCGTTCATTAAGACTCGGATGGACAGAGAATGCGGGTGCATAATAAAAACAAAAAGAAAATGAACTTGTAATTTACCTTTCATTTGTCTCACGTTCAATTCAGGCTGTGATAGGTCATGGAACTTCCGACGGATCCGCTACTGGAACTTGAATTGCTGGGGCTATTGCCGCTGCCGGGGCTCTGTGTTGTTGTTGTTGTTGAAGCTCCACTGGCATCTCGGGATGGGACTCTGCCGCCCGCCGTAGCGCCCTCTCTCTCTGTAACCTGAAATCAAACAATCACATTCGAAATCAAGGTTCAATTCGATTTAAAAATCAAATCCAAATAAAAAATCATGCTGGCCAACCAAGGAGGAAAAAAATGAAAGAAGGTTCGACTACGTTCGACCTTACCGATTTCACGACAACATCCAGCAGACTGAAGAAAGATGTTTAAAGTGTTAGTTGAATCACAAAAGCGGCATGGTTAGAAGGTGGGGAAAGATAAAAGTTAAAAGATTTCATGAATTTGATGTACACATCGATCGATGATAACAACAACACAAGAAATTAAAATGTTTAATAGCCTTCGCAACAAAGTTCGATTATTCGAAGAGTAGGGTAGACGATCATCCATCACAAGGTGGACGAACCTCGGGGACCTCATTACTCCCTACACCCGCCTACACCACGACAGAAAACTGGCCGAAGAAACACGAGCTGCAAGAGAATTTTTCATTTGGTTGGCAAGACGGCCGTGAGTGCAGGCTATGTGATTAAATTCCCGAGCGGACACAACAGGATCAAATTGGATTGCTTCCGCATTGATTTACAACATATCGGAAGTAGCGAAGATCCTTACACCCACTCTCCCCCCTCCACCCTCAAAAGCTGATTGATTGATTAGCTCTATCGTGATTGATGGTTAGAGGCCGGAGAACGATTAACATTTTCAACACACAAGAAAATTGATTTAAAATCAATTGAAACTCACTTGTTTTTGGATTGGCGCATGAATTGCTGGATCTTCCTCGCTGCCTGATGTTGCCGACGCTGCGAATAGGTCCGCCTGTGGATTTCAAAAAATAATTTTTCGATTATATTCTGTCGATAACAGCAATGCCAATATCAGACTTGTTGAGCTCGCCTGTTCTTCTTTGTTCGATTATAGGCAAAAATGACCAATGCCAAATGCATCAATAGAGTTACGTAAATATGCCCCCCCCCCCTCTTCTAATACATAAAGAAAATCCGCTATATTCCTTGTTGACCAGCACTAGGATGAAAAAAAAAAAAAAGGGAAAACATCTGGCCGTGATACGATAACAAGGAGATCGATAATGTCGGTTCAGTCAAACGGAATAAACGGAAAATAAACAAGGCCCGCCTCCGTCCTGTCAACATACCACAGAAAAAAAAAAAGAAAATAACAAATTCTATTTTACATTTTTGTTTGAGAGAGAGAAGGACAGACAGACGTTATATGTTTCGTTTGTTTAATTATGGTATGCCAATCAAGCAGCGGGTCCCGATGGACGGTGCCTGTTCGTTCAACAGTTTTTGCCGTTCGCAATTAAGAAACAGGATCGAACGACCTGCTGAAAAGATCCCGTTTTAAAACTTTCAGATGCAACTTTCGTTAACGTTAAAAAAAAACTTCCTCGTTACACATTTACTGTCCGTCAATTACGAGTCGCTTTTTACGTCTCTCCGTAAGAAAAAAAAACGGGACTTTACATTTTTCCTAGCTCCACACTTCCTTGTCCCGCCTAATTGGACGCTATGGCGACAGACAGTTGGTATCGAAATAAAAACGCCGATTCGAGGAATTATTTTGAAAAAAGCAAAAAAAAAAAGGGAAAGTGAGGACAATAAAAAGAGAAGCACAAAGTGGTGCGCTTCCGCTACCGCAAACCCCACGCGCACATCCGATCCAATTCAATTAAGGCAAAACAAAACATTCAACGAGCAGTGAAAGAGCAGAGAAGCGTATTGTAAAAGACACACACACCCGAAAGGGGAGCACGGGCGGGATAGACTTCTCATCATGAAAGATGAGCGCAATTCTCGAAACGAGCTTCAAAGGCTTTTAAAGAAGCCGGGGACCGGAAGAACCCGTTGGTGCGTGAAAGAAGATCTTCGTCAAGAAGTTCGGGATCAGACAACCAAAAAAATAAACTAAACTAAAAAGGCTAATACACAATCTACACTTCAAAATGAACATAAATCGATTGTTTTCCTTACTTGAGAGCGGAAGAGGTGGGCGTTCCTTCGCGGCTCTGGCGGGCCGAATTGGCCGTTAATGAGGACTCGCGGTAGTTGCGGTAAGCGGCCGCAACAGCGGCGGCCGAAGAGGCGATACCCCCGCCGTTGGCCCCGTTCGATGCGGATGATGTCGACGGTGATTCCATGTTCTTCTTGAAGCGCTTGTGTTCGTAATACGAACGGAACTGATTCTGGATGACGACGGCCGCTTTGGTCATCTGCTTCAGGTAGACGTACTGCAAATCGAATAAGAAAAAGGAATAATTTAGGATTAGTATTAGAAAAAAAAATTAATTTAAATAGATTTTCAAGAGTGAGTTAAATGGAGAAAAAGGGGAGGGGGGGGGTGTTATTTGAATTACGAAAAAAAATCTATTCTATAATGTTATGTAAATGAACACCATCTAAGAAAGGCTATAGAAAATGTGACTAAGAAAAAACAGTTGAAAAGAAAGAATACGAAATTCTTTTGTTTCACTGTTTTTGTGTAAACAAATAATGAAATGATTTTTTTTCCAATCTAAATATCAGTGCAAACAGAAAAAAAGTTAAAGATTATTGTTTTATCCAGAAAAGAATAAAGTAGAAATCTTATGATAAAAAAAAAACATTCGCATCAATCAATTTGAAAAAAAAAATTAATAATTAAAGAAAATTGAATATAAAAAAATTAATTACTGTGTTAATACTTTCTCGATAAGGATAGGAAAAAGAGTTTTAAAAAATGGAAATAGTAAGAATAAATTCTGAGAAGGATAAAAAAAAGGTGTTCAAGCCACAAATGCAGAAAAGTTAATCTCTTGAAAAAATGAATTTTAAAAAACAAATTGAATCAATTTGCGATTCGCCCCCCTCAATCTTCTTCACAATTTGTTTTCGTTTGTTTGTTTTTTTCAAAACCTGTTTGTAACGCCGGTAATAGTTCTGAATGATCACGGCGGCCGCCCGCTCCTTCTCCTGTTCTTCGGCCCTCTTGCGTCCTACGTAGGATCGATAGGCCTTTTGGATGGTTTTGGCCGCCTCGTAGAGTTCGCGTTGTTCGTGATCCGACAGCGTCAAGTTAGAAAAATCACGAACAAATAAACTGGCAGAAGCCTGAAGAAGGAGTTGATGAAATCAACGAGAAACAAAAAAAACAAAAACAAAACCATACCGATTCAATCAAAACTACAGCGGGATCAGGGGACAGCTAAAAACACAATCACGATATCAACAATCAAATTTTTGTTTTTTCTTTCTTTTTTGTTTCTCTTTCTCTTTTTTTTTTAAATAAACATGCTTTCGCCATTCAAATAAAATGAAAATAGCCGAATAAAAAAAAAATACAAATTTCAAGCCAAGTATAAAATTTTTTTAAAAGAATAAAAAAAGTGTGCACGAATTTAGAAAGGAAACAACGAAAAACTTACCTGGAGGAATTCGCTGAAATCGGCGGTGGTGGGCGGAGGTGATGGCGAGTTAACAGAGAACGAACACGGTGATTGCAGGCAGCTGGACGACGCTGGAGACAAACTTGAGCTGGGCGTCGCCGTTTCGCAATACCTGGACGTGAATCATTTCAAATTCGATATCGTTTTCATTGACGACAAAATCAATTTAAAAAAAAAAACCTGTACTGTTGATCACTGAATTCGAACGTCAAATCATTGCCGTCGAGAGACGGTGGCGCATCGGCAACGATGGCCAAATCGATGGAACCTTCGATGCTTTGCACTTCACTGACGACGCTGCTGATCTCCAGTTCCATGCAGGGACTCCAGCCCACCACCATATCTTCCGTTTCGTTCTATTACACACAGAAAAAAAGAACAAAATGATTGCGTGATTGAGATGCGTTTCAAAAAAAGAACGACGTACTTTGATGCGATCAGGAATGGCGGCGATGATTTGTTCGGCCAATGTCAAGACCCGAGTGTTTTGCTCGATGCTCGTTAACGGCGACAGGTGCTGCTGATGGAGGTCGATCGAATTGACGCTCTCCCGGCGAACGCCACTTCCCGTGGCCGATCGAGACCCGCCTGAAATAACGGGCAATCACGCGAACCGAACATGGGATGATAAAAAACAAAAGCCAAAATTAAGACACATTGTTTGAACTGTTCCTTCTTGTGTTCTACAGAAAAATCCAGTTAGTTTAAATTGGAGACATTTGGAGAAACGCTCTGGCGTCACGTTAACAAATGATAACAAACAAATATAGCGCCATTTAATCGTAAAAAAAGAAAAAAGCACCGATCAAAGAAGCCATTGAATTGTTCTAATATCGTTTGTTTTTCTTCTCTTTCATTGCTTTCCTTTTGAAAATAGATTTCCGGCTTTCCCATGCACAGCCGAATGGAATATATATATAAAGAACTTTAATGCCAATGTTCCAACATGCCCAACAGTCTAATAACATGCGAACATGCAGCATGAGCACAAAATGTCTAACGAGCTCAAAAAACAATTGAAGACAGGTATAAGAACAACCCCGACAGGTTGATGGTCATTACGTCGGTTCCCAGTATTTGAAGATTGTAATCAGATGATTTTTTTTTGTTTTGTTTTGTTTAAAGGATGGGATAGGAGGGCTGGGCAAAGCAGCAGCGCCAAGCTTACCTGCGGCGGAGGAGCAGGGAGCAGCTTGGGTTGTGGAGGAGCAGGTGGACGAGTTGTCGACGAGCAATCCATCGTCTCCTGACTCCAAGCCTTCGATGTCGGCGCTGTAACACGGGCTGTAACACGGGCCGAGAAGGCCGTCCAGGCCGCCATCGAAGCTCGAGCCGCCATTCAGAGAAGCTGCTCCCGCGCAATTCATTTTTTTTTTAACAAATCATTTTTTCTCACTCTTTTTCCTTTCATAAATATGTACAATCATTCGCCACACGGGCACCCCGTCTCTCATTTGTTTTTTATCGGATCGATCAGAATTCCGAAACGTGGTAAGGGTCAAAACACAACAAATTGAATGAAGAAAATTCGAAAAAGTTAAAAAAAAGGGGAGTTAAAAAAAACACAACCCAACAACAAACAAGAAAAAACGTGTTTTGAATAAAAAATTGTAAACACTAGCATTTCAAGCGGAAAATTAAGTTAAACGCTAGTCTTTTTGGGTGGTTCGTGATTTCTCTCCCTATTTTTTAGTGAAATTCAAATTCAAGAAAAAAAATAAGGAAAATTTGAAGGGGGGAGTTGGAATCAAACCAGAGGGCAGCACAAGCACGATGCTTGATAAAGTGAATTAGAAAAAATTGTTTGGCTTTGTCAAAAACCAGTTAACCTCACCACCCCTAAAGTCTATCCCTCCCCCCCAAAAAGAAAAGAAAACGAAGTATAACTATTCATAAAAAAATGTGTGTGTACAAAGAAGATTGAATTGAAAGATAGAAAAAAAGTGTTTTAAATAGAATAAAGAGGAATGAAAAAGAAAAAAAAAAAGAAATCAAATGCAAACAACTCACATGGATTCGACGAGTCCATCGTGTGCGGCGAAGGCGACGGATCGTGAGCCAAGCACGACACGTTGCTGCCGGTGCTATTGCGGCCGCTGGGATAAGCCTGGCCAGCTCCACCCAATGGAAGCGAATAACTGCGATCGTCCCTGTAGAACATTTAAATAGGATTTTTAGACAATCACGAAATTCTTTTAACACATCGTAGCAAATCCCACTTGGAATGGTACCTGGAAAGTTTGTGAGCTTTGGCCGCGTTGGGCCGTCTCCAAAATGCTTGGTGATTATTTCCGGCCGGCTCGTTATTGTTGTTATTGTTCGGCACCGAGTCGACGGACGAACGTTTGGCCAGCAACATCTGGCGGGCGGCCACCGATTCGGCTGGTTTACTCGCATTCGATTTGCTGAGCTGGACGAGCGAAGGCGGCGGAAGCGAAGGCTCGGCCGTTGATCGCCTGACCGACAAGATCCTGCGCGTTTCCAGTTCTTCGGCCAGCGAATGATGGCCCCTTTGCCGGGCAACGTCCCAAGCTGATTTGCCCGATCGATCGTGGACGTTGAGGGCCGAAGGGTCCCATTGAGCCAGCAGGGCTACAACATCGCGATGGCCCTGGGCGCAGGCCCACATCAGTGGCGTGTAACCTTGCTGGTCGCTGGCCAGTGGGCTCATCTCTTGTTCCAGCGCTGGCGACGAGTTCTCCAGCCGCCAGTTGAGCAACGTGCACAGGACGCGCAATAAACCCAAAGCAGCCGCCAGGTGGAGTAGGTTCATTTGCTGCTGCGTCCCGTTCGGCGAAGGTTCTTCGCCCGGCTGCTGCTGCTGGCTCACCCGCCAGCGTTTCGTCACCAGCTGACGACAGATGGACACCAACTGCTCTTCGGCGCTCTGTAATTCCACCTCGCCACTCTCGAGATAGGCTCTCTGAATTTCGAAATTCAAAACAGCGTGAATTTGAATCACGTTTAGATCGATTGCGATGTTTTACCAAGCTGCTAAACAGCTGATCGATGCCGCATCCTTGGACGTTCAAATGGGCTCCAAGAGACTCGAGCCGGCCGACCAACAACGTCAGAAGTGAGTTCGTCCATTGAGCGGTCGATGAAGATCCTTCCGGATGACATGAACTCGACACGGCAGACACTTGACGGTATTCAAAGATGGCCGGCTGCGTGATGGCTATTCCCTGACGGGCCACATGCATTTGCACTCTTCCAGGGCTATGATCTGGGCGGAACAATGAAACATTTAAACTATTAGATTTGATATCGTCATTGATGTAAAACTAACGAGGACAAAAACAGCGGAGAACTCCCAATTGGACCCAAACGGCTGGAACTGCTATGCCATCAAACACGACGCTGTACGGGCCGTTTAGCGTTGGTGAACAAAACGATCCTGTTATGAGCAGTTTAGTTCCACCCTAAAATTTAAAAAAAATATCAATTTAAAAAATGATTCATTTTGTAAGTTAAAATAAATGTCCACCTCAGTAGGAGCCCATTCCGGCGAAAAATCGGTAATGGATGTCAACATGGAATCACCGGATGTAGAAAGGGTCGAAGGAGAGGGTACATCTTTGAGCTGATGGATCCTGTCGTTCATTCCGCTTATGTCTTTGCCATCCGAACCATCCGAAGGTGATCCGGAGGCTCTCCCTCCGCCTGCCGTGCCCGCCTGGATCGAGATGAGCGAGTCGATGGTGTCGTGGCAATCCAAATCGGAGAACTCCGTCAGCATGTCGAACGCGTCTAGATTGACTAGTAAATCATCCTCGGCCGTCGTTTCGACGGACCGAATCGATCGGCCTAATCCGCCGTCGCTACAAGAGGCTCCGCCATCGTTACTCGCGCCTCCACCTCCGCCGCCGCTGCAGTGGAAAGCCGTTTCGTGGCTCAAATTGGCGGACAGGGTTCGCTGGATATCGTCCTGTGAGAGATCCAGCGTTTCATTGAACAAACAATCCATCGGCAACCTATTGAAAAATAAATAAAACGTTGATCAAATGTAAACAAGATCACGATCCCATGAAATTAAATTAAAAGGACCTGTATCCATGGCCGGAAAGCATCTCATCTGCCCGTCTGGCGGCGTTGTTGGCGTTGACGAGCGAGTAGAATGAAGGGAACGTGTTGCCTTGATCGGCGCTCCCGTGATCCACGAAATTCATCGTCGTCTGATTAATGGAAGGAACGGGAGCCGGTGTAGGTGGGGTAGGATGGGCAGGCGGCTGCTGCTGCTGCTGGCCAGCATTGTTGCAATTATTCGAAGAATAATAATAATTGGAATCCAGCGATTCCTGTTTGGCGCTGATCATCTGCTGCTGCTGATGTTGCAACTGATGATCCTGCTGTTGGCATTGCATCGTCTCCGGATGATGATGGATCTGTTCGGCGTGGAAAGATGGGACGGAAGTGGAAGACAATGATGACGACGAAGGCATGGACGTTGGCGTCGAACCACCTCTCCCCAGACCGAAATTGGCCGTCTCCGCCCTGGCAGACGGAACCGTCCGGCCAGCATTATCTGCCGGCGTTGCCTATGGATACGAATCAAAACAAAAAAAGAAATAAAAGTTAACAAATCCAAAAAAGAAAAAAAAAGTTTTTGCGAGCCAATGTTGTTTTCACACACCGTCTGACGTTGCTGGATGTTGCTGGAATGTGATGGAGCGGGTCGGGGCTCTAATCGGATAAAGGAACTTGCTGGCCCGCCATTAGAGAGCCGCCGTAGGGAATGTGGAAGGCTATGGCCCGTCGCCAAATCGTTCAGACTCGATGCATCCGCACCAACTTTGTGATTATGGTGAACCTGTGGTTCCATGTTGTTGGCCGATGTTCTGCTGTTGCCAACCCGACCTCCTCCACCCGTTTGAAGTTGCTGCTGCTGCTGCTGCTGGCGCTGAGGTGCGTTTGAAACGTGTCCGTTGACGGCCACCGGGACGGCCCCAACGGTGCCACCGGTGCGGGCCAGCCGCTGTTTCTCCATCAGTTGGCTGACGATGGCTTCCACCGTTTCCGCCGTCTGAGGTAGAAAACAAATCAAACAATAAGAGAGAGAAATCACACGCGTGGATGGCACGCTGCAAATGGCATCGTTCAAACAATTTGCATCATTTCCTTAAAAAAAACGGGGGGGGACACACACATCAAATAATTACGCGGTGGGCTTCAATGGCACGCTGGCAGAGTTAAACCGAGCGGAAGAGGATGACGTCACCTAAATGGCGGAAATCACTATTTTCTCGTTCTCTTCCCATAACACAGAGGGGGGGACGAATCCGAAATAACAGCTATGTGATATGGAGCGTGTGTAAATGAAACGTCGGGCAAAAAGAAAACGCGGGAGAAAGAGAGGAAAAGATATAAACGGGCGCTGATCCAAGCATGTCTCGCATGGTTGGCTATAAGAATGCACTTAAGACCTTTATCCCTAGCCTTTAGCCCGTTATTCAGCCATGCGAGAAGGTAAGAATTAAAATAAAAGAGAGAAGGGGGGCACAGCTAGGAATTTGAGAATCCCAGCTGATCCCCCATTACACACATGGTTCCAAGAAAAACACACACATAAAAAAAGGATTCAAATGAAGGTAAACTGTTTGAACGATGGGCTTAACATACGTATGCAAACTTACAGAGACTTCCAGTTCGTTGTTCAGATTGGGTTCGTCCTGGCTCAAAACTGTTCCAAAAAAACGAAATCAATTAGATAAAAAAAAGAGAAATTGCAACGATATTGATTTTCTTACACATGGGTCTCAGCTGGGAAATGAGCTCGTCTTTGCTCCATTCTTTACGCTCGGCCCATAATGAAACGCTGGCCACGACCAACAGTTTGGCGTCGTCCGGATACGGCACATTTAGATAGTGGACTAGGACAATGTCGGGATTCTGGTTCCGTCCCATGTCATATAATAAAAACAAATGATGCCAATTTCCACCGGGGGGGTTATACAATAGGGGCCATAAAAGTCATCAGTCTAAATATGTGGAGCAAAACAAATCAATCGATCGTCAAACTTGACATGCAAAACACAAATCAACCAATTTTCGTGTGGACATTATTTTTTTTCTTTCTCGAGCTAGTGGTAATTGGTATTGCATTTTTAAAAAAGTAAATGTCAAAAGAAAAAATTTTATACCTGCAAAAGCCAATAACATCGTCGATGGAAAGTGGGCAGGATGGCCGAATGAACGTAACAGCCGTAAATGCACTGCGATATTGGAAAAACAAACAAAAAACATTTTTAATAAAAGCATTGCAAAAATATAGTACTATGAAATTAAATGTTGACGTTATAAACGCCAGGATCAACTGGACCGTGACATTGCAATATCCCAGCTGGACATTGTTATATTAAAAAAAAAATACTGAAATTGAAAATCCTTTTTTTTTTCTTTTCGGATGAACAGTTGCCAATGTTTGTGTCATTTCATTGGCAAGTGTTAGATTGCTATTTCAAGCGCAAAATATGTCATCGTCTGTTTACAATTCTTTTTTGACACGATCCGCAGGGAGGAGGGCAGACAATATCAAACGGGCCGGTCTAACGTGGGGCGCCATTCATCAGAGACAAAAACAAATACAACCAAGTAAACGGCATCATCACGCAGGAGGGGAAACAAAATAAAATGGCGGAACTCCGTAGATACGGCATTCCCACCATCCGGGGTCCACCAGCTATTTCCAGCACTTTTTTTTCCGCCCACTTTCTCCCGTGTCTGTGTGTGTGTGTGTGTATATTAGAATGAGTTTTGTTGGTGGGAGAGTTGGGACGTCGTTAACGTCCACCAGAGTGTATAAATATAAATATACAGTACTGGGGTAGTAGAACCCCCCATCCTTTTGTTCTCATCATTGGACAGGCCAGTCACGACGGGACAACGGGAGTGCTGATTCAATCCTCCCGCCCTCGGACCCAAATATTTGTCAAGTCACACACACACCTCTGGGATCTCTCTCTTTTTGGTACACGACTTTCGAACGTGTCACGTTGTTCTCTCTTCCTCCCGTGTCGTCCAGTTGTCACTGGAACGAGGGGGGAGGTAGTAGCCATTTGACAAGGTTACGGGGCAAGAGCAGACGAGCTAACTTACTTTCTTGTTTACTTTCCAGTCCCCGATGCCAATCGATCTATTTTTAATCTTTCGCTTGTTTTTTTTAGTTGTTGTTGTTTTCTTCATTTCTTTTTTATATCCGCCATTCGTTTTCATTTTCTACCAGAACTCAATTCTCTTTAGATTCTCTTTAACGATGTCTGTACGTATTGCAATGCAGCGAGAGTCAAAGGAATGTGTCTCGCCTGGACTTAAAAAAACAAGAACAAAAAACAAAAGAAGCCAGTCGAGTGTAGGAATGGGGGGGAGGTCATATAGTAGTCCCTGTACATATCCGAGCATATCTTAGTTATTGGCATTGATTCAATGATATGTTGTTCGCGTGTTACCCCCCTCTCTATGTAGACCCCCCTCCTTGCTCATTCCTCTCAAATCGTTCTGGCCAAGATCCTAATCATATGAAACAGACCCGATTATACATACATATCTTAAATCTACATAGTGTGTACCCTCCTTTTGGAAAGAGAGGATTTCTTTTTTTCTCTTTTTTGCATGACATAACACACACACACACATGCACTAGAAACCGCTTTTTGACTGTTATACAACAAGACGAGCTATACGATCAAGATATGCTTCCCTACCCCGGACAATCAATAACACAAGTTAAAAGAAAAAAAACAAGAAAAGGTAGACATATGAGAGGGGGTTCCAGGAGAAGGGGGGGAATGATCTTTTAAGGCTGCACCCAGGATGGGAGGGCATCCTGTATGGATCCTGCGAGTATATATAAGAAGGTGGGGGCTGAAGGTGGGGGCTGAAGGTTTGGACTTTGTGTTTGTGTTGCAAAGTTTTCGGATGAGTTCGGATGAGAACAAAAAAAAAAGGAAAAGTGGAACAAAAGAGATCGTTACCGCTGCCCGGAGCTGAGAGCGTGTAAAAGGCCATAAAAATCCCGTTTCCGACAATGTGTCCGTATGCGTTTATGTGTGTATCCCAGGAAAACAAAAAAAAAACGAGTGTAGGACGTATTTTTTTGAGGGGGAAAAGAACTCAACCATTGGACGTTTGATCCGCCCGGAACGCGGGGGGAGGGTTGCGATGGGGTAAAATTAAAAAAACAAAAAATAAAAGAATAAATTCTAAACGGAGCAAGAAAAGACCCCGGCAGCTAAAAAGTTAAAAGGATGAAGATGGAGAAGCAGGAAAGTTTTTTTTTTTTCCTTTTTTCGTTTTCAATCGATAACGACGTATACAAGAGCCTATAGACGTACAATATTTACTGGTATGTCTGTTCCAAGACATACTCGAGAGAAAAACAACTGGAATTGCCAATACCCTTGGAATTATGTATACCCATAAGAAAAAAACAAGCTCAGGAAGCGAATGCAAACAAGAAACATTTCGCAAAGTTTCATGTCGTTGTTTGTACGAGCCGAAAAGTTTTTTTTTCAAAACAAAAATTCTTGTGAAAATCAAATTAAAAGGTAAATCTCTAACTCCTGTGCGCGAGGGCGAAGAGGGGGGCAATGTAGAAATTTAATTACAACAACAATTGGGTTCCATTCCGAGTTTCGGAGGGTGGGGGTTCGAAACTATTGTTTGTTGTACATCGCAAAGTGGATCCGTCATGGAGATACCTAGGTAGTACAACAACCTCGAAAAAGATGTCTGCCATTTTACTTTTAAAAGAAAAATCTCTCACAACTTTCATTTTAGAATTTTTGTTCTACTTTATCCTTAGTTTACTTTACTTTTTTTCCCCCTTCCCCCCATTTATTTTTTAAAGGGAAAAAAGCAATGGGGGGGGATCTTACAACAAAAGCCAATTGAATTGCAAAAGGCTGGCTTTTTTTTTTTTTTCCAAGGCGATATTTTACAGTATCTTTTCATAGTGGACACAACACAGGCCAAACTATAAAAGATAGTATATAAAATAGCGTACTTGCTATACACGTCCTCGGGAAAAGGTCAAGCGACCCCCCCCCCCACTGTAGGCGGAGACTGAGGGACGTTAGTGAGCAACGCTTCGACGGGCTCTTCGCAACTCCCCCCCCCAACAGACTTAGGAAAAAAGGCGTAAAAGAAAAAAATCTGGCGAGTTTGGAACACGGACACAAACCTCTGATTGAGAAACAGAAAACATTTCCGATTTTCAAAAGGCAGCGTCGTCTGACGGCCCCTGTCTGTGTGTGTGTATATTTAAGAATAGAATAGAAGAAGAAAGACGGTGCCGAAACATGAAAGGATCTCAAAATCCCTGACGACGACGTCGTGTTGTTGTCGCAACTCGGCCGTCTATAACAAAATTGAAACGGCAGTCGTTGAGGCAGTAAAATGGTGCAACTGTAACTGTGCCCCCCCCCCCATGTTTGTTGAAGCGATTCGCGCACAATCCCGCTCCAATCCTTGCCGTCTTCTCGACTTCCTTTCCATTTGATTGACACCCCCCTCTTTATTATTATTTTCTCTCTCCTTTCGTGACAGTTTAAAAAAAAAAGACAATTTTTGCTTATAATGTTTTAACAAAAAAGAAATTTCCCTTTTTTTTTTGCCCCACATTTGATCAAATCAATTAATGTACATGGGGGTCGTGGTACTGTAATTGCGGACGTGAGACTCTGCTCATAAACACACAAAAAAAAAAAGAAAAATGGGGAGTTCCAGATTCTTTTATACTGGACAACATGATGAATGCCATTCTCCGTGGACAATTCTGTTGGGCTTTTCCCAATGAAATGGACTATTACATAAACCATGCCACATGCTATCCCCCCTCACAGTTGTAACATAAAAACCCCTTCATCATCTTGCCCCTAAAGGGTCCAGGAAAGCAAAGAAAACTTTTGATTCGTTAGACGAGCCTCGGACAGAAATAAATAAAAGACCCGCTGGCTTTTTCCATATGGAGAAAAAAGGATTTTCTGACCTACACCCAATCCGAGAGGGAACCCAAGTGAATAAGTGACGATGTACCGAAAGAGAAGAAAATAAAATAAAAGTTTAAGTTGCTATTTGATGTTGTGTGCGAAGGGATTTCGAAAAGACTAATAGTTAAATTCGACCCACAAGGGTCAATAGACCGGCAAGTACACACATCAAAATGGACAACAAAAAAATCGTCCAATACAAAATGCCTATCGGGAAAACGAAATTTTTCCGGGCCTCGTGAGGACGCGCTATCACGCTAGGTCTTCGAACAAACGTGTACACGCTGAAAGATCCTCGACGACGGGGATGCCATGCATTTTAATGATGAAATTGAGTAGGAAGGAATAGGAGGAGACGTCAAGAGCAGCATATCTTTTAAAGATGCGCGTTTTTTTTTCTTACTTCCTTCCTTCCTCTTTAGCCTTTTTTACTTTACTTGTCCCGTAACACCGTAACAGAGTCTTGTGTACATATATTCCGCACGCTTCCTATTCCCTCGACTACAACATCATCGATCCGCTGATTACAACCTCCGCCCCGTATCCTGCCCATCTCCTCCCCCCCTGTATATACGTCTTGTGTGTGTGTTACTTTATAGTGAAGTAGTACATTAAACGAGCAGAACAAAGTCTTCTTTTTTTTCGACTCTTGACCTTATTCCCTTTCATTTTTTTTTGCCCTGTTATTTATTTTATTTTTTTCATCCCCACGGCCTATCCTCTAGCGGCACATACTCGCTCTCGTACCTCCCCATCAGGTCTTCTGGGATATTAGATGTGTGTGTTATAATACCTAGCCTACTAGTTGTGTGTGTGCTATATATAAGAGAAGTCCTGGAATCTTATCACCTCCCCGTATAGATGTACACAAAAACACACACCTTCTACCAAAAGTTTTTCTTTTTTTTTTTCTATCTTGTAGGAAGAAGAAAAGTTTGTGGGTGTCGAAGCGATTCGAAAGAAATGAAAAGAAATTCACGACTATGAATTAGATGAGATCAAACGACTATTCAAAAATAAACACGATGCCACTACTCCGCCATTGCACGCTGAAAAGGATAGACGCGCAAAAATGAAATCGCGATTTGATTGTCGTGTGCGATAAATATCAGAATGGCTTCATCAACTACGTGCCCCACACAAAAAGAAGATGGGGCATTAAAGTGGATGTTACGAACGTTATAGGGTGTAGGGGAAAACCACCGATAGGATCGTGTCGTATTGGCCGCGGGACTGCCCGATCTATTTTTAGAAAAATTCCCCATTCACCTGAGCGTCTGTCCCGTTTTCGTTTGGACAAGACACGACGCAAAAATAAAGAAGAATAAAAATCAAATTCTCTCACCTCGGTGCCTTGCACTTTGAGTTTCATGTGATCCTCGCGCGTCGTCTTGCCGTCCTTGCGCTTTTTCCAGCAGTAACCGTCGCGACGGTATCGCACTTTTTTGCGCGAATATAACAACATCGAGCCGCTCTTCGGTCTGAAATACATCCAATTAAAAATTAAAAATATGATATTCATTTAAATGTGAACATTATGTAAATTGAAAACGTACCTGATTTTCACTTCTTTGAAGAGCCATTCGGGGTGACGTTCAAAGTTGATCAACACGGCGGCAATCTCCTATTGCATCCAACGATGGTAAGTGGTTTGGTGGGCGGGGCAATCAACACACACACACATAAGAAAAGAAAAGAATAAGAATTGAGTTAACGTTTTGCGACCAACTGACCGAATGGTCATCAACCATTTTCGATCGCTATTGGACGACAGGCTGTGCGAGGGGGATGAGGAGAAGTGTGTAAATCCAGTGCTTTGAATGGACAACGCACACCATAGAAAAAGGGAGGGGTAGGTTGACTGGGGTCATATACTATATTGCATACAATGAAATAGAATAAGGGGAAAAAGAAAAAAAAATATAAGGGAATGGGCCAATGTTCCATAACGGAAAAGGGACGCGTTAGAGCATGACCAGAAAGAGGGGGGAGTCAACCGGGTGTGTCCTGTCCGCTATGGATATTATATAACAATGAAGCCATCAACCCTCCCTATTCCGACACTTTGAAAACGAGTTCCAATGAGCTCAAAAACTCATTGGAATTCGTTTCTCCAGAAAATGAGACAAACGTTCAAACTTTTAACGAGTTTTGTTCTACCAAGAATTTGAAATGCAAGACATTCTTGGAGAGGGAGAGAAGTTGGGGGGGGGGATTTAAAACAAAAAATAACAATAAGACGAGGCAGACCTCATTGGTGTTCCAGCGATGCCTCTGCGTTGGAAAGTGTTCAGCCCGAGGTAAACTCTCCAGGCTGGCCGGAAGATTGATGGGTGGATTCATCCCGCCGTCATCGCTCACTGCAACAACAACAACAGAGAAAATCAGTTTTCAAATTCAAATGAATAACAACAACAACAAAAATGCTTAAAAGGTTTTTTAAAAAAAACATTCGAATAACATTAAAAAAGAAAAATGCAAATCGTTTGGTCGGGAAAAGGTTACAGCAAACGGCAAATTTGGTAACTTTCCAACGGTTTCGTGACAGTTGCGAGTCCATTGGGCACGTTGTTCAACAACAACAACAAAAAGGGGGGAAATCAAAACGACTTCTTCCACCCTTTCGATTGTAATGCAAAAAGACAGTGACGGAATTTTCAGACTGATCGAACAGACGAAAGAAAAACGAAACAAAACCAAAACACACAACAACAACAACCCCCCCCCTTTCCCCAGCAAGAAAACAAGGGTCTTAACATTGAAAATCCGGATCACAATGCGAATGGTGCGTGAGTTCAGAACAATGTTTAGTTTTTTTCTTTTTTTATTATTATTATTTTTCCAGTTGTTCCAGCTGACTGAACCGTGTGAGTGGGGTATCCCATTTTTTACTTAAAAAAAAAATTCTCGTTTATTTCTTTTCCTTTTTTTTCGTTTATTATTGATTTGCTAGTGAGAGTCTGAGGCTCTCCAACACGCACACGCCCTCTCCATTCTCCCTTAAAGCTTACCCCGGAAACCCGCCCAGCTTATGTGTGGCGGTGGTAATAGTGAAAACCCCCCCCCACAACCCGTCAAGGTACAGTATATAAATACTGAATACACACATACACACACAAATAAACATATACTACTACACCGACTGCCCCTCCCTTTCCTCCACCTCTTTCTTACCTTACTACTACAACCAAAGAACAACAACAACTACCTATACTCAAGATGTCATCGCAATGTCACGAAGACATCGAAACATTTTCAATTTCAGTCCAAAGAGTTCCATAGTACAGTACCGAACTTTTAAATTAAATATTAAAAACGTTATAGAGACGGGCGGGAGTGAATAACAGAGATCCACTTACAACGCGATTTGTTATTGTGATTGTGGAGTGCGCTTGTGGAAGCGGGCGATTTGTTGACAGCCGAACGTGGCAACGGGAAGTTTGACAACTTCATTCGGCTGTCTTCCCTCAGTTTACGTTGCGCCGTACGCGGAATCGTGAAAACAGAAATGATGTGCAAACTAACGGGCACACATTTAACCACAACCGGCACGACAAACACACGTTCCGCACTTTCAAAATACTAAGGAGCCGCGTGTGAAGAAGAAACAAAACAAGCACTGCTATGATTGTCTTAATTCATAATCACGACAACCTCGTGCAAATCAAAGCGGAACGTACAAAATTTCGAAAAAAAATTATTTGAACACGACGGAAATGGAAGAGTACCGTACCGGTCGGCGGTACCCGATCCAGTGCCTAGTTCCGTCTCAACTTGTTTCGTTTCACGTTTACACACACACACACACACGCGCGCGCCCGGGGAGAGCTGGCGGAGGAATTGAAAGGAGGCCCATGCGCGGATCAGCGGGTGGGGTCTTCTTCGTTCCCAATAGACTACACACACAGACACACATAGAGAAAGAGAAGCCTACTAGAGAGATCCTTGATGGAGAGATAGATGGGACGGCCCCAAATGGAAGAAAAGAAAGTGGAAGGAAAAAGAAATGGAAATAAAAAAGTATATAGAAAGAAAAAAAAAACGGAGCCAGCCATCGACTACTCTAAGACGGACGGAGTGATCCGATTGCATTTGTTTCGAGTTGGCCAAAAAATACCCTCACCGTGCGGCCTTAGTTAGTTATTTACTTCTCTTATCTCTCCGGCTGAAATTCATTTTCATTGGCGGAAAGGACAACCCACTCACTCAACATGGCAACGTCCCATTTCTTGATGTCATTTCTGCATATCAAACAACTACCAATCTAAAAAAAAGTGAGAACACGCATTTAAATAAAAAATCAATTGCGATATGCAATTGCAACGTTCATTTCCCCCAACATCGATGGTGTGTGCTGGAACAGCCTAAACGTGAATGACTTGATTTCCTATCCTATTGCCGCGTCTGTGGTATAAGAGTCGAAACGCGGGTTGCACACGTCAGACAAGTCAAGAACTTGAAAGGGTTTCCAGCTTAATGGAGCAACACAAAAAAAATAAACGCAATCGAAGAAAAGGCCTACACACAGCCACACACGTATACATTGTTGAGGAAGGGGCATGGAAATTGCACGTTCATAGAAATGTTCATTCCGGCCCGTTGTTCCGCCATTCCCACCTAATCCGTAAAAGCTCCACCAATGGCCACGAAGCCCTCCTCTGTAAGTGAAACTTTTCTTTTTTTTTTTTTTGTCCTTTAACATTAAATAAGAAAACGCAAATCCACTTTTAGCGAAACGGACTTTTAACCAGAAGCCCCCCCCCCCCCCAAAAAAAGGGAAGAAATACTAAAAGGATAAAGGCGATTGATCAAACAAGTCAAAACAAATCCCAACTTCTTCTTTTTGATTTCGTAAATTTTTTCTTTCCCTCTTATATTCGCAAAGTGAAATGGAACAGAAGAGAAAGGAGGAATTAAGCATTGAGACGATGGTAATGGGAGAATCGGATTTACTTCCTGTCCAAGTACCTTGCCCCCCCCCCTTCTTCCGTCCACGACCAAAGTGAAGAGGCTTCGAGCGTCAACAAATTAGACGCAATCGTGACTTTTAGTGTGAAGAAACCCCATGCGTTCCGACAACAATGCAAAAGAAAATAACAAAGGCGAGATGACGACACACACACTTGAATCGATATCATTAGCAACGTCGTGTCAGACAGCGAGAAAAGTGAGGGGGGCCAAACCGGATGAGGGGGGAGGGCGGCTTATGTTGACGAGGTCATTATAGAATTGGGATCAAAGCCTTTTTTCTTTTATTATTACGACTGAATAAAAACAAATAAAACCCTCCCCCTACCCCGAAAAAAAAATGTATACGAGAAAATTAAAACATCCTGCTGATTGTTGTGTGTGTGTGTGGCTGACAACAAACACAGAACACGACCGAGTAATTAAATGGCGACGAAAATAAATAAAAGAGTGCGGGTGGAGGGATATAGCTTAAGTGTAGTAGAATTGTGCGCCTCTCTATGTGTTGGAAGTGCGCGGAATAAATCAGGAGGGGAACTTTATCCGCCAAGTAGTGCATTTCCTTTTTTTTTGTTTAAGAGGTGGAGGCAAAAAAAAAAGAACGGCCTGGAGAGACAGTGGAGAACGCTGATGGAAGCCGACACGCAAACATCGCTTGTATGGTAATCGCGTTGTGGGGTAGGAGACTAACCCCCCATTTCGTGACGTGAGATTTATGATGACCGCCTCACCAATCAAAATGCCCGGATGGGGACGGGGAGCTTCTATGTGTGTCTTTTCTGTCCACGCTTTTAACTCATTCTCCATATTGCCCTGGCCTTTTCTCCAATCGAGTCTAACCCAACAACAATGTGCAGCTCCACATTACCATATAAACAAATTTTCCAGTTGGATTGAAGAAGGACTAAATAAATAAAGAACTGACCTGATGGTTTGACGCCAACTGCTGATGAACAATCGACATCATCCTGCGAGGATTGTCTGGAACACGATGGCTGTTCCACGGTCTTGTTCTCAACGACGCCTTGGTCTCCTGCGCTCGATGGCTGCTGCTGGATCAGATTCATGTTTGGCGACGATCACTTCCCTTCCGTCTTTGTGTATCACGCCATCTTCCAGCGACGCTCCATCTAACCCCGAAAGAAAAATAAACATTGTCAGGCCAATGTAACTTACAAAAATATGAATCAATAAAAAATGGCTGCCAACTACACAACAACGTTTTTCTCAGAATAACACAATAAAATAACAACATAGAAAAATCCCTCCCCCCTCCTTTTTTTTTTCTAAAAAAAGAAAGAGGGTGGATGACAGTTGTGCTAGGAACCGTCCAAACGTCAAGAAGAAAAGCCTTCCAGCACGAAACACGCGTGATCTCTTGACTTCGATTTTTTTTCAGACCCTTTTCTTTCGTCACGAACGTCCTTCGTCTTCCTCGTTTTCAATCAATTGGATGGGCGAAAAAGGAAACCCTACACTCTCATTAACCTCCCCCCTGGCCACAGAACTGGCAATGGTTTTCAGAAGATACAAGAATCAATCGCGTTAACAGACACACACACTTGTTCTTCTAACTTTTCCCGAATGGGAGTGACGGGGCCAAAAGTAACAAACAAAAAATGAAGGAAACCCATTGGCGAAACTCTTTCCCCTATAGACTTAAAAAAAACACCAACAAGGTTTTCAGAATGAGGTGATTCTTTTGTTTGTTTTTGTTAAATAATATTTTTTTGTTTTCCTCGAGTGCATTGAGCCATCCCCTCAGAAGATTGTTGTTGGTGTAGTTGATGATGGCCCTTGTATCAATAGGACAAAACAAAAGAAAATGGATCCTGCGAGAGAATGGCCAGTCGGTTTGTGTGTTTGTAAAAAGGAAGGAGGGCACACACACACGCGATTCCAAAATAGATTGATACATACGAGGTTGTGTGATATAGAGGCACTATGCCAGGGAGCATCAGGCTTAAGCTATTTGTCTTATAAGAAGAAAAAACGAAATAACAAAAATAAAAACAAGGAGGTCGAGAATCATGTGGGCACTTAAGAAAGAAATAATGAATTAAAAGAATCTTTCGAGTGGGCGTGGAATATCCGTCCATTTGGTGGATGGGCGATATCACCTGTCACGGTCCAGTTCATTTGGATTCTTCTGTGTCTCTTTAGGCGATCAGAGACGGAAACACAGAAAGGAGTGGGGGATCGAAAAGGAAAAAAAAAATAATTCGAGTGACTACTTATTCCTCGCGAAAAATAACACTGAAGCAGCTGCAAACGTATTTATAGTGTGTGTGTCTATTCAGGCGGGACTATTCAACCAGGATTATGGCCGTTTGGCTAATCCTCATTGATTACTGGCCTATCTATTTTAACCGGATCCGGATCGATGGGCTCTACTTTACAAGCACCTCCCACTGAGTGTGTCCTTGTGCGTGGCCACCTAAAGTTCCATATACTCTACGCCGAGGAAGAGATAAAGAGTCAGAGCGAGAGAGAGACGAGTAGCAGCAGCTAGCTCGCCGAGTAATGCAATTAACAAGCGGGGCAGCTGAATAAGACGGCGACGTCAGCAGCAGTGGCAACTCTTCTAACTTTTTTTTTTACGAACACGAGTAAAACAGAACCAGTAAAAAGTCCCTCTCACACTTAGGTTATATTATAAGAGCGCTTAATATAGGGCTTGCCGGCTAGAAACGACCCATCACACGTTCCTGTAAGCGATTGCACGGCCAATGTTGAGTGGAGGATAACATGATCGATAAGCATGCAAGCACGAGTCGAAAAGCATGAGTACAATATAGAACGATACCACATAAAATATTCTTTTTTTTTCCTCGTCTTACCGTTCAAAAACTACTGGCATCAGCCGTTGTTTGATAAAACATAATACCGAGGGCTACGAAATAACGATTTATGGCACTTGAGAGTCGTGCTGACGGGTTTCACCGTTCACAGCATCCAATTAGAATCCATAATGTGGGCCAAACTGATGACACATATTAAAAGGCCAGCTTCATTTGTTATAAAGACTTCCAAACGCTTCAAGAACAATACTTGATTGAACTTGGGTCATGTTTTGCAAAAATTTACACTATCGTTTAAAATCTCACATGACCAAATTCAACAATTTGTTACGATTAAAGTGCTGAGAGCCAATACACACCAGGGATCAGGTAACGAATAATCAGTGAAACTCATCTAGAATGAGTGCAGTGACAATAACTGCGAACAAGTTCTAGCTGGAAATCGTGCCAAAATACAAGTTAGGTGTTAAAGAGTCTTTTTCTTACCTGCTGATCTGTTATTGTGTAATTAAACACTGCACTTGAATGAGATCCTCTCTTTTTTGCTTTTCAACAGATGACTCCCCTTTAAAATTTTGTCTCGTCTTGTCTCGACGACCAACCACGCGGTGAATCGATCCACGTCTGTGAATACGAAATTATTTTCAGCCCACTCCCAACATTCCTACTACAAAGACGTGGGCCACAACATATACAAAAAAACAAGGTTCTATTTCTAACGGCTAAAAAGATCACACGCTCTACTTTTTTTGTTTCAGTATTCTTCTTTTTTACACTCGTCTTATCGACTGACAGATCGAGTTGGAATAAAATGGTAAATACACGTTGCGATCCCAGCGCCACCCAGGGTGACTAGCGGCAGACGATCGAAACATGGCGGAAACACACACACACACACCAAGACTCAAGGGTAAATCAATAGTAGATTCAGCATTCTAGCCCAGTACGGAGGTTTTGTTCCCCAGTTTAGTCATATCTTTCATCCATTTCATGACAGGGACTCTTACGTTCTCGTTATACAGAGAAGTCAATGGATTTGTGGGTAAAGGAGCCTCGTCCTAGTTCGACAAGAGGATCGATGGAGCGTTCCTCCCAGCCGAGGAAGACCTTACGAAGCATGCATGAATGAACGATTGGGGATGATTGAATTTTTTCTTTCTTTTAGCATACAGTTCTACGGGGAGGTGAAAATTATTCTATTCGTGTCGTACCAAAGTTGAGAACCCAGTAAAACTCTTCTCTCGTGAAAGGAACAAAAGTTATATCTGGCAAATCCCGATTCGTCACCATTTATGGGTAACACGGACATGGTCCGACATGACATCACGCTCATATCTCTTTGGATTCCCGTCAACCACAACTTCTTGTCGACTCCCACTTTTTTTTGTATTCATATTTCGCTTCTGGCTCGCCCTCCGCTTTCCCAAACGAAGAAGAGGAAAGCAAGCAACTCAAGTGACAGCTACGGTGGAGGCTCAGTTACTCATCCCTAATGTAATGTGCACAGACAAAAAAAAACTGGGTAAATCAAAAACATGTAACATATAAATCACGCGCACAAACAGAGAGAGAACGCGAACTGCTAATCCAAGCAGTAACAACGCAATCCGGTCAAGACGACTATGCTGTGGTTGGGAAAAGGGTAATTTTACTCTCTGCGCACTAACAATGATATAGAAATGGAGGAAGATTTCCGACGACGTACTCGAAACGCACACTCAACATGGATGAAAAAAGAAGGAGGATGAGAGTACAAGCGTCTGAATATTTATCCAAAACAGAATTTTGATCCTGGATGCAAGAAACTTAACAGGCCGAGCTACTTTCCATTAGCAGGATTCATGTCTCGCACCGCTCAGCAACAACATCGACCTAGTGTTTATAAGACGAGACTAACAAAGATCTTTCTTCTTCTTTTCTTCTTTCGAACGAGTAGTAAATGATGGGTTAATCATGAGGGAGAAACAGATTGGAGATGAGTTTCATCTTCAACGAAATAAATCGTGCTTTTTCGTCTCATTTTCAGCAACGCGTTTCGTAGAGGCCACTACGTCCGATGTAACGCACCCATTTGATTACATCGTGGTCAGAATAATTCAACTTGGGCTCAAAGACTTTCAAGTACCGGACTTTGAAGCCGGATGGTGCAAATGGAACCTACGATGATAGCAACCAAGAAAACAATCAAAACCCTGTGACAGATTTAGTAAAGACAGCAGATACCTCAAAGTTCATAGAAATAGGGGGTCGAGTCCATTTCTTTTTTGTGTCCGTCTGCAAAAGCTCAATTTCAGCTGAAAGTTGCGATTCTTTCATACCTCCCATCCGTTTGATCCTGTCAAAATCAACACCAAAGTTTAATACCAACTCCCAACGTTTGATCTAAAAAAAAGTTTAAAACCGACTTCCAAACGATGGCGTTCTCCGATGCTTTGTACTTGGCCTTGCCTTTCATGCACAAAAGTTGAACGCCCGATGTATTAAGAGGCGTTGGAATGCGTATTTCAATTTTCTGGGCCAGAAGTGAAGGTTTAAAGTTAGACTTGACGACCACTTTGACTTCCATCTTGGTTCGGCCCACTTCGCGAACCAACGGGATAACCCGGAAAGGTAGCGAAATGTCCTTCGTCGTTCGATACCTGGAACCAATAAGAAGGAAAAGTTTCTTGTGAAATTCCACGAAAAAGATTTTCTGCAAACAGAAAGTGCACTGACCTCATAAGTTCGAACTCTCCGTCAGGGGGAATAAAGCTGATCGAGTGCTCCGTCTCGAATTTAGACAATTTAACACACTGGTGGAACTGACAATCATCAATGACAATGGCCGTCTTGCCAGTGCGAGCAGCAGATTCATCCGCTGAGGGTTTACCCTTAGCCTCCATGATGATCTTATCGTTGATCCCGAATTTACACTCAGGCATGCCTGACAAGTAGGACTTCATCACTACCTTGCCAGCCACATGGGCTGAAAGTACTTGACCTTGTGGCGACATGAGCAGGTTAACGTACTCGAGAACATCTAGGAAGAGTTCGTTCCGTCGATATTTGATGCCTTCGCGTCGCCAACCGATTTGTCCCGTCACCTGAATTGTTTTTGATCAGTTAATTTCAGAGGTATTTTCATAATTTCTACTGGATTGTAAATCTCTACCTGGGATGTAATCTGGGCCTGTTCTTCTTTTGTTTGCGTACGAATACCTTGCTGAGTAATGAACGTCTTAAGCACTCCAGTATCAGTATTTTGGGGGTAGCCAAAGTCAAGAATTTCTTCATGTGGTATAAAAGAATAAGTTGTTAATCACATTTTAGAAATATAATTGCTTTGTGCATACCATCTAAAAGCTCATAGATCAGGACAAAATTGTTCTTGATGTTTTCTTCTGATACCTTGCCAAAGTATGACTGCATGCAGTCAGTAACCTTCAATAGGAACTCGAAAACCATTGAGGCATTGACATTTTGTTTGGTGACGGCTGCAACCCATATGTTGGCACGCTGCTCAATAATAGGAGGCAGAATATTAAAGTCTAGAGTCAGAATATAAAACATCTTTAGATGGGAAATAGATTATACTTTAACGTGGAAGAATGAGGTTCTGGCAATGTTGGTAACAGGTGATCTGACTTGCTGCCTTGCATGAATGACATTTACTCGGAATGCATCAACAGCATTCCTACCGATGTCATCACGATACACACGTGATATTAGGACTTCTCCTTTGTGATTGTAAATGAAAAGACCTCCAATCATTTTGAACGCTTGAAGTTTGCAATGAACCTGTGGGGAGGCAAAATATAATTATACTTGTCACACAACACAGCAGGTACACGACTAGATAAAATGTCTTTGATAGATGGGGATATATCTTTGTCAATAAAGAGTACATAACAGGAACTAGGCAACCCACTGTGAACACATCAGTTATCTAAACTTGCCATGCACGCACGGATCTTTTGATTATTGCACAGGATATCCCTACTAAACACCGGTGGCCTTTGGTATTCCAAGCAACGCCTCCCAATCGACTCACGCATTACCCAATGGAACCACCGTTCTCAATCTCACTTCTTGACTTGAATCAAGGCAATTTGTTGCAATAAAAAAATGAATACAATGTTACCTCAAAGACGCGTCACCAGTCCGTTTTTCCTTGTCTCTGACTGACTATTCAATTTCGATTAATTGCAGACTTGTACTGTCAGTTCAGAGCGAAATGACAGTAACAGTACTAACAAGAAAGACGATCCATATGACAGACAAACAGCTGAAGTCCGCCAAGCGTCCAAAGCGCCAAATTTGAAATGTTGGTGGCAGAATACTGTGAGAGCGAGCGAATTTCAAACCCGCGCTATACTTCTTCGTTACATGTTAATGCAGTTTAATTGCTCGTGGAGAGAACAGAAAGAAATTGTTTTACTTCACTTCATTTTGGTATATTTAAGTTATTAATATAAGGTCGAATTACACTATAAACGAAGATTTTTCTTTCCATAAGAAATCCGAAATTGTGTAGTTGTTTTGTTAATATGAGTGTTGAGTATTTTCTGACCATGTAGATGATAATATATATATATACGTACTTTGTTCAGTGATGTCGTGAGAATTACTGTAATAAAGGTGCACCACCAAGAAATTACGTGGAAAGAAATGACAAAGATTAACTTACTGTGAATCATCAACAAACTATAGACAGAAAAATACAATGGGTCAAATTACAGTCAGATTTTGGGCAAATATATAACACATATCAAGTTCTGGTTGTATGAGGGAAAAGCGAGATGAACTAAATCTAGAAACTTTTCGTGCTTAATTTCCATTTGATTGATTGCCGCCTTCTGTAGAAGAAGCACCACGCATAGCATCAATTTTGGCGCAAATCTTCAGGGCTGGCCCAAGTTTCATCGACATGGCAGACATCAAGTGGTCTGCTTTCAACAACATGAGAGCTTGGCCATCGATCTCTTGCATAGCGAAGTCTTCGGCATAGTCTGTACAACCAGTTAGACTTCTCACGAAATCAGCCACCTCCGTAACCTAATTCGATTGACAAAAATAAATTTTATTTTTTCGTTTGGTTAAGTTTACTATTTTACTAATAACTTACACTCCATTTGGCTGGATTGGTTTTGCATTCTGGTTTCGGCTGTTGAGTTGGAGTTTGCGGAAGTGATGTCGTGGGGGAACGCGTTTGCTGTGCAGCTAGAGCCAATAACTCTGCGTCCAAACTGCTATCCTCCTTATCTCCTGCGGGTGCAAAATTCGTTGTCGGGGTTGTGCACGGAGGAACTGTTGCAGCGGATGGGGGAGCCAATTTGTTTATGTCAATTGTTATCGAAGCAACTGGTGAATGTGTGGTTGATGTCGCGGTGGTCAGTAGCCCACCACCACCGGCCGCCTTTGCTCCCTGACCGTTGGCAGTCGTCGTTGTAGAAACGGTCTCTTGCTGTTGCTGCTGATATTGCGATTGTACGGTTACCACTGCCGGAGGAGCATTAATTGCAGGTCTAGTTTTAAAAAATGAATGATTAGATAAGAGAAATTCTAACAGCAAATGAATATGATGTACTTTTTGGCGCAGGCTGTGGAACAAAAACGTTTTGAGCGGCGTGATTTGGCGACGAAATCCATTTTTCCACATCCCTCGCACGTAGCCATTGTAGCTCCTTTAGGAGTTGACATTTGCTGGACTTCGTTGGCCACGGTTGTGGCAGGTGGCTGAGGTGCCGATGGCGGAGATTGATGGTTCTCTGTGGGTTGCTCCACATGTAATTTTTTCTCTGTAAAAACGGATAACGAGGTCAGATTAGTTAATAATGTAGACCTAAACATCAGGAAACTATCGACAAACGGTCCACAAATCATGCAGAAAATAACCATTGTAAGGCTCTTACTGGGAGGTTCTCCGTCTAACTTAAAATTGTAATTTTCATGATTCCGATGACCGTTACATCGCGTGAGAGCTTCGTTCGGATGAAAACGGCCGACTGGGAATGGTTCCGATGATTCTTGAATCACAAAATCTCCCAATACGTGTGTCAGGATCTGAGGCCGTACAACTGCTTGAGGCAAGTTTGGTTCCTTTTTCTCACGTAACGCTGGAGAATGATTTGTTATATGGTTTTCGTTCTGCTGGCCATTCAGTTGAGATGCTTCTTTTTTCGCTGGTACATCCTCCACAGATGAAGTTGGTGTAGGAGCGGAAGGAACGGAAATAGGCTCGGCCGGCGTCCGAGGAGATTGTTTCGGTTCTTCCACTTTTTCGGCCGTGCTGAGTAACGGTGTCGATGGTTGGCGGGCGGGTGATGGAAGTGGAAATTGGGGTGCTGGAGATGCTGAAACGGTCACTGTAACTGGCTGTAATGGAGGCATAGCCATTCGTGGTCCCTGAGTGGAAATGGTGATCGGGGATGATGATGGCGGTACTGCGTGAGTCATACTAGCCATAGCGGAAAGAGGGGCAGCTGGTCCAACGGTGATCAACCCACCTCCCAATGGGGCAGACATTCGGGATGCTGAAGTCACGGCTGGGTTGGTAATAAAGCACGTCGTAGACTGGCTGCTAGACATTGGCATATGAATATTCAATTGTCCTGGGTGATTTTGTCCCAGATCGCCATTCATTGTTTGGAAATTATTCATTGGCGTGGCGGATCGAATGTTGTGCGTTCCTGTCATATTCATTGGATATACTGCAGATCCGACAGGAATAGTCAAGATTTGTGGGTGTTGTTGGTCCGTTTTCTCGTTAGATGTCATATTGACTTGGTGGGGATGAGGTGCCATAGCTATCAAATTAGGAGGTTGGCCAGCTTGATGTTGCTGTGGCGGAGCCGGGGCAATCGGTTTATAGCTAGAACGAACCGCATGCGTAGTTGTTGTGGTGGTGGTAATCGGGCCGAAGGATGCAGATGAAATGCAAGGAGGTATCTGCATCAATCCTGGCTGTTGCTGAGATTGTTGCGGGATCACCTGCTGGATCGTAGGTGCAACATTTTGCATTGGCTGTTGGGTAGGCATTTGAGCAGGAGACATCATATTTTGTTGTTGCTGCTGAGGGGCACTCTGCGTAGTGGTGGTTACGCTGTTAGATGCAGCAGACGATGTGGCTGCCGAAGAAGCCACTGCCATGACCGGCCTGGGAAAAAAATGCACTCGTTAATTAAACGTTTTAAGTTATTTGAAGAATCAATTTTACTTGTTCATTTGGTATTGAAGTTGCAGCTGATGTTGTTGATGTTGCTGCTGTTGTTGTTGTTGCTGCTGCTGCTGTTGTTGTTGTTGTTGCTGCTGCTGTTGTTGTTGGTGCTGTTGCTGAGCTTGCTGCTGGTCATTGATGGCTTGCTGAAATTGTGCATGTTGATTTGCATCCAGCGTTTGTTGGGTCACTTGTTGAAAAGCTGGAAGTGACATGAGGGTCGGTTGCTGGTGCTGTTGTTGATATTGCTGAATCTGGAAGGAATTTTGCATCTGGAACTGTTTGCCGAATGAGTAAATATGATGGAAACCACCGGGAAAATCCATTAATTTATTACCTGTTGAGCAATGAGTTGCTGAGAGACAGCATGCAACTGATTTTGTTGTTGCTGCTGTTGTTGTAGTTGAAGCTGCTGTTGCTGTTGTTGTTGTTGTTGCTGCTGCTGCTGTACAGGCTGTAAAAGGGTTTGTTGAGCTTGTACAACTGTCGGTGCCACTTGTCGCTGCTGATTTTGTGGAGGTCGTCCAACTTTCTTGGTCTTACCCTACAAAAACGACAGTTAGTCCTTTACAACTCAAAAAATTACTGGAAAATAGTTACATACAGCAGGTCTAGGGTTTCCAGTTTGAGCACCCGTGGCCGTGCCCGATGTAAATGTCTGATTAGACATTGATGAGGCTGGGCGAATTGGTGTCGGTGTCGTAGAAGTTCCAGACGAGGACGGTAATATCGTCGATAACGGTCGTGTACCGCCTGCTTTTGAGGGAGTTTCAGCTCTTGGTTTAATAGCTGTGGTAAGGGTAGGAACAGGTTGTGGTGGCGCTATTGATTTCGAACGGAAATAGCTATCAATATTTGGACATAAGGCATCACCATCTGAGTAAGTATACCTGCTTGCGCAGTGATTGTTGGCTGAGGTGCGGCTTGAAAAAACATTCCGTCAGGTTGACCATGTTGCCTAATTATTATGGGACCTTGTTGACCTCCAATTCCTCCCGAAGTCGCAAACTGGTAAAAATTCGGGGGTAAAAACCCTAAAGATTGTCCCATTTGCGAACCCTTTAACACAAAAAGAAATTATGAAAATGAACGTAGGACGAGAAAATTAGTAATATGTCTCACCTGCATTTGACTTATGATCTGCATAGGTTGCATGGGTCCACCAATTTGCATAGGTGCAGAGTTGGCTTGTGAGGTAACAATTTGTGGCTGTGGTAGCATATTAGTTGCCTGGCTTACTGAAACAGTTCCACCAGGCATATTATTTTTATTGACATTCCCAACTGTAGATGCCATGACTGGAGATTTTGGGGGCATCCCATTGACAACTTGAAAATATGGTTGTTGCTGTTGCTGCTGCTGTTGTTGATTCTGCTGATAAATTTTTAAAAA
Organism: Daphnia sinensis; assembly: GCA_013167095.2. Taxonomy (NCBI): domain Eukaryota; kingdom Metazoa; phylum Arthropoda; class Branchiopoda; order Diplostraca; family Daphniidae; genus Daphnia; species Daphnia sinensis. Next base: position 5,434,005 of record CM023191.1, on the reverse strand, counting down.
ATAAGATTAAAAACATGACAAACTTTTGGCTTAATTTAATATACTTAGGCTTAATATACATACTTTATTCATGTCATTTGGCTTTGTTTGTTGACCCTGCTGAGTGTAATTGCCAGCTTGGGTGTTGGTGATCAAGGGTCCAATAACCAAAGTTTGGTTGTTTGATGTTGGAATGCAACCATTATTTCTTGCATTGTTGAAAAATTGAAGTATTGCATTGTTATCTAATAACAAAATATCACTTTAAAATGAATTTGAAATGTAAACACAACTATGGTAAGGTTTTTACCATTCTGGTGACTTTTTATCATATTGTTGCCAGTAATCTGAAGGTGTGGAGTTAACTGTCCAGGCTGAAATGGTTTCCCAGCAGCAATTACCTAAACATGAATTTTATATGAAGCCTTAGATAAAATTGCCGTGTAAACAGTCTTTTATGCCCATGCACAATTCAAAACTAATACGAAAAACGAGACCGTAAGTGGCAATTGTGGGAAACACACACCTGAATAGGTTGTCCGAAATTGGTTGACTGAATGAGAATAGACAAAAGAAACTTGTCAAAATCGGCTAAACATTAAACACTGTGTTCTTATTTAACTATCAGGAATGTTATTGTTTTTGAACATTCAAAAAGTCTCGTCGGTTACGTTAACGTTTGAGAGAATGCTTTGAACTTCTTTGTCGCCAGATGGCTCTACCTTCATTTTCTGTTTTGTTTTTGTTGCTCCTAATGCAAGTTTGGTTCTCTTCCAGTCTTACCGCGGTATCAACGTGATTGTCAAAGCTTTTTGTTTCATGAAATAATTACCTGGATTGTCTGATTGACACCCGTCGGTTGCAAAGAAATATTGCCGGGCATAAGGAACTGCTGTCCCTGGGCGTTGCTGTACAACTGTTGTAAATAGGGTAGCTGCTGTTGAATAACCTGAACCTGTATGTGAATTATCGATGTTTTTACGACCGTCAAAGATGTCATTTCTATAGTGATTCAGACCTGAGGCATCCCTCCAGAGGACATCACGGGGTGACCCATCGATTGTTGGAAACCGGCAGCATTCATACTCGCCATCGTCATTCCGGCCATTCCATTGTTAGCCAAAGACGGCATCATCGAGTTCATAGCTGACATATTGATCGTGCTCATCGCTGACGGATTCATCGTCATAGCAGCATTCATACCGCCGTTCATCGGAGAAGGGTTGTTTCCACCCCCGTTGGGTTGCGTTTGTGAGCCACCAGGAGACGGACCAGGTGTGTTCCCTTGCTGTTGTTGTTGCTGCTGTTGAGGGCTAGCCATCAGCTGCTGCTGCTGCTGTTGTTGAGGACTAGCCATTATTTGTTGCTGAAATACGAACTAAACAAAACATCAAAGATTTACTACCATGTTCATCAACTAAGACTTCGATGTTCCCAATCCACCATTTCAATTTTAAAATAACTCATTTAAGAAAGAAAGAGTTCTAATGCAAATTATCGCCCCCGGGTAACTGAGAATCCATGTTTCAAAGTCTTAGGAAACCCGTGTTTGAACATGTGATTTTTTCCCCCTTCTTTTTATCCCACTCTCTTGATCAAACATTTCAAACTACTACGAATCTACTGCACGGACGCAAGAGGGTTTTCAGATGTGGATACAATGGACAATGGCAAAGTTTAGTCCGGTGTCATGTGGATCCGTTCTCAGATAGGATTCAGTCGGAGAGAAAGAGAGCGCTGTAGCACAGGGCGTGCTGAGCGTACTCAATATAGCCGAGGCCCTCGCTACGTCGCTACACAAAAAAAGAGGGGTGCATAAATGTGCATCGAAGGGATGAAGGTCTAAAAGAGGGAGAAAAAAAAATTCGTTGGTAGGGGGCGCAATGTCTGTAGGCTTCGAGAAAGCAGGGGTATAGAAAGAAAAGGCCGTTTTTGTGTGCATGTTATTTATGATATAGACTATATACTTGAGTGGGGATTTGTGTTGGACCCATGGGCGACTGCATGGCCTCGACAACGGAAGATGGCGCAGACGGGGCGGAACTTTGATTCGATCCAGGGCCGACAGGCACCACCGTCGGGGTACCGCTGGGAACAGCCGTTGTCGTCGACGAAGATTCCGACTCGTTCTTGGTCGATTCACTCATTTTTATCCCTCTTTACTTAATCAGTCATTCAAGATTCCTGCAGGAAAAAAAAAGAAAACAAATTAGTTTCGAGTTTCAGCAACACACAGTCGGTTCGTGATTGCCGAACCCAGTGTTCTAACGGTCGTGTGGGGTGAGAAGCACGCGAGTCAGGGGCACTCAGGCTTCCCGCATATAGCCGCAAGGGCGAAAGGCAGAGCAAAAGAGAGGTGGATGATGAATACGTTGATACAAAAGGCAAGATACTACACACACACACACACACAACACACACACACAACGCGAGGGGAGGGAAGGAGTTGGATGTAGGCCACCATTCGGGACAAGAAGGGACAAGAGACCCCCCCGACTGGAGGCCTTTTAGAATTCAGTCGGACCAATCACAAGCCAGAAGGGGTGGGCTACTCTTCAGATGGCGCTAGTGTTGAGGCGCGACTGAAGGCGCAGACAAAAGAAATAGTACGGAAAAAGAAAAGCAAAAAAAGTTCGATCAATAGACAGACGGGCCAATGACAGGCTATGCAAGGGGCGGTCATTTTCCCCCCTTCATATCTTTCACAGTTTCACTCTTGTCACACACACACATTCTACATCCATGCTGCATTCTCTTCACTTCTACCACGCAGATTTTTATGAATGCTAATAAAAAACGGTTATTTCTCTCCCCCCCCCTTGTGTGTATTTTGCTTGGGATTGAAGTGCAAGATCTGAACAGCTGCGACATTGGCCCTCCCTCGACCAGAGAGAATGAAAAAAAAAGTTATTCAGTGTGAAGACCAAAAAAAAATTGATGGGAGATTAAAGATAAGTCCATCCTCAGACTTGACAGTAAAAATTTTTAAAAAAACTCGATTATTAAACGAGAAAAAGAAGGAAAAAAATGGTGCCACAAAAAAATTTCTTTCCTTTTGTATGCAACAAAAAGGCAAAAGAAGGGAAGATGAAAAGACGGAAGAAGAAGAGAGAAAAAAGAAACCCTCTTGGGAGAAGCCGGAATAAGAAAGGAAAAGGAAAACATCCATGTCAAAAGAACTCTAGCTCCCTCCTATTGGCTTGATTGCACTAACACACACACGCGCTGCCCCGTTTCCCTCGCTCGGCTACACCACGCGCCAACCAGAGTCAGTGCTCGCATTGAGGATTATTTTTAACTAGATGGCACTGGAATTAATGACATTCAATTTCTTTTCAGCTTAACACACCGTGGTAGGCTATCGCTGTTCCGTACATGTGAAAGCATAACATTAAAATGAAACATAACACCTCTCCAGACAGTAGTGCCTGATAGCAGTGGAGATCCCTCAAAAACAGATAACAACACACGATGTTTGTTTTTAACTGCCCAACTGCTGAAGGCGAAATGTTTCGATTACTAAAAAATAAATTACCTTAGCTACTGTATGTATCCAGATGGTGATAATCCGAACTGTTTTGTAACTTGTGAGAAAACTTTTTAGAAATAATAATTTCAATGCAAATGTTAGCACTAAGTCCAGGTTGCGATTTTTGCTTGGTTCAGCGTATTTTCGTGTGAAGCCTCTGCGTAGCAGCGGTGGCGTTCGGTAACGTTTCTATTTTCAAGCCAAAGCAACGGCTACACACTGGGGAGAGTCACTCAATGTCGTTAACACGCACAAGCAAACACACACTCGCACACAAACTTGGGATTCGACTGTAGCTGGGGGGCTGTGCTCCCTGGCTCTGTGGGGCCAAATGACTGTCTGACGATCTTCTACGAACGCAGCGGCGCTAGTGTCGTTGCGCGCAGGAAAAAAGCTCGATTCTCCAACAACTGAAAGCCAATGGCAGGGCGCTCTTGCTGCACTCTGATTGGTTGACACACCGTTCAGCTTACCCGCCCATCGGAAAATGGGGAACAGTGAACGATTAAGAACTTTAGGGCGGGACTTGCTGCATAGAAGAAGAGCCAAATGTGATAAAACTTTTTTTCTCTCTCTTTCTCTTCTTATCCTTTTTTGTTTTTCTGTTGCCCGTTCGTGCCTGTATGCCATCGGGCTGTGCCTTCCTCTTTCTTCGAATGAAAAATGGGTTTTAAGGGCCGTGGATTTAACTTCGCCGCTGTCTGAAATGGAAAAAGAGGGGCCGGACTTTAACATCAAAAAACATCTTATGGCTTCCTATGACCAAGAAGAGCCACAGACAAAAGAACCCCCTGTGGCTTTTCTTAAACAATAGTTTTACTTATCCCATTTTGAGAAAGTTTCTTTTTGTAGCGACCCTGGATCGTTTCGAATCGTCATTGATCATGAATGAAATCTACGAAGCCATATTCATGTTTTTTAAAAAGAGAAAAAAACGTAATTTGATACGTTGATCCTTAAGGATGTCTAATACGTACTCGAATTCGACTGTCGAAGTAACTTAACACTTTTTGAACTGATGTGGCGTCATAAGGCTAGACAGCGGTGAAATTGATGTGGGGTGCAGGGGTGAGAAAAGAGGATGGTATTGAATGGATATGAAAAAAAAATCCAATAAGTCCGAGTTTTGGAGTGGCCCTGCTATTAAATGTGGGAGGGGGAACTCTATATGGCTCATGCTCTTTCCTTTCTTTGAGTTCCCCCCTCCATATTTCAATGGTTGGCAACCAATTATTTACCAACGGCCAATCGTAGGGCGACAGATGGGGTTGGTACCCGTTGCTTAGCAACCTTCGAGCAATTTTTCGGCTTTGCCGACTTCCGAATTTTCCCGTAGCGTTACTTTTGCTTTATTAAATTATTTTTGTTGAACAAAAATTCTTTAATTGACTTTTGTTAAAACAAGAAACTAATTTGGGTCGGATGCGCATTAAAACAACGGCTGTAACAGCAAAGATTTTGAGAATTTCGCATAACTGGAAGTTCCTGTCACTATACACCATCTAGCGGTGGAAAATGAAAACTATTCTTCGTGCATATTTTGAATTCCCTAGGAAATGGTGAAAATGGTGACCGACAATGAACCAGCATATTCGTGACATGTTTGCTTGACACATCATTACTGTTCATTTTGGTTAGAATAGGGAGGTTTCTATCTGAAGATCAAGTATCGTTAAAAAGCTTTTAAGCAATACTGAAGGCAGAAGATTTTAAAAAATAATAACCGGAAAGAATTTCACAATTGAATACATGTGAAGCCCTCATGAATTTTAACAGATTTTAAAAGCTGGTTAACGAACCGTAGGAAATCATTAAGTAAAAAAACGATTGTAAGTTATTTAATCAAAAATACTGATTGATTTCGGAAAGGGGTAATTGGTACTAAAATGCGCGGACAGATGGCGTTTAGTGAAAATGGCGCCTGGATTTCTTTGTTTAGCTGTGCAATGACGTTTGAAATACTCGCGCCTAACCGGCCATAATTTAAAGACAAATAGAATTGGTTTCAATAAAAAGAAGCAAATTATAAAACTGCGTCTCGCTTTCTTGGATGTCCAAGTGAAAAGGGAAAGCCAAGCACAATGAAAAATAAAAAATAATTTTAGGCCTACTTTGAAAATTTCCACTTAATTGCAAACATTCCGCTTACATAAAAAAAAACATATCATATACTAATGCACGAATAGGAAAAAAAAAGTACATTAGTGCACGAGGATGTAAGCGGAATATTTTGCAACAAAATTCAAATACGGAGTGGAATGGGAAACCCCATTAAATCCTTTGAACTACACACTGCAAACGCAACGAGCGTCTCTGGCAATAAAAAATTCAGCCTATTTGATGTACTACTTACTACTTTTAACACCATCAAGACAAACGCATGTAATTTCCCAAATGAGCTAGCACCATCATGTCAACCCAACCGGTGACCAAATGAATACTTTGGGATGTTTTTAAAATTTAAAATATTCGCCTTGTTATTGAAAAAAAAATGTTTTCCGATCAAATAACAATATAACATCCGCCATGAATTGCTTCCAACATCAATCCCAATAATAAAAGACATTACTATCAATGCGGTTCTTAATAATTCATTCCTGCCTTTGAAAATGGCGGTACACATTTGGCCTCCCAAAAATCGATTCGTTGTCTAGCAATATCGATCGCCAAGCGTCCTGTTGTCAAATACCCCAAGGGCTATTAAACACAGCAAGCCCCGCCCAAGAAAGCGTCCTATTGGCCCCTTTATTAAAAGGCCACGAGAAAAAATACGAAACGTGGTTTGTTCCACCCGAGTTTTATTAATGAGCTTGAGTCGTCCCCCCCATCTCGCCTAGACGAATGAATAACTTAGTATAAATCGTGGAAAGAATGAAATCCTATCTGGTGCGTGACATTGAATATGAAACGTAGAAGCAACTGCATTCCATCACGTATTGCCTTTTTGAACATGAAATTTGGTTTCCGTAAAGAATTTGCATTAAATGGACATACGATGGCATATACTGCTTACCGAGTTTCCCGGCATCGATCAGTTCTACACCAAAAATGGATTTGGAATCTAGAACTGCTCAAGGTGAAGGAAAGTCTGATCGGAGTCTTGTGGAAAGAGTTTGGAATGCAGTGCAAAATATTTCAAAGAGGCATCGATTTAAATTCATTTTACTCTTACGCATTTTCGTAGCAATTGCTTACAATTGCTATTTTGTGGCGGCAGTCTACCACGCCCGTATTGAACGACTTGACATCGATTGGTGTGATGGTGTGGGCATGCTGATAATCCTCACAGTGATCGTCTATTGTGGGCTTTTCTATTACAAGATTTTCAAACCTCTATGGGGCGATTGCGCATACACGAGAGTGATCCTTCCCCTCACCATTTTCTTGAAACGATGCTGGAGTTATCGGTAAGCTAACACATTAGTTATTGATCGGCGAGAGAGGTGCTTAAGAACTCAAATGCCTATTTGCATACAACCAATAGGGTTGGGTTTAAAATGGCCGCCAGAGTGCGCAGAATCGTCTAGACTACACACTGCAACTGCGCAGGCTCAAGTCGAATGGTTTCTTAATTCGTCTAGTGAAAGCACCTAATCACCTAGGTCATGCAATAATAACAATAGGTTGTTTACTTACGTTTTGCTGTTTCCAGTACGATCAGAAGCTAGTTGATTTACATTTCCCATAAGTGATGTAATCCACGGAACTCCTAACAATTCGAACAACAATAAGTTAATACGACCAACACTAACAGAACAAATTTAACCAGTTAATCATGCAGCAAATTTAACATTTAAATTAACCACGAATATCTAAGAATTGCGAAAGAAGTGGGGCTAAATTGATTTTAAACGTGTAAATGTCAAGAAAAGTGACAAAGTTGATAAACTGACCAACAGATGGCTCTGCAAGTAAAACTATAAAAATTATCTTTTTTCTACAAAGGTTTGTACGCGTTCTCCTGATCCTTGGAGGGGTAATGGGTTTCATTGTGGGAATAATATTTGACACGGAAGGTGACAGAGATAGATTATACTCACTCATTGGTTTGGCTGTCTTCCTTCTCTTTGGGTGGATCTTCTCTAAACATCCGGCAAAAGTAAGCGAACCCCCTAATTATAAAACAAAATCGTGTTAACTTTAAATGAACTTTTCAGATCAAATGGACACAAGTGATTTGGGGTACCGTCTTACAATTTCTCTTCGGTTTAATTGTTCTGCGTTGGGATACTGGCCAAAAGGTTTTCGCCTGCATGGGTGATCGTGTTTCCATTTTCTTAAAATACACCGATGCAGGCTCTGGATTAGTTTACGGCCATCTAGTCACCGACCAAAATGAATCTGGGATTCCACTTGGCACCATCTTTGCCTTTAAAGTACAATAAATACATTACACCGAATTGATTTCGAATAATATTATGGATACTTTGTAAGGCATTGTCAGTCATTTTCTTATTCAGCTTTATGGTCAACATCCTTTACTACTACGGGGTGATGCAGTTTATCGTGCAGAAAGTCGGGTGGATTCTTCAGGTGTCTCTGGGAACCACTGCGACCGAATCAATCAACTGCGCTGCCAATATTTTCCTCGGCCAGGTAAAACGCAAAAAATCATTCAATTAGGTACCTTTTAAATTTCATTCATTATAATAAGACCGAAGCACCTCTGGCCATTCAGCCACTCCTACCCCTCCTGACGAAATCTGAGCTGCATGCAGTAATGACGAGCGGCTTCGCTACTATTTCTGGTTGACTTGAAAAAAATGGATACGTAAATGTTTTAACCCAACCTAAAATGTATGCATATCTTACGTTTTGAAGGATCTGTATTGTCTGCATACATCAGCTTTGGGATAAATGCTTCACACTTGCTGAGTGCGTCAGTGATGTCCGCTCCAGCCGCTTTAGCATTCGCGAAATTGTTTTATCCGGAGTCCGAGGAATCGCAGACAAAGGCCGAAGACATAAAAGTTCCTAAAGGGTTAAAAAATCTATGCTCAAAATAGCACTAATCAAACAGAATAATAAATGGTCTTTGAAATCTTTCACCTCTTTTTCTACAGGAAAGAAGCCAACGTACTAGATGCTGCATCCCAAGGGGCGTCTAACGCAGTCTTCATGGTTATCAACATATGCGCCAATCTCATCGCGTTTCTAGCCTTCATTGCTTTTCTGAATGGAATGATTTCCTGGATGGGTGGACTTCTTGGGGCACCTTACATAACATTTGAAGTAAGTTAGAGTGATACAAGTACCTTTTTAAATGGGCGTTTTAAGACGTAGAGAATGCCTGTTTTGCAAGTATTTGGTGGGGAAATGCTTTATCCCACTCGCATGGGTAATGGGTATTCCTGCAAAAGAATGTGATCAAATAGGGCACGTGGTAGCACTCAAAACAATCGTCAACGAATTTGTTGCTTACCGAAAACTATCTGAATACATGGCTCAAGGACTCGTTTCGGTAAAATTTTTATACCTGTTTTTTCATCACTTTTGCATTCAGGTGAATTGAATTAATTCTTCCAACAGAAACGATCCGAAACTATTGCCACCTACGCCCTATGTGGGTTCTCAAACCCAGGGTCCATCGGTATCCAAATAGCTACCTTAGGATCAATGGCTCCATCCAGGCAAACAGACTTGGCCCAAGTGGCTTTCAGGGCTTTCATTTCGGGAAGCATTGCTTGTTTCATGACCGCCTGTGTTGCTGGTAAATATTCTAAATCAAAGCAAACAGTTAATATTCATGCTACTTACTACGTATTTGCTATTATTGAAAAGTTAAAAAATGCAACTGAAATACGTCTTTCTTTATAGGGGCGTTGATACCATCATCGTCGTTATAGATCTCCTATGGTACAAAATAGAATACCCATTAAATAGTTTAAAATACAACCATGGTTGACATAGTAAACCCGAAGAATATTCTATACTTATCATCCAGTAGGCTACGGAGTACATATAATAAATTATTAAGCTTACGTAAACTAAAAGTGCGGAGTGCATCAAAGAATTTTGAAATCTATTTAACTGTTACAAAATTACCCAAAATAAAAAATTTTGTTAAAAACTATTCTGAATCGAACAAATAATAAATACTGAGTGGATTTACGGTACGCATCACTTTTTCGTTGAGGGAGATGTGAAAAATCGCAAAACTTTCCTAATAAATATTAATTATCAGAGGAGAGACCGACCAAAACATGCTATAATGATTTACTTGTCCGACGGGGCCATTTCTAGACCTTGTGCAGCTCCGGTTTCAGGAATCTTTGTCTTACAAGATGTCGGCATGGAGGTTTCGCATTCCATATGACAACTCAAGCCACAATCTATGCACCTGAGTGCAGATTTTCCAAATTTGATCCTACAGAGAAAAACGAATGTTAATTTACTAGTGCGGCTGCCGTAACACAAAATCAAGCGAAAGGGATAGTACCGAAGGCCACACGGGTTGCAGTTCTCTGTTTGGCTGATGATAAGTTGTCTTTTCATGTGATGCTTTTTCATGGCAGTCATATCATGAAATTCATCACTTCTTGATTCTGGATTGCTTTCGATCATTGTACTTGCCACAGTTGTACCCGTTTGCATAGAAAACGACACTGTAGTGGTTGCCACAATGCATTGCTTACATTCACTAAACGTTGTTATAGGCTAAATAGTCAACAGATGCAAAGTAATGGAGGTAGAAAATTTAGAATTCCCACTTATACGAAAAGATGGTTTACTTACGCCGATGTTTTTTGCGTGTTTTGAAGCCTGTTGTTCAGAAGTAGGAATGATGCTTGGCGCCAACTCTGAGAATTTTTTATTTAAGTACTTGAGCTCTCTATAAGATCTCAAAGTGCCGGACAGTTCAAGTTCGTCTTCGGTTTGTCCACTGCTGGATTTATCGCTTAACCCCATTAAAGAATCAATTTCAGCGCTATTTACTTCGGTTATAGTATCCATCTTGTCGATGGCACGGGCAGCAGCGTTGGTCATTAAATGCGGATAGCGACCTACACTGAGACTGTGCAGTTTTTCTCTGAATTCATCTTTCAAATCACTTTCACTAGACAAGCAGTCCCGAACCAAGTCAAACTGGGTATGCTGTATACAAACATTTTTACTGTACAACTAAACATTTGGATTTGCATAATTTAACTTACATATTCTCGAATATCCTCTTGAATAGAAGTTCTTACTTTAACTTCATCTTTCAACAACATATTAACATGGTGGTTAAGCAATTCCAATTTCGAAGTCAACTTTTGTGCTTCATTGATTTTGTTGTGCATAATTTGCACATTCCTTTCTGCTTCTAGCCACATCTTTCGGCATTCATCTTGCCCAAGGGAAAATTCCAAAAACTCTAATTGCAAATAGTGAGCAAAATTAATTAAACTGAATTTTTCTCAAATCATAGCCAAAATTACCATTATCACATCCATGAAGATCAAATTCTCGCATGCATGCATCATCAAACTGGGCTAGTAAAGACATATTACTATTGTTCTCCATAGTGAAACCCTAAATTAATAATAAAGAACAATTTTAGAAAGTCAAACTGACGAACGTGAATCAGTGCCATTGTAGAAAGTGTGAGGCCAAAAGGTATACTGACTCACGTGCGACTTACTAGAACCTCATGCAAGAAAAGGCGGGAAAACCTTTCACGTGGTTTCATTGCTTTGCAATTTTCACTTGTACGTGGCTATAATCATATTAAAGTTTCATAAAAATAAGCTAACCTTGCCTTTTTTGTACAACACCTGGTAAACCGAAGAACGCAAACGAATTTGCGTCCAAATCAACTGGAAAAAACTTTTCACAAGCTAATAAATTTATGTAAGTATGTGGAACTATATCACTTGAAACCAGCGTGGGGAAAGGGTCACATTCAAGTGTGCACACGTGTGCCTACTTGTTTGGACTTTGGAGCCTTCCCCTTTCCCCAAGGCCCCAAGGGATCAAAATAGCATGGAGGCCAGGTTTTCAAAATTAAATGTGATTCTCTATTTTAAAATAATTTGCTAAGAAGATAAAGTTATAAAATTATATAAATTATATTTATTTAAAAAATATATTTTTTATGTATAAAAATTTTATAATTTGCGTTAGCATAAATGGCATTCAGCATTGGGGTCGGAGGTAGGGTCACTAACTTCGAATCATCGTTCAGTTGATAGCAGACTGTAGGAGAGGAACAAAGTCAGGTTGGAAGTGTGGAGGTGTGTAACAGTAAGTGATTTCAAAACCACATCCTACCGTATTTTATTTCGTTTCTAACGTACGTATCAATTTCCTTGGAGAAAAGCTTTCGTTGTTTCGTCGATTCTCGATTGCAACAATTAATTGCTTGTAAACATTTTCTAGCATTTTCCATTTTGTCATTTTTGCCGTGGTCAGTCTTTAGAGGGCGTTTGATATTAATTTATGCAAATTTGTCACTGATAGCAATTTATATATTTTCAATATAGACTAGTGTGGACGAAGAGGGTTCTCATAATCCAGCAGTCAAAATGGATAGCTCAACCCAAATTACAATGCTTGCTAGACAATTTGATGACCTATGCAAGGGATTCACCAATCTAATTGAAGGTTATTATTAAACTTCTAGGAACTAGTTGGTTGACATTGTCGGTAGTTTATCTGCCATTGTGTGTTTGTTGTGTAGATTTTAGAAGGTATGCCCTGAATCAAGAAAACTGTCAAATAAAATGGCTTGAAGCTGAAGATGAAGTAAGACATTTGAAGAACCAACTAAGTGATGCTAACCAGATGAACTCCAAGTTACAAGCTCAGTACCATCAAACAACTGCCCTATTAAAAAATGAAGTTAAAGTACGCACACATCTTCAAGAGGAAAAGAAAACTCTGGTAGGCCATTTGTTGGATGTTTAAAGTATGGGATTTTGGCACTTACCTTTAATTATTTCAATAGGAGAAGAAACTTAGAACATCAAAAGAAAGGAATCATTCAACAGAAAAAAATGAAAACAGTAACGAACCCATTAAGAAAAATCGTCATTCGATGCCGGGAATATGTCCATCCCGAGACTGGTTATGTAATGAAACTGATTCAAACAGCGTGGGCACACCATCCATTGTTTCAGAAATTTCAAATGAAGGCACTAATCGCGGAAATGAACTGCAAACACCCAGTGCTCGATCAAGTCGAGCTTCCAGTCGTGGAAGCCGTCCTTCCAATATGGATTCTTTCATCACTAACGATGGAGGTTTTAAACGCCGATCTCGTCGTGACGTAAGCAGATTAAGAAAACGAATTATACTTTAGAATAATTCTTTTTTTTTTATTAGGGGATACTTGACAATTCATGCAGCGAACGTCTGATCGCCACGACGACGGTTTCAATACCAATTAAAGGAGGACCTATTACAGCCACGTCTGTAATCGAAACAAGTCCAGAAACAAATCAAATGACTGAAGAAATAAATACTTCTTTTGGTAAAAAACGAAGAGTGCGTATCGACAGTATTCAGCAGTTGGAAAACGAGCCTGATGTCGCCCCAAGTGCACCTTCTCAGAGTACAGTCAACTTAAAAGAAATCATTCTTGAAAATCCAATGTTTATCGTCTTGCTCTTTGATAGGTTTGTTAGAGCCACCTAAAAATAGGTTCATAATGAATGAAACCTCTCCTACAGTCAATGGTAGAAGGAGTACCAGTGTACCTGCAACGGCCCGCCTTTCTGAAGGCCAGGGGCCAGCTTATCTGCGACCCATGGCTTCTGGGGGACGGCTTTCTCTTAACCAACGCCGCCATAATTTTAGTCAAAAAACGATTATAAAATCAGAAAATTGTCTACCCTGTGGGAACAGGTCAGTCTTCGTGGAAGAGCTCTTTTAATCTAAGTTGATAACTTACAGTTTAATGGCCTTCAATCTGAATTAGAATCAAGTTTGGGAAGCTGGCTTTTAAATGCTCCGATTGCCGGGCTACCTGTCATGTGGACTGCAAGACTCGCATGCCTCAAATATGTGTTCCTACAACGCAGCCCTCCATCAGCAGGGGACTTTCCGGAACCTTGGCTGACTTTGCTCCGTTGACGGTACCGATGATCCCAAGTTTGATAGTTCATTGCGTTAATGAAGTGGAGCGGCGGGGAATGAAAGAAGTTGCTATCTATCGGGTAAATGGTTCCGAAAAAGAGATAAACGATTTAAAGGTCTGTCCCTCCATTTTCTTTTTCAATGAAACTTCTCATGAGGTTACAACTGTTTTACTTAACAGGATGAAATGGTGCGAGGCAAGATGCAACCCCAAAGGCTAGCGCAGGTCAATATCCATGTCATTACTGGAGCATTGAAGTTATTTTTGAAGACACTCAAAGAACCCCTCATCACTTTCACGCTGTGGAAAAGCTTTGTTGGCATTTGTGATCTCACCGAAGAGATGGATGTTCAGACAGCATTATACGCCCTGATTCCAGAGCTTCCACGTCCCAACAGAGACACGCTTGCCTTTTTGATTCTACATATTCAGAAGTTCGCCAACATTAATGTTTTAAACATTATGCTATTCTTCTAGCATCTGATTTTTTTTAATTTCCAGGGTCGCTGATACTCCTGAATGTAAAATGCTGACATCCAGTCTAGCTAGAGTGTTTGGCCCAATTATTATAGGCCACTCTCGTCCTAATCCAGACGTCGAGCTGACTCTGAAGGAGACAAAAAAACAAGCTTGCGTAATGAAATCATAAAAACCTACGACCAACAATCCTATTTAATCCTTTTGATCTTGGATCTAGACTATGGAGAAATTGCTTCAAATTCCGAGTGATTACTGGTGCCGCTTTATCGTGGACCATTAATGTGCTTGTCGCAGTTCCACTGATGCAAGGTCCTTTCGTGTGTTGCACTTGGATAAGTTTGCAGTCTACATAAGTATTGTAAAAGGTAACTGCATGCTTTAAGACTTTGTTATTTCGATCGTTTATATTGAATTGAAGTTTCCCCTTCCCTGTTTTACAATCAAGTTGCAATGTTCAATCATCAATCAAGTTAGAACTTCGAGCTAAAATGTGACTAAACTTCACTAACCGTTTAGTTACTTGACCAAAAACTTTTTTTTTTTCCGATTCACTTTGACGAATGATTGGTGTAAACCCACAGACAGTGTACGTTTGCATTATGCCTAAAATTAAACAATGCATGACTGTTACATCGCAAATTGATTAATGGCTTTCATCTAGCAAACAATCTCTTCCACACCCTTTAACTAATCTGATGCATGTTCGACGGGCATGAACTTTATTTTATGTCTTAGGTTCTTGATGGCCATGGCTTTTCCCTCTCGAATTCTTAACCAATTTTCTTTTTGCAGGAAAAAATGTTTCTTTAGTTTAAAAGGGGAATTCTGGACAGTGTCTGGCTGTCGCAAGATACGTTTGTCTCATTCATGATAACGATCCTTTTTTTCTTTTTAAATCGGATTTCTTGAAAAAGAATTGTTTTTTAGAGATAGCGTACCCATAAGCCATGGCCTAGAGCTCGTCGAATGCCATTCTATGCTCTTTAATGTTGGCTTGCTTTAGCCGGAAGGCAAAGTGGTTTTCAACCGACGACTACCATATTAGTCCACCAAGGGGAATTCCGTTACTTGCATGACGGGGAAAAAAAATTGTTCAGTTGCTGACGTAAATGCGTAATATCAACATTGTGCTTTCGTGTGCTATTCAATAGTCTGATGACAGAACGTGGTGGAAGAACATCCGGCTCTTGAAAAAAAAACTCTTCATTATTTACCGGTCCCGGCGGATACTGACGAGGATACTGCCACCGTACCAGTCTAACAAAAGGTAAAAAACAACACTCTATTTATATTCTTGACTGCGTTTTGGATTGCCGGGAGGGAAAGTTTCTACTATTTTTATTCTGCTGTAAGTTGGATGCAAATTCAGGTTGTTTATGTTTTCAGACGGAATGAAACGTTGAAGCCCATGTGGGGGGAAAAACACATGGGAAAAATCTAGTGTATACATGTTAGTCTGTAGTGTTGCATGTGAGAACAGAAAATCCTTTCACTTTCCCCTCTTTAACCTTGAGCCTCGTATAAAACGCCTACTGGTTTACGCGATTGCGTACACCTGGGAGAAAATCTATGTTTACCTTGATATTCTACGTTGGGGTCCTGAGTTCCAACATTCTTGTGTGAGGGTGTTTTTTTTTTCAAATCCAGCGAAATCGGGTTTGAACTGCCTTAAATTCTAGAATCCAGTCCTAGGTTCAAATTATCCTTTGATAAGTAAAGTTCAAGAGGCTTTAAAAGTCAAAACTGATAGCGGTGCATGAAATGAATGAGGCTACAAATCGCTGTCTTAAATGTTTAGAGCGAAAAATAGAATACGGTTAAGATCGCGCAGTAGAGATTTATGTGTTCTGGATGTAAACATGGAAATTGATCTGGGAATGGGCTGTAATGTTTTGTTAGTGCAATTTCTTGTTTAATTTCATTGTTTAGTAAATATTTTTGCTGAACGGGCAAACTTCTTCAATACCGCCCACTCATGCAGTTCTATATAGATAAGATTGTTGGAACTCTGGTTACTTTGTTACTCCAAGTGGCTATGACAAATCCGAGATAATGCAATTTAAAACTCCTTTATCAGATGCTTTACATTGTAAGTTGTTGTCTTAGTAGATGAACGGACGCTAAAAGAAGCGTTTTTCGATAAAAGTACGTGAACTCTGTGATGTAGATGCTAGTTCACTGGGTCATAACCATCTGTAGTAAAATAATGTTGGCTGCCCTTTCACTAAATTGTATTAAATGATGCAGACTATAACAGTATCTGTTAACATTCTCTAATTCATTTTCTTTTCTTTTTCTTTTTCAGTAGAGAATCTTCATGGAACTGGGAAAAGTAAACGTCGGACTAGAGATCGATGAAGAACAAAGTCTTCCACTCGATTCACATGAATCAAGTTACGGCACGCTACACATCCCCCATTTGACTATTCACCGCGATGACGACCATGCCAGTCTTTCACGAAAGAAGGAAAGACCGAAGATTGTCATACCCGAAGAAACTGATGAAGAGGTTAATGAATCATGCACCTTTATCGGAAACGCATTGGAGAAGTTTTGGATCTACTTGAACGATTTCGCCACGAGAAGAGAGCAATTGGTTCGCGGGTTAATCTACGTCATATTGGCCATTCTCTACAATGCTTACTTCGTGGCAAGCATCTATTATTCGATTAAAAATGGCATTCCCATGGATTGGTGCGGAGGTGTTGGTTTGCTAATCATTCTCACCGTCATCAGCTACGTGGGTCTCTTTTATTTTCAAATTGTCAAGAAATTCTGGGGCGAATCCATCGATCAAAAGGTTTTGCAACCCATTGATAGATCTTTTGATCGCGTTTGGAAATACCGGTCAGTTTATATTTTTCTTTTGTTCAGACTTTAATTAATCAAAATTTTCTTCTTAGGCTGGTCCAGTATGCCTTTTATTTGGCAATAATCGCTGCCCTGATTGTGTTCCTTGTTATTGATACGGCTGACGATCGTTATCGGCTCATCTCTTTTCTTGGGTTAATTGTTTTCCTGCTTCTCGGTTGGATCTTCTCCAAACATCCATCCAAAGTGAGTTTTCTTCCTTAATATTATAGCTCACATCAATAATGTCAAATGTATTATATGTTGACAGGTGAAATGGAGACATGTCACATGGGGCGTGGCGCTTCAATTCATTTTTGGTTTGATTGTATTACGATGGGATGTCGGTCGCCAGGTCATTCAATGTCTAGGCGATAAAATCACCGTGTTCCTGGATTATTCCAACGCCGGATCAGGCTTTGTCTATGGCTATTTAGTAACGGACGTCAATATGGCGGGGATCGCCCTAGGAACGATCTTTGCCTTTCGAGTAATTTTTTAGAAGAAAATAGAAATATGATGGCATTCAAAATATTTAATTTTCTTTATAGATTCTTTCAGTCATCTTCTTCTTCAGCTTCTTTGTCAGCATCTTGTATTACTATGGCATCATGCAGTGGGTGGTCCAGAAAATCGGATGGCTGTTACAGATTTCGATAGGTACGACAGCTGCAGAATCAATGAATGCAGCCGGAAACATCTTCTTAGGCCAGGTAAATTAAGCAGTCAATTAAAAATAGTTCTGTGATATTAAATTTAAATTTTCATGTAGACGGAAGCTCCATTGTTAATCAGGCCGCTTCTTCCTCAAATGACGAAATCTGAGCTTCATGCCGTCATGACGGGCGGATTCGCTACGATAGCAGGTACAGCGTTAAATTGCAATAATTGTTTGTGCATTCATTGAATTCAAACATAATTCTAGGTGGAGTTTTGGCTGCATTCATTAGTTTTGGTATCAGCGCATCCCATTTGCTTTCGGCTTCCGTCATGTCTGCACCGGCTGCGCTGGCGTATTCTAAACTTTTCTACCCAGAATCGGAGAAATCACAAACCAAAGCCGGCGATGTAAAGATTCCCAAAGGGTAAAACAATTACCTTTCTTTATTATCTAAAAGAGCAAAAAATCTCATCGTGGATGTGTATGTACAGAACAGAGGCCAACGCCCTTGATGCAGCAGCGCAGGGAGCTGCAAACGCAGTCTTCTTAGTACTTAATATCATAGCCAATCTAATAGCATTTTTGGCTTTTATCGCCTTCCTTAATGGAATCATATCTTGGTTCGGTGGTCTCCTCGGTGCTCCATACGTTACCTTTGAGGTAAACATTGTCTCAAATTCTTAATGAAGATAGTGAATTGATTTAAATGTTTTTTTCGTAGTATATTATGGGCAAGATCTTCATTCCAGTCGCTTGGTTAATGGGCGTTCCAGCAGCCGAGTGTGATCTCGTTGCTAATCTTGTAGCCCTTAAAACGATAGTCAACGAGTTTGCAGCATACAGCAAATTATCAGAGTACATCGCACAAGGCATCATTTCGGTATTATGATTTGAAAACGTTCTAATTTGAAATATGTAACACTCGTTTGGCTTCGTGATTCATAGAAAAGAGCCGAAACAATTGCCACGTATGCATTGTGTGGCTTCTCTAATCCTGGATCGATTGGAACACAGATTGCCGCATTGTCTACTATGGCTCCAGATCGACAGTCTGATCTGGCACAAGTTGCTTTCAGAGCTTTTGTGGCCGGTAGCGCAGCTTGTTTCATGACTGCGTGTATCGCAGGTGAGCTAAAATTTTAATTAAAACTCTTTTGAATCGTAAAATCGATATCAACTTGTACCTAATATTGAATGCATCACGTTTCCTTTTTAAATAGGTACCCTGATATCCGCTCCCTCAGACATTCCAACATCAACTGCCTTTACACCTTCCACCTTTTCTTTTACACCCAATATGACGGCCATATTTTGATGGTTGTTTCCATTTGGACAACGATCTATTGACTATAGGGTATGGTTGTATCTAATTTTGACGAAGGATTCGTAGTGTTAATTGCTCCACTAACGAAAGCCTTATCGACATTCCTAATGAGCATTCACTACTGAGCAATCTGTACATGCTTTATTGATACATAATTATCGTTCTTGTATATCGTCTGAAAGGACAATAAGCAAATCGATACACAGATTTCATATGGAAAAAGGCCAGTGGATGGACACAGAAACGATTTCAGTTATTGATGGCATCCATTTAATTCCATGACATTGAATGAATGGTCATCAAACATTTTGATCTTCATCTGACGTCTGATTGTCACTAAGTCTCCACAGAAGCTAAAACCTCTAAATGCACATCAACTTTGAATGTCATTTTATTTTTGAACAGGTAAGTAATTTAAATTAACTAACAACACTAAAACAATCTGCTTACAATTGTGTTTATTACTTTTTTAATGCTTTGAATTAATGCGCTTTCAACATTCCACAGATCATTTTTCAAAGCAATTTAAAAAATTGAAATTTAGGTAGTCGAATCGTTACAGAAGGGGATCGCCGTGTTAGGTTCTTGTCGTGAAAATGATTAATTTTTTCTTCTGAATTTATCCTCTGCAGCATCGTCCACCATTGCAGGTCTTGTAGATCAGATTACCGGCGCATTGAGTGCTGTTGGTGCAAGAAGCTAATCACCGCAAAAAAGGGTACGTTTTTATTTACTTCATTCTAAATGTAAACGTTTAAAACAAAGGACTTACTCAACCATCTGCAGAAAAAGAAGAATTGATCCTCTTCGCCAGCAGTGGGTTCATCTTCAGTGGGTGCAGAGTTTGTGTAAACGACGGCCATTACAGCCAAAATGCAGGCAAACAACTTTAAGCAGAGGTAAATTTCATATTAGAATTCATTAAATTTATGCACCGTAAATGATTGGTACTTACGAAGAATTTCTGGAACATTTTTGTTATCGCTGTAAATGCTGAACGAAGACTGATGCTTACCTAAGTTAAATCCTAAGCTTTTTATACTCATTTCCAATTAGCCTTGTACACGTAGCATAACCTCAATTCGCGTCTGTTGTAGCCGATATTGACTAAAGGGTCATTAGTTATTGCAGGTGACGAACAGTACTTGTGACGAGTTACTCGTGCACATGTCTAATCGCTCACCGAATAACCAGAAAATAGTTTGACTCATCGCCATATGTTAACCGTGTATGTTAATCGTTTAATTGAACAGCTTTCCGGATTCAGCAGAAAAATGAATCTAACTGGTGCACCTGATATTACGTAACATTAAAAGTGGATCAGGTAAGTTCTAGGACAATTTTTATTATATCTAATTGTAATTGGTAGGCCTACCAATTTATTTGACATTTTTCTTTTTAAGATATCAAGTTACAAATGGTTGAGGAAGGAGAAAAGCGTTCAATTAAGAAGATGATGAACGCTAGTCCACTTCCAATGGCCAAAATGATAAAAGCACCTTGCAAATCAATCAGACTGAGACTTTTAGGTCCGGTGTCGGATTGTTTAACTTTTCCACATTTACCATCTGAGGGCGGCCAATAAAGTTTCTTCCAGTAAATACCAAGACCAGCTTCTACCATCTGCAAAATCCTGCCAAAGAGATAATTGAAAGTTTATTTCGTAAAAACAGGTACGAAAAAATCAATTTACTTTTTGTCCATGAATGGTTTCAGAGGACTGTTTTTCGGGAAAGCGAACGCTACATTGATTTTGAAAAATTCTTGCTGGGCAATACTCATTCGGCACATACCCGTACGAGTATAATCATTATAAATTAATGACTCGAGATTTGATTTTCCCTGTTGATACTTAAAAATTAGCCAAAACAAGCGGATAGAAAAGAAATCTTTTAATACCGCAATGTAAGCGTAGCTTCCATTTGTAACGTGATGAGCACCCTCCTCGTTAACTTCAATAAGAGATCCCCGTTGTTGCTTTAATAATCCTTCTATTAAATGTTTAAAGTAATTTGAAAATGCAGGGATTGTCTTAATTTAAGGGGAGTTACCTCCGATAGTTTTGTACACTCCGGTTGTAGCTTCCTGTGCACAGAGGAAAATGTTACATGAAAATGCTTTAATTAATTTTTAGAACGTCCACCCACAAGGAAGAGGGTATCCAAAGCTGTCCCCCTTTGTACGACCCATTTGAGATGAGATCCTGGAAGTTCTTCTAACTGATTGACGACGGGCAAGAGCTTGGGGAAACGTAGGAATGACATGAGGATCCCAATGTATGCGCTTGCAAACACAACCGAATTCAAACACCAAATAGCACCAAGAAAACGTGAAGAAAATCCTACAGACGGCAATTTCTGTCCAGCTGCGGTAAAAAAACATTATAAATAATGGATTAAAGAAAATTCTAATGAGATCTACGTTACACTGGCCAATTAGGACTCCAAGAGTAAAAAAGTACTGCTTCGTTAGTGTTGAACGTCTTTCCTGGTAATGAATGGCAAACAAATTTGAATATTGCCAGAGGATGATGGGCAGAATAATCGCAAACAACATCAGGGTAAGCCAAGTCTATAAATTCAATTACATTTAAAATAATGATTTCAATTTAATTAAAATATAGTTAACCTCTTGGCGAAATGGTTTGGTGCAAGCGAGTAAACGGTTCTCTTCCGCCGCTGGTGGGATAAGAATAGCATTGCCATCCTCATAGAATCCCACAGAAAAATCAACAACTTTAGATCGGGAGTGCGTGACAGAGAACGGACCCAACCCTATATCAACAGCCTATAAAAATTAATTATTATTATCGATTAATTAAAATTTAATTCTTTTAGATCACCTGTTCAACGACCATCCCAATCATTCCGTTCCAACTTCCATCCGGCATTTCTTTCCCGAATGCATGATCCTTGGGCAATATGAATTCATAACTGTTGGATGAAAACAGCTATTGGGTTTTATTGTCATTAAATTTATGGAAATGTAAACATACGTGAGGTTGTACATGGTTTGCAGTACGCGAACTATTTCGTAACAGTATCCTTTGTACCCTATGACACTTCCGTTTGGATGGCGATCAAACATCACGAAAGGTGGTTCCTTTTGTTCGCCATGAATTATTAAGAATTTATTGGATGTCATTTTCTTTTAATTTTGTAACAATCAATTACTTCCAGCAACGTCAATCGCAGTTTTTTCCCGAAGAGCGAGTCGACATCCCTTGAAGGATTAAAATTATTGACCTTATGTGTAGATTGATTCCATTGAAACTCATTTGTTTGAGTGCATTCATGGATTTCTCTTGTCAGACTATAAATAAAAATCAATGAAAAGAATGGAAAATCGATCAAAAATCTATTGCAACTACGTGGTAGCGAAATTCTTGCCTGAACTTTCTTTCATCCAGCAACTGTTGTGTTTCTTTATCCATCAGTGAATAGAACATCTTTTCTAGCCACACGTTTAAAGCAAAAATGCCACAGAAATCTTTGTAAGTTTCCTAGAAGAAGAGCAAATAATCCGATTGTTACACAAAAGGAAAATGTGGGTCGCTATGGGGACTTGCATTCAGTAGATAAAGTTGCAATCGTTCAGCTTTCAGTCCCGGTGTAGGAGATTGTGGACATGGTGAGAAATACAGGCGGATAATGGGGGCCATTGAAGACGACACAATAGACTCGATGACGTCACCAATCCCGCACGAAATGGTTGTTAACACAAATCCCTCGAGTTCAGGATCTCCTACAATAGCTGAATAACGATTTAAATTAAAAATCGATCCATAAGATTAATGAAAAAAGACTACATGTTAGCGGGGTATCGAACGCGATATCATCTGGGGTTATTTCAATGTGCGTGACATTTATTTGCGATGAGAAATCAATGAAGTTATCAAAGACGACAGACATCCATAATTCAGCGTGACTCTTCGGTCGGACTAAATTGAGTCCTTCATGAACGAAAGCTGGCGCAAACAAAAGCGAAGGTGAAAAATAATAATTAGGTTATACAATTCAATTATTCACCTAATTTGAAGCAGCAGGTATTTATCACGCGGATAATGATTAAACAGAGCGTCAGAGTAGTACAACTCATTGCTAATCCAGTGACACAATAGAACTACATGTCGGTCTAACAAAGTCTTGTTGTTTAATGTCTCAAGTTCTTTTTATTAAAACAACTACTAGGTGAGTGCGCAATATAAAACTCGACAAAACGAAGACGTCATTATTTTAAAAAGCGTATTAAACCATATGCTCTCTTTCCCATCGTTATGTTTGAATTTTTCTTTTTTGTTAAGGTCAAATCGATAATGGCGGTGTCCCCAATACGTGACGTAATAGACTGAGGGGGATGTGGTAAAGAAAAAAGGATACCCTCCCCTGCTGTTCCAGCCGCCTCCAGTTCGCAGAGGGAGATCCATTATTTCTATAGGAAGCCCATGTATACCGTCAAAGAATAATGGAGTAGTATTGTAGGGTTTTGTCTATATGTAAAGGGAGGGGAGGGTGTACCAAATCCAACACGCTTTTTGACTTTTTCGTCGCACTGGTGTAGGGAGAGGTTCACAAAATTTATGTACGGTTTTGCTTCTTGTATTTCTCATTGTTCAATATAATAATAGCCTAATTTGAATTTTCCAAAAGCTGTAATTACTCATTTTCCTACTGCATAATTTCGGAATTTCCAACAATTATTTTCTAATACATTTTGTTCCACAATGAAATTCTAGAAATACTTGCATTCACGCAACTGAACTCATATTGTGTGTTAGCTTAGAGAGATTTTTGGACACCTGTTAAGCTTTTATTTATTTTCTTAATTGGAACTCTGCGTCTACTGTGTTGATTTATCGAAGGACTTGTCTGTCAGCCCAAGGACTAACCCGAATTAGATCGATAAATGTCAGTCTATGTAGAACATGTCCACCATTTTAAGTCTCCCCCTTCCGGATTGATAAAGCCCCGACATTCACGAACATGTCGTGATGTCGATATTAAAGCACATAAGCCCACATAGCCGACTTTGTGAGGCACATGAATATGGAACACATGTCGATATTGCGATGAGTCATCTTCAGAATAGATACACTTTGAATTCGATCGTATTTACTATTACACAACTGGCGTCAACATGAACTAAATCGGGGGAAGGCACTCACCTAGGACTAGACTTAATATCAACAAATGGGCTCATTAGAGAAATGTCACATGCATTGCTGCTGGAATAAGGCTATACATCCGCTTTTAATTGCCATAGTATCCTTTAAATCAATACGTAATTAGTTCGACAGAACAAATGTGTCCTAATTTGACATTTTTATTAGGGATAAAATAGATATATCCAAAAAAAATGCATAGCCGTAATTGAGATTAAACAATTATTCCCTTAAAATAAAAAAAAAATATAAATTACGTGTAATTTTTGCATATTATTCATGGATTATTTATGGTAATTTAGTCAGTGACAAAAACAGTTTTTTTCAGAAGTAGTTAATTTGCATTTTTGAAAGAGAAAACCTTAATCCTTTTCCAAGGACACCCAAAACGATTTCTTCCCTTTTCATGTAAATTTTCAGAGAAAAAGGTTGGATTCGTACCCTTCCTCCCTTACACGTGTCGCTATCCTAATGGGTTGTCAAGGTCTTTTGCCTTTTCGCATAATTATTGACGTTACTTCAGAAAGGAATGGCCTTGTAGTTTTAATCCTTTTCAATATGCAAAAAAAAAAAAAAAAACTTGCCCTCATTTAGTGACAAGAATGTTACCCATCCTTTTACACGTGTATTTTTCATTTGAACAAAGAGAACAGCAGACGTTGATTTAGTTTATTGGTTTAGTCTATTACTTTAGTTAAATGATTTATTGTTGAGGCGTGTGTTAGATGGACGAGCTGTCGGAGACGGTTGAAATTAAAGCACCTACGTATACAAAGTTAGTAAAATTCAGTTTAGAGAAATCTGTTAAAACTGACCAGCAACACAAGCGTTCATGAAATTTGCCATACTTCCAGCAACGAATGCACGAAAAGCAACTTGAGCAAAATCTGATTGTCGTCCGGGAGCCATGGCTGATAAAGTGCCAATTTGAGCTCCAATCGAGCCGGGATTTGCATAGCCACACAAAGCAAAGGTAGCTATTGTTTCAGCTCGTTTCTACGGAATTTATATTGCAATTAAAATTGATATTTATTGTTATGTAATTTTTTTTACCGAGATGGCGCCCTGTGCAATATATTCAGACAGTTTTCCATAAGCAGCGAATTCATTGACGACTGTTTTGATTGCCACTAAATTGGCAACGAGATAACACTCAGATGATGGAACACCCATCAACCAAGCTATTGGAATGAAGAGTTTACTCAGAATCCACTGTTTGTAATTAATTCTTATCATTAAAAATTCCATTACTAAATCGTATGTTATACTTCAAATGTTATGTAGGGCACTCCAAGGAGGTTGCCGAACCAAGAGATGACACCATTAAGGAAAGCAATAAACGCTAAAAAGGCAATTAAATTTGCAATCACGTGAGCTACCATTAACACTGCCATGGCTGCTCCTTGTGCTGCTGCATCCAGGGCATTAGCTTCGGATCTATTGTACCCCAACAAAAATCAAAATGAAAGTAAATGAATTTCTTGAAAATTTGACTTAACCCTTTTGGCACTTTAATGTCGCGAGCTTTCGTTTGGGATTTTTCCGTTTCAGGGTAAAGCAATTTGGATACAGCGAGAGCTACTGGAGCGGCCATTACGGATGCACTGAGTAATTGCGAAGCACTAATTCCAAAAGCAGTGTACGCCGCCAAATCAGATCCTAGTATAGGTTTAAATTTACTTGTTAGGACTATACAGGTATGTTAAAAAAGCCCAATTAACCTGCTATAGTTGCGAAGCCAGCTGTAAAAAGGGCGTGAATCTCAGATTTCGTCATCTTTGAAAGAAAAGGCTTAATCAGCAGTGGAGCTTCCGTCTGTCAAACAAAAGCAACACGTTCAGTAAGGGAAATATTGTATGTTTGTGTTTAGGAAGAAGACCTGTCCTAAAAAGATATTGGCAGCAGCGTTCATCGACTCGGCCGCTGTTGTTCCAACTGAAATTTGCAAAAGCCATCCGAGTTTTTCGACTGTCCATTGCATCGCACCGTAATAATAAAGGAGGTTGATCAAGAAACTGAAAAAGTAGATGACTGACAAGATCTGCCATGAAGGTTACAAATTATTCAGTTGAAATCTACAATGATTTAATCATGATTTAATGTAGCAGTGGAACTTACTCTGAAAGCAAAAATGGTTCCCAACGCTATTCCGGAAGTGTTTTGATCGTTGGCGAGATAGCCATAGACGAACTCTGATCCAGCAACGGAGTAATCGAGAAGGAGAGAAAATTTGCTACCTAAACATTCGAATGTTCTTCGGCCGAAATCCCATCGTAAGACAATTAGACCAAAAATCAATTGTAATGTCATGCCCCATACCACATGTCTCCAGATCACCTGTGCATCAAACAAATTTTGGAAGTCTATCAAAGGAAAATTGGAAAACAAAAGTATTACTTACCCTGGATGGATATTTGGAGAAGATCCATCCAAGAAGCAAGAAGATGAGCAGGCCAACAAAGGATTGCAATCGGATTCGTTCATCCGCCGTGTCGATGATTAGGAAGGTCAACAATCCAGCCAAAAGGATGAGGTAAAAACCATATCGAACCCAACTGGATTGTAATAAGCTTCAAATTTTGTTTGCAAATTTTAAGAAGATCTTAATTACGCACCTGTATTTCCAGGCTTGGTCGAATGCCTTCCCGGCCGGCTTCATAACTGCTCGATTAAGTGATTTGCCCCAAAACTTCTTAACAATTTGAAAGTAAAACAGCCCTAAATAAGTGATGCCCGTCAGGACGATAAGGAAACCGACTCCGTCACACCAATCCATCGGGATGCCATTGCGGATGGAATAGTGGACACTGGCAACGAAGTAAACATTGTAAAGAATAGCGAAGATGATGTAGATGATACTACGAGCAACAGCTGATCTTTCCGAAAAGAAATTGCCTAACGCAGCCCACAATTTCTCCAAAGCATTTCCGATAAATTCACAGGATTGATCCAATGGCTCGTCATCGCTGTCACGTTCATTCGACTGGATGTTACTTCTTGATGATGAAACTAAATCCATGACAGCAAACGTTGGCGAATCGTCAATTTCCTGATCACTTTGGACGTCCACACCAATAACTTCAGCTACCATCGCCATCTTGATTTTCTCTTGCTATTAATTCCTCACACAGCAATGGCCACTACTTACAGCATCGCCGGCCCGACGTAGATTCACTCATTTATTTTAAATGTGGTATCTTGTCACTAAACTTAGATTGTGGACAAACCGACAGGCTGGTTCAAAAGTCGTTGAAGAGGTTTTAATGAGACTAAGATAATTCAGTGAGTTGATAAGACGGTGCTTTCATTTGACTTCCATAATCAGCTTTGCTCAATGCTGTGCTATGTTAAGAAAACAAATCTTGTCGGTACAGTGATCTTATTAACAATAAACTTGTTGTTTTGTTAAACAAATTGTTGAACCTTGAACTGGTTGCACTGTTGAAAAAATTGCACCAATCGCAATGCTGAAACGCATCAACCTTGAAACTCCCAAGAGTCCCAACTCTAAAATTTAATGGCGTCCAATTTTAACTGAAAATATCTTACCCCTTCTCCAGTTCGAATGGAGAAAGGTACAAGCTTCAATTTCCTTACCCAGCCTCCTACATCTTTGTCCTTTTGTCCTTCGCGCGAAACAAAGAAAGTCAAAATCATGCCAATGCTTCATTGTATTTCCAGCAGTGTTTTGAAACTGGTGTCGAACAGAAAGTGATGCAAATTGCACGTAACTGATCCCCAAAAGTGCGTGAAACACGTTAGGAAATAAACAAAAAACTCAAGTGAAAAAAGAAATAAATGTTTTGTTAACCAAGGTGTCGTCATGGTGAATGCAACTGGCTCGAATAGCCCAGTGTTTACAGGCAGCATTGCTTGTTGCCGAACAAGTTGTTGCGGCAATTCTTGTAAATCAGGTTGCTGGCACAGTCCGTGCTGTTGAAGCAGGAAGCTGATCAACGCAGAATTCATCATCACAAAGGTAAGTGAAATTTTATGCACCTGTTACTTACAAAAGGGTTTGCAAAAAGTCTGGTCACTCTCTCCATTATCGTCAGGGGTAGGCAGACTGTTGGTGTAAACGATGGCCATCATGGCCAAAACAAAGGCAAAGATCTAAATGAAATAGATATTTTTAAGGTTTAGAATTTTGAGTGATTGTGTGAGAGACTTACGAAGAGTTTCTGGAACATTTTTGAGGTTGGTTGGTGTAGATTAGTCTGGTTGACTGTGATGTTTTTCAGTGCACCAACTACGGCTTTATATAGTAAATTACAGCACTCTAACGTGCCACGTCGTATTTGTTTTATTTCATCAGGTGCTGGTTCAACCAGTTAAGGTGTGTGTGGCTCATTTACTATAACAATATGCTGTTGTTGACATTAAGTACAATTGCTCGGGGTAAATAGACTCGTCCGTAATTACACGCATTTTGGAAGTCAACCCAAAATGTGGGACGCATCTGTTGGAAAAACCTGGAGTTCGTTGCATTGCATGTTGTTGAGGGCTTAATTAAATAATGCAACCCACTGATTTGATTGGCTGCTCAAATCGCATTTCGGTAAACAGAATTTTTAGGCCAGACAATCCGTGGCGCCATGTCGAGTCTCGCGTGACAAATATTGATTGGACACACTTGTAACGTGCGTTGCACGCTACAGGTGTTATTGCTATTAGTCTATTGTACGTACGTTTACAACTAGGCGAGTCATTAAATTTGAATATCGATTTTTGTTTCGTACAATAAAAATCCGTTTATTTCTCTTTGTTTTTTTGTTCGAACACGAATCTCAGTTGTACAGGACAGGTGACTAAGAATTGAAACCCATGATGGCGGTAATGTTTGGCGTAAAGGTGAGCGTTGAAGGTGCGTAGGTCGTCGATAAGGGCACGTCCGAGACAGTTGATATCAAAGTACCTGCGTATTTTTTGTTTAATTTAATTTAAAATTTAAAAAAATTTGAATCTTTAATTGTAAACTGACCAGCAACGCAAGCGTTCATGAACGAGGCTGTACTGCCGGCAATAAAAGCTCGGAACGCAACCTGGGCCAGGTCTGATTGTCTATCAGGAGCCATCGTAGCAAGCGCAGCAATTTGAGTCCCGATTGATCCGGGATTGGCAAATCCACACAAGGCGAAAGTAGCAATTGTTTCCGATCGTTTCTAAAAATCACGTTTTTTTTTTCAGTATTTTTTTTTTATTTATTTAATGGTTTTGTCTTATACCGATATAATTCCCTGAGCAATGTATTCGGATAGTTTACTGTAGGCGGCGAATTCATTGACGATCGTTTTGAGCGCAACCAAATTGGCCACGAGGTAACATTCAGACGGGGCAACTCCCATTAAAAACGCTACCGGGATGAATACTTTGCCCATAATCCACTATTCAATTTCAAAATTTGTTTTTTAAAGTAAATCAATTTAAAATGCGTCAAGTACATTCGTACATACTTCAAAGGTAACGTAGGGCGCTCCGAGTAGGTTTCCGTACCACGAGATGACTCCGTTAAGAAAGGCGATAAACGCTAAAAATGCAATCAAATTAGCGATAATGTTAGCCACTAAAAACACCGCGTTGGCTGCTCCTTGAGCTGCTGCATCCAACGCGTTCGCTTCCGTTCTAGAAATTTTAAAGAACTATTTAAATAAATGCGGTTAAAATTTCTAGAAATGTACTGACCCTTTAGGCACTTTGATGTCTCCTGCTTTTGTTTGAGATTTTTCCGTTTCTGGGTAAAACAATTTGGCAAGCGCGAGAGCGGCCGGAGCGGCCATAACGGATGCGCTGAGCAACTGTGAGGCGCTGATCCCGAAACTAATGTACGCCGCCAAAACCGACCCTGTTTGATTATTTGAATTTTTTATAAAGAACAAACATGTTGAATCCAATGTAATTTACCTGCTATTGTAGCAAACCCGCCGACCATCACGGCGTGAATCTCCGATTTCGTCATTTTGGGAAGGAACGGCCTGATGAGTAGCGGCGCTTCGGTCTATATCCCGATTTAAATTAAGTTAAAGCTCTTAAATGTTTAACGGGGAAGGGCTAGAAAACCTGGCCTAAAAAGATGTTGGCGGCCGCGTTCATCGATTCGGCCGCTGTCGTACCGACGGACACTTGCAAAAGCCATCCGAGTTTTTGCACGACCCATTGCATGACACCGTAGTAGTACAGATGTTGACGAAGAAGCTGAAAAAGAAGATGACCGACAAAATCTGTATCAAAGAGAAATTATTTTAATTATCTGGGAGGAGGTTATCCGTTGTAGATAAGTTATACTTTGAAGGCAAAAATGGTTCCCAAGGCGATGCCGGACGTGTTTTGGTCAGTAACTAAATAGCCGTAGACGAAACTTGAACCCGCGTTTGTGTAATCGAGAAAAGTTGTGACTTTCTGTCCCAGACATTCGAAAACTCTGCGCCCAAAGTCCCATCGTAACACGATTAGACCAAACATCAGTTGCAACGCTATGCCCCACATGACGTGTCTCCATATCACCTGTTTTCAATTAAATTTCGATTGAGTTGAATTAAGATTTTTATTAACTTTTGCGTACTCTTGATGGATATTTGGAGAAGATCCAGCTGAGCAGCAAAAAGACGAGAAGACCCCCAAATGATTGTAATCGAACTCGTTCATCCGCCGTATCGATGATTAGGAAGGTTAGCAATCCGGCCATAAGGACGAGGTAAAAACCGTATCGAACCCAACTGGATTTGCAATCAGCTTCAATTTTAGTTTGCTAATTTTAAGAAAATCTTAATGACGCACCTGTATTTCCATGCTCGGTCGAATGCCTTCCCGGCCGGCTTCATAACTGCTCGATTAAGTGATTTGCCCCAAAACTTCTTAACAATTTGAAAGTAAAACAGCCCTAAATAAATGATGCCCGTTAGGACGATAAGGAAACCGACTCCGTCGCACCAATCCATCGGGATGCCATTGCGGATGGAATAGTGGACACTGGCAACGAAGTAAACATTGTAAAGAATAGCGAAGATGATGTAGATGATACTACGAGCGGCAGCTGATCTTTCCGAAAAGAATTCGCCCAACTTTGTCCAGAATTTTTCCAAAGCGTTTCCGATAAATTCACAGGATTGGTCAGGTGGCTCGTCGTCACTGTCACCTTCATTCGATTGGGTA
Source organism: Daphnia sinensis (assembly GCA_013167095.2). Classification (NCBI taxonomy): domain Eukaryota; kingdom Metazoa; phylum Arthropoda; class Branchiopoda; order Diplostraca; family Daphniidae; genus Daphnia; species Daphnia sinensis. The sequence continues at coordinate 5,402,812 of CM023191.1, read as the reverse complement.
TCACTTTTTGATGATAGGTCAAAGTCCTTGACAGCTAGCGTCGACAAGTCTTCGATGCGGATCGATCTCTTTTTTTCCAGACCACCTTCCATCTCAATATCCGCACCGGCGTTATCGATTCCCCGTTCCATTTTTACAACAAAAAAAAATTATTCCCGTAGATTCAGGAAATGATTGACCTATTAAATTGAAAAGCTAATAGTTAGAGTAGTCTGATACTTCAATATGTCAATCCAATCTTGACGAAGACAGACATTGAAGTACAAAAGTCAGGACTCTCCGTGAGATGGAAAATTAAGATAATAATAAAAATTTTCGATTTCTTTAAGAGGCGACAATGTCCGGCTTGATAAACGATCCAAATTAAGCCCACCAAAAAACTGGCGTTCCACTCTTAATATCCATTCAATTTTGCAATGCGGTTTCGCGAAAAGAAAACTGCCTTTCACAGTGAAAAGAGAGAGAGTTCGCGGGAGGGGGAAAAAACGGATTTTTTCACGTAACGAGAAATGAGGGCGCCATAAGAGCAATGAGTGAAAAGAGAAAATTCCATTCAATCGGATGATTACCTTTTGTGGAGAGTAGCAGACGGCGAAAACCGTCTGTTCGCTACGAACCTTGGGCGGCTACTTAAATTCTACAGGTGAGAGAGATGCGATATATCAAATAGGCCAAGAAAAAAAAAACCCAACTTCAAACAAGGCTGATTGAAATCGGAGATATCAGTTACGTGTCTATAAATAGGGGGGGGGGTTACCTATCGACACGGGAGTTATAGAGTCTTATCAGCCATTGGGGAGGGAAAACATATTCGGATCGAATGTCATTGTTTATGGTTGGACAGGTAAAAAGATCAGCAGTTTTCTGATGCATGACTGTGATGCCGTGTCAGCGTGTTCGAACTGATTTGCCTTATCTATCGACCTGCGCACCCTCTCGTTTCAACATGTTTTGCCCAACATCGCTGATCGAACTTATCGCTTAGAAGGAATTCGTCTGAGATTGAACAATTTGGCTACACATCACGAGCTGTCTGGAATCGTCCGTTTGAAAAACAACTCTTTCCAATTAGCTTAAATTTTGTTTTAAAACTTACGGGCCAATCAGTTTAATTGTAAATACTGTCACCGTTGCTATGGGTTGTTTTAAATCAAAAGAATTTTTGAAAAACGCAGCCTAAAGGTGAAAGTATTCACAATTTTTCAGGTAAAAAGACAATGACGTTTTATTTACCTTAATTGAGGGATGTGTAGTTCGCTATTCAGTTGAAATAATTAGGTTTTTTTGCCATGGTAGTCTTGTTTTCTTTCACCCGGGGAAACACCGAAATGCAATTTTTTTCGACGCTGAAATTTTTGTTTCGCTGCCGTGGAACTTTATTATATCACTGGCAACGAAAACCTGATGTGCGCCTCACTTTACAGTGGCTGCCAGGCAACCACCTGGCTATGAGTCGTGGAAGAAAGTGTTTCCCTCACTCCAAAAACTTTCTCTTTCTCTCACAAGCAGGTCTCTTTTTTGTGTGTTCCTTTCATTTTCTTTTAGCATTTTTTTCTCGATCGAGAGAATTCTTTCCTTGCGGCCATATTAATTGATTTCGACTAACCTCCTACACTCGTTTTGAAATTTTTTTTTTGACAATGAAGCGGATGCGAGTGGAGGTGGGCTTTTTTTTAAATTTCTATTGTCATTTGTTTTTTTTTTGTCGACACATGGGATGTAAATATGCAATATCCTCTTTCCGGGATGCACTTCCGGTATCCGTTCCGTGTTAATGCAACAAGATGAATTTAAGTGACTTGTCGGTTGGTTACGCATCAACATTGTTTTGTTACATTGTCAGCTTGATTTTTTTTTCAAGTCTGTAAGTCACCAATAGAGTGATGCCATCTAGCGGTCTGAAATTTAAACTATATCGATCCAGTTAGGCATTTTTCTTAGTGTACAAATAATATAGCTGTGGTATGGTAACACACACACACAAAAATGCCGACATTTAATGTTTTTGTAATAAAAAATAATTTAAGGCTTACCTCCTATAAATCATAAAGTCAAAACTCGAAATAAAAATTGAGATAACCAAGCGATAGCAGTTCCCCCATTTGAATGTGAAAGAAAAAGATGAGGAGCACAACTGGTACATAAGAAAAAGATGTAAGAATTACGTGGAATATAACGGCTCATCATTCAGAAAAAGGAAATGTCGCACCAGGGATTCCATAACACATGAGTGAAAAACTGGGACAACAAAAAAAAAACATGTCCTTATCGATCCATGGCGAGAACACAAACTTTCTGATGTGTCATCCAATCCGTCCACTTTCAGTTTCGGCTGCTGCCGGATGGATCGATAATCCAATCTTCCAAAAAAAAAATCCAGACGTATTCTAATAGGGTTCCAGAAGGATATCAACCTAGTCGTGTCAAGAATACTGTTCATGCACGATGAAGTCACACGATCCAAACAATCACAGACATCAATTTCAAAAACAGGTTTTTTTTTTTTTTTTTTGTGTCTACGTTCTATAAATTCTGCAGCTTAAAAAAGGTTAACCAGTCAGTTACCGGATACGGTCGTTCGTTTCCAGAAAAGGACAACACACATGGTGTTGTACGCATTCTTTATTTCGTTCTTTTTTTTAGGGGGCCGACCTGAATCATCTGTTTACAGAGAATCAGATATAAAACACGATCCTATTTATCCGCAACGTCTTGGGCCGGAGCGAATTAGGGGACGCTAATGAACCGAGGAAAAGTTCGGGACCGAGGTTTTTTTTTTCTTTGTTAATTGGATTGCTAAATTGAACGGGCCGCGAAAATCTCAGATGGGGGGAAAAAAACATGTTTTCCTTTTTTTTACGATAGTTTTATCAGCATAGGCGTAATAATGCCATTGGATCCAGGTGGATTTACGATCCATGACACATTCATAATATTTTTTTCCTAGAAAAGCTTTTTGAGATTTCCTTGAGAGTTCAACGTGCATGTTAATTTTCGGCAATAAGGAAAAATGGTGTTTTTTGAAAAAAATATGTCGACCCACACCCGTTTTGGAATGGACGTCAATTAAAAAAAAGGGAATTGCAGTTGGGAGCGGTTCTGTGTTGATTGTTATTCTGAAAGTCATCACACACGCTGAAAATTGAATGAAAAATGAAGAAATTAGACACGGACTGGACACGAATGCCTTCGAGCGGAACGGCCGACGGTTCACTGATTCGTGCAGTACCCGCGCTAACTTGAGAATATACACGCTTGATTGATTAGGAACGCTCTCTACTCACCAATGCTGTTGCTGTCGTCAAGATTCCAAATAATTTCGGGAGAGACGGTTGCCAAGTTGTCGTCGGGATCGTGCCCAGAAAGCACAAAAGAGAATAACTTTCTATGGGAAGGGGACACAATATATACGGATTACGTCTTGTTGAATTCACGCTCCCGGAAGACTAGTGGTTTCGAAAAAAAAAGCAAAGTCGTGTAGAGTTTAAGTTAAGCCCCTACATTATTTCAGTTGAGTGATTTTTTTTTTTTTTTTTGAAAATGGACCCCAAATCAATTAGCCACAGCAACGGTCAGCCGCGTGAAAGAAAACAAGTTAAATCAACTTTGGGGAGTTGTGCGTGAGTGTGTGATGTATCGGAAAAGTTGAACGATTTCTCTTGCATGACGCAATTCATCATATTCGAAACTCTCTTTCACTTGCTTATAACAAAGAGAAAGTCTTTGTTATATATGAACGCCATTGTAATAAAAAAACGAGAATTGCGGATGCAGAAATGGATGTTATGATTCGTTGCTTTCTTCGACGATTTACCTTCTCGAAATGAGTCTATAAAAAATCGATGTATCGAATATATTTATTTGTACAAAAGAAGCTATTCGTGCGGTTTTACAATAGCCAAGTTGTTGAACGAGATTTCAATAAAAAATCGATTAGATGAGCGTGGCACGCGCGTGCCTATGGAAAATGCACAGCTTCGTGCTGCCGTACGTTTTTGCATAACGCCATTTGACTTGTCTTTGACGTGTTATTTATTTTTGAAAAAGCACGATGTCGTTTGTATACACATCCAAGGCCGTTTTCGCGAAAGACAGCCATTTTGTTTATCACCTCATTTGCCTATAAATTCTGTAGTACTACCACAAACGACTACCTTCAAACATTTTTACTATCTGTTTACTATCTACACTTCTGGCCTCCAGCGTCTACACACGCACAACTTGTTATTACACAATCATCCCTACAACTTCCGACTTTTTGGAACATTCTTTTGAATTTTTTTACTTGGGGTGGGGGAGGGAAGAACATTTCAATGGATGATGGAAAAGATTCAACCGGAAATGATGGTGTCCCCTACTTAAAAACCGGATGGGGTTGTATATACCCCTCTCCCTCCCCATATCGTTCACAACTTGAGACAGGCCGAACTGTGACCATACATGGGCTGCGCCTCTTGTGTCGCAAAAGGGCACTATTTTTTTTTCTCTTGTTTTAGGTCAACACACATTTTCCCTGTCAAGTCGAATGAAGTTTTGAACCATAAAAGAGAAGAAGCCACTAAGAAACGCTGTTTGTTTTGGTTGTTATCCTTGTTAGTAATAGGCCACCAGAAAGGGAGAGAAACAAGAGAGATGACTGTTAAGTGTTAACTGCGGATCGTTATTATACGACCGCGGCTTGTTCCAGACGTTCCTTTTGTTTTTCCCTTTTTTTTTGTGTTTATCAAAGGACTCTAGAGCTATTTAGGGGCGGCCTTTTTTTGCTATTCTTTCTTGTATTATGACTCTCGAATGCTCTGTAGTAAACATAAAGCTAGATGACTCTCTTTGCTACAGAAAACAGCTGTGGACTTTTGCTTTTTATTGTCGTTGAGCGCCGCTAGAGTATTCTCGTTGTTTAATTTCAAAAATAAAATACATCAAATCTAGTGTAATATTGTAACTCGAAGTATTCTAGAGAATAATGTTTACTGCGTTTTTGTGCAGGAAAAAGCGCGCGAGGAAAGCCCTTGAGGGGTGAAGCAGAGCCACCTAGCGGAGCGAACGTCGTGAATAATAAACACTCCCACCAGAAAAAGTGTAGGTAGGGCACGCCCCCTTCTCCTCGTGTCTGGTTCTTTTTTCTTTTTCAAAACTGTGTTCAGTCTTCCATTAGGCGTCGTACACACAAGTGGTCGCGTAATGCTGTCCCCTTGTTTTGTTTGAAATTATTATCTAATCTTCTTACCAACTTAACGTGTTGCTTCGTGTGATTGACAACGTGGTGTAGTTTCTCAATTTTTTTTGTTGACTATCACGCGTGCAGTGTTCCAAGTTTTTTGCCCCGCAACACGAGACTATGCGAATCCACGATGGTGGAATGTGGTGACCCGCCATTGAATAATAAAAGCCCGCCATATTCACGTCGTGTGCAGTGTTTGGTGACAAAGCCGAAGAACATCATTACCAACATACGGTGAGTTTTTAATTATTCTCGTTTTTTATTATTATCGTAGTTTTTTACGTGTTCCTAGTAATGGCTAATAAGGCACAAAAAGGCGCGTGTTGGCTCTAATGTCGTAACTGGAAATTCATTTTCATATGCGTTTTATTTCTTCTCTGTAGCAAGACTTAATCATTTGCTTATTGCGTCATCGTGAGGATGTCACCATGGCGCGCCATATTTGAAATCATATTTCATAAAAGACAAATTTCCCGTTAGCTTTTTTTGTGTGTGTACAATTTGATCTCTCTTTATCTCATCTTAGTAACTATCATTTGAAACGATAGAGCCTTCTTTTCACTCGAGTGCACCAAACAACAGTCAACCTCTCAATAGAGCGTGAGAAGTTGGCCATGTTTTTTCCCGCGCGTTAATACCGATCATCGTTCAAAAGGATAAAAGACACACGGAGATGTTATTTTCTTTTTGCGGCGTACAAACACAATGGGAACATCAACACGCCAAGACTTTTTAAAAAAAGAAACCGGTCACTGCGCCGCTCACGCGGCCTAAATTTTTCGGGATTTCAAAAAAAAAATTCGTCTGAATTATGAAGCTAGCAAAACAGAAATTGAATGAGAGGGGAGCCCCGTTAGCGTGACCTGAAGGCATGTTGAACAATTTTCATCGGGATTCTTCATTTTCGGCGGGAGAATGCAACACCTGTGCTTTAGTTATGTTTTCTCGCTTTATCTCATCAAAGTTAAAAGCCGCAACGGGCGCACGTCATTATCAGTGACATAGATATTGCACATATCTTTGTTAGGGTATTGTTACTGTTTCCTCCCCCCCCTCTCTGTGGTTTATCGTTTGGTTTCACAAGAGATAAGGCTTCCCCCCCCCCCCTCATGTGTGGTCACTCCCGCAATTTTCATTTCCGCTCCACTTCGGAACTTGGACGTTAATAACGGCCCCCTAAAGAATGATTGGTGGTTGTACGTAAGAAATTCCTATGAAATCGGAGCAGGTCACCACACGACAAAGTTATTATTATAGAGAAAATTTTCTTATTGTTTTCGGATGGATCAAATTGTAGGAATTTTTTCGGGACCAAAAAAAATTCTATCGTGTTGAGAAGGCAAACAATTACACAAACGGTCTTGACCTGTTTAACTCGTTCGTAAACAAAAAGGGCTGAAACGAGGCATCCACCCTTTTGCTGCTAATTTCCACATAAGAAAAACAAAACGAGAAAATAACGGTGTATGTTTCGGGAGTAGGAAGATAAGAAAAAAAAAACACGAGCTTAACCAGTTTACGATTGACCTTTAACGACAATCCAGTAGTCTTTTTACTTTTTCTCTCACGGATGAGACGCAACTCACTTTTAAGGACATGTGATGGTCACGAGTTGCTCCCCCCTGATTTCAAATTTTTTTTCCCTCCCCCCTAATTTTTTTTTTTGCTAACTGGCAATGAAGATTTTTTTTTTTCATTTTCTCTTTTCGAGGTTGGCGATGGTCAAGTTGGTCATTCGAGTCACGTACAAGTCGTTCCATGTTTTGGAAGACGCATATGCTAGAATGTCTCTATATAAGGTAGAGGACGCCATATTTTCTTTCAGCAGGTGGAAAAACATTTCAGCATGGAAAGTTTGTGAAAACTGGCGGTCCGATAATGGTTTGAAAACCGTGTTTGTAAAACCAGTTGGGAACCGCTTGAGGAGAAAACTGCTACTACTACTACTACGATACTACAACTGGTCAAACAGGGCCTCACATGGGAAGTGAAAGTCCCCCCCTCTTAGTTTGAAAAGGGAACACAAAACTTTCATCTCTTCTTTCTCAATTTGTGAGAAGAATCTCTTTTCACTCCGCCAACTGGCCGCGGTCCCCCCCTTTGGCCTGTCATTGTTTACTAATCTCTGTGTAAAAAGAATTATTAAGGCCTCTGGGTTGCCACTTTCAAAAAATCGGAGTTTTAAATCGGTTTCTGCAACGCTTGTCACTTGTATCCAATTTCATTATCCTTCCCAAGTAATGGATCGTATCTCCTAAAAATAAGAGACCTTGACAAAAGTATTGTGTGTTTTTCTTAGGGAGTCCGTATTTTTTCGCATTTCAAGGATTTTTACTAAATGTATGGTTGCCGAACCGTAGGTAGGAGCGGGGGTATCGCGTGTTGTTACCTTGACTCTCCTTTTTTTCCCACTGTAGGGGACCTCTCTCTCTTGTGCGCTGTTAGAAAAAAAAGAGAGAATATGCGCATTTAGCTAGACCTCATTTGCATACCACTGGTGCAAAACACTGGCGTTACGTAAGTCTCCCAAATGGGTACCAGTCACGCTCTCTCCCGAACTTTATTGGGATCGGTCAAACGCAGCGTTTTCAATTTTTTTTTTGGTCACCACGGGTGGAAAACATTGATCGTTGGCGTGTTATTCATCTTAAGCAATTGGATATTACTTAATGATGCCCCGTGGGAATCGTGATTGCAAGCTTATCTCAGCCCACATTTCTTTTGTATAACTAACTTGATGACGTTGAAAGAAAAGCAAATGGATATTCATTAAGAGATTTCCATGTTTTGCTAATGAGCATCGCACATCCCCGGTGCCACACTGGAAAGGCGAGAACAGGAAATGGGTAGGGAGTGGTGCGGTCATAGAGATCGGATGATCACCCTAAAAAGAAGATACGAGGATAGCCTCTTAGCTCTTTTAGCGTGTGAAAATCTGGCGCAACTGCACGGAGGAGGGGTGTTTAGTACCGTATACATTCTATCCGCGTCGTTCATCATGCTCATTACGATGAGAAATAAGGGCAGCCCTGCTGGATTTCTATCGTCACGAAAAATACAGGATGACAATTTTTTCCGGCGGAATTCCGCATCGTTGATTTACGGCCATTTTTAAAATTTAAATATAATTTGGTCTTAATCTATTTTTCTTTTTATTTAAACAGGGCGTGGTGATAGACGCGCACTATTTTCTTTTGGCCGCGTGCGTAGAAGAAGAAAGAGAAATCGAGTGAAGGACGGACATGGTTGCCAACGAAATAGCTGGATCTGGACAGGTGGATGTCTTCCTCGGAGGCGGTAGCAGGTGGACAACATCATCTAGCGACTTGAGAATCACTTCGACGTGCCACACGAGCAGACTGTCGGCCGTGGGCGGAGGATCGACGGCGTCGGCGCCAACTACGACGCCACCCGGCGGCGATGCGCTCAACTTGAGCCACTACGACAGACATCGCGCTGCTCAGGGGTGGACGGACACGCGCCAACCGTCGCCCGACATTGGCCCGTCAGAGACGGACGAGAAAGGTCTTCCCCAGCAGCACAGATCCAGTAGTAGTTCTTCCATTAGCCGCCAGTCGAATCCATCGCTCGAAGAGTCCGGCCATAGTGCAGTGCGTGATTGTTCCAGCGACGCGGCCGCAATACGGATTAGCGTCTGTAGTGGATTACTGGACCAATCGGCTCATGGCGAGGATTTGAGTGAGCCCGTGATCGACACGGAGCGCCACCACGTCCGCGCTGGTGTCGTTAATGATGCCCTGGATGCTTCGCCGGACGACCAGCAGCACGACGACAAGATGCCGCGCTCGCATTACGATTCCGGCTCGGTTACGCAACAACACGCACAGTGGAAGACGCAGGCAGAAGGTGACGAAAGCAACACGGTTTCTACATCGCCTTCCGGCGGAATAATCGTCGGGGGTGTACCGCTCAAATCGGCACTTAAACGGACCCCCGTTGCCCGTCCCGGCGGAGTGGCCGGATCGTTGCAGCATCTCCAGTCGTTGCGCAAAAAGGCCCGCGTTCGGTTCAACGAGGCGCTCAACACGTTCCTCGAGTGCGATTACGTCATTTATGTGGACGATGACGAGTACGACCTTTTGTATCATTTGGACGCGGTTGCGGCGGCCGCGGCCGCAGCTGCTCAAGCCGAAGTTGAATTAGCTGATCCGGCCAGCAACGCGACGGAACAGCCTCAATTAGTCAACGTTCGCTCGTTTGAACTTCAGTTGCCGGAGACGTCAGTGACGTGTGTCAGTCACGGGACCATCACGCCGGCCTCATCCGCCCTACAATCAGCCGTTTCCACTGGCGATGCTGGAACGTTAAGTCCACCCGATGGCTACAAGGACGCAGCCGCATTTTACGCCGCCGCCGCCGCCTTGGTCGATCTGGAAAATCAACATCTTTCCGGTATTTTTTCAAATTTATTCTTTTCTTTTTTGACTTTCTAAATTATTCAAGTTGTTATTTATCAATTTTCCTTGTTTTTCTGTTGTTGGCTCGAAGGGGCAGATTTACATCCATATCTAATAACTTTTTCCGCATGCTAGATTCTATTATCTTTTCCCATATCCCCTACATGTGCAGTTGTTGGATAACTGTCGTGATCTTGAGGGGGAGGAAGTCAAAGGAATTTTCTAGTGAAAAAAAACATGGACATTTCATGTTCCGGCTTTTTTTTTCCTCAATCCAGGATGACAAGATTAAAAGTAGTTCATGATTTTTTATATCTAATGAACATTTCGTGTAGTTTTTTTATTTTTTATTTAATGAACCGAATCGAAAAATATGTTGTTTGGGGAGAGCGGACGTCCTCTTGTTTTGCTGGGCCGTCAGTTTCTCATTAGGTCCGTCCTCTTAAATCAGGCCCTTCTTCTTTCTCTCCATGCCGCTTTCTAACTTTGACTCGGGAAACTGGAGAATATAAAAAAAATCGGATAGTGATTGGCGTTTGTGTGTAGGAGTGCATTCGATCCACACACACAAAAAAACTAGTTCCGTCCTTTCTATCCCGATGGCCGTGCCGATCGATATAGCGCCCCCATAGAGAGAACTCCCGAAAGAAGAGATCCATCACTGTATATCGTTACTACTCTCTGTGTGCGCATTTACAGAGAATAGGGACACCCCATTGTTTTTGCTGGACTGAACTCAACAGATGGCGCTCCCCTCATTACGATGACTTTTCTTGATTCCATCAACATGCGGAGGAGGAAAAAAAAATCCAGTTGCTGCGGATGAATGTCTTTTTTTTTGTTTAATGCGTGCGGTTTACACACACTGCGGATAATGGCAGTTGAAAAAAGGGGAACGTTAAGTCTATATCCCCGAAAACTATTGTCGGCCATCTTTGTGATGTTCCTCCAAAATAGTCCGTCTTCACTCCGCCGCCCGCTCTTCTACAGAGAAAAAGGGGGGAGGGCAAAAAAAAAAGAGAGACGATGGAGCGGCGGATGAGAATCGCTTATACACACACACACACACGTACACAAGAAGAGTCTAGAAATAAGAGAGAGAGAGCCCAAGTATCGATCGACGAGCTTCTCTTCTATGCCAGCCACGCAATTCGCTTTTGAGTGGGTGGGGGAGGAAGAGAAGGGCGGATGAAAACGTGAAGAAGGAGAGGGACGTCGTCTTAATAAAAGAAAAGTTGCCACCTACAATCTCTCTCACGCGGCGACCTCTATATTTCGTTATAAATATCAAGTGTGTTTTGATATCATCAACACTTGACCGTGTGCATATGGCGTTGCTATCGATTGAGGATCGTACGAATCCGCCGGAAGCGAGGATGACGTCTCACCACGTCGCTCCTCTCTATGTCAGGGGTTTTAAATAATTACATATTTAAAAGTGAGATGTACGACTCGGCCACCTTTATCCCTTTCTATAGTTTCGCAAAATCTAATGAAACACCTGATCAAATTGACCGTCTAACGTCATCGCACATGTAAACGAAAAGCCAATCTATGTGCAGCCATTGTATGCTTTGCTTTCCCTTTCCTATTTGAGATATATATATGTATTTTTTTTTTGCGCTACAGGATTATATCGTAGGAGGGTGAGAGAGGATGGAAAGGGATCAATATTTCGGTACAATGGGTTTCGGCAACCACGAATGTATGGGGTTGCCGAAACCCATTTGAAAACGCCCTTTTATTTTTTCGACAACAATGCATTGAAGAAAACAGGCCAAACGAAAATGTCAAAACTAGTTTACCCCTCCCCACTTTTTTGTTTTTAATGATTCACACCCAAGTCATTTCGAATTGTGGTGGACAACTTTCGGGAAAAAATGTCGTTTGCCTTGAATCGTTTCTTTCGTGTTTCGAAAACCAATTCATTTCACGACGAAAGGGCCGCTAATGAAATTCAAGTCCCGTTTTTTCTGACACGATTCACGGATTTTTCCTCTTGACACTTGATCAGTATCCGAAACTCGAAACATTCCACACAACGAAACAAAACAAAAAATGCAGTTTTCTTTTTTACACGTGTGACGACCAAGGGACTACAAAAGAACTAGACCGATTTTTGCTCTCAAACATACCTCACATGCAAAGGGGCGGGTATCGTGTGGTTTAAAAAAGGCCTTTTCTTCCAGTGCCATCCGATCCTCTGTGACTTTTTCCGCCATCCCCACCCTTTCATTTGAAACCCTTTGTGACAAGTCCTGGGAAAATTCAAAATTGGGGGGACATTTAAAAAAGGCATTCTGAAATTTAAAAAAAGCCGACGATTGATGTGTATTTCCTGGTTTAAATAATATTTCATTTTGCGTGCACCATTTATATAGGCTTCACCGACGATGGAGTGGATCCATGGGAGTCTGAAGACTACGATGATGAAGAGGCTATAGCTGACGAGGCGGAAGCGTTCGACAACGGCTGGGTGGATGCTCAGACGGCGGATGAATCGCCAAAAATCGAAGCAAATTCACAACTACAAGAAGAGACAGCAGCATCCGATGAAGTTGCAGATCAGGCCGTCCCTTTGCCGGATCCGCCACGCACGGGCATTCTGAAAGGAGGCAAATTATGGCGAGGGGCCGTCAATAACAACAACGACAGTAGTCAGAACAACAGCTCTTCAGCGTCCTCTTCAAGCGGCTCCATTGGAGGAGGAGGAGAAGAGGCCACTTTGTCACGTCACGGTGAAAAATCGCCAGCTGTCCGTTTCATCCATCTCAACGATGCTCAGGGTGGAGGCGACTCGTCGGAGGAAGGCACCACCGCCGGCTCGTCTGCAACAAACGCCGGTGGCGCGGCTGGCGGCCAGACGCAAAGGAGCGCTGGACATCATCACAATTCGGCCTTCCAGCAGCTCTTCCCACGAGCTCGAAAGCTGCTCCAAGAATTGCCCGAAGCCGAAATCCAGCGGTTGACCACAGCCGCTCGAGCCAATAATGCCCCGGCCTTCTCATCCAGGGCCGGCGTCACGTCTCTTCTCAGCCATCCGACCGACTCCGGCACCGACACTACCGACGCACCCGACCTCAAGTAAATAATGTTTTTTTTTTATTTCGTTCCGCTAGAGTCATAAGTTCTTCTCCGGATGTGGGGGGGGGGGATCGATATTTGGCATTTGATGCTATTTTTTAATATTAGAAGATGCTATCTATCAAGACTAGAAAGATGTATAGATGTTTTTTTTTCCTTATTGGAAGAAAATTTGCGGAGCCTTTTCTTGGCCAATTGTAATCGATCCGTTTTCATATTTTTCCATCGCTGCGGATGGGACAATCGATCCGTCATTCTATACAACAACGATGCACTTTGTACACGGAAAAAAAGATGAGACGTTTTGCCAGCTAATCAATTTTTTTTTCTTGATTGTCTGTAATGTCTTACACGTTACACACGCAATGGTATTAAACTACTGTCGTACGTTTGGTGAGACGTCTGCTTGAATTCTCTGCCGGAATGCGTGATCACGTAACGGACCGTTGCGGATGTGCTTAACATGCTTATGACACGATGGTTTTATTTTATTTTTTCCGCTTTAAAAAAAATTTGAAAAGCAATTAAACTTTGTTAAAGAAAACCGCAAGAACCCCAAGGCTTTTCCTCGTTGCATCCATTATGCGCTGATGATTGCGGTTAACCTCGGGATCGTCCTGTGTGTTTACAAGTATCATTTTTTAAAAAGTGTGTTATCCCCCATGCGGTCTTGTTTGATTCAACTCTTGACCGAGAGAATAACAACGCTAAATGTCGATCCATTTGAAGCTGATTTCACGCGTGATCAGCTGTGCGGAACAAATTGGATTTTCGTTTTATTTCGGTTCTTAAAAAAAAATTCCGCTTATCAAATTCTTTTTTTCTCCTATTTATTAAAAAAAAAATTAGGTACGAAAAGGCTTTACGTGTTGCGGAAGTGACAGAGGATTCGGAGGAAAGCCATCCGCCATCCGGAGGAGCGACGGCTGCTGCTGTCAGATTAGGCGTGCAATATTCTGCGGATTACTACCAAATGATCAAGCGGATCCGATCGGCGTCTGCCGCTGAAAATACCAGACGGAAAACGGATGCCACTCCGCCGACGGCTGCGGATTCCCTTGTCGAGCGGCTCAAATGGCTAACGACGACGGATGTCGAGGACGACGTGGCCGATGAGTCGGCCGTTGCGGAGGAGAGGGAAGCGGCCGACGGCGGAAGTGATCTGGAAATGGCGGCCATGCAACTGGCCGCCTACGCTTCCGTTCCCGTCGAGAATGCGGAACAAAACCAGCAGGGCGATGCGGCGGAAGATAATCAACACCAACAAACGGCCGCCCCACGGCCAACAGAAGGAACGTCTTCCGGCGAAGCGGCCAACCCTTCGGCCGCTTTAACCAAATCCTCCAAATCCGGCGGCGGCAGTGAGAAGAGCACGTACAGAAAATTGAACGAGCTCTTCTTCCGGACGAAATCGAAGGACAAGAATAAAGACGCTAATAAATCATCGAATTCGGCACTGAATCGCAGTTTCTCTCCTCCACCTCCGGCGGAAGTGGAGCCAAAGATGAAACCGTCCAAGAAACAACAACAGCCGCACCTCATTCACATTGTTGGATTGTCCGGCAAAAGCTCTTCCACCTCCACCCCAGTGTCGGCCAGTGCCTCTTCCGGCGCTTCCGGAACAGAGACGCTAGGCCGGATACCCAACGTCGTTCCAACGGTGGATCACGTTTACCGGGCAGCCGTCGATTTGGTCACGCGCAATTCCAACACCCACCAGTTATTAAATCATCCGGCCGGAATGGCTCATTCCGGCGTCGTCATCCAGGGTCCTTCCAGCAACGATTCCTACAGCCTGGATGACATTGATGCCGCACTCCATGCTCAAATGTCCGCTGCTGGCGCTTCTCCCGGCGTCGCGACGGAAGCGATGCCCCCTCAGTGTATGTATTTGTTGCCGGCCAGCCATCGAATTCCGGAAGACTCCCGCGACGAGACGGGCGGATCGCGGAGTTCAGGCAGCTCTGGCGACAGCGGATTGGGTTTAAGTTCGCACGATACTAGTCTGACCGGAATGTCCGACACGGCCACGGACACCGGATGCGCCCAGGACGAGCTTCAAGCTTTTGTCCGGCAGGACGCGACTCAAGGCCGGATCGATCGCATCAAGAAGCGCTACAGCGCCGCGTTGGAGCCGGACGAAGCGGAGGATTACGGTTTTTTGAGGAGGCCGTCGGTGCGCGGAATCAAGACGAGATTCGGATCCACTTCGGAAATCATCCAGCAAATGCAGGCTCAATTGGCCGGCCCTATGCCTGCAGTTTCGGCCGCCAGAGCGACGGGACAGACGCACGTCAACTGGTCTGCCTATGCTGAACAGAGTTCCATCCAGGCGGAAGCTTTGCTGGATCCTCGCGAAAAACGGAGGTCGGCCATGATGGCCATGTCCAATTCGGTTCATCTTCCTGCTCTTCCGGAAGATGCTGGCTATTTCCATCAACAGCATCAGCAGCTGATACACAACGCCGGAAGGGCCGTTCAGACGACTAACGTGATGTCAACCAATCGGCCGGCTTCCGTCATGAACATTTATGGTTCGACGGGCGACTTGTACCAGCACCTGAGGGCTCCTATGAGACCCGTCATGGTCCGCCATCCTCCATCAACGTCTTCCTCCGCCATGGCTGGAACACATCCAGGCCAGCTGCTCGAGCGAACGTCTTCTGTTTCTTCCGTGTCTTCGGCCATGGATGCCAGTTCAGTTTACGGCACGATCCGCAGGCAGCCGCCTCAAGTGATGCATCCATCGTACGCTCATCCGGATTCGATATCGCCCACCCGAGATTACGCTCCGGCTATGATGATGCAGCACATGCAACAGCAGCAACAACAACAACACCTCCAACAGCATCACCAGATGCCCCTGCGGATGACCGTGTCCACACCTGGTGCCCCATACGCGTCTAATCCGCAACAACAACAACGACCCGTCTCCCAGCAGATGACGGCCGGATCGATCGCCTATTACGCCACTGCCCAAGACTACGCGTTACAGCAACAACAGTTCCAAATGCAGCAACAACATCAACAGCATTACGTATACGCTACCCTTCCGGGCAAACGCCAATCGCCCTACGGAGTTCCGGCGCCGATCCCCATCTCTGCCGGATCTCAGGTAGTCACCGGTGCCCCGACTGTGCTGGACCCGACCCGTTATCGTCAAGTCTTGCCGCCCATGACGTCCCAGGTGACTCTCCGACCTTCATCCGCATTGGCAGACCCTCGTTATCCATCGGCCAGTGGTCACCTCCATCCCGCTTCGCAACAACAACAACAACAACCGGCAGCCCCGACGTTGAAAGACGAACGCGAAGGCCCGGAAGGCGCTAGCTCTTCCCCAGGCCTGACGCACCACGACGTCAATATGTAATGTATTTAAGGAAGGAGGGGCCTTTGCCATTCCTGATGGATGTGAATTCCGGAGAGAGAGAGAGAGAGAGAGCGTATTCTAAAGTTAGAAGAAAAAAGCCGAGACAAAAACAACGACGAAAATGGACCCAGTTTCAACCCCCCCCCCTTCCGTGGCCATCTTTAAAAGGACGAACAATAACAAGTAGGGCGAGGCTTTTTTTAAAAACTGAGCGCGTGTGTTGCGATTGTTTTTACTGACGTCATTTCGTTCTTGGAACAAGTGAACGCCAGTTAAGAAAGAAAATAACGTGATCTTTTTCAGTGGGCGACCTTGTTATTATTTTTCGCGTGTTTTTTTGTTTTAGGGGAGAGGGAATCGGGTCTGTTGTTTAATTCAAAAATCTGATTGCGCACACACGCAGCTCCCACACACGCAAATGGATTGAAAAAGGGTTTCTTTCTTCCTCTTGATTCCTCGTTCATTTTCTCGTGAATTTGGTACCTGCAAACGATTCTAGTTTCAAAACAAATCCAAATAAAAATTCAAAGTTGACTACAAACAAAAAAAAAGGTGACGACAACACAAGTAATTTAAAGAATGTAAAAAAAATAACAAGAAAATTATCTGAAGTATTTACGCAGAAATGTTTAGATGGGACAATGCCAGATGCAAATAAGTAATCAAACGGGCAAAGAATTTTATTTAAAAACTAAAAATTAAAAAAAAAAAAATTGTTTTTTGCTCGGGACAAATTTTTTTTTTCTAAAAGAAATGTTAACCAAAAATTTTCCCTATTTTGATTTGTTTTCCACCTCCTTTAATGATAAATGATCAGTTTTGAACTGAGTTCACTTTGCTCTATTACCTTTCCCTCTGTTTCTATGTAAGAAAAAAAAAGCAACAACAAAAGGTAAAAGAATTGATGCTAGAAAACAAAAAAAAAATGTAAAAATGTTGGACTATTATCAAATCTGATAATGGCGACCGTTAGTTATTTTTGGTGTGTCTGCCATTGTTGATTGTGTACACCTGCGCACCCGACATTTGTGGCGAAAGAACAACCCACCTATGTTTATCCCACCGTTTCTCATACCCCCATTTTTTTCATCCTCTCTCATTTTTGTAATAGACATTTAAATACTACATATATATTCACGTTGTGCGTACTGTAAAGAATAATTACTAAACGTTATACGGAATGGAGCCAAGAAATTGTTTTGTTTACGTGTACAGTGTCTGAAAAAAAAGGACGAGACACACCTTGTTTAGTGTGCGTGTGCGTGTGTGTATCTCGATCGACAAAGAAGGACAATTTGCATATTCGATCGCATTTATTTAGCACGTCTACGAAAAAAGAGCTAAAACATTTTGAAAATAATTGATGAATAATAACAATTGTACATGTCATGGCTGTCACAACATCTGTGTATTTCAAACTTGTGTTCTCTATATATATTATATATAGACTTCTAAAACGTGTGTATTGTATAAATATATATACGACGTCAATAAATAGAAAGATATTATCCTCAAAAAAACGAAAATAAGCCACAGCGAATTTTAGGCGACGACGACTATGTAGAGTATTTTTCTGTTCATTTTAAAAGAGAATTTTTTTTAATTATTTCTATTTTTCCTTTTTTAGATTTTGAAAGGGAAAGATCCATCATCGAGGAAACGGGCTATCTCTTGTGGCATGACGGCGCTTTCTTCGACGGCTGTACACGGCCTACACATGCAGTCGACCGGCGCCCGAGTCACGACCTGCAAAAGCAAAAGGTATTCAAAATGGGAAATGATTTAATTTCCTCTTGTACGAATTTTTTAGGAGAATGATGTTAAAGGATAAAAAATTGAGACGGAAAACTTAATCCGGAATTTTAATACGATGCCGTTTGAATTTTCTTTGTGGAACGTGGAAAGTACGAAACTCGTTCGGCATCGCTGGATTTTTTCGCAAGTGAACGGTACTTATTTTAATGTATACTTTTTTTTTTAAGTACTTATACTGTACCCGACGCAATTTGGGTTCTCCAGGTGCGGCTTTCGGACACAGCAGGGAGACGGTGGCTTCACGCTCACCTGACTCTTGGCAACACATGCACGAACGCTCCGTTTGCCACAGTTTCGATCCGGAAACCTACAAACCAGAAGAAAAATAGAACTAGCGAGAAGAACAAATAACGTGGTGCTATCATCACACAAGATTTTAGAAAATATAAAAAATGACCAAGTAAAGTAGAAAAAAACTTGGCACGCGAGACGGCCGCGCATGGTATAGTTCGTGACGCATGGAAACATTTCTCTCTTCGTTAGACGAGACAATCAACTTAATGATACCATAAATGCACATCAACCCCCCTTTCTTTTTGTAATCTTGTTTCGGGAGTTTCACATAGGCGTCCGTCTAAACCTTTCGCTCCGCCTCCCCTCGTTTTACAAACGGTAAGGTTTTCCACATCTTTCTATGAATACACATCGACTAGGTCTTCTTTTATAATTTTTCTTTTCCAGGTCCATCGATCTTTTCTCAGCCGATGTAACACACATATATACCTCTGTGTTATACACACACGCGGGATATTCCCCCTTCAGTTCGCTTGGATTGCTTTGATCAATCACCGTTTGCTAGATGTTGCTCCTCCTTCGACTTGACGGTGGGGATTTTCTCTTTTTTGCGGTGGATTGCGGTGGCCAGCGTTTGGATTATTCTCGATGCTGATTGTGGCAAAGTGTACGTTATCAAAACGTATACATCTTTATTCTTTTGCCGTAATCAAGGCGAATGCGCAGATGACGCCATCTCTGCACACAGACAATGTAACGGTAGGGGAGGTTTGTCCTGTATTCATTGGACACGAACAACAGCAGCGTCGGCGGGGCAAGTTGGATGATGTATGAGACGCCATACGCTACCGTGCACAAGGATCCGATCAATCAAAAAAAAAAACCCTACCACCAAAACGATGCCATCAACGGAAATGAGTTGCAATCTCTTCTATGATGTGAATCTTTTCATTTGCACACCGGGAAATATGAAAATGAGCTGTCATGTCACTGGTTATTTCTCAATTGTAAGCATCATTTTCTTTTTTTCTATTTATGACCATCATTTGAATAAACTTTTTTTTTTTTTTTATTACCTGGACGTAGCTGGTGCATTTACCAGTGCAAGCGAACGAAGGAATCGGTTTCGGGATGCAGCCGGGATACTGTAGAACGTGAATCACTGGAGTCAAATGACATTCGTCAGCTCGAACGTCAGAGACGAGTCCCAATATCAGCGGCGTGATGGCCAGCAAAAACGGTAAAATGTTGTGTCTGCTACTATGTTTGGTCGTCGATGTTGCCTGTTTGCTGTTTGTGAAAGACGACATTTTGTGTGTGTGTGTTGACGTCGTTTGCAGTGTTTGCTTGTCTACCCTCGTTCGACGATCTAGTGACTCCAAATGTCCAACAGCCGGCCTGTCAAATATAGGCGATGGTGGACACCCGTGTCATGTGCAGTAGCCGTTTCCAACGTAAATAATTATTATTTACGTTTAAATTATACATTAACCCCATATACCCCCTACTATGGGCAGTGGACATTACGAACCATTCCAGCCCCCCTGGGTAGATGTGGTAGCCCACTTTTTATTTTACTTTAATGATTCTATACTCTTTCTGTGATTGACAGGTAAATGCAATTGCTGCCCGCAGAGCCACAAAGTATCAAAGGGCGCTAATGAAGTGCCAGCCACATATCAAAACGACCGCGACCGTCCATTGCAGGCGTCAGTATTGAACCGACAGCAATTGCACGAACAACAGCGTAAAAATAAAGTAATAATCATAATAATATCATGTTCTGGTACGTTTTGATCATCCTCTTGGGTGCCGGTTCGACTCGGGAGGCCTTTGCCACCAAGTCGAATATGATGGTTGGCACTTGCGAGACACTTCCGTCAACTATTCACATAACAAAAGGTAAATTAAGGCCGAGAAAGAGCTGCTTTACATTTGGCTGTTTTAAAATTTTAAAAATATTTAATAATCAGCTTTCAATTGTTTCAGAGGAATACTCCGATGCAGGGATTCTATCCAGGACTTGCGAAGGCGATGTAAGCGTCGCTAAATGCGAAGGATCTTGTTCTTCTCAAGTCCAGCCTTCCGTCGTTCACCCTTCTGGATTTCTAAAGGTAATCGTTTTCATTGAATAGTTGTTACCTCCCTATTTCTGATAAGTTTATTCACTTGTTTTGCATTCGATGGTGGTTTTTCAGGAATGTATGTGTTGCCGTGAATCGTTTTTGAGAGAGCGAGTCGTAACCCTGAGCCACTGCTACGATAGTAATGGTAACCGCTTAACTGGGAAGAATTCTTCTTTAGATGTCAAAATGCGTGAACCCGCAGACTGCAAATGTTTCCGATGCGGTGATTCGATGGAGTAAACATGAACATGGCCTCCATAGTTGTTTCCAGTACGTTTATTCGTCAGTTTTATGAATGTCTGTAAACTTTCTATGTGTGTTTGAAAATCGATGGTGTTACGCTATGCCCTGAATAAATACACTTCTCTAAACGAACAAAATCAATACTGTTTGATTTTAAATGCAATTTTAAAGATCTTTATTTTAATGACGTTAAACTTTTCCGCTGATCTGGCAACGTGCAGGTTTTATTCCGAGCAGACTTTCTTTTTGTAGTAAGTGTCGCCGACTCGCGTACTCATCGCATCGTTTCTTCATCGTTTTGGCGTTTTTGACGTTAAAAGCAGTGAGTAGGGCTGTCTGTAATTGCACTCAACTTTCATTCAAGAGAATAACAGATAGTTATTCAAATTAGGACCTGTAAAGTTACTGCGATTCATTACCAGCAATGGCAACATCTTCTTTGGATTGGGGGGCTGCGGCAAACGAAGAGGAAAAAGAAATGACAGCAAAGGTTTGAATTTAAATATCCATTTCAGTACATTACTTAAACTGAAGTTGACGAGGCGTACTACCTGTAATTGACATTATTAAGATATCTTCTGCACAATAGAAGTAGCACTCGAAACATAAATTGTGGCAATTTTGAATATCTGTAGTTTTTTGTACGGAATTTATCCACCTGTTGGAATTCCCAGAGCAAAATGTTTAGTAAACATTAAGTATACCATTTGTGTGTCAATAAAGGAATTTACTAATATTAAAATTTACAATTCAGTTGACAAATATTAATCTCCAAAATAAAGAAGAGCCGCCTCCATGGATGGTCCCGTCAGAAGAACCTCCTGTAACTACACCTGAGGAAGGCCTAGCAGAAAGTGTTGAGGACAGCGAAAAAATCTCTGCTGCTGAAAAATCTCTTTTACAGAAAGTAATCAGAAAAGGCCTTGTTGAAAACCATCATGACCTGGAGGTTCAGCGTAAAGATCCCAATTCTCCTCTGTATTCGGTCAAGACATTTGAAGCACTAAACCTGTAAGTTTTAGGCATTTTACATTAGCCAATGAATTTTTAAACGTTTATAACTTTCCAGCCGACCTGAGCTTTTAAAAGGCGTCCATGCCATGGGATTTGATGCGCCCTCCAAGATACAGGAAACTGCGCTTCCTACCTTACTCTCTGACCCGTAAGAATTTACAATTTTTTGGTATTTGTGTTATTTGTAACCGCTAATATGTTTTCTCAATAGACCACAGAACATGATAGCCCAATCACAGTCTGGCACAGGGAAAACCGCTGCTTTCGTTTTGGCTATGTTAAGCCGCACAGATGTTTCGAAAAACTATCCTCACGTAGTCTGCTTGTCTCCTACTTTCGAACTGGCCATTCAAACAGGAGAGGTAGCCAAGAAAATGGCAAAGTTTTGCCCACACATAAAGATTCGCTACGCTGTCAGAGGCGAAGAAAGTAATTAATGTAGTCTTTCTTAGGCTATGCTCTATTTTATTGCACATACAAAGCCAGTTAACTAAAGCCTTTTTCTCCCTTAGTATCAAGAGGTACGCAGATAAATGATCATATACTCATCGGCACTCCTGGCAAGCTGTTGGATTGGGGAACAAAATTACGTTGTTTTGATCTGACGAAAGTTGAGGTCTTTGTTCTCGACGAGGCTGACGTAATGATCGCCACGCAAGGGCATCAAGATCAAAGCATTCGAATTCACAAGTCAGAATTTTCTATTGATCTACTATCTTGGTATTCAAATATTTATACGAAAGTTTATCTGAATTTAGATTGTTGCCAAAAACGTGCCAGATGATGTTGTTCTCCGCCACTTACGATGAAGACGTTATGAAGTTCGCCGAGATGATAATCAGGAATCCGGTTGTTCTGAAGTAAAGTTTCGCGGCATTCTTGACAGTTCATTTTTTCCTTTCGCCAACCTTAATCATTATCGTTTGATCTTATTGATTTCAGGCTACATCGTGAGCAGCAATCGCTAGACAACATCAAACAGCACTACGTCGTCTGCAAGAGCAAAGAAGACAAATACCGCTCCATATCAAACATTTACGGCGTACTTACTATCGGGCAAGCGATGATCTTTTGCCATGTAAGGCGAATTATATCTTAATCTGGATTGGAATTCTGTTACGAATCACCTTTATCGTCCTTCAACAGACAAGGAAAACGGCGTCCTGGCTAGCTGAGACCATGAGTCGAGAAGGACATGCTGTAGCTCTTCTGAGCGGTGAATTGGAAATCGAGCAGAGAATCAACATCATCAATCGATTCCGTGAGGGCAAAGAGAAAGTCCTCATCACCACAAACGTCATGGCTCGCGGCATAGACGTTGAGCAGGTTACGATGGTGGTCAACTTTGACCTTCCCGTGGATCAAAGTGGAAGAGCAGATTGCGAAACTTATCTCCATCGCATTGGTCGAACGGGACGTTTCGGCAAATCTGGTGTAGCCATCAACTTGGTCGACGGTCCACGTTCGATGCAGGTTCTACAATACATTGAAAACCATTTCAGTAAGTTCCATTGAGTATGCCATCGATTTAGTCTTCTAACTAAAACAATTTTTATTTAATTTTTTGTTTAACAGAGCGACCAATTTTAAGATTGGACGCTGAAGACGTAGACGAAATAGAGAAGCTCAATAAAGATGATTAAACAGTTTGTGGTTGCTGAGCGGAAGAGGATGGATTGCCAATGTTTTTATGTTTTACCAGTGAAGGCTGGTTTGGCGGATGTTTCAAATTCAGCGGAGAAGTGTTGTGCATTCATAGGTCGTGTACTGATGATGCTCTTCACCACCGTCTTCTAAATACACTTTCAAATTTACACACCCGAACGAAAGCTCAGGAACCACCTTGAGTAACTTTAACTGATGTTGTCAACAAGATGTTCTATGCCTCGTGATCCCATGGAGCTCAGGTATACTCACTAAAGATGTCAGATCTAAAATCACGTATATTTTTGAAAATGTAGGACTGCAGATGGAATAGGCACTCAAGCCTGCTGCTATGTATACGTTGCATCTACTTTACAAGGCATCATTTAGGAGCAAAAGGTAATAAGCTTTAATCACATTTTGATGCATCAGGGTTTTCGTAATTTTTCAGGAATTCCAGCGTTAGGCTTCAGTTTCATCGCATAGCAGATAGGGCATGTATCCTGTGTTGGTATGAAAACCAGAATGCTAATTAGATTCAGAAAAATATTGTTGTAGCACATGCATCAAGACAAACCACTGTGTTGAGGCAATCGGTGTGAAATGCGTGTCGGCAGAAGAAGACGACCATTCCGGCCGTCGGTTTCCTGGTATCTATAATTTTTAAAATTTAAACTAGATACGCCTTTCCACGGTTTGCGAGAAAACTTATTATGGAATTGAAAGTAGGAAGCGACTTACCGGAAACTATAACTTTTTGATGGCAGGCTCCGCAAATCTGATCATCTGCGAAAGAATAGCATTCATTACTAATTGGATACAGCTCATTTTTGGAACGTATAGTTATACCCTACCCCGAATCGCCATGCCTCGTTGGTGAATCCGAACCAGTCTTTCGTGAAGACTAAAACAATCGCTCACTAGAATTTTCTGACTCTCTTCCTGCAGCGAAATCTGTTCAGTGAACAAAGCATCTCTACTTTATTGCGGTACTTGAATTGCTATAATTTTCTCAGCCTTACTAACCTGCAAATTATAGTCATGCAAGATTTTGACAAGTGAATCACGTAGACCGGGCACCTGGTAGTGAGAAAGGTTAAGTCGCAATCCGATATGTAGGATCAACTTAATTTGATTGTACCTCTACTCCATATTCTATCCGTTGGATCAGCAAACGTGGATCGACATGCGTACCAATGTTACGCAGTAAAACGTTTACAAACTCTGTGAATCGATAACAACGGAGAACTGAGCGCCGCATTCAATCAGGTATGACATTTTTCAATACCTGGTTTGGCTAGAGAATATCCAATTAATTGCTCCCATAATTCTGGATCGTCATATGTTTTACAAAATTCAATGGCCTGATTGATATCCTTTAACTGGTTCATAATCAGGCGAAGGGCGTCTCTAGTATTGCCCATACGAGCTAGAATTTGAACGATTTGTAAAATTCGAAAAAAGATACAAAATCTTATTACTGTGCTTACCCAACAGGAAAATCATTTCCGGGATGTAACCTCTTTGTTGGCAAATATCTAATGCATCTTGTATAGGGTAGTAGTCGCTGCTGCGGAGGAAGGAAAGCAGTTTTTCTTGGGCGTATTCGGCGTACAATGTAACTAATAATCCGTGGAATTTTCGGCTGCCCTCTTTTGGTTCTTTCATATATAAGGCATCCAGATACTAAGGCAAGTGAAACTTAAAAACAGATTCAAGTTATGAACTTAATAGAACTTTCTAACCTTAAATAGTAATGGCGTTTTTGTCTGCAGACGTGAAACGACTAGATCAGGTGGAATGTGTTCGCTGTGTTCGAGGAATAAGGCGCACGCTTGATTGGCATCAAGCTCCATTAATGCGAGTATTTTATCGTGAACCGTCGGGAAGAGCTGATGCTGAGCAATTAGTCGAAAAACATCGGCGTGCTGGAGTCTTTATCATTGAAGAAAACCAATTTTTAACGTTTTTCAATGGCTCTAATTTATGCAGGTAAACTTACTTGAGGTACATGGCCAGGGCTCGATCGTATTTCTTTTCGTGCGAATATAAAATAGCCAAAGCTTCTAGGAGGGTGGAGTCATCAGGGTCATGGCGAAGAATGTGTTCGAGAACGGCGTTCATTACAGCCGCAATATTGTAAAGTGTGGGACTCCATTCTCGCACGAGCCGTAGAAAACCCTGAAAATTAAACAATATCATTTTCTCATGTACTCGCCAACTAACCATTCTTTTTTACCCCAGAATCTGTTTTGAGAAACTCAAAGAGAACCATTTCGTAAATGTGGGGATCTAATCTGCATTCGCCTCGTGGAAGATACGGAGTCACGGCGCGTAGCTGATGCAATCGTGCAAATTTGAACACTTCCTCTTCCCAAAGGTTTTTCTCTTTACCTATGTGAAGCAAACCGTACGATTAAATTAGGCAGAACAGATGATTTAAATCAGTCTAACCAAGAATCTTGACACAGAGCTTTGCGGCCGTCTGGAACTCCCCATTCGACAGAAGGAAATCGAGGTAAGTCCTTCCCACCTGGAGTGCGGAATAGCACTTCAGTTCTCGGGCTTGCGGTCCCGTAACAGCCTCTAAGGCTTCTTCATACTTTCTGTAATGGAACAGATATATTATCATCAAGCACGAAGTAGGCAGGGTATTTTTTTAAGCTACTGGTGTTCCATAAGCCACTGCACGTGATCATCAGGATTTCGGGGTTTTGCCAGGACAACATCCTTTGGACTAACGATGAAAAACTGGCCCTCTTCAGCTAAACATTCTGTAAGTTAAACAAAACCATTATAATATTAAATCAAAAACTAGATTAAATCAATTCCGTATACCTAAATGATATTCGTTGCAGGCGTACTCCTGAAAGCCACGAATCGATAGAACATCTGCCGAAATTTCATTGTAGCTCTCCTGATGCGGTTCGATCAATTTCATTTGGGGTCTTTGACCCTTACCCGATAGTTCTTCGTCTTTAGGGACCACCAAAAGAGCTAAATGATTGCCCAACCATCCAGCTCCAGCCACGAACGAGTCAATATTGAACATGGACACTGCGAAAGAATGCAATCATCGGCTTTAGCGAAAATGAAAATAAATTTAAATAAAAATTTAAGAAGTTTGCGAATTATACCAATTTCAACATAATAAGACGGAAGATTTAGCCGCTCAGCGTCAGCATCTGGTCGTCGTCGGATGACGCAGACCTTTACATCATCAGCCCAAGCCACTACAAGTGTTAAATCATCTTTCCAATATAAAATACAGCGGTAGTTGTCCGCATTGATTCTGTCAAATTAAATTTGCTTTAGGAAATAGTAAAAAATGAATAAAATATATACATACCCCGGGCTGATATCTTTTTTCACTACACTGATTACTCGACGTATGGACATGTCAAAAACTCGTACTCCTGTCGTACTCGCCCAGGCCAGAAATCTACTTTTCCATTTAATGTTAGTGATTAAACCTTCTCCTTCAAATAAGGTGGTCGACTTTAAGCGAGACAAAAAGACTTTTTCATGTAGGATTAGCCTATCGTCGCCAGTTACGAATCTTCTGCCAGAGCCAGACTTGTAGTATAATGGATCAAGTGCAATAGCTTTAACAGGCCGATCAAGCATCAGAGTGTGGCAGTTTTCTGTTGAATAGAGTCCAGATACCATGACCTAGTTGAATTTAGAATACTATTAAAATTTCTAAATGGCAACTACCACAAATTATGCTACTGTCACCTTTCCATCATCTGAACAGCTACCAATATAGTCTCCCCCACTATCTATATCTACCATTTTTATTGCCATTCCATGGGTAGGGAACTCCTGTTGCTGTGATGAATGTCCAAGGTGATCAAGTAAATGCAAAGCTCCCCAGTTTGTTCCCAGACACATAAACTACAAAAATAAATAAAAAAAAATCTTTTACATGTGATTTTGATGCTAACTTAACTATGCTGTAACCTTGGGATGTACTGCAATGCAACTGGCTGCATCTTTCTTTAGGATAAGGGTAATATCATTGGATAGCCGTTCATATTTCAGCTTAGGCTCAACTTCTTCCTCTTCGTCATCATCATCTGCCACAAAACTGTGGGACATTTCTGCAGCTTGTTCCACAAAGTCATGTTCACACTTGGTTTCTTCCATCACAACCTACAATCAAAACATTCTTAAAGACAGACTGTTTGGTGCTGTAAAACCATGAGACGAAGTATTTGTCATCGTCGTATTGGAATAAAACTTTTAAGGAGTTGCTTACGTTTGGTAAAAACCTTTATGAAAAAATGGTACAACTAGAAATTGCTTAATAGCTTGATTTTCTCCAACATTTTATCCCAAAATACATCATAAAGGGGTGTCAATTGCAGACGACTATAGTGTTGTTTTGTTTCCATATGTAAATTTTTTTGGATGCCTGAATCCTGATTTCCAGTTTCCAGAACTATTTTGTAGTTTTTTAACAAGCAAATGCATTTTTTGCACTATTTTTATTTTATTTAGGGAGGAAACCGTTTGTAGCGATTTTTTTTATGCAAGAAAATTTTAGCGGGAAAATAGCTACGATGAAAGGTGAAAATCTGGCAACTCTGAATGAGTCAGAGTGATTTAGTTTCCGTGAAAATTCAAGAAGCATGAGACTGATGAGAGATGTTTCCCGCTCTTCAAGTATTATGGTAATTATGATTTAGTAGTCAGTTCCTGAATATCAGTACCCATTTGTTGAAGACGCAGAACCAAAAACGTGTATTGCGTTGCATTCTGACAGGCTTCTTTAGATAAGGTTTCTTTTGCTTTTTACTGTAGTCATTGTAATTTTGAAAGTTTTGCTGGATTGAGCCCACAGAGATACTTGAAGTTGATTGAATTTTCTTATTATTTGCTATTTTCAAGGTTCATCAGTATGTGAAAGGTACTTTATTCCACCAGTAGGCCAGTAGCCCAACATTCGGCAACAAACTTGGTAAGTGCATTTGTATATTTATACCCACAACCATGCATGAATTCTAGTCACTCAAAAAGCAGTCCAAAGAGTGTTGAAAATTTCAACTGTATAGTTAGTTTGGTGTCATTTGTTTTCACCACACCACACTTGTTGGATTGTTGTCTCCATCATTTTGTAGACGATGAAGTCATAGTAGCTTTCACCCACCCTAAGAAGTTTTCAATTTCATCAAATGATTTCGTGTCGTTCATGCAATCAGAACCCAGTGTGCAATTCCTTTTACTCCTGTCTTGATATATTTGAAACCATTCTTGATGATGGTGATTACTTTACGTACTTGTTGAAATCAATTCTGCTTATGCTAGTGCAGGGAATGGGCCTGTTTGGGCTAGAAAGACAAAAGAAGAAAAAGATATTTTTACTTAACAGTTTTTAAAGAACTCAATAGTAAATTTGTACCCCATTGGGGTGCGGAAAGCGTTAGGTTGAATTTGCTGGATAGTTCCATCACTGTTGTCGCAGATGATGCGAGCAAGCGTTACTTTTTTTATTTCGGCCAGTTGAGCTGATCATATTTTGTCATGTTAGTAAAATTGCATAATTGTTGAATGCCAACTTGTTCTTACCTGCAGTGAAAGAAACAGATTGCGTTGTGTCACCATAGAAAAATCGATCTGATTGCCTCAAATTCTCAAATTGTTTGGCGATTATGTAAGTAAATGTTGGTCCCACGGCAGCCCCTGGTAATCGGTCCTCAGTTACTCCGCCGATGTACAAATCGATATCCTTCACTGAACCGTAAACTTTTTTGAAGTAGTTAATGATCTGAAACAAACGCATTATTTGAATTCTTGCATGAAACAATTCAGATTATCAGTTCAGGGTAACGGGGAACAGAGAACGAAGGCCATTGGATTCCCGACGAGGCGCAATTTTGATTCGTTTGTTAATATTCCTTACTTCTGCTGAAGTTGTCGTAATCAGATCATCCATTTTGGTGGGGAGGGGCGTTTCCGGTCTGTCTTTTAACCATTTCAGGGCGATTTGTCGGGCAATTATGTAGGGTGGCATGCCTTATTTCAAACAAAACAATATTGTAACTACCTGAAAGAGAACTTAAATCTGCTTGTTTGGCTTAACTTGTGAATCTAGTTTGTTTTCAAGTAAAAAAAAAAAAGTAATTTAATATTTTAAAACCGTGGTCGCGCCCGCGTTGCATGTTGATTGAAATCAGATCGCCGCCCAAGGAGGCCGTCGGTGTTCTGAAATTCAATTAAATT
Source organism: Daphnia sinensis (assembly GCA_013167095.2). Taxonomy (NCBI): domain Eukaryota; kingdom Metazoa; phylum Arthropoda; class Branchiopoda; order Diplostraca; family Daphniidae; genus Daphnia; species Daphnia sinensis. The sequence continues at coordinate 5,373,418 of CM023191.1, read as the reverse complement.
TGATTTTGGCCATATTTGTTTTTCGACCCATAGAAATTTTTAAGATGGACGAAAATTGAATATACTTCAGCAGTTGGCTAGTTATGTCGTCAGCGAAGCATTCGTCTACCGTTTGAGCCGGACTTCGTGTTAGCCCGCGCAGTGCGTTGTCAAAAAAGTTAGAATAGAGTAGGCGAGTAGCAGTATTGAAACTGCTGCCGAGGAAAAAGCTCTGGTTGCTTCGAGTTCCATCGGCCTCGTATAGCCTAAAATGAAAAGTATTTGTGTAGATGATTGCAATAATTTCAAAAATTCCAGTTCTCACCTGATGAAACTTCGCAACTGAGAGTGGCCCATACGATAGGCAGCAGCCGAAAATTCGTTAAACATTGCCGGGTCTGCTTTATCGTTGTACGGTCCAGTAAACTGCGCTTTGGGTCCTGAATCGATGGTGTTTGTATACTTTTTACATTTAAAAAATTGAATTTTCAAATTTGACTTTACCAAGTATGACCGGTAGATACTCAGTGTAAGTGATATGCTGTAATTCGGCAATTACGATGCGACGTGCTTCTTGAAAGTAGAACTCGCTCGATTTGTTTGTTCCAAATTTAGCAAATAAAGCATTAGCTACACGATTATGCTCACGCAACCACAGTGTGTGCATGGCCGTAAGCAACGGCTGTTGACGTATTCTGCTATCACCTTTGCGTCAACAGTTTAATGGAATTAGCAAGATAATCATGATAATTAAGAAAGTGGATAACCACGTTCAAGAAATTGAAAGAGCGAGACTATTAGAAAGAAAAACAGAGCATTACCTCCTGTAAAGCACGTCGTAGCATCACTGCATGTATTATTTGGGTCACCGGGGCAGCAGGTATTAGCGATCGGTAGAAAAACTTTTCCATTCTGGATCGATACTCTCATTAATCCTTTGTTTGAGCTGAGGTCACGTAGAGATTGAGCTGTTGCATTACTGACTCCGTAGATCATAGAAGCATCGATCCATGGAGTCAAACCGTTGATCTTGATTTTTTTTTTTCGAAAATGAATTTGAATTATTGATTTCGTTGATTGCCAACGAAAAGTGAATACCTGTTCCCGGCTGCGTGGCGTACTGCCGTTAAGATACAAACCGTACGAATTACGAACCATGTTAATGCAATTAGCATTAGCGTAAGTAGGATCATTGCTTGGGATGGTAATATGTAGGCACTCGGGATTGGGATTGGCCGTAACGTTTCCAAATCGTCCTCCGTCGCAGCAGCTGATGGTTCCCCCAGTACCTGTTTGTTCAACCGGATATTTAGCGATTAGGCCATTTTTCATACGTTAAATTGCTTTGATTCTGTACTGTTTTTTGCGGCTGATGCTTGTGCGAAATCGTGGTCCAGGAATTGTCCCCATTGCATTGTCATCAATGTTGCGTCGTTATTTGAGACACTCTCGTTCACGGTGACAATATTCGTAATCAATCGGGGACTCGGCAAAGGGGCGCCCGATGCAGATAAACGAATCTTGGAAATACCTGCATTTTAAATTACTTGTTTCAGTAAATGGAATTGGTAAAAATTTTTCACGCAATCAATAGTTTTTTGTTTTTTCCACTAAAAATTTTCGAAGAATAGAAGTGCAAGTGTATCACATTACCATCGGCGTAGGTTGCGGGGCCCATCAGTCGCTGGTTAATCGTGCCTGCTTGTCCGAAGCGTGGGTTTTTCAAATTGTTGCAAGTTCCGTCAAAGGTGCGATACTTGTACGTAGAGTCGCAAACCGGAGCTGATGGCAATGGTAGCTGTCTGCTGGAGCCATTTTCTCCGGCCTATCAATCAACAATGGGAAGAATTTAGCTCGTTATGTACTTCAATTTCAGGATTGAAATTAATCTTTTGCCGGACAAAGACATCGCAATGTCTTTTTTTCATTTATCATTTTCACAAAATTTTTATTTTTAACGTAATTTGAGGAATGGGGACGTTTAAACCAGGCAACTTACCGACAGTGAAGTCTCGAAAGACAAAACGAGTACAACTAATATTTTGACGGGTGTCATTTCGAAAAGATTTTTTTTAAAACTATGGTTTAGTACGGAGACATTACCTTGTTTTATAGGAGTAAAACATGTGGCTCGGGCGCACAGATGCGTAATAAATCCTATTTCCGACAGCCAGTCACTTCGGCCTTTTCTCGTTGACGTCAGCGTTTCTATCCAACCATAGGGTCGTTAAAAGAGGTCACAAAAAGTCATTTTTAAGCCAAAAAATAAAAATAAAAATAAAAATAAAATTTTCTAAAATTTTTTAATTTTTGTATATTTATTTTTTAAATAATAGCTTCTGTCTTACTGTACGTCGTTTTTCTGTGCCGATCTAATGGCATTGGGTGAGAGAGGTCTAACTTTGTGGTGTCATGCAATACGAACGGATATCGATCTTGTTTCTGGGTGGCCGCTTACCTGCGCAGGTGCTCTCAAATATTCCGTTCATAAAGTATATCCCTGGATGCGATGCGACTGTTTTTTTTTTTAGTCGACCTATTTTACTAGTATCATTCTATCTTTTTTTTTTGAGTTAATGTTTAAATGTGTACGTGACTAAACGCGTAGTTAGGCTACAGATAAACACGAAATGCCAACTGTTGTCAGCTGTGGAGCTATATCCTTTTACCACTTTGTTTTTTCGTTTGCTCTTTTGGGATACGAATCTCGTCGGTAAAAACCGATCACATTATTTCAAACGCAATGCCAGATTTTTTTTTCCCTTTTATCGTTTTCATTGAAATGCGGCGCTTTGAACGAGCAGTCGTTCACCTCCGAAACCATTAGGCATTTTTTTAGTAACAAATTGTTCGATATCCACTCTGTTAGTGTGTGAGGAAAATGATAAACTTTTTTTCCCTACGTGTTTCATATTGAAAGAAGGATCGCTTGGTAAAGTGCAATAAAAGCTTCTGATCGCTTTTATCCCATTGTTGTATAATTCGATCGATTGCCTTGTTTGCAATAGCTATTTTTTTTTCTTCAAATATTGTCTTTACCGATTGTTTTGTTGGTTTTTAGTTGAACCGTCTAGTTTTGCTGGTTTTCAAATGAAATGTCTTGTTTTAATTTGGAACTAGCAAAATGAAACGGCATTCTACCAGCCCTTTGCCTTTTTAAAAAGTGGTCTCACCCTAGGGTGCCTCAAGCTTTGATACAATTAACATTAAATTAAATCTTATTCAGTAATGGTTCGCGATTTAAAATGGGTTGTGATTCAAATGTAAACGTTTTAAGGTTTTGCCCATTGCGTGATCGGCTTAAAAAACAAACAATCATAGCGGCGGAAATACAGTGGGTTGGATAGCGTGCTTAGTAAGGATTTTTAAAAGGCGTTAGAGGTGTCGGAATGTTTTTTTTAACGCTGGGTTGGTTTGTGGGGTTCTCGTGGAGGGGAATAGAGTAGTGATTTTATCACACATCCGGCCCCAACTCGAGTTTGTCTGATCGACCGCGGTTTAAAAAAAAACTGCTTTGCACAGCTGTCACGCAGATCAGTTTTGAGTAAACATTTCTAAATTAACATTTAAGCGGGAGGTTTGTGGAACAAAAAAATGTATCATTCATTCCGCCATGCATTGAACTATTTACCCCTCTTTTATTTTAAAATACTAATTCCATAAACCCAAGTAAAGTTTCAAATATTGTTTAATCATAGTTGGTGCTTCTGAAATGTCCAGGGTTTGATTTAAAAAAAAATTGGTCCATTTTTCTAGTAGTAGTTGAAATTGATCCCCGGTATGTTCGAGCAAGGAATCGGCATGTTATACCTGAAAAGAAAATTTTTCACGTAGGGCAAAATTGATAGGTTAATTGTCGAATTTTGTGGTGGATTACCTAGACGGCCTGCGGAAGGCCATTGGCTGAATTTGCGTGATAGTTCCGTCATTGTTGTCACAGATAATGCGGGCCAGACTTACTTTCCTGATTTCGTCAAATTGCCCTAGTGATGTCAAAAATATTGTTAACGACCGGTTATTGAGCATTCTTTTTCTACGTTTGCATCCTTACGGGGAGTGAAAGAGACCGTTTGTGCCAAATTAGCGTAAAAGAAACGATCGGTCCGTCTTAAATTGTCGAACTGCTGGCCAATGATGTAAGCGAATGTCGGCCCAACAGCAGCGCCAGGCAGAGGCCTCTCTGTTACTCCACCGATGTATAAATCAATATCTTCCACTGATTCGTACACTGCCTTCAGACTTTCGATGACCTGCAATCGTGTTTTTTTAGAGACAGTGTTTCACAAAAAAATTTAAGCGTTAGATTCTGCCTGGGTAAGACAAAAAAATTACTTCTGGAGAATGTGTTGGGGCTAGGTCATCGAATGTCATTGGTGGTGGAGGAGGTGGATACGGTTGTAGAATCTCCATGGCAATCTGTCGGGCTCTGACGTAGGGTGGAAGGCCTGTTGAATTTCAGATCTTATTTTGTCATCTAATTGTTTCTAAATTTATGCTTTTTCTGTTTCTTTTGAAGCAAGTCAAACTTGAAGGGTAATTTTCATTTCGTACCGTGATCTCGTCCGCGTTGCATGTTAATTGCCACTAAATCAGCACCGAGGGCAGTTGTCGTCCTAGGTAAAAAATAATTTTGCAATATTCGATTTTGTGGGAGAGGGAAGGGTAATATCGTAAAAACGGTACGGAAAATGAAACTTACCTGAAAAGTTGGCTTGTAACATCCGGGGCAAAACATTCGTCTACTGACTGGGCGGGAATGAGCAATTGACCACGTAGGGCGTTGTCGATAAACCTCGGATTGAGAAGGCGGTAAGCACCAGTAAGGAATGAATTACCGAGAAAAAAGCTTTGGTTGCTCGCGCTTCCGTCAGCTTCGAAAAGTCTACGAATGCGTACCGGTTAGATTAGGGAAAACACGGATTAAAGTTTGCTTTATACTTAATAAAACTCCTCAACTGAGAGTGACCCATACGAAAGGCGGCAGCCGCAAATTCGTTAAAGATTGCCGGATTGGATCGGGTATCAAATGGTGGGACCGGAATCTCAGGACCTGCGTTTTATTCCGTCCATCGTTAGTTCCTTCCTTGATGTGTTGAATGTTTTTTATTACCAAGAATAACTGGAAGATATTCTGTGTACGTGATGTGCTGGAATTCCGCAATTACAATACGGCGAGCTTCTTGGTAATAGAATTCGTCCGACCTGCTTGATCCGAATCTTGCGTAAAGTGCCTTTGCTACACGGTTATGTTCCCGAAGCCACAAGGTGTGCATTACCGTGAGCAATGGCTGTTCGCGCACTCTATTATCGCCTATTGCAACGAAAACGATTGATCTTTTTAGCTTGCCGGATTAATTCCGAAGCTATATCTTTTGTACAAAAAATGTAATTGAAAAAAATATATCCCATTTGATTGTTTACCTGCCATAAAGCATTCAGCGCATGTGGATGGGGATGTAGGTAGCAAAATTTGTCCATTTTGTATGGAAAATGCTAAGAGACCTTTGCCTGAACTTTTATCTCGCAGCGTTTGGGCAGTGGAGTTGTCATTTCCATAGATTTGTGATCCGTCAATCCAGTGGGTTATAGCGTTGATCTATAGGCACCGAAATAGCACATTATTTTTAAAATGCATAATTGTGTGAAAGCAGGAGAATAGGCCAATAGGGCAAACCTGTTGTCTGCGCGGTGGCATAGTGCCATCGAGACGGGGGCCGTAAGTTGATCGAATCATGTTCATGCAATTCACGTTGCTGTAAACGGGATCGTCACTAGGTATGGGAATGTGTAAACACTCTGCGTTGGGATTGGCGGTAACGTTTCCGAATCGTCCTCCGTCACAACATCCAACAGCTGTTTTTCCCACAAAAAAATGAAAGTCTATTTTTTAAACGGCATTTCCGCTTTTAAATTTACTTAAAGTGAACTGTGGTGTCTGCGTTAAGTCGTGGTCCATGAATTGACCCCATTGCATTGTTATCAAAGCAGCGTCATAATCAAAGACGCTACTGTTTACGGTAACTGTAGTGGAGACTAGACGTGTGCTTGGTAATGGGTTTCCCGATTTAGCCAAACGGATTGCCGAGAGATCTGTGTGTAAATAAATAAAAAAAAACATGTTGTCAAATCTTCAAATTTGCGACTTTTTCCAAATTTTATGTATTTGATTTCTGTTATTTGTTTATGCGAAGTTACAAGACGTCCTGAAAAAGAATTAGAAATTGCGAACGATTTTTAAATATACCATTGGCATAGGTTGCTGGACCCATTAGTCGTTGGAAAATGGTGCCTGCTTGGCCGAAACGCGGGGAGTTTAAATTGTTACAGGTTCCGTCAAATGTGCGGTACCTGTAGGTAGGATCGCATGTTGGAGCGGCTGGTAATGGCGTTGCTTGTCGGACGGATGCATCCTCTTCCTGCGTGTCAGTTTTCGCAACGCGCATTTATTCAGAATTTTTTTTCATATTTAGCGAGAAATGAAATCTCAAACTATTTGGGACTTACTGATAAGGTACCGGCGGCCAGCGCTAGTAATGCCATTAGAATAAACGCCATTTTGGCCACTCAAAGTTGCCTTGCAAACTACAATAATCTGAGAGTACACCGCATTTTTATAGAGAAAAAGTTTGACGATTAAACGTGCGCGATAGGTACACGCTACAAGCTGTATCCGCATCCGTGTTTACGAACAATTGGTTTAATGCAAATAAATAACGCAGGTGCCTTCCAATATCAACAGTGCGTTCTGTCTATCGTAAGCATTTGTTTGCGGAATGCCTACGTGTTCGCGCTTTGCATCGAATTATAATAGATTTTTGAAACACTTTGCCGGGAATGTTGGTACATCTGGCACGCGAGTAATTATTTTAATAGCCTATGTACGTACTCTGTGAGCAAATCAAACTGTATCCTGTTCTCCGTTCCCCCCTCTGTCCAAATATACATCTCACGTTAACATTTTTGTGACACATGTCTGCAACACAACTTGCCATAGCCAATGTAGAAGGCCACTTGTGCCACGCTCTTGACATCAGTGAACAACGTTGTTTTCGTATTTTATTTTATTTATTTTCGTAAATCAAAAGGGGAAAGAGGGGGGATGTTAAATGTGCTTGTTTTGATTTCAATGTAAGAATTGTGTAAAGATGCCTTTTAAGTAACTAATCATTTTTTGTTGTTTTTTGTTTACAGGATCATTCGATTGCGCTTGGCTAAAATGTACGACAGCATCCGTGGCAGCAGTGGTCGATGGAAATGTTGGGGTAAGTGATGCTTCCTATACATTTGCTCGCCGTACTAGACTAGACCATATGAATTGTAATTTCAAGACAAGGCAGTCGAAGAGAAACAATTGTTTATTCTTTCGATATATTTGCTTGCTAGACTACTATATCTTGCGATGTTGAAACCCCTCACCTCCACCTTGCTATTTAGAATAATTTTTTCCCCAAAGGATTGAAAATTCTTTAGAATGATCCGTTTCGCTGTTGTGGGTTACACTCTCTTTGTTAAATCTTCCGTCGCTTTAAGAGGTCTCTTCGCCTGAAATACTTTCTTCCGAAGCTACGGAGATAGGCTTGTTGCTGTAGAACTTGTTGAAATCAATACCGCGAATGCTACTGCAGGCAATTGGAGCATTTTGGCTAAAAAGATAATTCGTTTAATTAGAGTTTTTACTTTTTGAAACTTGCAACTTGGATTACCTGCTCGGAACTCGGAAGGCTTTTGGTTGGATAGTAGTAACTGTTCCGTCATTGTTATCGCAGATGATGCGGGCGAGGCTTACCTTCCTGATTTCGTGTAGTTGACCTGGTGATGTTTAAAATTTGATACGTATATTCGGTAAATTGTTTTTGCGCGTGCTTTGATATATTACGGCCGGTGAATGAAACGGATTTTGTCAAGTCGCTGTAAAAGAAACGATCTGCTCGTTTGAGATTCTCGAATTGCTTGGCGACGATGTAACCAAAGGTGGGTCCTAGGGCAGCGTTTGGCATGTGTTTCTCTGTCACTCCACCTATGTACAGATCGATGTCCTGTACTGATTCGTACACGCGCTTCAAACTATTGATGACCTAAGGTGGGGGGAGAGGGAATGCGTTACTAAAATCTTTGTGCACTGAGTAGAAACAAAAGTTTTCTCACTTCCTCCGAGTGCGTTGACTTGAGTTCATCAAACGTAGTGGGCAATGGGCCAGTCATTCCAAGGGCAATTTGTCGGGCTTTAACGTAAGGTGGGAGACCTGGTCGAATTCGAATCAATTTAGAGTTGCTCATTTCAAATCATTTTTGTTTTATCAATCGAGTTTTAAAAGATCTCCTACCATGATCGCGACCGCGTTGCATGTTGACTGAAATCAAGTCACCACCCAAAGAGCTGCTTGATGTCCTGTATTTTTCATTAAATCAAATTGCGTTTCATTCAAGTTTCCGGTTAGGCCAAATTGAGATAGAACATAAACCAACCTGAATAGTTGGCTGGTGACGTCGTCGGCAAAACAATTGTCCACAGCGTTAACAAGGTTTCGCAAAAGGCCGCGCAGGGCGTTGTCGATGAAAGTCGGATTGAGAAGACGGGTAGTTCCGGTGTTGAACGAGTTTGCGAGAAGGTAACTTTGAACACTCTCACTGCCATCAGCCTCGTAAAGCCTAGCAACTCAGCAATGTGAAAAGAGATGATTGCGTGGCAATGAAAGGTTTAGTATTTACCTTATGAAGCTCTTCAACATGGAGTGACCCATTCGGAAGGCAGCAGCGGCGAACTCGTTGTAAATGGCTGGGTTACTTTGGCCATTCTGGCCTATCGCATTTGGAAATGTAGCTAGACGACCTATTTCAAAATTCAACAATCGTTAAGCGCTTGTCTCTTTTTGACTCGATCGTTATCGGCAGAGAAATATTACCAAGAATAACTGGGAGATACTCGTTGTATGTGATGTGCTGGAATTCAGCGATGACGATGCGGCGGGCCTCTTGGTAATAGAACTCGTCGGATTTGCTTGAGCCGAATATGTCATACAGAGCATTAGCCACTCGGTTATGTTCACGAAGCCACAAGGTGTGCATGACCGTAAGCAGCGGCTGTTCGCGAACTCTGCTATCGCCTGTTATTGCAAATTTTTAAATCCTTCCGAATGATTTTAACTGATCTCGATATTCACAACCGATAGATTTGAAGGTTTTCGATTGTATACGCACGTAAAGAATATCGTTTTCAATTTACCTGCGACGAAGCAGTCAGAGCATGTGCTTGGTGAAATTGGTAAAAGAACTTTGCCGTTCTGCACGGATACTGCCAATTGACCTTTGCCTGAGCTTGGATCACGAAGAGATTGTGCAGTGGCGGCGTCGTTTCCGTAAATTTGCGAGCCGTCGATCCAGTGAGTCAATCTGTTGATCTAAGTTAGGTAGATCAAGACGAAGGTTCAGCGTTAAAAATGTATTTTGAAGCGAGAGTGAGGGATTGCGGAGTACTTGTTGTCTGCTTGATGGTGTAGTGCCATCGAGATTCAGTCCGAAGGTATTGCGAACCATATTCAGGCAATTAGCATTAACGTACACGGGGTCGTTGCTCGGGATGGGGATGTGCAAGCATTCGACGTTGGGGTTGGCTGTCACGTTTCCGAACCGTCCTCCATCACAGCAACCTCCAGCTGTGCGTCCAAAATGGAAAAGGTCACAATCGGAACACGCACGTCATCTTTTAACTTATTTGTTTCTTACCCACTGTGAAAGTTCTCCCTTGTGTTAAATCGTGGTCCATGAATTGACCCCACTGCATGGTAACCAAGACGGCGTCGTTGTTCGTGACAGTGTCGTTGGTGAGGACAGTGGTAGAAACCAAGCGAGTACTCGGCAAAGGGGCACCCGACTGGGCCAAACGGACTGATGAAACACCTACGTATTGAATTAGCCAATACGTTGATCAGCTATTGCACGACTATAGGTGTAATAAATTTTTAAAAAATAAGTTCTGCCGTCTTACCGTCCGCGTAGTTAGCTGGGCCCATCAATCTCTGGAAAATGGTGTTTGCTTGACCATAGCGCGGGTTTTCCAAATTGTTGCACGTTCCGTCGAAGCTGCGGTACGGATACGTGGGATCACATGTTGTTGGGGCTGCTGGTAATGGTGCCTGTCTGTTGGACGCATTTTCGTCGGCCGTCTATTGATTAGAAAACGAAAGACAAGAGTTAGGCAAATTAGAAGGAATATTTCCTTTTTTTTTACACATCTTCAATTTAAAATCAAAACACTTTTTTTCTAATTGTGTTGTTAATGCAGATAAAATAGTTTACCGAAACTGTGCCAGCGGCTACTGCAACTAAGATCAAAATGACGAATGCCATAGCTGTCACGTAAAGTTGTCGTCGACACTACATTTTGCCAAACGAATATCCCCCATTATATACTGAATTCAAATTCGACGTTGAAGGGCAAACCTGTGCCACGTTAGCAACCAGATCCGGCTACTTACGGATGATCGATTAGGCAAAGCATTCAGTTTGCTGCTAAGCGTTACCAGATGCGTCTAGATATTTTGTTCAATACGGTTTGTTGGACTGCGTGCCTTTTTTTTTTTTTTTTGTGGCACATTGACGTTGGTTCACACCTTTTTTGCCCATTTGCCATGTTGTTTGTGTGTTTTTTTTTTGGGGGGGGGGGAGGGGGTGCTGGAATGAAGCAAGCACTTACGCCGTCTCTTTCTGTCACTAACGAAATTTTGCCACCTGTTTCGTCTGTGAAACAGATACACAATATGCGTGGCTGGCATTGCGGTGATTCATCACGCACAAAGTGGATTGAATCTTCGCTCGAGTTGTCGATAAAACCCTAGCATGTGCGTGAATTGAATTCGGCAGGCTTTTGAAATAGTTCGTTCCCTTTTGCCATTGGCTGCTTAGATATTTTTTAATGGCATCATGATTTTTTTTTTCTCTGTTCCGTAATTCAACTTCAACCGGATACAGACGTGTGTTGTGCGTGTACAGTACGTCCGCGGTGGGCCACGTGTTGCTTATCGCACTTAGTAACTCTGGAAAACTGATGACGTCAATGTGAATCGTTCTTAATGTGTACCTAAATGTTTTCGGTTAGTTGCAAGGCCAGTGTTTTTGGAATGTAACAACTGCCATTTAGACCATACAGCGCAAGTGGCGGCCAAAGAGACCGCAAGCAGTGTAGCTTTTTTCACTTGTTATCCGGTTTATTCTGATTTTTAACTCACTTACCCCGAATTTTCTTAATTGAATCTCCCAAAATTGATATTTTACCCATGGATAACCCGTTTTTTTTACAAACCGGGGCCGCGGGGCGGATTGACAAATGACAACTTCGCAGCTATAGAGAATTAGAGATATGTGGCAACGGTGCTAATTTGATTTTCAGTTTTGAGCAGCAGAAGACATAGGCCATTGTTTGTCGAGTTGATCTTGCTTGAATTTTTTTTGTCAAGATTTTTGCTTTATTTTTCTATGCTAGCGTATAGTTTTTTATCGTTTTGTCTAGTTTCCATGAGTTTTCGGACTCTCAAGATTCATGCTGATGCAGCCACAAACAGAAAGCTATCACAGGATGAACGACAACTTGAATTTTAACGTTATATCGAACGCCCAGCAGACCTTTCAGACGTTAAGCTATGGATTGCCACAAGGAGGCTTACAACCCAATGTCCAGTATGTGTGCAATTCTGGGTTTCAGTTTCAAAATTGTGTGCAAGGCATGGACTTCTCATTTCCCAATCAACAGCTTGTTTCAACGGCTGGTCAAACCTACACTTGCATTAATCAAAATGGGTTGACATATTTGGCAATCACACCAAGTGTGCAACAACCATCAACTCAGTGTTATCAAGCAATTGAGACGCCCCAGGGTCTGCAATTGTTTCAAGTGATCAACAACCCAGTAAACTTTGGTCAAATATGTGTTCAGAATACTCCACAAGCTCAAGGTTTCCTTCCCCAGTTTACACATTATCCCCAAGAAGCTGTTGGCTTGCATTCAAGTCCTCCAGAAGCTTCAGGTAACCAAATATCTCCACCATCTTTGCAAGAATATCAACAGAATAATTCAATTCAAGATTCTAACACAACAACTGAACAAAACCCTTACCAAGATTATGAATTTGAACAAACCAATGAAGACACATCTCACGAACCAAGTAGTCTCGCAGAGTGCCAGGATTCTGAGGTGAATAAAAATCTCCCAATGGGTGAAGATCCATTAAGTGCACTCACTTCCCTGACATCATCAATTTCCTCGTCAGTGACAAACATCCCAAATTCAAACATGATTGAAATGTATAAAAATATCCAAAACCCTATGGTTCCTCATATTTCGATGCCATCTCTTGGCACGCAATTGGGGGCACATCAAGCACCGACACTTTCGGATCAGCAGTTTCCTCCTAACACACGAACATTTCAGGTTTTGGTCCCAACACCTCAGGGTAATTTTCTATAAATTTCTTTCTATTCATTGCATTTATCGTTCTATATTTTACATTTAGGAATGGCTATTCAGACTGTTGTAGCCAGTTACCCAGACAGCTACTCACCAATAATTAATGAACTACCAGTTGCCAGAAACACCCCTTTCTTAAATTCGGAGCCTAATATGGCTCCAGATTCGGTGCCTCTACCTGCGCCGATTTCTTCAGTAAAACCAATACTTCCTGATACCAGTCAAGCCAACGAAGAAACTGCGCCTATCGTTCCTCCAAACCGATTGGTAAACGATCAAGTCGTTGTTCCCGCCCCGGCGATTCCGGCACTTCAAGTAAAATCAGTTACTAGTCCATCTCACTGTACCAACGGTAATTTTACCTAAAATGAAAGTCTCGAAAAAAAATATCGCTAATTCAATTACGTTTGTCAGCAAACAACCAGGAGATGTGTTCAGGATCGGAATCTACTGCAACGTCACCCGTGCCAAAAGCCACCCCATCGATTCCGGGACCTATGCCTTCTCCGCATTATTTACCGGACTCAACTGAAGATCTTTGTAAGTTTTTATACCATAAACACACCAGCCCATGAATTTATATGCGTTATTTGTTTTTCAATAGGTCAAACGACGATAAAACAGTTTACGTCTAATGTAGTTGATGGCATAGATCTAGAAGAGATTCGTGAGTTTGCACGTACCTTCAAAATGCGTCGGCTAGTCCTCGGGTTGACGCAGACTCAGGTTGGTCAAGCTCTTTGTGCCACGGAAGGCCCAGCATATAGTCAATCGGCAATATGCAGGTAATTTGTACGGATAAAAAATTATTCGCTTTACGTGAATTTACGTAATGTGCATTGATCTTAAGGTTCGAGAAGTTGGACATCACTCCACGCAGTGCCTTAAAGATTCGGCCGGTGCTTGAAAATTGGCTACGTGAAGCGGAAAAGAAACATCAGCAAGGAAATCTGCAACAGATCGCTGGACTGGATTACATTAACATTTCGTCCATCGGCAAGATCCGCAAACGACGGACTTTCTTTAGCCCAGAAGCGCTGGTGGTACTGAATTGTCGATTCGAACAAAGTTCTCATCCGTCAGGTCATTATCTGAAACGTCACATGGTAACTTGTATAAAAGCGTTAACGTTTTCATTCATATTGGTGTATTGCAGGACGGGAAATCAGTAATATCGCTCAAGAGATCGGTTATGAGCGTGACGTTGTCCGCGTTTGGTTTTGTAACAAACGCCAATCGCTAAAGCATTACCAGTCGTTCCAGCGGAGTCGCGTTAATCTCAAATCATCTGATTTAAATGGGCCGGACAGCCGCTCAACCTCACCGACCCCTCAGTGAAAATTTATAGAGATAATTGTTTTCATTTTTACGTTCATTTGTTTTTCAGAAGTTCCTCGTTATTATTTAATTAATTTTTTTTTCCTCCTACCAGTGCCGTGATTTCGTGTTATTTGCAGCAGAAATTTGTCGTTGTTTGTTAATTCTCTAGAGAGCAATCCCGGTCAGATAATCTTTGGGGGTGTTTCATCCCTGCTATGTTCAAGTCGCACAAAGACAGAGCAGCCAAATAATTCTCAGTGAATCCTTCCATTTTGTGTTCATTAGATATCAGCTATTTTTTAACTACATATTTCACTTGCCCCTCTTATTTTTTTTTAAACCTTTTTCTCGTCCTATAGGTAACGAGGTATTAAATAACAAATAAAGGGAACTGAAATCGAAAATTTTCCGGACGCGAATTCAATGTATTGTTCCGAGCACTTGGTTGTGACTTTGATGGAAAGGAAACTCATAAGGTTATGCTATTTTTCCCCGCCCTCTAACCTATATTTGAATAATTTCTACGTACCAGCTGATCTTTCTTAGGAAAAAGAGTCATGACGTCATCCTTGTCTACGTCTCGCCTACGTCGTTGGATGGGCGTGCGATGCTGCTTCGTCGGAAGTTACTCTTTTAAGTTCGTTTTGGCGCTTCCTCGTGAGATCTAAACATTTTTTGCGTTTCCGGAACTAGCACGTGGTGTGTGATGCACCAACACGGACGGGCAGGTTTTCGTTTACAAAAAAAAGGAACAGAAACACGTAGAAGAGCGAAGAAGAGAACAGTGGGAAGCTGTGGGGCCTGGAACGCTATCAACAAAAAAAAAGACAAGAAGGAACGAGCGAGAAATCTATTTTTACCTCGACGAGAAGTAAAAGAGATGCTGCATCGACTGGCCAGCCAGCAGACATTTGCGAGTCGGCTAGCGGACGAAACATCATCCGCGTAGCCCTTAACAAGAGTGGTGTTTCAATTATTTATTTCCTTTTCACAAGTTGAACTAATTTACCTTTTCCTGGTGCACGTTGATTTTGATCAGTCGGTGCCCTATCGTACTTATCTTCGATTGTCGCAAAAGGAAGGAAACTAGCCCTTTAACGAAATGGATGCAGACGATTATATGGCCATCGGGACTGGAGTCGATACGACGCTGAGTGGTCTCGAAGAACGCCGGCCACTGACCTTGCTACAACTGCCCGGCGAAAGCGGCAATGCTTCTACGCGGTCTTCCATGTCCGATCTCGGGTCACCGATCTACGAACGCCGTTCACGACATGACATTGTAAGTCTGAAAATTTATTTGTTTTCCCTTTGAAATTCCATCCCCTATATTTCTTCCCGATGACCATGCCGTATTCGATAAGAGACACATCATTTTGACGGACATGCACATGACCTTGAGCGCCCCACACCGTCGTCGACCCGCCGGTGCCTATTTTTACCGTTGAAGTCACGCGGGTATTCGTGCGTTGTACCGTCAACGTACTCGTGATTCCCCGTTTTCTGAATACCATTCATTCGTTCCGCATTAAAAGAAACAATCCATCGCCGGATGACTTTCGTTTCGAAATTAAGAACTTGATCCATCATCCGATTTTTCTTTTTTTCTTTTTTCGTGAAGCGATTTTCAGCTACAAATGCAGTTTTAGTAGTAAAAATAGCGTCTTCATTTGTAAGCGTCGGCGCATCTTGGCTACATCCCCCGAAATTCTTTTTTCTTTCTTTTTTGGACGCTTGTCCTACGACCAAGACTGACACATAATCAACTGTTTTAAAACCAGTTGTGTCTCGTTTGATTTCTCTCTGTTGCTGGCGAGTCCTCGGCACCTAATCGTTTTCAGTACAACGGAAAACTTTCCCAGTTTTCTTCTTCTATCTTTAGCTGATTAGGTCTAGCTTACCTAACCTAGCAGCTGATAAGCATTTGAACGGGGTAGCTTGATCACAGTACGTGTAGTCTATTGGGAGGACTTTGCCTTCATGGAATGGAAAGAAGCCAGACTGATTGTTAGATCAAGTGCACAATCCATCACGTCTTGTCCGCCAAACCTTGGTCTGGCCTACCGTGCCTTTTTAGCAGTTAAAATTGTATAAGATCGTTGGAACAGGATAGCGTGATTCGGCAATTGAAACAGAGGAAATCTCAATCCCGTATTTATCGATAGAGCGACCCAAACCGAATACCATGTCAAGCAGTGTGCTTAAATTGAACGCCCTCGTCGTCCTTGACGCGTTTCCCGTTTGGGAGTTGCTATGCTCTACTCCCATATGTGTTTTTATCGAGTAGGATCCGTCAGTCATCCCGAAATTCCATAAAGCTAACCAATTTATTTGGTTTGTCGTCTGATTTGTTTTCCTATCAACGACATGGAGACTAGAGTTAGTGGTGTCACTCATCCGTCAACAGCACACCACATATCAAACCTTGATTTTCTTTCTTGAACAATGAACTTTGATAACACTCGTAACAATAAGGAAGTCTAGGAAAAACCGGCGCCGTTTTGTAACATCGCGTTTGACCATATGTTAAATCTAAAATCATATTTTCAAATCGAAGTAGGAACATGAGAGCAATAGATGAATTGCCTGACCTACAAAAAGAGCAATGCATCGGATTGGGTAACACGGCTGATAAATGGGGTGCATTTACCACCGTGCACGCGTTCCAAGATCTTGTTTGAACGCCCTTTGAAGCGAACTATTCGATCTCATTCTCGTTCAGATAAAGAATCGTTAAGACAAGTCGAACTATGGGGTCCATTCGAGAAGTTGTAATTGTAATTCTACACAGTCTGAAAGTAGCTGCTCTCGTACCGGTTTCGTTTGCTATTTCGACGACCTCAGCACTTAGCGCTATATTATTTCCGATCCCTGTTCAGAGCAATCTAGTTTCGCTATCGGCATTTGACGGGCGCATTTGCAAGTGGAACAAGTTTAAAATTCGATTGTTTAATCAAATAGAGTTGTGTCGCTACAGCAAGATCGAAATTCTCAAAATATTTTTACTTAAAAAGAGCGGAAAAGGAGGGAGAAATCCTTCGCGACCTGGGCACCATAGACACACTGTGCGTGACTCTAGAGCTTTATTGATTAGGTGTCTGTACGTTCTGCGCAAAGTGAGACACTCCCGCGTTCGTTCCCTTCTTCAAAGTTCTAGACGCCGTCTGCTCGCCTTCACTAACGCTTGTTCACGTGTACTTACGAAAAGACGGGAAACAAAACATAAATTTACGTCGTACCGTAGTTCTACTCAGTTGATAGCCGAATTCCCGTTTCGAATATGGGGATGGGAGATAAGGTAAGATGAAAATTCCACGTTTGCCGATATAGCACATGTCATTTGCTTTTCCCCACCGTCCGTTGTTTTTTAGTTCACCGTGAACGCTGTTGCGACGCCATGTATTTAATCATGTACGACGTGGCATTTCCGACTCCCGATCGACTGATCGAATAACTTGCTCTGCCGTTAGATGTCTTTCGAGTCGAAAAACTACCAAAGTCCCACCTAATTTAAATTCGAAAACGATCGCAGACGTAGGGGTAACGATAACAGACTTTCCTTTCACGAGCTTCTTCCTCGTAAAAAGGCTTATAGCATTTTGGTGCGAACATTCATGGTTTTTTGGGGAGGAGTTGGCTGTATGCTTGATTCTAAAACCGGGAGAGAGAGTGCCCTGAAGGTATAGTGCTGATTAGGAGACTTGCTTCTTTTAGTTGTTCTTTCTACCTGCCTTACCTTGAGCGGTTTTTTTCCTCGACATTCGAAAAGAAATGTTTTTGGACGTGGTCTGCAGCGTTTTTGGGTTTTTCGTGACTCGTTTCTAGATGAGACTCAGTTCACTCTCGCTCGTCACAGTGTGCGATAGTGTTTTTAGCTTGTATTCTTACAATAATCCCGGCTCGTTTTGACTGAACGAAGACCTTCGTTTGCCAAATATCACTATCTGTAAGGGATAGCCAAAACGTTTCATTTTTCAATGCAGGTAAAGCATATCAACGTATTTTCTTTTCCTCGTGTAAACACCTGCTGTTTTAAGCTATTATTGGGCAAGCGGGTTGGCAATAGAAAGTGGCAACAGCCAGGACGAAAAGCTGAGCGTGCATCGCTTCGTGATTTTTTTCTCGAATGTAATTTCATCCTTTTATCCGGTCGCGCCACACATCACACGAGCGTTCAATCCAGAACAACCTGCGAGAGGATAGTGGCCGCTTCGTATCATTTTTATCGTTTCCAGTAGTCTGAAAAGGAAGCATTAAGTTTCGTTTTTTTTTCCTTTTTGTGTTGATCCCGTTATACATTGGCATGTTTTCGGACAAATGCAATCGACGGCTAAAGTTGCGTCGTCGGTAGTCACGAGGCTAAGATTGGGGGCTTGTCGACGTCGACCAATCGGAAAGTAACTCCCGACTGACGTCAGAACCGCGCCCACGTTCTTGGTGGCGCAAGTAGAGCGGACTCAAAAGGCATACTGCTTCAGCGTGATAACATTAACAATAGTAATTTGTCCACCGTATATTCCCTTTTTGTTTGATTCAAAAAACATTTATGCTTCGGTAAGCTTTGCGATTCGCCGTTTTTAAAGGATATTCGCTGTCCGAAGGTTAACGAGTTTCAGCTTTTCGATGAGGGCAGTATCATCCCGATCATGATCGAGTCGTGAAATGTTCCCGCAGCAACTATTTTTCCTGTTTTGAATGTCAGTTGATATTGTGTGGCCCATAAGTAGTTAATGGGAGTGCCAAAAATTTCGAAAAAAAAACGAGGAATGTGCCACTTGCGCGCTGATAAAACCCGTATCCCTTTAATCTGCTATTGTGTGAAGTCCTCAAATACTTCGGCTGATCAACATCAATAGGTCCACTTTATTTCAAGAGCAGAGGCACGATGATGAAATAAGTGTATTCCGTTTGCAATAGCAACCTGCTCAGTAGGATTAGCGGAATGGGCTCAAACGCGCAGTACATGCGACTTCGATCACGTCGACGCCAACGTCCTGTGGGCTGCGCAGCTTTTCGCTCCGTTATAAAAGACAAATGGAACCGACGAACCCGATGTCAGTATTGGTCCGACAGTCGATCTATTCGATAACATTCCACAGTGCACCGTGTGCTCTCGTTTTTCTTTCCGTAGATTCAAACTTCCCGCCATTGACTCCATCCGTCAGACGATTTAAGTAATGGCTTCCAACTTACAGGTGATTGGGAGTTTTCTTGCCATTTATAGCAATGTCAGTGTTTTGCTTGAATCAATGTCAACAAGTGCAAAAAAGGAATTGCGTTGTTTCGCGAAACCCCCGTACGACCGCACAAGTAGTGTAAGACGAATTGGTGTACGTGAAGTTCCGGCGGATCGATACTACATTGGCGTGACGTCTTTACGTTCACGTTGAAGGTCGTTTGGCGCGACATCGGCTCTACTCTCTTGATCCCGCTACAACAACGCTTTTTTTTTTTGTTTTCTATGCCGTCGATTTCATTTTGTTGTTTTTAACTGCACGTCTGTCAGTCGGACAGGAAACGTTTCCAGGGTTTATCAAGGTTATCGGCCGTCCTAGCGGAGACATATCCTTGAATTCCTTTTCCGACAGACTTTGCTGGGCGGGATGTTGAATGGGAAATTAAAGCTTCCCTGGAAATACCTTGAATACTATATCCGTTGTTTTTGGCCTTTTTAGGGATTGAACGGAAGATTGGCGTTTGCCATTGCGGCTGCGGCCTTGGGATCTGCCTTTCAACATGGTTACAACATTGGCGTCGTCAATTCACCTGGAGAGGTATGAATAATTTTTTTCTGTATGTTTTTTTTTCTTCTAATCTTATTTATATTTCATTTTTTTATTCACTCCACTGTGATTCTGTAATAGCTTATCCGAACATGGATCAACGATTCACATTACAACCGAACAGGCGAATCGTTGTCGTCACCAGCAGTCACTCTTATTTGGTCATGGGCGGTGTCAGTTTTCTGCATCGGTGGTATTATTGGAGGATCTTTAACCGGAATTTTGGCTGAACGCATGGGCAGGTACGTGACAGAAGCCATGATTGATCTACAGTTTTGAGGTTCAACTATTTTTCCTTGTATGATACTTTATCTTGTGCAATAGGAAAGGGGCTCTGCTCTTCAACAATGTATTTGCCATCATTGGAGGTTTACTGGAAGCTTTCACTAAAACCGCCAATTCTTACGAAATGCTCATTGCCGGACGATTATTCATCGGAATCAATTGCGGCTTGAACGGTGGCTTAGCACCTATGTATCTGTCTGAGATCTCGCCCGTCCACCTGCGTGGCGCTGTGAGTCATTTTCTTTTTCAGACAACTTTCACATATTGACGATTCCAGTTTAGTGTAACTTTCATTATGTTTGTTTTTAAATCATTAACTATAGGTTGGTACCGTATATCAATTGGTAGTCACCATCTCGATTCTGGTGTCACAAATTTTGGGTATGGAATCACTGCTTGGTACACCCACTCTGTGGCCCATTCTACTTGGTTTGACCCTCGTCCCGGCCGCTTATCAACTAATTGCTTTGCCATTCTGCCCGGAGTCGCCCAAATACACGCTGCTGAATAAGGGAAAAGAGATCGAGTCCCAACGAGGTCAGGATTGTGATTAGAAAGATTGATTAGTCAGACGGGCGGTTACGTTTCCCGTTAAGGAAAGCAAAAGGCAACGTTTTATTTATTTATATTTTCATTTGTTTGTTCTTTCAGCTTTGACTTGGCTGAGAGGGACTTTGGAGGTACATGATGAGATGGACGAAATGCGCGCTGAATTCGAAGCAATGAAACTGGTTCCCAAAACTACTTTGAAGGAGATGTTAACGAATCCTTCTTTACGCGCTCCAATGAATATCGCCGTGATGATGATGTTGGCACAGCAACTCTCTGGAATCAATGCCGTAAATTCTCCGTGAAACTCGAATCGCATATTGTCATGGCTAACTCTTCGTTAATTATTACAACTACAGGTGATGTATTTCTCTACGGACATTTTCATGTCTGCCGGTTTGACTGCTGAGACCTCGCAGTATGCCACCCTAGGTATGGGAGGCATGAATGTGCTGATGACCGTCGTTTCCCTGGCCATTATCGAAAAAGCCGGTCGCAAAACGCTGATGCTGATTGGCCTGGTTGGCATGATGTTTGATGTCATTCTTCTAACTGTCTGTTTGGCGCTAAAGGTAAATTTCGTGTCAATTTACTTGCGGGAATTTGTGATTGATGCTAGACACAAACCTAATGTTATTAATAGGATGTGGCGGCATGGTTGGCATACTTCAGCATCGTCTTGATTATTGTCTACGTCGTGTTCTTCGCTACCGGTCCTGGCTCCATTCCTTGGTTCCTCGTTACGGAACTGTTTAATTCTTCTGCTCGTCCAATGGCGACCGCTATCGCCGTAACAGTCAACTGGGTCGCCAATTTCATCGTCGGCCTTGGATTTCTCCCTATTCAGGTTGATCGCACTTGGATGATAAAATAATCTGCAATTCTTATAGAAATTCATTAATTTTATTCGTACAGGAATTGTTAGGTCCATACGTTTTCATCATTTTTGCGGGCTTCCTGGCTTTCTTTAGCTGGTTTACCTGGAAGAAAGTACCGGAAACTAAGAACAAAACTATCGAAGAAATTAGCGCCATGTTTCGCCAACAATCCTATTAGAAACTTGAAATCGACAGCGTGTATACCATATCCGGGAAGACGGAAACGTTTGAGAACCAGCGACGCTGTTGCTGTTAACTACACACCAACAAAAAACATGTAAGAAAGGCAGATTGTATAAATGGAAAACTTCACTGGACCGTCAAACTACGTTTGTTTTCCAAGTTCTTCGTCCGTCTATTTAGTGAATGTTGTCCTCTGGATTTTATTCTAAATTTTTATAATAACAAATCCAAAGTCGCAGGCATAAAACACGCATTCTGGTTCAACCTCAATGTCCCCTCCCAGTGACCTAAGCAACGTATCGTAACATAGCTCCAAATCTGGTTTCGAATATAGGCAGCGAGCTAGGCATATTGAATTTGTTATTGTAGTTACATGAATCCCAAAGATTTTGTTGTTATTCCCCCCCCCCCTTTCTTAGATTCTTTATTGTGTAATTTATATTGGTAGTGCCAGCTCCCTTCGAATGCATTGCATTTTTCTTTTTATGTTTTAATTTTCATTTTATTATTTAGAAGGAGCATAATAGCGTTAAAACTAATAGTCGCGTTCTGGGTTCAATGAAGATTCGACACAGGACCTGAGTAGTTTAACTTTTTTTTTCTTTGTGAATTTACAATTTCCATCATATTTTTGTATATCTAGGTAGGCTAGTCTTAAGACGTAGACGAGTTAATCAACATACTATCGACGTTTGACGTATGTATGACCGTCTTGTACTGATTTTAAAAAAATTTATGGGTGAAACACATGGATGGTACTATACACGTTTCTTTCCCGATTATACTGGTTACATTTTTGTAGTGTATCGTACTCCACAGAAACGGAATTATCAGTGTATAAGCGTTTACTTTTGTGTTCACAAACATGTTTGGGGATAGTTGATACTTGATATACACGGATCGATCGAATTATATGATGATTTAAACACGAGTACCTTTTTCTTAACCACTGCCGAAAGCATCGTTAAAAATATTCCAAATCATAGCTTCTTCTAATAAAAAGCAAGCTCAATAGGGTAGATTGTAACAAGGCGTCCTGTTACCTCGTCGAGAACTGAATCTTTTGAGCCCACATATCCGAGTTATTTTTAGATATTTCTGCTGTGGCCAAGTCGACATTTTGTCTCCACGAAGATTGAGGCCTTGTGTAATTTTAGCTTGACAAAATTTTCGAACTATAATGGTAATGAGCTGTAGTAAAGAATCCTTGACTTATTCAAAAACCACATTTTTTCTTACGTAACAGTAATCAGTAATAGATACAATTTTTATTTTACGCAGGAGAGATAAATCAGCATTCAGCAAACGAAAATACTAAACAATCAATTTACGTATCAAAATTGTACATTTCTGCTTTAAAGAGTAAAATTTCCTTTCAGCTAAATATAGCTACCACAAGATGCCGCTGGTGTGAGATGGAGTCGTTGCTGACTAGATTTTGTTCTGCTGTTAAAGCTCCAACATGGCGGAATCAGCGGAGAAGTGTCGATGAAGATAACTTAGTTAAAGTGGAGGAAATTTTCGCGCAGCAGGCCTTAAATTACCCTTTCAAAAAATTTTATCACTTTATTTTCGGATGAATGCGCGGACCAAATCCCGTCCCAATGTTGAAACAGTTGCAAATGGGACTTCGCGCCTTTCTCGTGTTGGCTTCCAAGATATGGACTTTCATTTGTTTTGTTTTTCGCAAAAATACTAGAGCGGTAATGTTCATCATTATTCACAATAATATTTCTTCTTGTTTCAAAGTGTTTTGTATGATAGGTTATACAGCATCAGACTGTCAAATATGAAGTATCGCCACTGTCACCTCTGTCAAAGCATAGACTAAGTACTCACCAACAAAGTCTGTATAGTTTTCTACAAATGTTAATTGATTGAAAAAAATCTCCAGGTATGGTGAGAAGAAAAATCCTGGTATTAGACTTGGACGAAACCTTGATTCACTCACACCATGATGGTGTAGTTAGACAAACAGTAAAACCTGGTACACCACCTGATTTTGTGTTAAAAGTCACGATTGACAGGCATCCTGTTCGTTTCTTTGTTCACAAGCGCCCACATGTTGACTTTTTCCTTGATGTGGTAAGATGCTCTGATAATGTTTTTGGAACATTGTTTCAACTCGTGTTAGTTTAATTCTTCAGGGTGTAAATATTAAAGAAACTATTGTTTTGGCAGGTTTCACAATGGTACACGTTAGTGATTTTTACTGCTAGCATGGAGATTTATGGAGCGGCCGTTGCAGATAAACTGGACAACCAGCGAGGTATGCTACAGCGGCGTTATTATAGACAGCACTGCACCATGGACTATGGCAGTTACACCAAGAACCTAGAAATGATCTCGATGGACTTGTCGTCCATATTTATATTGGATAATTCACCTTCGGCCTATCGGTCTTACCCCGACAATGCCATACCCATCAAATCCTGGTTCTCTGATCCCATGGACACTGCCCTGCTCAACCTGTTACCAGTACTAGACGCATTGCGATTCACGCAGGATGTTCGAAGTGTTCTCGGCAGGAATTTGCACTCGCATCGACTCTGGTAGTTTTGCTGACTTGTGATTTTCATCCAGCACATACCAGTTCCCACACTTCTGCCCACCTCCCTATCACCTCTGCAGCAGCCAAGTCTCATTCCCTTATGCGTTCATTCACTCGTGATCAGCTTCCATCAACAACTGACTGCACAGTACTGAGTAACCCCCATCGGACTATTAAATACCATTACGGATTGTCCTCAGATGGCCTCAGTGTTTTTCTCGTTGTGTAAACGATTGGCCTTGTCTAGAATAGACACAACTAGTGAAGTGACGTCTCCGCGATTGGATGGATAGGTTAATACGAAGAGCATAGTTACGTGTGCTGAGACAGACAATTTCTTCTTCTTACAATTCGCGTTATTCATGATTTGTTGACCCTTTCTTCTCTTCTTATTCATTCTTCCAGCTGACAGATTTATTGTTGAAAGCAATATGGCTAACCAAGTGGAATCAACATTCTTAATTGTGTACAGTGAATACTCTTCCTGTCTCCTTCTTTTGATTATCTTATCCCCCTGTCGGAAGTGTGAGAAAACATTATCCTAACATTATCCCTTTTCCCCTTGTATCGCTCACCCTACCAAAAAAAAAAAAGAAAAAACAAACAAAAAAATAGAAGATTTCTTTTTCCCTTTTTTATCTTAATGCCCCGAACCCGACAAAATAAGTAAAGTCAATACATGGACTAGTTGATATACAACTTTAAATCTTGAAATCGCTGGCGAAAGAATTGAATACTTCCGTGTCCAATTTAACATCTCCAAATACTTCTTTTTTGCCAAACAATGAACGAGCATAACATAGTATTTCACTTGGCGATCTTAATCTGTGTCTTCGCCAGAGCCACCTGAAGCTCCCATCTCTACCATTTCGGCACTATTGGATTCACTGCTCTCACTTGGACCACGGGCAGGCGACACCGAACTCAAACCCGCCTTGGCCAGCGATGTAGAATTTGTCGGCATATCCTCAACAGAAATTATCTCCGGCGATGAGGACAACGAAACACCATCGCCTTGGTTAATTTTACTGGTTGATTCCGCACGAAGATTTAATTTTTCTCCGGACGAAGTGTCTAGTTGCCAAGAAGGAATAGAAGGAGTTCCAGTTACAATTGCTGGAGGGGCTGGAAACTGCCGCCTTTTATTTAAAAAAAAAACAAGAACAAAAAAAAAACAAATGAAACGAAGCTGTAAACATACCTAGTTAGTAGCACCACCTCCATTGGCCGAACTTTACCTTCCTAGCAAAATTGCTTTTAGAGAAGCCATTTCAGCTTTTAATTCTTTAATTTCGGATTGTTCATATTGCTTTCGATGAAGCGTAGCAACTGTGTCAGATAAATTCTGTACTGCTGCCGAAACATTACCTACTAAACAAGTAAGATTTTTGTTCATTTCTTCGACAGTATCTTCTAGAGGTTTCTTTTTCTTATGGCCAAATAAGAAAGGTTCTATGAATCGTCTGGAAGATTTAACAGAAATGTGTTAGTTTTTTTTTTTTTTTTTTTTTTTATAAAGTATATCAAACTGCAAACTAATAGAAGTAATTCTACCTGTATAAATAATGAAGGCTGTAGGCAGCTCCTGCAATAAGGATCATTGCATTCATCATTTCCTTGAAGAAGCCCCATTTTGATGTTGCAACTGGTGCTAAAGCATGGCTGTATTCATGTAATTGGGCCACTTTCACAGTGGAGTAGTGTCCACGAGTCCCATCCTTTTGTTTTAAGTAAGCATGAAACTTGATTTCTAGAAACAAGGCTAGATTGGTTTTAAAGAAACAATACTTTTTCATCACTGGTTCCAGCAGCTTCAAATGCTGCCATAATCTCAGCATGGTTCAATCCTTTCCTTTGTAAGAATGATTCTTTCTCTGACTTTGGGCGTGATGCCACACGTGGATTTTGCAAAAATTTTACAGCTGTTGATATCTGGCAAAAGAAAATAAACAATTGTATAACTGCTTCCCAAGTGACAAAAATCATTTTCAGCTATTGGTAGCCACAAAAACTTTAACTAATCAGAAAATATTTCACGAAAACAAGGAATGCGTCTATCAAAAATTTACCAAATCTTCTCGCAAGACCAGCTGTATATTTCCTTTTTCGGAGTTATCTTGGTGTGCATTTCCCAATATGTCAGTATTATTGCTCATTTTGAAGGAACTTTAAATGTAAAGGTTTAACTTTCAACAGGTAACTGTAACAGGTACAGTACAAGCAGTTACTACAGGCTCATGGGTTATCCTAGCCACTCATCCAACAACCTTGAAAGCTCAGTTGGTTTGTTATCAAATGAAAATTGAAGAAAAAAACAATAATGGCGAGGTAATGCTACTAAACAGCAAGCGCAGGACTCGAATGTCTCCTAACGTTTATACTTTATATACAATACCAATTCAACAGCCACCAGCCAGATACCCAGATTCATAGAAACCTTGAGAGCTAACATCGCTAACATTATTTTTTTTTCAGGGAAAACCGAGAACCACCATAACCTGTCTTGCGCCTTGATTGTTATAGGTTTGACCTGGGCATACCATCATCTGTAGTTATGAATCATACACACTTGGTTTATAGCATGGCCTACTTCTCCAAACATTGTTTTACCTTCCACACTTTAAGGTGGTTTTTTTTTTGCCTTACAGGTTGGCTGAAGGAAGGGTACTGTGACTCCTGTGTTTTCCTGGACTGTTTGTCGTAAACTTTTGAATGTAAGATAGGAAAGCAGGATATGTTAGTTTCTGTGAAACTGATTATAATGGCTCTTTGGTCTTTTAATTAGGTGTGATGTGGGAGCAATTGATGCAGCAAAGTTGATGCACACAGACTGCTGCATCTGAGTACTTCCACTCTCCACTGTTCTAGTGCTGTGTATGTTAAGTTACTGTGAAGTTCCTCAGGTATGTTGGGTAATCTTTATCTAATCCTTCATGTGTAGGTGAATTATAATTCAATGATTTAATTGTAGGGTTATGTTCACTACACTGGTCAGCAGCAGAGGTGGAGAAAATTAGTTGTTTAGATAATAGAAACTAATATTGATTATTTTATGCTGAGCAGGTGAATTTCTGAAGACACTGGAGCAACCTGCATTGCCTTTGGCCTTCGTATATCAGGCTTTTATAATGCTGATTGCAACATTAAAGGTAGCCCCTTATGCCTTTCTCACTTTGTCATGTCAAAGTGGGAACAAGTGGGCAACCGAAGAATTTCAATGTTTTTTAACTGTGGTGTTTTCATCCACAGTTTGTCGTTCAATCAGGCATCGTCCAACCAAAACCTGTAACCATAATGCTCGTGCATCTAAAATGGAAAGTATGCTGGCCTCAAATGAAGACCATTAGCAATGAAAAATCAATGGATCGGAAACCACATTTCATTTATACTCTTTGCCCACTCATCACATGTAAGTTTCAATCCAGTAAAAGCAGCCAGTTTGCCCAGTTCTTCTATATTGTGTTGCCAATGGTTAAAAAACAATATTTTCGCAGCCTCTTCTATTTCTTTGTTCGAACTCATGGAAGTGATCACTTCAATTCTTTAAATTTTCTTCCTAGAGTGCCAACATACGTCTTCGCCTCGCCCGTCTTTGCCTCGTCCGTCGCCCCGTCTTCGCCTCGTCCGTCGCCCCGTCTTCGCCTCGTCCGTCGCCCCGTCTTCGCCTCGTCCGTCGCCCCGTCTTCGCCTCGTCCGTCGCCCCGTCTTCGCCTCGTCCGTCGCCCCGTCTTCGCCTCGTCCGTCGCCCTGTCTTCGCTTTGCCCGAGGCTGGTCGCCCCCTCATCGCCTCATCTTTGTGGTATTGTTGTATTATGTAATGTGTAATTGTGTATTGTTAATCAACCCGTTGGCTGCCACCTACTTTTCTCCCCTTTTTTTTTTAGCTTGTTAGGGACGGGCCGCGCTGTTCTATCCCATGGTCTCTGCCATGGGATGGGACAGTTGCCACTGCCCAAGATTCGCCTTCGGGCGCTGTAGGCAATGCACCAACAGGGTTTCCCTTGTCGAGGCGGTGATGGTTAGCCCGGGTTGTGCATTACCATAACGGCTTCCATCATCGTTTCAGCACGGGCTTGTCTTAGGACAAGCCCCCCTTTGTCGTAATCCTTTCGATTACGACGTAGCTACAGTAGATATGCAGTGGCGTGGCAGCCAACGGGTTGGTCCTATGTATGTATATGTATGTTTTGTATTGTATGAAGTGGTGGATATGTGGGTGGATGGAGGGATAATAAAAATCATTTTTCAACAATTGTTTTTTATTTGTTATTATTAGCGCAACGTTTTTTATTGCCTGGATAGGGGTTCGAACCTTAGACTTTCACGTTACGAATCCATGGCTTTACCCCTAAGCCAACAATGCTCTAAAGTGTATTAAGCATTCTTTACTACTATTATTAGCAGTTCGTACGTCGATATGCCCTAAAATGCTGATCTGTTTGTATGTATTCAGTTATGGCATGTTGGTAGAGTGCTGGACTGGTAATTCAGAGACCTGTGGTTCGATCCTCAGCTCAGCAAATGGCATGTTAACCATCATCAAGAGATACGAAGTATGAGAAATGCATATCGAGACGTAGATATATAGGAAAACATTGCGACAAATACTTTAATTTTTTTTTATTTTTTTAAATCAGCATTTTTTGTCTATCATTTTTGTGTCCAACCAAGGCAGAAGTAGACACTTTGAGTGTCCACCTCTGCCCTGGTTGAACAACCCCCGGGGAGATTACCCGGGGCGTGGCTAAGAGAAGCCGGAAAAGGATGAAGAGTGATGATCGGACAAGTTTTTACGTGAGCGATTAACCGTTAATTCGGATTTGTGGGTAGCCTCTTCGCCCTCCAAAAGTTATCATCGAGCTGGAGGACCCCCACGTCCCCTTTCCGGACAGCGCACTCACAACCTTTACTGCTGATCACAGTAGGGGCATGACCCCCTACGGGCTTATCACAAGTCAAGGGGAAACGGGGCTACAGAAAAGAAGGGAGCCCAGATATACACTTAAACTTTTTTGTAAAAATACCATAAGATAGTTGAAATTGGAAATCTTCGGTCATCCTTCAAATACATTTTTTCCATCGAATGTCTATCAATGTTTCTTGCAGTTAGAATGGTTACATTTTCTATATAAAAGGGGAAAAAAATAATGAGTAAGACATTTCTTTTGATACACTTTAGGATGATGAAATACCTTATCAATTGTAGTAGCGTCCACAACAAAGTCTGTTCATTAAAACTCTGAAAAAAAGCATAAGATTAATGTAGGGACAAGCACCATAAGTGGGATAAACAACAGTTGCAATGGTGGGATACCCAAGTACTTGATTGCAATGGTGTTCAAATTGAACATTTGGATCACCATTGACTTCCCAAAATTTACAGCATCATTAAATTTCACAAGGAAGAATTAACGGTCATCTATCACAATCTATCTCAGTAATTAAGCCTGACTTTTTAAGCCTAACATTTTGTACAGTCAGGCTTAAAACGTGGGGCTTGTCAAAAGTTTGACTGTACAAAAAAGTATTAAACAAAAAGCACAGAAAACATGCCAAGGCATTCAACGACAAGCCATTATAAAATACCTGATTCATATGGTCTGGTAAAGCATTCGGTCAAGTATAAGATGGTGGAGGTCTAAGTGTTCCAGACTTCGTTGAACTTCCTTCAGCATCAACGTCCCTTACAATTTTGGTTCCACAAGCTAGTTTCCAATATATAAACTTTATATCGCGTAGTATAAAAGAAACATTTATAAGGAGGGTTATAACCTGTTCATTGAAAAAAACTAAAGATGACAAACAGCCTTTCTTAAATCACTGGTTCAAGTCTGATATGGCTGTTGGCCGATGACAACAGAGAAGTGAGATCCTGTTCAAACAAAGAAAATGTATAAGAAAGATTGCTCTTCCAACAAATAAAATAAACAGAATCTTTTGAAAAGTAGATTATTTACCGTACTTTTCAGAAAGTAATCTTTTGAGGCATGGCAAATTTCAAAACATTACAAACGATCAGTTTAACCAGATTAACTTGTACACAAACAATAGAGGTATAGCAACGCCATCTAGTTTTACTGTATGCTCTTCCGGCAAAACTGGCGTTCCGTACTCAACGTTACTACACGAGGAATAGACAATGAGTAACAATGGTAAAACGGTATAGCCATCTACCGGTACGATATTCGTTATGAAGGAACTAAAAAAAAATAATAAAAAAAATAATCGGGCTTAAAATTATTTTTACAGTATATTATATTATTTTTACAGTTTTAATTATTTTTACAGTTATAGCTTCCATGGGGCTATTGGCCTGTTACTCATTGTCTAATGTCTATTCCTCGTGTAGTAACGTTGAGTACGGAACGCCAGTTTTGCCGGAAGAGCATACAGTAAAACTAGATGGCGTTGCTATACTTCTATTGTTTGTGTACAAGTAAATCTGGTTAAACTGATCGTTTGTAATGTTTTGAAATTTGCCATGCCTCAAAAGATTACTTTCTGAAAAGTACGGTAAATAATCTACTTTTCAAAAGATTCTGTTTATTTTATTTGTTGGAAGAGCAATCTTTCTAATACATTTTCTTTGTTTGAACAGGATCTCACTTCTCTGTTGTCATCGGCCAACAGCCATATCAGACTTGAACCAGTGATTTAAGAAAGGCTGTTTGTCATCTTTAGTTTTTTTCAATGAACAGGTTATAACCCTCCTTATAAATGTTTCTTTTATACTACGCGATATAAAGTTTATATATTGGAAACTAGCTTGTGAAACCAAAATTGTAAGGGACGTTGATGCCGAAGGAAGTTCAACGAAGTCTGGAACACTTAGACCTCCACCATCTTATACTTGACCGAATGCTTTACCAGACCATATGAATCAGGTATTTTATAATGGCTTGTCGTTGAATGCCTTGGCATGTTTTCTGTGCTTTTTGTTTATTACTTTTTTGTACAGTCAACCTTTTGACAAGCCCCACTTTTTAAGCCTGACTGTACAAAATGTTGGGCTTAAAAAGTCAGGCTTAATTGCTGAAATAGATTATGATAGATGGCCGTTAATTCCGTTAAGCGGATCCAACACAACGCGGCGCGTAAACAACACTCAGGCAATCAGGCTCTTTGCTCACAACTAACTATTTGACCCTTAACTATTGTGTGTTTTTGTTTTTTAAACATCATTAGGATGGTGATCATGTTGCCTTGTCAAATGAAATTGACTGTGAATTAAACTTCTCCGATCATTAATGGACTGATTCAGACTGATGGTCTCATTGGCCAACAAAACATAATACCATAACAACCATGTTGGCCAACATGGTGGATTATTGTGTCTTCACATTTGCAAACATTATGGAGCAATGTGTAACACGACAGTGATCTAAGGAAGTGAATCTGACAGACGCACAATGATGCAACGTCTTTGACCTGTAACCAACAATCCGATCTCAATCACCGATTCCTGCAGGAGCAATTTGTCAATGAAATTCCCAAATACAGGCATAAAAGGAAATTTTTTAATTTAGTGTATGTTGAAGTCTAATTAGTTTCATTTTCTGTTACGATTCAGGGAACGGCTGTAATTGTAATTCACTGCCGAACTAAAAAGAGATACAAATGATAGATTGGTGCCCTTCCTGACCACTCTGTCATGCTGCAATTCTGCATGAAGTTGAGCAACCTGTCACACATATGTTTTCTCGCAATTATCAATTAAGCCTGTTAAAAAAATTAAGACTAACTCTTGCTTTATTTCTCTAACATAGATTCCGAGTCATTGAATTGAAATAGGATTTCGACTAAGGCGGAATACCAAAGCAATAGATGGCGGTTGGAAGCGCTGTCGGAAATATCCTTGATTTCTTAATGATCGCTCATGTTAAGGTATTTTATTAAAACAAATTGAAGTGCATATCTGGGCTCCCTTCTTTTCTGTAGCCCCGTTTCCCCTTGACTTGTGATAAGCCCGTAGGGGGTCATGCCCCTACTGTGATCAGCAGTAAAGGTTGTGAGTGCGCTGTCCGGAAAGGGGACGTGGGGGTCCTCCAGCTCGATGATAACTTTTGGAGGGCGAAGAGGCTACCCACAAATCCGAATTAACGGTTAATCGCTCACGTAAAAACTTGTCCGATCATCACTCTTCATCCTTTTCCGGCTTCTCTTAGCCACGCCCCGGGTAATCTCCCCGGGGGTTGTTCAACCAGGGCAGAGGTGGACACTCAAAGTGTCTACTTCTGCCTTGGTTGGACACAAAAATGATAGACAAAAAATGCTGATTTAAAAAAATAAAAAAAAATTAAAGTATTTGTCGCAATGTTTTCCTATATATCTACGTCTCGATATGCATTTCTCATACTTCGTATCTCTTGATGATGGTTAACATGCCATTTGCTGAGCTGAGGATCGAACCACAGGTCTCTGAATTACCAGTCCAGCACTCTACCAACATGCCATAACTGAATACATACAAACAGATCAGCATTTTAGGGCATATCGACGTACGAACTGCTAATAATAGTAGTAAAGAATGCTTAATACACTTTAGAGCATTGTTGGCTTAGGGGTAAAGCCATGGATTCGTAACGTGAAAGTCTAAGGTTCGAACCCCTATCCAGGCAATAAAAAACGTTGCGCTAATAATAACAAATAAAAAACAATTGTTGAAAAATGATTTTTATTATCCCTCCATCCACCCACATATCCACCACTTCATACAATACAAAACATACATATACATACATAGGACCAACCCGTTGGCTGCCACGCCACTGCATATCTACTGTAGCTACGTCGTAATCGAAAGGATTACGACAAAGGGGGGCTTGTCCTAAGACAAGCCCGTGCTGAAACGATGATGGAAGCCGTTATGGTAATGCACAACCCGGGCTAACCATCACCGCCTCGACAAGGGAAACCCTGTTGGTGCATTGCCTACAGCGCCCGAAGGCGAATCTTGGGCAGTGGCAACTGTCCCATCCCATGGCAGAGACCATGGGATAGAACAGCGCGGCCCGTCCCTAACAAGCTAAAAAAAAAAGGGGAGAAAAGTAGGTGGCAGCCAACGGGTTGATTAACAATACACAATTACACATTACATAATACAACAATACCACAAAGATGAGGCGATGAGGGGGCGACCAGCCTCGGGCAAAGCGAAGACAGGGCGACGGACGAGGCGAAGACGGGGCGACGGACGAGGCGAAGACGGGGCGACGGACGAGGCGAAGACGGGGCGACGGACGAGGCGAAGACGGGGCGACGGACGAGGCGAAGACGGGGCGACGGACGAGGCGAAGACGGGGCGACGGACGAGGCGAAGACGGGGCGACGGACGAGGCGAAGACGGGGCGACGGACGAGGCGAAGACGGGGCGACGGACGAGGCGAAGACGGGGCGACGGACGAGGCGAAGACGGGGCGACGGACGAGGAAAGACGGGCGAGGCGAAGACGTATGTTGGCACTCTAGGAAGAAAATTTAAAGAATTGAAGTGATCACTTCCATGAGTTCGAACAAAGAAATAG
This sequence comes from Daphnia sinensis, assembly GCA_013167095.2. Taxonomy (NCBI): domain Eukaryota; kingdom Metazoa; phylum Arthropoda; class Branchiopoda; order Diplostraca; family Daphniidae; genus Daphnia; species Daphnia sinensis. Next base: position 5,339,907 of record CM023191.1, on the reverse strand, counting down.
AAGAGGCTGCGAAAATATTGTTTTTTAACCATTGGCAACACAATATAGAAGAACTGAGCAAACTGGCTGCTTTTACTGGATTGAAACTTACATGTGATGAGTGGGCAAAGAGTATAAATGAAATGTGGTTTCCAATCCATTGATTTTTCATTGCTAATGGTCTTCATGTTGAGGCCAGCATACTTTCCATTTTAGATGCACGAGCTAGAAATAAAAGCATAAAGATGCCAATTTGACACTTATTGACAATGTATAAGTCTAATACCACACCGCAACTCAAAATCCTGCCACTTGATAATAATGAGATGATTGTTGAAATGGTTGGCAACACAACTATAGTGCACTTTTCAGATTAAAACTGATATCATGGTGACGGATAGAAGAGTAGCAAAATGATGTTATGGGCATAATAGTATTCCAACTCATACACTTTGTGTCCTTTCTATCCTGTTGTTGCCATGAGAATCCTTACTCTTTAGCTATTTAGGTTTCACCAACTATATCTGAAAAGCAGAATCATGGCTATTGGATTTTGAGTGCAAAATTGATGTCTATTACCTCTCAATGTGCAATAGAAAAGCGTGATGGAGTGTAAAAGCACAGGCATATGTAACAGGTTGGGTTTGGCAGCCTCCATTGCTTATCACAAGTTTACCTGTTTCACGAAAAATAATCCACTTGATGTTTCTCACTTGAAACAACAAAGATGAACGAAAAACTCTCAATAGTTGAAATAACACCATATAATTTTTTCACATTAATCACTAGAATGTAACACTGTTAACAAATATTCAGATACAACCATACAACTTTCACTTGCCACACGTAATTTTTCACAAAACAAAGACAGCACCACGCCATCTGTTTTCCAGACTTACAACCAACATGAATTCTAAAAAGAATTGCTCAATTTTAAGAGATGACAATGTCATGGGACATGTGATAACAGAAAATCAATTGGCAATCGTATGAAACGGCAAAAAACGAAGGAAATAATGCATTTGTACACGTTATTGTTTTTCTCTGTCGATTTCTGCATTGTGTCTGGAGCACTGCTGCTGCACACATTCATGTTTGAAAGTTGAATAAAGTTGAAGTCGTAAATGTCCAGCTCGCTTACTCTTGGCAGTACAATTCGTCGTTCATTAAGAAATAATTCATCAACGGTCAAAGTCACTGCCATACTTTTTAGATTTGGCTTTCTGCTTACCCAGCGCGGCCCGTCCCTAGCAAGCTAAAAAAAAAAGGGGAGAAAAGTGGGTGGCAGCCAACGGGTTGGTTAACAATACACAATTACACATTACATAATACAACGATACCACAAAGATGAGGCGATGAGGGGGCGATCACGAGGCGACGGGCGTGGCGAATACGGGGCGACGGGAGAAGCAAAGACTGGGTGAGGCGAAGAGGGGGCGGCGGGCGAGGCGAAGACGGGCGACGGGTGAAGTGAAGACTGGGCGACGGGCGAGGCGAAGAGGGGGCGACGGGTGAGGTGAAGACGGGGCGACGGGTGAAGCGAAGACTGGGCGACGGGCGAGGCGAAGACGGGGCGACGGACGAGGCGAAGGCGGGCGAGGCAAAATGAGGCAGTGAGACTGTGAAAACATTGTTTTTTTACCATTGGCAACACAATATAGGAGAACTGGGCAAACTGGCTGCTTTTACCGGATTGAAACTTACATGTGATGAGTGGGCAATGAGTATAGAATGAAATGTGGTTTTCCAACCATTGATTTTGCTTTGTTGATGATCTTCGTTTGAGGCCAGCATCCTTTTCACATTATATACAGGAGCTAGAAATAAAAGCATAAAGACGCCAGTTTGATAATGATAAAGATAGTAACTGATAATAACTCACAAAATATAAGTCTAATACCACACCTGCAACCCAAAATCCTGCTGCCTGATAGGTAGAAATGACAAGATGATTCGTCCAACACAATATATGGTGCACTTTTCAGATCAAAAGTGACAGGATGTGACAAAGGAATAAAGAGCAGCAGAATGACATTATTGGAATGATAGTATTCAAACTCAAACGGTTTGTGTCTTTTCTTACCTTTCGTCGACATTAGTATTCTTAGCTACTAAGGTTTCACCAACTATTTAAGAAAAGCAATATTATGGCTATTGGATTTGAAGTGCCAAATATATATTTTATACCTCTCAACATGCAATAGAAAAGCATGATGGAGTGTAAAAGTAACTGGTGGGATGTGGCAGCTGCCATTGCTAATCACAAGTTTACCCGTTGCACACAAAATAATCCACTGGATGATTCTGACTTCAAAAACACAGAAAAATGAAAAACTTTGAAAAATGAATTGGCACCATATAATTTTATCACATTAATCACTGGAATGTAACACAGTTAAAAGATATTGAGACACGGGTTTCACTTGTCACGTTTACGTTTTTCACAAAACAAAGATAGTGGCACCATCTGTTATTCTAATTTACCACCAACGCAAGTTGTAAAAGAATTGCTCAACTGTCAGCTACCTGCGTTAGCAAGGTACCCGAAGGGCTATTTTCGGTTTTTTTGTAATCTTTATTTCTATCGGCTTTTAAATGCTAGAATTAGAGCTGTTGTGTTATTTGCTAAAAAAATAGTTAGAAAAATATTTTGTTAAAGAAATAGTTAGAAAAATAGTTGAAGTTGTTTGTAGTGTTTTTTTTGAAATATGGCGACAAAAACGACACGATTTTGGACCAACCCAAAGGAACTCGTATCGATTTACTACAAGAAGGAGAGTGAAGTTTCAATTTAAGTTTATTTATAAGTGAAGAAAGGTTTGTATTGAATTCGAGACGAGAAAGTTGAAGTTGATTCCGAGTTGACAAATTTTTAGGGAAATGACTGTGATAGAGGAAACTAATTTTTGTATCCATATCAGATATTTTCAAACGACCCATTTCTTTACAGCAAATGAAGGGACTAGCTAATGGCGCTAAGAAAAAAAACAATTACACTTAATCACTCTGTAGTGATCCTATACTATTCATCATTCCGAATTAAAATGGCTATTTGACTCTCTTTCAATAATACACCCCCTATCCTTCACGTGAAAACCTATTATTTTTTATTTTCGCTTTACTAAATCATCTAGTGGGGCAATCGTGAACTAAACCCATCCACACCAGAAAAAAAAACCACTGTCAGCTACCTGCGTTAGCAAGGTACCCGAAGGGCTATTTTCGGTTTTTTTGTAATCTTTATTTCTATCGGCTTTTAAATGCTAGAATTAGAGCTGTTGTGTTACTGTCAGCTACCTGCGTTAGCAAGGTACCCGAAGGGCTATTTTCGGTTTTTTTGTAATCTTTATTTCTATCGGCTTTTAAATGCTAGAATTAGAGCTGTTGTGTTATTTGCTAAAAAAATAGTTAGAAAAATATTTTGTTAAAGAAATAGTTAGAAAAATAGTTGAAGTTGTTTGTAGTGTTTTTTTTGAAATATGGCATTAGTTCTGCTTTCCCGGCAAATTTGATCGCACACAGCACAAACCACCATAACTTCATGGTGTGATCGGTAAAGATTGTCAGTAATCATTCGCAATGTTGAAGGAGCTATAGCTTCGGGTAAACCATTCCTATCAAGATCGACAAGCTCGGGATTGCTGAAAAACAGCTGGCCTGCAACATCTGAGCAGTTCAATTTGACTGGTAACGAATGTAGAGAAACTTTCTTTCTTTTCATTTTAGGACCATCTTTATTTAATCATAAAATACAAATTTTTTTGAATTTTTAGAAAACGAAACAACTATTGGTAACATTTTAAACAAATGAATACAATTTTAAATAGGGTAGTTAATACATGTATATTATATGATTACTTGTAATTTTATTGAAAAATTGCTACTAATTGCATTTACTGTAAATCGAATAAAATTCAAAGTCAAATGGTCTAATTTACCGATGGATAGATCATCAAAACTTTGGGGCTTTGTCAACCTTGTGCATTCAGCGCTTAAATTTCGAGTTGAAACACTGGTTGATACTTTAAAGGCAGCTTGTTTCGGCTAAAATATTCAGTATAATCGATCCGGGTAGCTTACTTGCAAAGATGGGTAGGCTATGCTGGGCCGGTTTTGATGGGTAAGCCGGCTAGTCGGGTATACCCACCGCCGTCTTGTAAAATGGCGCTAAGAAAAAAAACAATTACACTTAATCACTCTGTAGTGATCCTATACTATTCATCATTCCGAATTAAAATGGCTATTTGACTCTCTTTCAATAATACACCCCCTATCCTTCACGTGAAAACCTATTTTTTTTTATTTTCGCTTTACTAAATCATCTAGTGGGGCAATCGTGAACTAAACCCATCCACACCAGAAAAAAAAACCATACCAGCAAAAAAAAAACGTGGTTAGAAACCCTTCGGGTAACTTGCTAAAAAAATAGTTAGAAAAATATTTTGTTAAAGAAATAGTTAGAAAAATAGTTGAAGTTGTTTGTAGTGTTTTTTTTGAAATATGGCGACAAAAACGACACGATTTTGGACCAACCCAAAGGAACTCGTATCGATTTACTACAAGAAGGAGAGTGAAGTTTCAATTTAAGTTTATTTATAAGTGAAGAAAGGTTTGTATTGAATTCGAGACGAGAAAGTTGAAGTTGATTCCGAGTTGACAAATTTTTAGGGAAATGACTGTGTTAGAGGAAACTAATTTTTGTATCCATATCAGATATTTTCAAACGACCCATTTCTTTACAGCAAATGAAGGGACTAGCTAATGGCGCTAAGAAAAAAAACAATTACACTTAATCACTCTGTAGTGATCCTATACTATTCATCATTCCGAATTAAAATGGCTATTTGACTCTCTTTCAATAATACACCCCCTATCCTTCACGTGAAAACCTATTATTTTTTATTTTCGCTTTACTAAATCATCTAGTGGGGCAATCGTGAACTAAACCCATCCACACCAGAAAAAAAAACCATACCAGCAAAAAAAAAACGTGGTTAGAAACCCTTCGGGTAATACCAGCAAAAAAAAAACGTGGTTAGAAACCCTTCGGGTAACTTCATCAACTTCATAAGGAAACAAAGTCATGGTACACGTTACACCAGAGAATCCATTGACAATCGTATAAAACAGCAAATCACGAGGGAAATAGTATATATTATGTACATATAAGATAGTTTGTTTAAAGGCGTTTTTTTTGGTTGCAACCTGTATGTATGGCACTTGTTTTGCAGCTCCGATTTTGTGGGAGATCAAATTTGTCCCTGAACGCAACAATAAAATTTATGTTAATGGCCTTTCGAGATATTTCTATAATTAAAATTACCTTGCTAACAGGATCTCTAACATCATTAAGATAATACCCAACATATGTTTTGCATGAATGGAGCCAAACAAGGTTAATAAGACACCTGAAAGATAATTCAAAAATAAAAATAAATTACGCAACAAAGATTCATACTGCTCTTTTTCTTACTAAGTGTCACCATCACTCTGAGATTACATCTATCACATTGTTGATGTGAATGTATTTGCTGGTGATATCTGACAGTTCTGGGACAAGAGTTCCTTCGTTAGATATATTGGGTAAGCGGCAATAATAACATAATTTATGTTTTTTTACCATAAGTTAAAGATCTGGCCTTCTCAACTGTCAAGCTTTACAATCTCACCTTTTTTGGCTAGATGATTCTGCTTGTTCAATTCAGTACAATGTTGCTTTTCAAATGTACTGTGGAATGGCTAGATTACCTGACATGCAATAAAACCTCAGTTATAACTAGTAAGGTTTTCTTAAGTTATTAAAGATTGTACTTAATTGAACACAGTATCCAAAAAACAAGTTTTGCTCAGATTGTAGAGACCACAGAGTTGAATGGTATGGGTTGTAGAATATGTTGTAATGGCAACTCAAGTTCCATAAACCAATGAGTTATTTTGATGTTTACCTGTATGACCATGTTTGACCATGTTATTAGTCAATAGATTTCCTTTCCTTAAAATGCATCAAAGCAGTACCACAGTGCACACGTATACCGAATGACCTCTGCAAACAAAACAAGAAATCAAAACATGACGAATTGCCTTACATGCCTTAATTTTCCAAGATAATTACAAAAAGGCATTACATGTCCATCCCTGTCCATGTTGAGCAACGCTAAAATGACCATCCATGTCACCATATGCCCATGTGGCCGCTTCCATGTTCCGACGCGCGCCGCCATTGATTTAAAACTGGCGAGTGGCGACGGAAATCGACTTAACAATCATAATTATTAATTAATCGACAAATTCAATATTTAGTATCTAGACTCCTCCTTTTTGGAAGGCAAGGTCTGTTGTTCTGTTCGTTGTTACAAACCCTTTTCCGATTGTCAACTTTGACAGCTACAGCTGGAATGGCATTACCACGACAAGCATGACAAACAGATAACGTTATGCACGGATATTTGACTAAATAATTAAATTAAATTTTACCAGGGCACTCCATTGCAGTGGACCACTTTCATCTGCATACTATACCAATACTTGCTAGAATCAATAAAAAATTAGATGAAAGGCACCATGGCAAATAATTAAGTATCTTGAACTGTATTTCAAAGCATCTTTGTGTATCTCAAAATACAGACTGTTTAATATTCCTGGCAGACATCTTTATTTCGTGCCAGTGGAAAGTAGGGCAATAAGACCACTGGAGAGACCCACAGAGAAGATGTAATTGCTGAAAACAGAAAAAGCAATATTAACTTAATGGTATTGCTTTCAAGGAACAGAAGTCTTTTTACTTACAATGAAGGGGAAAAGGATTTAAGAAGGAAGAAACTTAGTCCAATCACAACTGCAAGGAAAAGTGCATTATTGTAAAAGATGGAGAAGGTAGTGGCCTCATAGTCAGAGACTTCATTTTTTTTCCACAAAACCCTAAGAAGTAAATTTAGAAAATAACCTCAAACATTTGAAAATGATGTGTTGCTTAGTAACCTTTCATCCTTCTCTTTCTTATTCATTTTTTTGTCTTCCGCAATCATCTTTGAGATTTCTCGGCTAATGGCATCTTCCCTTTTAACAGCCACCTATACAGGAAAAATACTGTTTTGTAAGAAAAAGTTTAAATTAATTTAATTTCAGTTACCTTGTGTTTCAAGACAAATTTAGTTTTCTTGTAAGCAAATGAAACCAAATATGTGCTTAAACATGTGATGATGAGGAACAAGGGTGAAGAAGTCAGTAGGTCCATAAAATGAATTCTCCAAAATAGCCCTTTAGGGTGGTTAAACAAAATATTTAAATTCCTCTAATCCAAGTAATATCCTAGAATCCTAGAATCGGCATTTACATTAACTAGGAGACTACTTACAAATCGGAATTGCGGAAACGATGAATGCATTGCCGTAGAACAGGGCATTCGATTTGGTAGAAACATTTCGGCTGAAATCTTGCAAAAGTATTTCCTCTTCTTTGGAGAGTGCTTTCTGCTTCTGAGTCATCTTCGCTGAGTTACTTCAAGTCTACAGGCAAATAAAATATGATCTTCTATGAAATGAATATAAGAATATGTCGGCAATTTAAAGAATACCCGGAATGGCAGAAAAAAGTGACAACTAAGCTGAAAACCACGCCACCTGTCAGCTGAAATTCAAATGAAACTTGACGTGTAGATATTTTCACTTTGGCCAACTGATTCTATTTTTTATTGCATCCCTTAACACACTTTTCCATTTGTTTGCAATCTGTACAGTGTGTTTGGGGCTTGGTCCTAACGCCAATCGGGTAGGTTTTATGCTGAAAGGCGGGTCACTTTGGTATTTGGGCCTGGGTTACCTACAATCTTTCCCCCCTCCCGCGTTACCTTTGAAGTGCAGTCTGCTTGTGCAACCCAAACCCATGGGTAAAATATCGCCACGATCGGCCCGATCACAACCCATCGCGGCCCTAACTGTGTTTCTGCGTTTTTTATTATTTATGATTTATAACTTTAAATCAAATACCACTACAAGTTCCAAATTTGTCTGTAAATAAACATCCCGGATCACGCAATGCGAAGGCATGGCTGTTAATTTAAGAAACGGAATTTCGATGCCGTTAATTGGATGTAAAAATATAATTCACTGTTTTTGCAACATCGTTATCGTCCTTCACTTCGAAAGCTTACGTTTTAATTTCTATTTGGTTAAATAAGATTAATTTTCCTCTGTTATTCAGTTGGTACGTTCAGAATCAAAGGACGCGAAGCCATTTTAAGATGCCTTGAAGCTGCATTGAAATCAGGCTATAGATTAATAGGTGCTGTAAATATGATATTTCATTTGGATTATCTATTTTTTATTTCCATTTCTTATGTGGGAAATGTAGATTCTGCAGCAATTTATCATAATGAAGAGGACATTGGATCAGCCCTTGAAGAGCTTTTACCTAAATTCAATCTACATAGAACTGACTTATTTCTAACGTCTAAACTGTGTAAGGATACACATTTACCTTTTTGCTGAGCTGTATCCCAGGTAAAATAGTAATTGTTTTTGCCAGCCCCTCGAAACCAAGGATACCAGCCATGCATTGATTCAGTGAAAAGGTCTCTTGGACTTTTGAAAACCAGCTACTTGGACTTGTATTTGATTCATTGGCCTGGGACTGGTGGGAAGAAAGTAGATAATGTAGTTAACATCCAAATGAGACAGGAAAGTTGGAAAGCACTAGAAGACTGCTATGATAAAGGTCTTATTAAAGCAATCGGAGTGTCTAACTACTGTTTGAAACATCTAGAAGAAATGAAATCTTATGCACGGACTTTTCCTCATGTGCTCCAGGTATAAACAAGTTTTAGGGCTACCAATAATGTAGAACTAAATATTACTAGCACTTCTACACTTCAAAAAATTGAACAGGTTGAGCACCATCCACACTATGTCCAACCAGAACTTGTAGAATATTGTGCCCATCACAAAATTCATTACCAGGCTTACTCATCTTTGGGTACCACAGTAGACGGAAACTGTAACCCATTGTTAAACGAGGAAGTGGTTAAAGAAATCGCCAAAAACCATGATAAATCCCCTGCCCAGATCCTTTTAAGATGGGCAACACAACAAGGAATAGGTAAACATAAGAATTGTGATGATTTAATTGAAGTTACTGGGGTGAAGTTCAAAGTGGTTTTGCTTGTTTGTTTTAGGAGTGTTACCAAAATCACTTGATCCTGTTCACATTGAAGAAAACATTGCACTTGACTTCCTTTTGGATGAAAAAGAAATAAATCGCCTGAATACCCTGGGTACACGATGTAAATATGCATGGGATCCAAGCATCGTGATATGATATTCCATGTACTTTCTATGATTTCCTGTATTTGTCATTTTCGAAGAAAACACGGAAATTTACGACGATTAAACAGTAATAGTAACTTTTTCTCTTGAATTACTAGTATTTATCGGGTGATTCAGAGCGGCTGGAACCAGTCGAATCAATATCCTGGTACGGAGACTTTGACCTTAGTCGACTGCTGTTGTAATGATTCGATCCAGTTGGTTTCAGAGTTACTTTAGTATCCCAATTGCGAAAACTATTAAACAGTTGCAATTGTCAGTGACAGCTATTGCAACAAATATGTCCTTCAATTTATTAGTGAAAATTACCGAAGTCTAGCGGTCGAATGGTCATCAAACACCCCTTGCAGAAGAAGACCCAGTGGCCAGCTAATCCAAGAAGACCTTGAATGGAAAACACGGAATTCAGGAATGATTTTACAAAACGACTGATTGCGCACTTTCCAAGATTGAACGTTAAACTTACGGTGTATCTTTTTTATCTTGAGTTGCCGCAACCGTTAATGGATTAGCATCAGGGTAATAGGATGAGTTCGCTACGATTTTGGGATTATACATTTTTGGATCACTGACCATGCGAACAAAGAATGAACGCTTGTACTCCAAGTCATTTCCAACACTTCTGCGAAGGGCTCTTCTTCTAGCAGCTGTGGCCAATTTGGGATTGGTTGAAACCTAGAAATGAAATGGCCCCATACCCAACATGAAAACTCACCAAGTAAGCTTATTAGCGGGTAGCCAGTAGGAATATATAATCTAGGCAACCCTTTTTAAAGAGCTTAGCCTTTAACTAATCCACCCCATATAAAGGTCAAAATGAACTACTCCTGAGAGAAGAAAACAAAATAAAAAACAAAAACGAAATTTTTCGGAAAAGGTTCATTGAATTGCAAGGAATAGAACCAAGATTAATGTCAAAACAAAAGAAAACTCAAAACTCGAAGAAAGAAATAAAAAAAAGGAAAAGAAAATCATAAAAACGGTTGAATGTACACACAAAACAAAGAAAACATAAGCCGAATCGAAAGAAAACTGGAGAAATAATATGTTTTGGTGGGGGATAAATGAAGAAGGAAAAAGAAATAAAATGAAAGGAAAATCACAATATTGATGCAACCCGATCCCCCACCCCTTGTTTAAAATATTTAACTACGCAATATATCTATACAGTATAAAAGTATACTGTAAAATTGCCTTTTGCGAAGTTAGGCCTACATAAAATATCTGTTTTCGTACCATCTAGTCAGTCGAATCAATAATAAAACCGACTGTTTACTGAATTCACGACATCGTCAGCATCCATTCCACAGCCGAGATAAATATTAGTTTGTTTCTTTCGTTAGTTTTCTTGCACTATTTAATTTACCCCGATGTATCTTTTTACTCCTGTCACTTCCCACGAAAACTTAAAAGTAAGAAATGTCTGTATAAACTGCATATGGTTGAGATATTACTAAAGAAAATCGAATTTTTAAAATTTCTTCAAGGATTCATGCTCTCGTCTTGGGCAGTGTTAACCATCCCTACGAATTCTATAGTGTCCGTAAAACTGAACTGACGCTTGCTGAGCCTCTTGGCAAGGCTTGGTCTCTGCCTGGGCTTGTTGGCCATCTCTTGCTCTCCACCTTCCGAAAGGTTGTTGCCAACCTCCCCGATATAGGCGAGACTCTGTTGCCTTCCAATGCTTGCAAGGCTCTGTTGCCTTCCAATAATGGCAAGGCTTTGTTGCCTTCCCACACTAGCCAAACTGCCTTGCCTTCCGATACTGGCAATACTGTTTTGCTTTTGAATAGGCATGTGAACGCGTTCCATCAGGTCCATCAGCTCCGAAATTTCCACCTTGTGGGCGACCTGACCAACCTCCTCGTTGCTGTGCTCCAAAACATCCAATGGCAGTCCTGATTTCTCTTTGACGATCTCGGCTTCCAATAACTCTGTAGCATACTCGGTGATGACGTCCCACGCGTATTCGATGTCGGAATCCTTGGCGTCCTGGGCGCAAACACAGAAGCGGATAACAAACTTGCCGTGGACAGCAGCCGGCACCATGTGCAGCTTGCCGGACTCGTTGATGTTGGACAGAAGCTTCTTATTAAGCTCATTGTTGTCGTTGCCCTTGAGACGGAAGCACACTAATCCCATCTACAGTGTCGAAATGGAGAAGCTTTTGATTAGTGACCAACTCTTTTCGTTTCGCTAAAAACAGTCATACCCGGACAATGTTGCAGACTTCAAAACGGTCATCCTCTCTGACAAGGGCTTCGAAACACTTGGCCAGACGGCAATGCTCACGGATGTACTTCTGAAGACCAGCCACACCGTAGTTACGGATAACAAACCAGAGTTTGAGGGCGCGGAAACGACGGCTCAAAGGAATTCCCCAATGCTTAACGTTTAACAGTGCAACGTGAAAATCAATCAAATAGTCAAAAATAAGATATAAAAAATCAGTTTTTACTCTGTAGTCGATGGATTTGCCAGAGTGGCTGTGCTGCAAATACAATGGATCGACGACCAGGGCTTGAGTCAACTTGAAGCGATCGCGAACCCTGCAACAGATTTACAATTCATTAGCTAAAGAAACAACATGATACGAAAGAGAATAATTACATACCACATTGTGGAACAGTCAAAGTTCGTGAGCAACCATTTGTTCGGGTTGCAATTGAACGACATGGCGTGTTCGATGCCCTTCATCAGATATTTGAATTCTGGGCAGATCATGGCATTGCCAGCGTATGCTCCGTCGACATGGAGCCATGTTCCAGCTGCCTCTGCAATTGGCCCTGAAGAGTAAAAAGATTAAATGAGTCACCCAGACGCTTTCAGACTAACGTGTGCTTTCTTACCGATTTCGGCCAAATTATCAAACGAAACGCATGACGTGGTTCCCAAAGTGGCTGATACGAAGAAAGGGACCAATCCCATAGCTTTGTCTTCTTCAATGGCCTAGAAAAATATTTCTAATTGGAGACACAAACACTTAAATAACTCAAGCTGTGCAAAATTATACCTGTGCAAGCGTGGCTCCGCGAAGGGCCAAATCTGCATCAGGGTCGAGGATACGAAGCTTTGTGAAAGCAATCATGGCTGCTTTTTCGACGCATGAATGAGCCTCCTTGGAACAGTAGGCGACCAACTTGGAGAGCAGAACACCCTCCTCGACAAACGGATGGAGAGCTTTAAGTTCCTTGATCTTCTGAGCGCGGGCAGCTAATAAGCAGACCAACACGCATTCGCTGGCTGATGACTAGAGTAACATTTAAATTTAATCGAATCATATAATTATCCAATATGTAGGTACACGAAATATTACCTGCATGACACCACCGCCAATGCTGTTCTCGGGAAAGGATAAAAAGTCTTGGGGGAGACCAATCATTTGACCTGTTTTGCAACAAGTTAAAGGTTAGAAGAATCAATAAAAACATTTAGAAATTGAAATAGCTAAATTACCGAGCCAATCCAAGACGATCGTCTCCAGTTCAGTGCAAGCTGGGCTAGCAGCCTAAATTTGGAAAGTTAGAAAATTAAATTAACTGCATTCATATCAATCAGTTTGTTGACATGTCGTTGAATAGAAACAGCTTCAAGGATGAAAATTTAAAATCTGATTGATCTGCTTCTTCTGCCTTACACAGCAAAAAGAGAGTACGTGATTGAACAATTCTAGCCATCCTTGACACAATAAAAAAAAACGATTCAATTGGCGTCACACCAAGCTATTTTAGATGAGGAATCTTTCTCACGATGAAACACTCACGTCGTTATACTAGTAAAATAACGGTGGGACCGCAAAAGCTGGTGGTAGGCAAGCATTCATCTAGTTTTTGTTGGCGGCCTTGGCCAGCTCTACTCAAGGTAGACTGCGTTTAAACATAGATTACCTCGGGAGTCGAACAATCACGACATAATAGGGAAAGAATCTAGATTTTGCTTTACTTTTCAACAGGTCTCATCTTAATTTGACCGTGAGTCGAAAAATACACACACATGAACACATTCTTTTTCTACCTATCGCAATTGTTTTAAGAACGGTGATCAGTTGGCAAAAACAAACGTATCAACAAATGTAATACTAGGGCATAGCGGGTTTTTACACTTTTGAATGTGCTCTACTTCTACTGCCTCAAGAATAGAAATCCTTGAAAAATAATAAAGCGGCAGAAGCCGTTTCAACGTGGGTGGGAAAAATCTAAAATGGGCAAACGTTAGTAATATTTAATCGTAGAATGGGGCTGTTAAAACCATTTACTCGTTGCGGTCTTATGATTCTGAAAATGAAAACTCGCAAAATTCGTTTTCTTTCTGACGAAAAAAACCTAAAGTTAGAACATGGGAAGCTCGGTTTCGAGCTCGTGAGGCTGTGAAAATTGGATGGGAATGGCGGCTGTGCGTATCGTTGAAAAGAAGAAAGAGGGGCCAAAATATGACACAAACAGTTGCGGCAATAATTACAGTGAATTTGCACTTACCCAGGAGAAACCAATGGCTCCGATACCGTCAGAAAGCATGTCGCCTAGAATGGACGGGAATGAATTGCCCGATGGGAAATAAGCGTGAAACCGCGGGTGCTGCCAGTGGGTCACCTGTTCAAAGACAATCGCAATTTTTTTTTTGGTTAATAACAGACTTGCGGACAGTATAATAATGCAGATAGCCAAAACAAATGAAGGGGAAAGAACAATAAACACTGAAAGTGAAAGTGTTCATTACATGGTTGCTATTGTTGCATCATCTGCATAATAATGATGGTATGAAAGAAGAATGAAATCAACACCATGCTCAATAAAAAAATAAAAAAAATCCCCTCCAATCAAAAGGAGAGTTTCTATTATCTTACACCGGGCATAATTTTGGTTTCCACATCCGCCATGATCTCCGGCCAGCCTTCGCCTTCGTAAGGAGCTGTCGACGGGATTAGGTCACGCAGGTATCCTGGCTCGACGTCGGGAGTAACGCGTCGCTCGCCTACCGATTCCATGTACTCGGCAATGTAGTCCACCATTTCTCTGCCGCGTTGACGGAATTCTTTGCTGTCCATTTTGCTTGCGATGCGGATGCTCTGACCTTTTGTGAATGAATCCAAGAATGTTCTCAATCAATCGACACGTTCATTTCTCTCTTTCGTCTCGCCTCCATTTTACGCGGACAACAGATCAAGGAATGTAGGACATTCCGATCCCACTTTTACTTTTCTTAAAATGGATAACGGGAAGCATTATTGCCACGATGGAATGCAATCATCACCCTCACCCTTTTTTTTTCTCTCTCTCTCCTTTCAGGAGATGCAAAACAACACTAAGTTGGCGACTTACTTGAAATGGGAAAAGTTGGAAATGAAACGCTGATTTCTCTTCGTGCGCTGCGTTGGAATCACCGAGTGTCACTGGCTGCAAATGGATCCTTGGACGTTACGACTCTCACGCTGAACGGCAAATAGGCAAACAACCAACGAGAATTAGGGAAATTTTAGAGAGGGGGCTGGTGTGTTTCGAGAGAGAGAGAGATCCTCCAAAGCCAACAACTGACGTTCGACGTCTACTGGCTCTTCGGTGGAGGAATCAAGGGTTTTATAGCGTCCTCGAACGGGGCGGCGGAGGGGGGAGCTAGAGAATAGGAGAGAAGGGTAACCGGAGTAGGAGGGGCCTATGCGGAAGAAAAAAAAAAAATTATAGTTGTACATATCCAAAAATTGAAAACCAAACGAATAAAAAGGGAGGAGTGAGAAGGTGGTGACGAAGGAGGAGTCGACATCGCACAATAGAGAAGCGTAAAATAATAACCCGCAAGTTCTTTCTTTGGACTGGCGGAGGCAATGGTTGGATAGCAAGGATTGCTTGACGTCACAAACCAGTTCATAACGACATCCGCCGGGTATGTACGCACGAAATTGTTGATTAGAAAAAAAGAAAAAGGCAAACGGGAAAACGGGAAAAGGTCTCCCCTTCATTGCACTGCATGTTTTTCCCAACTTCTTTTCTTCTCTCTGATGGTATTTTGACTGTAATACGATTTTAGCTTTTTACAAGTACTTATCATTTTTCAAGGAGAAAAAGCAAGAAAGGTACCCGTGTCAATAACCGAAAGCGGCTGGTCTTTAATCTTGAAAAAATCTTGACCAAAAGACGGGAAAATTGGCGACGGACCCAAGTGCTGGCCTATTGGAGAGGTCAAGTTTAATCTCTCTGTTGTTTTTACGCGTCCTTGGGCTTAACTAAATGGCTGTCATAAAAAAAGAAGTGTCCTCTTCTCCCTAGGCTCTCTGAAAACAATATTCCAGATTTTTCGCCTCCACAAAGTTTTTGGGTCCTACTCTTATACAAGATTACTGTAGGTCTCATTCAAGGACGTATTTAACGTTAAGGTTAATTCCAATATATGGACTTACACCAGGAACTTATTCTAAGACATCGTTATTGATTTTTTGATGTACCGCAAAAGGTTTTCTCAACTGGTTACGTAGATGGAAATTTTTTTCGATTGGGGTTGCACAAAAACAGATAAGGGGAAATCCCCATTTTAGACTTGTTTTATACGCATAAAACCGAGAGATAATCAAGATCCATTTAAGGGCGTTTCTACATCGCATCGCGGAGAGCATGGTACGGCAAGCAAGAACAAGTTGATTTCCTCGAACCACCCGACGTGGAGAGTAATGATATGAAAAAATGTTCAACAAAAGTCAATGCCTACATCTTTCCGCGTTATTGGCGACTTGCATTCATTTTTATTGACCTTGGGACAAACCTGTGACGAAAGAGGATCTTAAGTAACCGCAACCGCAATTACTTTGCCCCACCATGACGTGCCTTTAGCAGAAAGATGCTGAACGTTTTTTCCCCCCATTTTAAGTAATCAGCTAAAATTCAATTCCGGGATTGCGCCATTAAAAAGGGTTTGTTGGTCTGCCACCTGTCAAGTACCTAAGCTTCCTGATGTATTGACTGTTACGTACTGGAACGCCATCCGACATTGACCTGATTTAAAGCTGAGAGAAAAACGCACACCTAATTCGAAGGCCATTCTACAGTGTCCTAGAGTAGGTCTTTCAGTATGAAGCAGTAATACAACGATGCGTGGAATGCGATGATTGAACCATTCATTTTTATAGATTGTAAAACATCAATCAAGCGGCCTTTATGTCCGTCTATTTTTTGCCACCCATTGTTTTCGATTTGCTAGGTCGATTTCTATTCTGCGTAGATGCCAACCGCTAGCCAGTGGCACTGGGATATCAATGCCAGACCTGTTCTGCGCGAGCCTTTTTGCGGTTTTCCCCGACTGATTCAACTCTGTTACTTTCAGTGACAAGTGGGCGTTAGCTCATTACTTCTTACTGTCCTCTAATTAATCCTACGAAAGTCTTCTTTTGTTTCATTCTACAATTAACGAACGCAACTTACAAACTCTGTCAAATCGCTATACGGACGGTTGTAGGCTAAGTTTTCACCGACGTCCCGATATAATTGAGATGTTATGTCACACTTACCCAAGTGAAAGCGGCTTTTGGCGGTGACTTGGCGAAATCCAAACAAAAGTGGCACGTTGATGAACCGAAAACGATCTGTGAAAGTCTCGATTGATTTCTCACGGAGACCGTCAGGCTACGTGATGGATTGCTGTGTTTGCGGTGAGGGTTGTTCAACATTTTATCCTTTGAGATTTCATCATTAGGTTTTTTTTTACCTATCCGCCTACCTAACACAGAAAAATGCCATTTTTAGGGTAAGATAACTTTATTTGGATCGATGGAAACATACCGGTTGACGTGGTTTTGATCCCGATCCTTAGCTTCGTGGATTTCCTGCTTCCTGTAGAGCGCCTCATCCTGGATATCGCGGTAGGTTTCCACACTTTTTCTGTACCTTTATCATCAGACATCTCTACTCTGGAGAAGGTAATTTCTAATCCCGATCCGACATCTATCCATTTGTTTAACGTCTTACACGAAAACAACGGAAGAAAAGCTGCACTTAAGCTTTTTGGTTATCATTGATCTCTAGTTCCAAAACAATAAGTGATGAAAAAATTTACAAACGTGATACGAAAACTAGAGATTACCTTAATAGACTGCTCGGAAATCCTTGCGTCACTCTGGTGTTTCTAAAACAACAAGAACAAAAAAAAAAAAAGATATAAATAAAAAAATAGAAAAAATTCAAATAAAATTGACAAATAAACCAACTAACCGCAATGTCGGCATCCAGTAGCTGTGAATACGATAAGATGCCGCAATACAAAGGCTGTCAACATAACACATGTTGCGAACTTCTTTCTTTTCAGTTACTTCAGGGTATCCGAAAGTGTAGTCCAGCACATGGAATTTTTCGATTCACATTGGACAATCTTGAAGCAATCCATCGTAAAACAAGTGAAATAACAAAACCCTTCTAAAAAAGAATTGGGTGATATTAAGGAATAAATTTGTAAATCGATAGTCGAATCCCGTGGAAAGCATGCTTTCATCAATTGGTCAACTTTCAAATGTAGGTTCGATGATGTTTTAGAAAGACAGAATTAAATGGGGCAAAGGAGGGAAAAAGCTGAACAAACAGCGGAAAAAATGCACCTTTAAAAACGACAGAAGCTTGAGGCAAATGAACAGGTTTCGTTCCAAAAACAGTGCGATAACTAGTTGAAATAAATTTGAAATACAGCGTATCTCAAGGATACACACACGAAAGTTCGTCGTATTAGTTAAAATAAAAATGAGACAAGAAAGGGAAGGATGCCTTAACGGAAATCTATCTGATTCACAAACAAGTTTGTGCAGACAGTTTGCGTTACTATGCGGACATTTTGTTGGTGTACATATCCAACTATTTGGGATTGCGATATGTACAAACAATATTACAAAAATAATGTAATGTCCAAAATAGGGCATTTGAAGATTCTGAAAATAATAAGATAAACATCGAACCTTTGACCGAACTCTCGGAACAAAATCAGTTCAAATGTATTGAGATATTAAAGGTGAAAGAGGCTTTTGGTGCAGAATATCAAGAAGAAAGGAATAAATAATGACAGACAGATAAAGAGTGTAGTGTGTGTGTGTGATGGTCAAAGCTGTGCGTGGACAAGTAATTGATCAGTAATCCGACAATTCTGACACGGATGACAACACACCCACGACTAAATCTACCATAAATTCACCAGAAATAAACTTAAAAAAAGAACAAAAAAACTGTATAAATGCCTTAATACTGTAAAAGAGTATTCTGTTCCGTAAATATGGAGGGTAGCTGTCAAATGGTAATTTTCTTCAAACCGTTATTGTAATTCCCTCCCCCTGACTAGATGTGTTTACATAAAGTAAATGTAGAGAAAGAGACAGAAAATGGGATGTAACCTTCAGATTACAAAGTGAAGGCTTCCGTTTGCGACCATTTTTGGGTTTTGACAAGAGGGAAAAGGAATATTAATGTTTTAGGCCGGAACGTGCACACGCCGACCCCGTACAATAGGTAGGGGAATTACACTCACACAATAGTAGGAATGGGGCGTGTGACAAAAAAAAATTGGGAAAGAGAGGGAGACAAGCAGAGCTTCACGAGAGCATTTCCCTACTATTACAAACAGGTGTGTAGCCTACGTCCTTCGACATATTGGTAGGTGGGAGGGAAATGGGCATAAAGGAGGGAGACGACAAGGCCGCTTGCAATCGTGCGATTCAATTCAGAGAGTGAAAAAGTACACAACAATCACCGAATTGGATCCAATGTCTCATTGTCTTATTGTAAAATATCTCTTATTCTTCGTCATCGGCACTAGTTTCACTTGAATAAATGTTTTTCTCCTTAAAGCAAAGTAATACAATATGATAGTACGTGATTTTACCCCACCAAACGAGTGCAACTAGTGCTGAACTACCGTAAAGGAGTGTGCACACAACGCTACGTCTATATATAAACGGTAGTGTTTTTAGATTAGACTTAAACTTAAGGAAAGGCAAACCACACGACACACGTACGAAAAAGGGAGGAGGAACCCTCAAAAAAAAAATTCGGTAGTAAGGTTTAGGAGATTCATTCATTTCAATTGCCGCCTGATTTCTCGGCCAGGTGGACGTCACGCTCCTTGTAGTAAACTTCTTCCGCCTCTTTATCGCACATGAGGAGGACACAGGCACCAAAGAGGAAAATGGCCGCACCCCAAGCCACTCCGTATGCCTTTAAAATTTACCAGACTTCAATATTTTTTTTTTGAATAAAAATAAAATAGTGAAGCTGAAATTTACCCAGCCGAATTCCCAGACGGATCTGTTTCCCTGCGGTAATTCGCGGGCGAACGAAACCGGGTACAGAACCAGGGCAACCAACGCCGACACCACTGCGTAAATCCACCGCAAGACGCAAGTCAACAACGGGAAAGCAAACATTCAAATCAATTTTAAACGCACACCAAGGGATATACGACTTATCCTCAGTGAGCAGTTTTTGAGTACAATCCACTTACGAAATTAAAAGTTACCACACAAATGAGAAATACTGATTAGGAAAGCCACTCTAGCGACAATGTCAACTTTACCAAGGCCATAGATTTAAAAGATCATGTAATGACTATCCCAAACGGTACTCGAACTTGAAGACTTGCCACACCCCCATGAACTTAAAAGTTCATGCGTAGTAGGGGTGTAGTTGTTCTTTGGGAAAAAAAAACAAACAATGATAACAAAACATTTGAAGACGAAAGTCGCAATTGAGGCCCGAATGCGATGCTAGATACCTTTCTCTTTAGTAAAAGGAACACTGGCCTCGCTGCCGAATATTTTTCATCCATTGCAAGGTCGTTTTTGGCTGGAAATTGTTACAGCAAAAGATGACCAGCAATTGCCTACTTTTATTTAGCCCGTAAGCGTTTTTAACGGACTATGACGACAGGAAATTATTTGGGCAAGGTTGCCCACTTTAAAGCACTTCCACATTCCACGCCCCGGTTCGACGGATGCAAATTCATGGCCTGCCTTCAAAGTGTTAGGCTCAATAGTCTATGCTAATTTTTGTGCAATTAAGTTCCCAGGTGATCCCAATCTATAACTGGGTCGACCTCTACTGTGCGAAATAAATAATCAAGAGTGAAAGTCTTACGTGATGCTAGCATGACGGAGATGGCCAAGCGGTAGTACTTCCGCTTCTTTAACGGATCTCCACTCTGCAGTCCCAAACCTGTTTTGAAAAAGGAAAAAAAAATTCGATTATTAAGGCCAATGTCGCTGCTCTACTATCCTCCTTACCTGTGAGAAGTGTAGCAAAGACATCTGTAGCCAAGGCGAGAATGCAAAGGGCAGCTGTGAATTGAATATAATCTGCGTAAAAGAAAAGAAGTGAACAACGAGGTAAAACAAGGTGCCTCATGGAAAAAACATTACGTACATTCATCCCGAACACGGTAACATCCGACTTTTTCTTCTAGACCAAAAGGTAAGGGTCTCTCTGCCATTTCGTCGACACAATGTAGGAAGAGGCCTTGACGCCAACCATGGGCTAACAACCAATCAGTCGAAGCTAATGACATAACCAGCAAGGCTAAAGCCAGCGCACCGCACAAGAAGGCTATTACCTGGATAATAAAAACATATATACGTAGTAAATTAAGGAATTTCAATGAGCAATGTAATTTTAGAAAATCTAAACCAAAATGAGATACCTTTAGAGGCCGGGTAATGGTGATTGTTTCAATGACAGTAATAGGCGCCATTTTTCCTTCAGAAAGTTTCCTTAAAAGCCAAATGGAAGGGGAATGTTATCAGTATTGCTGGCACTCGTCGAAAACGTACATGGAGACAATTCCGGAATTGTCTGTACCTTTTCTTCTATGAGTAGTAGGGAGGTTATAGCAATTGTCCGTCAATGATGCCCAGACGGATTAGCAGCTGATTAATAGAGAAAAAACACGGCAATAAGTTAAAAGGTCACATGCTGCAGCCAAATTTTGTTTGGGGGAGGGGGGTATAGTAGTGCGAAGCACACATGAGCGCAGAAAGGGCGTTTATTTAAACCTTGAAAAGCAATTGCGAAGCCGCGATTCACTTGCCCAAGGTTTAGGGACTAGATGAGGTAAATCGTGCACAATCTTAAAGAGTAAATTTGAAGCAAACATCAACAGTAGGCTACAATGGGTCCTTGAATTACTTGGCTAAATCAGAAAACGCGAAATTGAAAATGACCTAAATCAAATATTTTTGTCTAGACGAGAATGTAGGCCGAGTTTCCTAGCAATTTTATCGCCAGGGGCAGTTGAACACATACTTAACTTTAACATGCCAGCTCAGCTATATTGGTGAGGCAAGGTTATTTATTTGACCAAACTGTTATTAGTGATGGGAAATATGTGTGGTATATTTAACAATGCCCTTTTTACACCTTCAGTAACAGTTACGCTTTTAAAATGACTAAGTTAGGATTCTATGGGACAATTCAGTTACTATGCAAATCGGTGAAATATGAATCGAAACAAGCTCTTAAACAAGTAGGTTATTCTGTTGGGTAAAATTCAAAACTTGGCCTCACCTTATATTTTCTAATCAAATATTTAGAAACTAATTGAATAGCAGAATTTGATAAGAGTAAAAACTTTCCAACTTGTCTTAGCTACAGCAGTTATCTTACTGCATAGACTGCCTTCAGGCCCACCTTTTTTCGTTTCTTCTGCACACTATGACCCAGTAACCTTACACCCCACATTCTGAGATTTCCTGTTCTCTCAATTTCAACCTTATGACATTCCACAAACATCGACTAACGTATTATGCGGTGAGTCTAAACCGAATATAATTACCTTTCGTTCTTGTATGCGAAAACTTCGCTAGGTGTGTCCTCAAATTCAGAAAATTCTGGCAATGAATCCCCTTCAAAGCTGAAATTGCCAATCACTGACCCACGGCCATTAGGTGCATTCATCGTTATAAGGCAATATGCTGGTCAATAAGTGAGGTCGGACTGATCGCGGAAGAATGAATACTTGAAAAATGATGACTGAAAACAGGAAAACCCGCTAATTTTGATTATAAACAAACTTTTAGCAGGTAACGCGGAATTCCAAGCCCTCGTTCAGTACACCCCAAGAGATGGCGTTTTGTGAAAAAATCGATAAGCCGTTGCCGGAAATCTTGAATTAGAGATAAATGTAAAATATCAAATAAATGCACTATAAAGATTTAAAAAATTAAGTAAATTAATTTTTATTAACGAAAAACACTATGACAAAATTTCAATTTTAAAATTTAATTCTGGCTTAGCAAAGCAACGCTGAAATTCTAACAGCTGAAGACTGTGGCCGACGGAACAGAAAACTCATAACCGAGGAAAACATCCTTAACAAAGTAAGCCCAATATGTTTATTGGTTTAGTAATTGTTGCATTCAGCTTACTCGATTTTGCCTTGCTACGTTTATTACTGGTCTTTTTGTCTTTTTATTACGGCCTTAAAAAACGGAAAATTTATTATCAGAACCCCATCGTAAGCGGATTGTTAAGTGGTGTACAGGCCGGATTCGTAATTTACCTCTACTTGATTAGTATAATACTTTATAAATACTACACTGACTGAATGCTGGTTTCAGCAATATTTTCGATGGATTTCTATGTGATATTTCCGTGTGTTATTAACTTGACTCGTATGAAGTCCACAATTCAATTTTTAGTTTGATCACCATGAATTTATTTTTGTAAACAAGGATGGTTCTAATCATATTTTTATATTGCAGATGTTGCGCTTACCCTTTTTGCGCTCTATTCCACAAGTCACTAGGGCAGTTACCCTTGGTGGACGAACTGTTGTAACAGGAGCACCGGAGAAAGTGGAAGTCTTTATTGATGGCCAACCTGTTCTTGTGGACCCAGGAACTACAGTGTTGCAGGTAAAACTCTATAAGAAAAATCCAAAATGTTTCTTTCAGTAATATTAATGAAGTCTATAATCGATTAGGCTGCTGCCATGGTTGGAGTTGAAATACCAAGATTTTGCTATCACGAGAGGCTCTCTGTGGCAGGAAACTGCAGAATGTGTTTAGTAGAAGTCGAAAAATCTGCCAAAGTACAGAGAATTACATTATTGAATTGTTAGTATACTGGTAATAATTTTTTTCGTTCTAATTTAGCCTGTCGCGGCTTGTGCCATGCCAGTAATGAAGGGCTGGCGAATCAAGACCAATTCAGAATTAACTCGCAAAGCCCGCGAAGGTGTTATGGAATTTCTCCTGGTAAACCATCCTTTGGATTGTCCCATTTGTGATCAAGGAGGTGAATGCGATCTCCAGGATCAATCGATGACTTTCGGTAGCGATCGCAGTCGCTTTACGGATATCACCTTTAGTGGAAAACGGTAATTTAGTTTTCGCTTTTTCAAATGGCAGTCATGTTTAACGGGTCTGGCTTTTGTTTCAGAGCTGTCGAAGACAAGAATGTCGGCCCCCTAATCAAAACCATTATGACGAGGTGTATTCATTGCACACGTTGTATCCGCTTCGCCTCTGAGGTTGCTGGTGTCGATGATCTAGGTACCACTGGACGCGGGGGTGATATGCAGGTATAAGCAAGCTTTTTCGTTACCCCATTGAAGTTCATCTACATAGTAGTTCAATCTAAGGTGGGCACATATGTCGAAAAAATGTTCCTATCAGAGCTCAGTGGTAATGTCATCGATCTGTGCCCAGTTGGGGCACTTACATCAAAACCGTACGCATTCATGGCTCGTCCTTGGGAGACCCGCAAAACGGATTCCATTGATGTTATGGATGCAGTTGGATCAAACATCTTTGTTACTCACCGAACGGGTGAAGTTCTTCGAGTATTACCTCGCACGCATGAGGTAACACAGTGTGATGAGATACATCTATGTTAGCCAATCTGATTGATATAATCTTCATGCTTTAGGAGATTAACGAAGAATGGCTTTCAGACAAGAGCCGATTTGCCTGTGATGGGCTTAAACGTCAGCGCCTTGTCTCCCCAATGGTACGTGATAGCAATGGAAAATTGGTGATGGTTGAATGGGAAGACGCTCTCGTAGCTGTTGCTAGAGCACTGCAGTCGGCCAAAGGGGATGAATTGGCTGCTATTGTTGGTGGGTTTGCGGATGCCGAAGTAAGTCAAAACGGACACATGAATCAAACGACGTTAACTAACTTTTCAATCCCAAACTTCAGGCTCTTGTCGTTCTTAAAGATATGTTAAATATCTTGGGTTCTGAATCACTATGCACTGAAGAGATCTTCCCAATGGATGGTGCCGGAACCGATCTGCGATCGAATTACCTTCTTAATTCAACGATTGCTGGTAGGTGTAACGTTAGTGTACATCAGGGTGGCAGTATAAATCAAATCTTTTTTGTTTTTAAAGGTGTCGAAGAGGCGGACGTTGTTCTTTTGATTGGCACCAATACACGATTCGAGGCACCGCTTTTTAATGCACGTCTTCGCAAAGCCTGGATTAATAACGATCTGCGAGTTGCATCTGTCGGTCCTAAAGTTGACTTGACCTACGAAACGGAAGTAATTTGGCATTTTAGTTATTCTAATAGTAATACAATGAATGATAATTCGTTTGTAATAGAATCTGGGAGACTCTGTGCAAGTACTAAAAGATTTGGCAGAGGGTCGTCACGCGTTCTCCAAAGTCTTGAACGGTGCTAAACGTCCCGTCATCGTGGTTGGTTCGGGGGCTCTGCAAAGAGAAGACGGTGCCGCAATTTTCCAGCTGACTCAAAGAATAGCCCAGAATGCCCGCGTCGCCTCCAACGTCGGCCACGACTGGCGTGTGCTAAATGTCCTTCATCGTGTTGCTTCCCAGGTAGCCGCCTTAGATCTGGGCTACAAAGCTGGTATCGAAGCTATTCGGGCCAAACCACCAAAGGTTCTTTTCCTGCTGGGAGCTGATGAAGGAGCAATCAGTCGTGAAGATTTGCCCAAAGACTGCTTCGTGATTTATCAAGGCATGTCAGTTGCATTCGTTCTGTTATGGCGATAGCTGATATCATTTTTCTCTAGGTCATCATGGAGATCATGGGGCTGCAATGGCTGATGCTGTGCTTCCTGGAGCTGCTTATACAGAGAAGTCGGCCACCTACGTCAACATGGAGGGTCGTGCTCAGCAAACATTCACGGCTATTACTGCCCCTGGTCTCGCCCGAGAAGACTGGAAGATCCTACGTGCATTGGGAGAGGTAGTATACTTTAATATTTTGTCAATTAACTTCTTTCTTTATTGATAATTTAACCTATGCAACCAAAAGGTTGTGGGTGTCAAACTACCGTATGATACTCTGACGCAAGTTCGAGCTCGGTTGACAGAAGTTTCTCCCAATTTGACCCGTTATGGAGATGTTGAGGCGGCCAACTACTTTGCCCAAGCAGTCGAATTATCTAAAGTAATTTTTAGACTGTAAAGTGAGATTAGAAACTTTAACCAACCATTGCTTCTTGTTTCCAGCTTATTAAGGCTCAGCCCAGTAGTGCACCGTTGGATGTCAGACAAAAGACACTTGAAGATTTTTATATGACAGACTCCATCAGTCGAGCATCCCCTACCATGGCGAAATGCGTACAAGCTGTGAAGAAGCAGCGTCAATCTAAATATTGATACTGAGTGTTCTTCACTTTCTTGAAAAAAATCCAATAAATTGTACATGTATAGGAATACTGCTGCTCCTGCGTAGGCCAATGTTGATGAAAGGCATCATGTTGAGTAGGAAACAAATACACGATGTTAAATATATTAACTTGCGACTAATAACATAGACAAGTGCCAATAATAGACCAATAAAATTATAGCACAAACGCAATATATTTGTTTATAGTTTAGAGGAATGTTAGTTTCACGATAAATGACCCTTTTCTCTATTAATATTTACATGATCAAGGCTAATCATTAAAGGCTTAAAAAAAAAACAATGTATAAAATTGAAATTTTACTATAAATTCGTACTTTGAAAATAATTGACTAGCCTTTTTTTCTCTCGTGAAATCAATTCAATCTCTTCCCAAACCAGATGAATAATTCAAGCAAGTCCAAGGTGGCCGAGCTAAAGAAAATGAGTAGCAAAAAAAAAAAAGAAGAGAAACATATTTTTTAAAGATTTGTAAATACTTTGCCCTTCACACCCACGAAGCTATACGAGACCAAGAGAAATGCTTGTTTCATATAACTTCGTGCGTTGAAAATTGAAACAGCCTTACTAAATGGGCATCACAAATATAAAGTGCAATAAAATTTGATTGTTCCAAAGTTTATCCGAATTATCGATTATAGAAGAAGGAAAAGAAAGGATGCTAGTGGGGAAGATCGTGGAAGAAGTATGAAGGGATTTGTGTGTGAGTAATTATTTAAAAAGAAAACTTACCAGACTTTGACGTTGTTCCTCTTTTTCAGCAATTTTCCTGGTTTGTTCGGGAGTGAATTTGACGATAGCAGCTACCACTTTGGACAGCGTCTAAAGAGTTGGGAAAAATGAGTTACCTCGTCATCTTCTGGAATTTTTACCATCTAATAAAAACACTTACCGCTGGCTGACGGCCCATCATGTATTCGAACATTATATTACGTAAATACTCCAGCTCTGTTGCTTCTTCCAGCGAACCATGAAAGCCGCTGCCAACCCCATTACTACTGCTGCTACTTTCTGCGTTCGAGGCTTTACCTAGTTCGATTATTCGCTTCAACTCGGTTGCTTCCACCCTAATGTTTGAAAAACCAAAAGAGCTATGACGATTAACATGTCAGAGGAATAATAGTTTGCATTTAAACTGACTGATGTTGTTGACGCACGATGTCTAGTTCTTTCTGTAGATTTGCGATTTGCTGCTGAAGTAATTCTTTTGTGTCATGGCCCTATGATGATGGAATAATTTGTTATAGATAAATCTTTTCCTGGAAGATAACAAATCCAAAAAGTACCTTCAGTTCATTTTGGTTTAATTCTGCTTGCATCAAGTTGTTGATCTTAGCTTCGCTAATGACTTCTTTGGCTGGGCAGACAACTTGAATGTCTTTTGATGCAGTTGCCTCGGTAGTTTTGGTTGCAGCGAGAAGCTTCCGCGTATCCGCTAATTGCACTTTGAATCGTTTGCACAGGATCTCCAGACGATTTTTTTCCTCTGACAAAGCACTGAGCTCGTTATTCAAGGACTACAATACAAAAACCATCAAATCAATTCAAGTGATAATAGACCACTATGTTAACTTAGTACAAATACCTTAATTTGATTTTCCATTAACTCTAGTGAGCCAGTTTTACTTTTTTCATGTTCGAGCTCCATGTTCAACTTGATATTTTCTGCTTTTAGAGTTTCTTGCTCATTTTCTTTTTGGACAAGTTGATCAGTTGACAACTGCAATTTCATTTCCAATTCTGTGGCACGTGCAGCAACATTTTCGAGTTCACTCACTTTCTTCTTTAATTCAAATTCCAGTGACTGGGTCGTTACTAATGCATCCGCAAGTTGTTGTGATGTCTTTTCCATTTCATTCCGATAGTTCAATTCCATTTCCTGTAGCACGTCTTCTTTTGAGGCTAGCTGAACCCGCGATTCCTCCTCACTTCGTTTAACAGCGTTCAGTTGATCGTTTACAGCTTCTAATTTGAGTTGCCATTCTGTTTCGCCAGAGGCAAGCTGATTCTTGTATTGCTCAGCCAGATTTTCCTTATCAGCCAGTGACTGTTTTAGTATCTCCAGCTGCAGCCGTTGTTCCTCAATTAAAGCGTTGGTTTCGGACATTACTTGACCATTTCGCTCAACTTCGCTCTGTAAATCAATGATGACGCTTTCCTTGACGGCTAAAGAATGATTTAGCAAATCTAATTGACGTGCTGATTCATTAGTAGTACATTCTAAAGTTGAATGAATAGTTTTCAGTTCAGCAATTTGCGTTTCCTTGTCGTTGAGCAGCTGCTTAGTCGCATTCAATTGGGTTTCGTTCTCAAGAAATTGTTGTTTCCCTTCCTCGATAAGAGATTGCATCTGATTCACGACTTTCTCCAATTTTTGAATTTCGTTTGCGTTAGTTTCAAATGAAGACTTTGCTTCTTGCAACTCCGATCGGGTGGTATTCAGCTGATCAGTCAATTCGATTGTTTTTTGCTCCCATTCATTTGAACGCAAATTAGACTGAAGGAGGTTAGCTTTCAAATCATCTAATTCCGACTGAGCAGTTTTCAAGGAATCAGATAATTCTAGGTTTGTTTTCTTCAACTCAGAATCTTGAGCGTTTAAGGTTTGATTAATCTGTTGAAGTTCTTCTTGTAACTCAGTGATGCGTTGTTCTTTAACATCCACGATTTCCTTGAGTCGTTGTAACTCTGTTTCACTGGCACGTAAACGACTTTCACTTTCTTCCACGGCAGATTTTAACGAAGATTCTTCGGTTACCCATTTATCCCGTACCTGTTCCAGTTGAAGAATTTGTTCCTCTTTCGAAGCCAAGCAGGTTCTGAGCGTAAGCAACTCTGACAGTGTTTCTTCCATTTTATATGTTGATTCTTGTACCTTTTCCTCCCATTCAGTTTCTTTTGCCTTGAGGTTGCATTCGGTTTGTTTAATTTCTTCTTGTAATTCTGCGATACGTTGATCCTTGGTCTCACGAATAGTCGATAAATCAGCTTCTAACGTATTTAGCTTTTGATTGGTTTCTTCTTTCTCACGTTCAGTCTGAGACCTTTCTTCTAGCATTTGGGTGACGCGGTTTTCCTGATCTGAGAGCGCCAATTTCAGGGTGTGAAGCTCAGTTTCTCTTGAGGCTATTAAGAGGTCTTTCTCCTGAGTAATACTTTTAAGTTGAGATTCAGATGCCACCAAAATATCATGCGCTGTTTGTAATTGGATCATCTGATCATCTTTCGTGTCAATCAGCGATCTGACGGCTGCCAATTCCGCCTGTGCCATTTGGTGTTGGTTAGTCAACTCATCAACAGTTTTTTGCCATTCACATTGTTTGATATCCACTGAAGCGGTTGCTTCTTTAACCTCAGCTTGCAACTGGATGATTGACTTTTCCTTCTCATCAAGTGTGTCTTTCAATTCGGCGACTTCCAACTTCACTGCGTCAAGCAAAGCCAATTCTTCCTTGTTTTGTTTTACTATGGAATTTAGGTCTTCCACCTGAGCTTTCAGCATTTCAATTTTGTTTTCGCTTTCAGCTAGTTGCTGTTGAAGCAGTGAAGCCTGAGCTTGATCGTTTTCTGCTTTCTTTTTTATAATTTGAATCTGTTCTTCTAGCTGGAGGACGTAAGAATTTCTTGATACAAGCTCCCCCTTGGTGTTTTCAAGTTCAACATTCAATGGTTCCAGTAATTTGGTCTTTTCTAATGCCGAATTTAATTGCACCGTCAAAGCATCCATAGCAGATAGCCGATCTTGCAGATTGTCGATTTGACTTGTAAGGTCTGTGATGTTCAGGTCTTTGTTGTTCAGAGCATCTTGTAATTCTTGATGAGCTGCGTTGTGATGTGATATCTCGGATTCTTTCTCTCGCAAAAGGGCGCGAAGCTGATCAATTTGATTCTTGGCGGAAGATTCCATATCTTCGTTTGCTGCTTGCAGAAGTTCTTCGTGTTGTTGTTGAAGTTTGTCCAATTCTTTTCTAAATCCCCACAAAAAAAGAACATGCAAACCAAAGGTAAGTTTTAATCTTTTTGCACACGTCATAGGTAGGAATATGAGGCATGTTACCTATGTTGCTGCTTTAGATCTAGGATTGCTGTATCGATTGCATTTTGATGATGTTCTTTCTGTTGTTCGATAAGCTGCTCATTCTGCAAATTCACAGAATGAAGTTCCTCTAAATGTCTCTGTCGGTTGTCCTCTATCTGCTTAACCCAAGATCGCCGCTCTTCTAAGCCCTCTTCTCGAACCTTTTCCACTAGTTTATCTTTAGCTTCTATTTCGCGTTTCAGGTTCGCAATTTCATCCTGTTTGAAAGTTGGAAAATAATAAGATTAATGCAACAACAGCTTGACACATTTAAACAAAAGCAATTAACCTGCAGCCCCTGTTGATTGTTCTGTTCACGAGAAACAAGTGACGCACAATACAGTTCTTTTTCTTCTAGAGCCAAAGCTTTTTCTTCTTGCATTTCAGCTAACCTGGAACGATAATGCTCTTCGGTTTGACGTAGCGTTCTTGCGTGGTTTTCTACCTCATCACTTAATCTAGTAACAATATTACTGGGTAAACATGGAATTCGATTACTAATATTTAGCTATACCTTTTCTGCATGATAGTTTCCCAATGGACATCTCTCTCCTGCTTCAAATTTTCCATACGTTGCGTCATGTCCTCTTCCATAAGTTTGAGCGCCTCAGTCTTACCACGTGAAAGTTCCTACGAAATGCAAATAAATAGTTGAATCTCTTTCCTATTATTTTTCTACTTTTCCTGCACATTCTACCTTCATCAGCTTTTGTTTTTCCATCTCAATGATTGTTTCCGTCTCTTCCAACTGCTTAGCGGTCTGTTCTTTGATGGTCTCAATTTCGGATTCCATTTGCGTAACTAATCAGACGAGATTTTTAAACAAAACCCTAAATACGATAGGTAAAAATAAAAGTAACCAACCCTTATTATGAAGCTGATCACGTTCGCTGCGCAGTCTAACCATTTTTTCTTCTTGTTCAAGAAGTTCAGCATGAACTTTCTGCTTAGTTTCAGCAGATGCTAAAGCAGCCTCTTGTTCTTGACGTCGCAGAGTTTCAATTTCTGTTCGGGCCATATTTAAACTTTCTGTAAGTTGAGCTAGTTGATCACGATGCATTTTCTGTAAACACACAAGTGTTTCACATAATTATAATATATTCATAGAAAATTATGAATGCATTCATTCCAGAGAATTCTACGATCCCTTTACCTGGATGTTTTCAGCTTCTTCGCTTTTCTGGGCTTCTGTTTGCTTCAAAATTTCATTTTCCGCCTGCAGCTCACTGTTACGTTCGATGTGATGTTTAATATTCTCTTTGCATTTCATAAGGAGCGATTCAAAGCGCTGAAGTTTTTCTGAAAAACAATGTAAAAGGCCATTTTGCTGAAGGCACATTATCTTTACTTGTCATGAGGGAAATTACCTTTCAATAGCTGAACTTCACCTTCTGTAACATGGCCTTCTTTAGAATCCTTGTCAGTTTCATCCGACGATTTCTTGCTACTTTCGGAATTGCTCAAATCTATTAATGGTCCTTCGGTTGCAGAAGACGATGGGGAAGCCAAGAGCTTGACCTGGGTATCACGAACAGTAAAAGCACTTATTCAGAAAACTGGCAGATTCTTCAACACTACTTTTGTTTGCAGAACGGTGATAAGGTTGTCCTTTTCTTCCAAATCCGATCTTAAGATCTCCTCCAAATGAGCTTTGGCTTGTTGTTCCAGAACGCATTGTTCTTTAAGTTCCGATATCCTTCGCAGACTCCGATCTTGTGTCTCCGTTAGTACGTGCTGAACAAAATATTTTCGTTGAAGATGGGTAATAATGAGCGGAAACAAAATTTAATGTACTCTTACTTTAACCTTCTCTCTGTCTCGTTCTAGCTCCTTGTAGTGCCGCGCCAAGTCAGAGTAACGACCCTTATATTTGTGATATCGTACCCTCATTTTCTGATAGGCGTTATAAACGTGCTCCTTGGATATTCGATCCAGAGCATGCTGTCCACTTTGGCTGGCAGAATCATCGAATTCACTGACATTAGACTCCAGATCAGACTGAAACGAATTTTGAATAGATTGAACTTCTTTGTTGATGCGTTTTACTAAGAAGATTATACTTGGAATTGGTATGGATGATAAGCAGAATCTGACGATCCAGGAAGAAATGAAACATCACTGAAAACAGAACTCAGTGAGGACTGGCGGGATAGCCGACCGATGTGGCCAGAAGGTTGGGGTGTGCTGGTATTCATTTCTCGCTTAGGTTCATTTAAATTGACAGGTTGGAAATTTTCTTCTTTCGTTGCACATGCTGGAGTTGAAGGTCGACTGTCTCCATCAGCAATGCTGAATGCGCTTGGTGTCGTTTCTGATGAATCTTCGGCAATGTCAACTAAAGTCTTGTACAAACAATTCATTGATGAGTTAATTTGTCTTTGATAATCTGTTTACTACAAAAAAAACTTAAATATAGGAAGCATATGCAGAAGCAATGGGTAACTAGAAAGCAACCAACGGAATATATTTTAAACTATTTTTACCAGAAGTCATGTTATTATAGTCAAAAAAATAAAGTTTCAAGACAGATAAAGCCATGCATCTAACTTTAGTTTCTGAGAAGGTAACCCCTAGCTAATTAAAGGGCTAGATTACCTCTTGTGTTCTTTTGAATGCTGATTCACCATTGCCTAGGCTGTTAAGGTTCTGGTGGGTTTCTGTGACATCACCATTTTGTGCATCCCGAGTGAAAGGTGAATACTGAAGATTATGAACACAAACAGGGTAAAAGCAGAAAGCAGCATGATTAAAAGCCTGGTTGACCATGCCCCACAACCATGAACAAATGCCTTAACCAGCAAACCCACCATCAACACTTAAACCGGAACGAATTGGATTGATAATCAAACGATAATGGCCAAAACTCTTGTACACGCGTGAATAACATATTTAAAACTATTACCTGAGAAAGGTGTTGTTGCACAGAAGTGGGCAATCGTAGTGGAGATTGCTTAACTTCCTCAGCTATTTTATCCTTTAATTTCTTAAACATTATCGAAGAAATAGAAACAAGACTTTCCACCTGTCAAAAGTTGTATGACGTCACCGCCATTAAAGAAGTTATACCGGTGCTGCGCTCAGACGGTAATTTGCCATAGAAAATTTAAGGAAGCATTTTTACAAAACTGCTATTTACGCAAGAATTTATGTTTGATCTGTATATATATTGGGAAACTTATTGTACAAAAAAGAATTTGATTTTTGTTTTCTGATCACGTGTTCGTAATTCTTGTTTATGATTCGAAAAACCAGGAAAGAGGAAAGCCAAATAGTTTTTTTTATTTTCTAATTTTGGGGCTGGGGGGCCTTTGGATTTTCTCGCATTTGTAGTCGTCTGCTGAAAAACTGTTTACATTACATGAAAAAAGTTGTATGTTTTCGAATCAATTAAGTTGGACCATTATTGTAACCGAATAATTGGTGTCTCATTGCTTTTCTTAAGCTAAATTTATATTCAAATCGTGATAAAATGGCTGATGATGCGTTGTTTGATTTCCTACATATGGAAATCGTCAGTCATGTAACAAAATCTGATGCTGGTCTACTTCAAGATGGAGTAAGTTTTGTTTTGATAAATTTAAATATGCAGTGCAATTAAAGTAGCAAATTTATAGGATGAAGCCATGTCCAAATTAGAACAAATTGGTTATTCTACTGGTTATCGATTCATAGAAAGGCAATCAACGAAACAGATTTGTTTGTGGCACATTTCCTAACCAGCAAGTAAATGTTTTCTTTAGGCTAACCAAGGATTTATCAAGGTTCAAAGATGAGTTAGAGGTTATGAAAGCCATTTGTAAGGATTTTTGGAGTGCTGTTTTTAAAAAGCAAGTTGACAACCTTAGAACTAATCATCAAGGAGTATATGTGCTCCAAGACAACAAGTTCAGGTTCCTTGCATCAATATCTAACAGCAGGCAGTATCTAGAGTTAGCACCAAAGGTAATATACCATTATGGTCTTTAGGATGGTAACCACATTTATCTTCTCTACAATTTTCAGTATTTAGTTTTTACTTGTGGTTTGCTGAGAGGTGCTTTGGCTTCCTTAGGACTAACCTGCATTGTAACTGCTGAAGTGACAACAATGCCAGCTTGCAAGTTCCAAGTCCATCTTCAAAGAGCTTGATCACCTGAATTAATTCAATACATCTTCTTTTTTTATCTTGTTTAATAAATCATATACACAACAACAAGGCTGAATATTTAGGGAAAAAACTGAAATACTATATTTTACCCCTGAACTTATTCCACCACATTTTCCAAGGAAGAAGAGGGTTCCGCTGAGACAGTCGCGCATCGAAAACATTGAAATCCGCATTTCTCAATTGCTCTAAGTAAGACACCACGCTTAGTAACGGTATTAGCGCCAGTCTAGCATCTGAAGGCATTTTTGGCATTATTGTTCTGGCCTAAAATGATATACCGGATTTTCAATGAGAATCATAGATAAAAACAAGCCAAAAATATAATAATTCAATCCAGTTACCTTCTCAATGTGAGCATTGGCTGAACTAGCTACATCAAACACTAGATCTTTCATTCTTTTACCATCAGTTCCTTTCAGGATATCATTTTGTGAAACTTTATGTTGCACTAAAAGGTCAATTGGTACATAGACTTGTTGTCTTCTTGAGTTGTAGGGAATTGCTCTTAGGAATGTTACTAAACCTTGAGCTCTTCCAATATGACTAGCTGCATGATCACTCTCAATTGTTCGGACATTAAGGGATTCCAGTGTAAGGTAAAGGACAGAAGAAGCAGAATACTCTGCATAATCTTCTAAATTTGAAAGAGATTGAAAAGATTTGGAAGACAAATGGTTTTCACGACTTGAGATCAATCTTTGCAACCACCTTTTTGACAGCTTATGCTGGCGAACAGCTTCATGAAGCTGCAGAGCAACTAGCTGTGCTGGTGGGGTGTCTTGGTATATAGATTCTAAAGTATCTGACCAAAATTTCATTCTCATTTGGCCAATTAACCCTTGTGAAACTTGATCCTGGACCTGAGCCACGGACACATTGAAGGCTCTTACGGCGATCGTCGACTGGCGTGGTCCAGGTGGAAGCAAAAGCGTGGCTATGAAATTTTCATAATCGTGTTTCCTACAAAAAAAAACCGGCATTTAGTAGTAATGTTCTATTTGCAGTATAACGTTATATTCAACCAGATTTTACCTCACTAATTCCTGGCAATAGAGATAGCTATTTTTCGAAGACTGAACATTAGAAGAGAGCTTTTTCGCATCGGCGAAGAAAAAACAAACTTTGTAAACATTGCGCCCGGTTGATGGATTACAGAGAATCGCCATTGGATTGGTTTATGTCAAGGGCGCCCTCTCAATGCAAAAAAAAACAACACTTTCCATTGCTGTCATACAAAAGTAGTTTCATTAGATCCCAAAATATTTAAACACAAGGCCATATGTACTGTGCTCGTGAAATGGAAAAAAAACACAGGGAAAGAATTATTTTAGCAGTCGTTGATTTTCAGTGTCTGATTTGCTCTTCTGTGACCCAGCGTTATTTAGGTCATGAAATTACACGAAATGATTGTCAACGTTAAACTGTTTACTAAATTGGTGGGTGGTACATAAAAAAATAAATTTCCTGTTAAAATTCTATTTAGTTTTGAATAATATTTATAATTTGTGGCATAAAGAAAAGAGAAAATGTAATTAGCTCATATCAATGCAAATTCAAAAATATCTGGCAACCGTATACCGTTCAGCTCCCTATACTGCTGTCTGATGTCGGTTTTATTGCATTTATTCTGAGGAATTCGGTCGATTCGTTAGCTTATATTCGATGCATTTCTACAACGTTGAGCAGTTGAAGTAAAGAAAACTATTTTTGAAATTTGTGTTGACGTCGCTTGAGAGTTTTAAATAAATTTGGACCCGCGGACGGTCGGGCCCTACCGACAAGAAGAGAAATGGTGCGCAAGGAGGAGATAGTCGTTTGGTTCTCGCGTCAGCCCAGCCACCAACGGTTGGATGTCCTCTGCACTTTGGCCTCTATCTGTCTACCACTTGAGCTACGATTTCTCAACACATGCGTTGACTTCCTGGCCAGGAACAAAACACCCTCAGCAAGAGATGCAGAAATTCTTGCTGCCCTGGAAAAGAACTGCCTACAGTTGAATGAAGTTGACCTGCATGATGAAGGATCTCGCAGGAAGCTCATCTTGGCCCTCACTTTGCTCCATGCTGGTAACAGGATTGTAGCTCACACCATTTATAGGATTCTGTGTAGCACCTGCTCAGATTTGAAAATGTTTGGACCAGAAATCACCATTGAGTCCAGTTTGGAGTTAAATCTGATTTTTACAATGGCTCTACATCACCCTAGTTTCACTTTTGAGGAAAAGGTTAAACTTGGAGACATGTACCTATGCATGCAATCTCGCTTACCTGGGCTCAGGCCACCCTCTGACAGTGCATCTCCTGTCCCCACATCAACCCCTAGCCCGCAGCCTCAAAGCAGCCCCCCAGACATCTCAGAACGATCTCTCAACAATGGCTCCAACAGCAGTAGCAGCAGCAGTAGCAGTAGCCATAACAGTACCAATAGCAATACTAGAATCAAGACTGTTCAGAATGATCGGTCGACAATTCGCCGCAATCGAAACAGCCCAAAGTCAAATGGATCTGGCTTGATGGATTCTGTCACCAACCAGCTTAAAGAACAGCTGGGCAAAGATCGCCTACCCAAAAATTGGAGACAGTTCGAGAATGTTTCTTTTACCGAGCTTATGAGCTATAGCGACCAGGATTTCATTAGTTGTGGACTCAGTTTGAACTTCGTTAGCCAATTACGAAAGGTGCTAAATCAGTGCCACCACAAGCCGAACGGGTTGGCGATACCTAATGAAGAGACCAAAGTGGCTCAGCAAATCACGAACAGCAAGTCTGCAACATCGACAGCAACACGGCCGAGTTTGGTGAAAACCTGCATGGGCCCACCCAACGTCCAGCCCGCCTTCAACAACAGTCAGCGAATCACTACAGCAGCAATAGAAAACCAACCGTCACCGCAGCAACATTATCAGCAGCAACAACAGTATCAACAGCAACCGCAGCATCATCAACAGCAGCATCACCAACAACAAAATCATCAACAGCAGTTGCAGCAAGATTCGTTAACAAATCGTGCAGGGTCATCGTCAAGCAGTGGTAGCAGTAGTTTAGAAACTTGCAGCCCTCCGAGCAGCCCAACGGACTCGAGTAGTAATGCTCCTAGAGATCATCGAAAACACTATCCAGTTCCGCAGAGTGTGATGGTTCTCAATCCAGGTAATTTAATAGGAATAGTACTGAATGTCAATCAGCTATTGTATACGTTGTTCTCTTCACCTAGGAACAAGACCACAGACTCGTCTGCCCTCTTCGGGTTCGGTAGCTAACGCACCTTTGCGTGGTGCCAACAACATTGGCTTTCCGCGACCAATGGGCGCTACTAGCAATAATTCTGCTGGCCCAATGCGACAACAGCAGCAGCAGCCAATCTCTACGACGACAAGCAGAGCAGCTTCACAGCCGAGAGAAATGTCTTTTCCCGTCAGTCTTTCGTACGCTGTACAGCCCACCCAACAGCAGCAAAAG
This sequence comes from Daphnia sinensis, assembly GCA_013167095.2. Taxonomy (NCBI): domain Eukaryota; kingdom Metazoa; phylum Arthropoda; class Branchiopoda; order Diplostraca; family Daphniidae; genus Daphnia; species Daphnia sinensis. The sequence goes on along the minus strand of CM023191.1, from coordinate 5,302,317 downwards.
CAGGTCGTCCAACCTTCTTCGGCCCCTGTACAGGCCACGTCTTTCATTGTTGATAGCAGCACTCCTCCGCCTCACCTGGAAGCTCAGGCAGCAGTAGTAGCCCAAACACAGCAGCCTGCCCAGTCTCCTGCGCCAACATTATCCGTCTACCCGTACCAATATCTGCATTTGCCTAACGGTAAATTGGCTGTAACCGTCTTAAGTAACAAAGAATTATGGCTCATTTCTGTCAACTATTTCATTCTTATGTCGCGCAGGAGATGGGACTCCACCTTTTCCGCAACATCCATTCACTTTTATTTCTGGTCCACCGCCAAACTCTGCTGGACTTCCCGGCAATGCACGAGCACCAGGTCCACATGACATGATTTATCCACCCCAGTCGTATGTAGTGCAGGGTCAAATCGTCGCTCAACCTCTTGGTTCTCATCACGGTACGTAATAATCCCATATGCAACATGGAATAAGGCAAAGAAACATAAAATTTCGAATGTTTAAATTCATACAGGGTCCACTGTCGCTAATGGACGGCCATCGTTAATGGAAATACCGTACTTACCGCCGGGTGCGTTATTCATGACTCGTTCTGACCAAACCGGTTCCACGGATTATAGTCGACCACCACCTCCTGGTTCACAATCATCCGCTGGCGGCCCTAGCCCAATTCCGGGCAACAATTCTTGTTTTAACTGCGGTGCATCTGGTCATCGTGGAACTCAGTGCCAACAAATTACTTTTGATGAAATAATCAATCCCTCACCCGTTTGATGAGGGAAAATCGTTTCGCATACGACACGTACACAACACATCAACACAACACAAAATCTGGTCATGACAAGTGGGCCAAATGGGTGGGGAACTTCTAAAGAGTCGGCAGATAGATCCCACTGTTTCAAATGATCCCTTCTCTCCTCTGTTTTTTCTTTTTTTATTATTATTATTACTATTAATGGATTTATTTAAACAAAAAATTTCTTCTGAATATGCTGTTCCAGAGAATCTTCAAAGAGAAGGCAACTTGGATGCAGCTTGAGCTTAGGCATTTTTGGATGAAGATTGCTTCGCCCCTAGTTCAAGGATCGTTGCCAAATCGATTCGCTTTATGGACTTTTTTTTTTCTTGTCTACTCACAAAGTCATTACTGATGCATTGAAACGTCATCATTCAAAACAAACAAAAAGCTTCTCACGCTGCTCTAGTTTCGTTTCTCTCCCTTGTAATTCCACAACCCAAGTGTGCAGCGAATGTTTGTTTTTTTTTTCGGCTGCATTTAAACAACAATTTGTAAATAACATTATTTAAAGGAAACAAAAATTATATTTAAAGAGGATGATTAAGGGAGGAAAAGGCCCAATTCTCAATCCGACTTCCCACACACGAAAGTCGGAGTTGTTTCGTTTTTCAGCTCCTACTACCATCCTCTTATTACCCCCCACATTTCCCCTTTTGCGTGTCATCAAAAAGCAAAAAAAAATTTTATCTTTTTTTCTCAAACATGTTGTTCAAGAGTGTTTTTTTAGGTCTGTCATATTTAAATGAAAATAAATACACGGAAGTTTAGTCTTAAAAATTGTATTGGCTTTTCATTTCGTAACATGTACATACGTCGACAAGGGTATAAAATAGTAGCTATTATTATTTAAAACCTTAATATCTTACGAAACTGAATCGTTTTTTTTTTTACTTTTCTCAAAAGGAAATACACTGTCCTAACGACGGATAGATGTTATTTTTCCGCAACCGTGTAAAAATTGTCCCGGGTCAGAAAGGACGGCAAAAAATTCTGGTTTCTCCAACACGATGCAGAAACGCCTACTGGTAGGGACTACTGATTAAAAATATGTTCCAAAATCATCTGTTTCTTTCTTCTCCTGTGTCAAGGCTCTATAACAGTGACGATGCCGTTGTGTAACTCGTGGTGAATGTGGCCATTGGAAAGTTTCTCCTCCTTCCCCAAGGCGAGCGGTGCGACATAGTGAGCGGTGCAAAATTGGCTAATACGATGGCAGGCTTCGCGTAATTGCAGTTCGGGCACAGTTAGAACGATGCGGAAGTAGTTGGGATAATCAAAACACTATCAAATAAAATTTGTTAATTCACCATTAAAAATCGGCGAACAATAAATGTTTTTTAAATGCTTACTCTTCCTGGCAAACAGAAGACCGACTCTTCTGTTACCATACGCTCAACAAATTGCAAGTCGTTTTCAAACTCGGGGAAATTGCTCATGTCTACACCAACCTGAAAACAGCCGATGAAATATGTTCACCGTTAAAAATAATTCAAAAAAGGGAAAATTAGACATTTGCCAGTCTGTTACCATCATGTACATTGCCCCGGAAGGCATGATTGGTCTCATTCCAGGCAAACCAGACAGCAGTTGATGCGCCAGTCGGGCGTTATCCTGTTGTAGGTCATACTATCATTAGATAACCCGAACCCAACAGAAAAAAAAGGAGAAAACAGTTGGAATAACACTTGCGTAAACTTGCGCGATAGTTGACTGGAAGAATTCCGGTGGTGTTTGCGTCAAAATCCGACTCAGAGCACCTTGTAAAATGGTACTACTGCCGATAATCCTTTGGCTTAGACTCTGCAATCCTTTCCTGACCTGATGACAGCCAACAAGTCATAATGCATTCTATTATTATTTGTCGGATAAAACGCATGCAGCTGACTCTTAATACCTCCAATGAAAGCGCTTCATTCCTATCGTGAACAACAATCCAACCCATTCTCCAGCCAGGTATAAGATATCTATCCATTAGAAAACAAAAGAAGTTAAGGTTTAGTTAAACAAAAGTAGGTAGTAGATAAAAGGTAACCTTTTGGTCAGCCCACCGCAAGTCAGGATGGGAACTTCATTTGTCAGTGAAGCTAGAGGATGAAACTCGTGACCCGGAAATACCTGTAGGCATAAAAAAAATATGTACCTGTGATTTCAAACCAAATCAAAGTGGACGTAAGTACTTACGAAATAATCGTAAATTTCATCAGCGATGATGGGCACAAAGTTACGAGCTGCTACTTGAAGAATGGCATTCAAATGTGAGCGGCTATAGACAGAGCCGCATGGATTGGATGGATTGTTGAGGACTATGGCAGCCGTTTGGTCATCTATTTGCGCTTCCAGCTGTTCCAGGTCCACTTCCCAACCGTTCTCCGGCTACAACGACAAGAAAATGGGGATTAGTTACGATCCAGTCTAGTCAGCCTATTGACCCTGACGGATGCTGTACAACCTTCAAATCGTAAAATTTGGTTCGAATGCCCAATCCTTCCGCCAATGTACGGTAGAGCGGGAACCCCGGGCGAGGCACAAGAATATTTTGTCCCGGATTCGCCAATACAGAAATGGACAAGTCAAGGGCACAAGAACAGCCAGAACACAGAATTATATCCTAGAATATAAATTGTCATTTAGAAATACGTCTCAACGAACAGGTAACGAGTGTAGGTTTACCTTGGCTTCAACGGTCGCTCCAGGTACTGAGACATAAGAAGCTACGACTTTGCGAGCGTCTTCATAGCCTGGACCATAAAAAGAAAGAGAAGGTTATTTATCTAAATGAGATCAATGGGAAACAAATGGACGAGAAAGTTTCGTCAAGACAAGGGGATTGATATATTCTACCCTAGTCTACTCCCTTCGACATAGCTAAGATTCTTTTGATTTCTTTTGACCTGATGACCTCAATCGATATCTGACCCCATATCATAGACATGTTGCAAATCAAGTGTTCGGGCGGGGACCCAAAACTTTTGAGCCAATGAATGCAGGGCATTGCGTCTACATAACAACGCAACAACCTAACCTAACTTTAAAAGAAATTAGGAGGCCAAGGCCCCAAGACAACTGTTTCGCAATAACTCACCTGTGCTAGGAGCATAGCCATTGTATTTCATTGAGCGAACACTCTCGACGACGGCCTCGACAATCTCTTCCGACGGGCAAAGGTTTCCAAATATCGTCGGATCACCTGCAGAATGAGCAAAAATTAGACAAACAAAACAAGTACGAATGGAACTTTAAACAAAAAGCACAGGAAACCGGTTCAAAATAGGACGAAGAATCACCGAGTACGATTCGGATATTTGCGCATTTTCTACAACGTTAACACCTGGAGCAAAATTGCGTAATTACCTCTCACTAACACATTTTTACGAAGAAGCAAAAATCACAAGTTTTGGCTAACTTCCCAGAGGGCAAGACACGGCAAGGACGGGCAAAACCAAACGTACCTTTAACGTTATTAGAATAGACTTTAATGACAAGAAAAAAAAAAGAGAAAAGGGGGAGGATCACGTAGAACCTTGAACCGTTACAGAAATGATTTTGTTACGAGAAATTTGCATGGTTTTTGGTGCTATGCCAAAGCCGCCGGCATCCATTTTTTGTTTTTACAACCAGAAGGCTAACAATGTCGCTTTTGGAAACAACTGCGCAGTAGACGCGCAAATCGTCAGGTGTTTTTTTCAAAAGAAAAACACGTCAAAAATAAAGAAAACTGCTTACCAATGGATAAGGCGATCATGGGTTTCTCAGGGTTGGGCGTCAATTTCATCGATTCGACCACCGTCCGGATCGGGTTAAACGTATTTCTGGCAAGGTCAGACGCTGTCACAGACCAACTCCGTCGCGACTTCATGTTGACGGATGCAAAACTAAAACACCTGGAGCTAACTAGAAAATAAAAAGATTCGAAATGACACGTCACTAAAATTTGTAAGAAATGAAAGATATCACGTGTGCTTAGTACAAAACAAGTCCAAAACCTTAAAAACAGAGATTTGAACGCGCACAAAAAAGGTGCCCTCCGACGATCAACAGCGAGTATACAACATGCGACAGAGTACAGATTGCTATATACTACCGAAAAAGTGAAAAAAAATGAATAAATTCTACAGAAACGGGGACCGACTCCAGAATCCACCTGGAGATTGGTCGAGAAGTAGCCTTTACCTGCTCTCATTGGTGGATTCGTTATGGGCTTGCCCGCGTTTTCCTTGGGGGCCGTGGTCAGTGTTGTTTTCTCCCGCAGGGGCCTCAAAATTTTTTTCCTTTTCGTTACCACCACCTAACCTTTTCAAATCTCGTTCACCTATGTCGGCAAAAGGTAGACATAAAAAAGGTAGAGAGCGAAAAATGTTCATAGAACAAGACCTTCGAAGACTATAATCCTTTAGTTTTAAGTTTGGTGTTTCCGTCTGCAATAGTCGCCCTGTGTGCTGCTGAAAAGCTGAAATTAATTTTGCAAGGTAAAGCGGTGTTACTTATAACCAAAAATTGCAAGATACCTGTTTTTCTTGCTGATCCGTTCTATTCTAAGTTGCTCGATAGAATACAAGTAAATGTATGGTGCAATGAAGAAGCCCTCGACTGCGTTGTTTGAGGGGGGGGATCGCAGTTGGCAAGACGATTAGAGAAAGCGAGATGGAAAACAGGTTCAGTTATTCCGCAAGGGAAAACAAAATATCAGGTTTGATATTCTGGATGTTTCCACTTTGGGACGAAACTGAATGTCAACAAAATTCATGCATGCATTGATTAATCTGTTAAAACAAAAAAATATATAAAAACATACCTTAGGGATGTAATAGGGTAGCATTGAAACCGGTACAGAATCAAGAAGGTGCACAACTGAAGCGGAATTAAAATGACACATTAATAATCAAATTCCCGTCATGGCGAAAAATGTGAATGAATCAGGACCTAATCCACAAATGTACAATCGAAAAATGTTAGTTGATTTATACCTCAAGGCGAATTCATAACCAATTTACCATCATTGATGAGATGATAAGCTCTTGGGCAGAACGTATGTCTGCCCCATCCACGTCCTTGATGGCGCAACAGTAGAAAATTACAGGTAGAAAATCTAGAACCAGAAGTGATCATCCCAGACTCTTCTATGAAGGTCAAAACAATAAAGGCCAAAAATATAGCTTTTATTTTTTCTTAATTTACACTCTTATTTTATAAATCCCCTTTTGGTTATGCCGACATTGGCCTTCATAACCGTCACGTAAGCCTGTGGTGCCACTCCAAGAAGAGCATCCAAACTAGAAAAACCACTAGTTCCATGTAAGGTGGACTAAACACAAACTGTTGCTGTGAACAGCTATCTGCATGTTGTTGCCAAGTCCTCTAGTCTGTGATGTAAGAAATGATTTGTGTACTACCTGACATTCTGCAAGGTCTCGTTCAACGGGTACGTCTATGCCTCTACAGATCTAAAACATATTTTTTGCCAGAAATAGGCCTTGAACGAGAAAGGCAGATCCCCTTTAAGCTACGTTTTGTTGTTTCCGCAGTGTTTCCAATTTAACAAATCGTCCCTTTATGCAAATTGCTCTGTTACCTTTACGAAATTTAAAGCCGAAATGCGTCTGACTTTGAAAAACCTGTTGTTTTTCAAGAATCCCTTCAGATTTGGTAGCTCATGAAAAATAACAACGAGCAAATGTCGCCAACAAGTTCCCCCCCTTCCCCCTCATACTTTGGCACAAAATTGCCTGGTGCAAAACATGTAGTAAACGTTTGTTGTGTCCGATCAGCCATTCTTCGTTGTGAAGGTGATCAAAGCACTGTCGAACTTCGAACACATAACGTAATTAGTCAACGAACATTAATCGTCATGACATTTCAGTCAATGTTACAGAAAAGTAAAGCGTTTCATCCACGTGTTGTTAACAACAAACTTACCACTTTCGTTTTTCTTGAAGGCCGGTGTGTTTTAACAAGGCACGCCGAGGAAAGAAACAAAAGCATACTGTAAACGGTATTACAAATTGGGCTTTGATAATTTCAATCACAAAACAAAAATACTATGATTTTTCAGCTAGTTAATAGATCACAAACATGCCAATGGTGTTTATATGGTTGTTGAATCACAACGTGTGTGGTGTTCCAATGTTTCACGTACTTGAGCCCTAGGCCAAAAACGTTTGCCATTCTTGTTTTCTCTCAGCAAAGTATAGCAATAATTATCGTAAACATTATATTATGATATTAAATTATTTTTAAAAACATCTAATTCTAAAAATCTTTTTCAAAGTTACAAAATCGAATGTTTTTGTTTGCAGCTTTCGCGCCACAAAAAAAGAAATCGATTTGCAGATGGCGTACTAGTTGATATAGGGGTGGGGGACTAGGGAGAGTCGATGTAATAAAGGAAAACGGTTGGTTCGACGTCATTTCCGGAAGGTTTGTCGGCTAGCTGGGGCACTGAATTCATCTTTAGTTCTTACTGTTTGGACATCTCGTTTTAACTTTAACTTCTAACAATGTCTGGCCGTGGAAAGGGAGGTAAAAAAAAAAACCACGTTTTGTTGTCTGGTATTGGTTACAATACCTTGTTAAACCGACCAATCTTTGTTAAGTATGTTGAATAAAAACGTATTCTTTTTTCGCAGGCAAAGTTAAGGCTAAGGCCAAGTCCCGCTCTAGCCGTGCTGGACTTCAGTTTCCAGTTGGTCGTATCCATCGTATGCTTCGTAAAGGCAATTATGCCGAACGTGTGGGTGCTGGTGCCCCTGTCTACCTAGCTGCAGTGATGGAGTATTTGGCTGCTGAAGTACTCGAGTTGGCAGGAAATGCAGCAAGAGATAACAAGAAAACTAGGTATGAAATGTGTTGCAGTAATCCTGTAGAGACATTTAATAAGTGGTCATTTTCAATAGGATCATTCCAAGACATCTGCAATTGGCCATCCGTAATGACGAAGAATTGAACAAACTCTTATCTGGAGTTACCATTGCTCAAGGTGGTGTGTTGCCCAATATTCAGGCTGTTCTCCTCCCTAAGAAAACTGAAACTGCACCTACTGGAGGTTCAAAGGGTGCCTCAAAAGGAAAGGCCAATTCTCAAGAGTACTAAGTTTGTCTCACAATCCCAAAATTTTCATCTATAAATGTGTTCCAACCCTCCAGGAATTTTGAATTTCCATTTTACTTGCTTCAGTCTTAATACTTTGATCAAATTCCCTTGTAAGTCCCTTGTCATCCAGGAAAAAAAATAAAAGCAATTTATGCTACAAAACACTCTGTGTAATTCAACATTTATAAAACAAGATAGTTAAAAAGGTTGTTCAAGGAATGCTATTAGTAGCAGTGGCTATTGACCATGTTACTGGTGCTGAGCACAAAATATCAGCTAACTTATGTTTAATGGCTAGGAAATGTCTTTTGAAATCCAGTCCACAGCCTCTCGACAGCCGAAAATCGAGCAACACCATTGTCTGCATATCATAAACTGTTGCTTTGAAAACAAGTTGCATTTTGCGTCGATCTTGAGTTGATATAGTAACCTGTAAAGTAACAATATAATTTAAATAATCCAAATAGTCTCGAGGAACTAATTTTCATACCACTCCGGGGGTGTGTATTTTCCAAGTGTAGCCAAGTTTGATTAGTTGTTGGCTCAAATGCTTGATTGCTTCTTCACAGCTGACTTTAGCCACCAAACGAGTCATTCTTTTAACGAGCCTTTGCAGTGGCGAACTCATGCTTGAACCTGAAGCGGTCTGCGTGTTCAACTGCGAGTTAAGTAGCATATCGTCAATATGAGCGGGTTGGGAGAAGCTAAACACTGCGCCTGGAAGATTATTTGGCTCTTCATCATCATTGTTGTCGTTTTGGTGTACCGGTTGGGAACCGGAGAAGAAACCCAAGCCAGGCTGAGAGTATGACAGACGGCTGGCGTCCGATGAAGACGGTGACAAACCGGCGTCCACGGCGTCAGAACATATCCGTTTAGATACAGGTGTGTTTTCTTCTGCTCTTAGAGATGTACCTTTAGTTAATAATAGCTCATTAGTTTCATATCAGTTTCGATTGTTGGAGCAAGCAAAACAGTAAAAAAACGTAAATGCATACTTGAAACTTTAAATATTTTTTGAAACCACTGATGGTTAGTTATTTGTTGAATGGTATAACGCTTCCCTGGCAGAGGCATCAGCACTTTTCGCAGTAAAGACAAAGCAAGTGTATCAATCTTTGTCCATGGCAATCGCGTTATCTGGCATTCTTTCCATGATGTATAGAGAGGACAATCATTAGAAGGGACATCCCAAGGTAATTCTCCAGCTAACATGGCAACAAGGACGACGCCACAAGACCAAATATCAGCCGGTTCTGCTGCGTACTTGCGACAAAGCACTTCAGGAGCTATGTAAGGCAAAGTTCCACAACGTTTATCCAGAAGTCTTTCTCGGCCTTGAAATCGAAAAATTGTCGCCATTCCAAAATCAGATATTTTCAAATTATCATTTGCATCCAAAAGCAAATTTTCTGGTTTAATGTCTCTATGAGCAACTCCTCTGCTATGCAAGTAATTTACTCCAGCAATCAATTGTTTGAAATAACGCTGGGCTTCCATTTGGGGCATTCCCACATCAGGCTCTGCAATACAATATGTCACAATTTATCAAAACATGAAACTTACAAATGAAAGTGTAATACCTATTCTGTCAAAGAGCTCTCCACCACTTGCATATTCCAAAAAAATGAATTCAAAATTGCCATTTTCCCTTCTGCCATAAAACCGAATGACATGAGGGTCATTTAACATTCTGTGAACACAAACTTCTTTCTTGACCGTTTCAGCAGCATTGGTATGTTTCTTCAAATCAATGACTTTCATTGCCACTGCTTCTCCAGTTTTTGCATTGACTAGTAGTTTTACCCTATGAATAAAATGGATATACATAATTTTTTGGTGACTTTTACAAAACTAAACAATTGACTTACTCCCCAAACGCTCCTTCACCCAGTGTCTGTATCATATCCCAACCTTCTACAAATTCAATTACACTGTTTTTTCCTTCATACTTTTTACTTTTTTCATCCATAATTGGTGATAAATACTTTCTTTACAACAGATCACAAGGAGGTGCGAAGGTGACAACCCGTTAAGACACAGATAAAAGACGACAAGCTAATACGTATTACCACTTTTTCCGCGTCTTTTCGATGGCTTTTTAACACCGTTAAATGAATAGTCACCCACGGATTGAACTCACGTAGCAGAAATCACACAATTGATTTCATTAACAGAACAGGTGGCATTTTGACTCAAATGTATCGTCGGCTTGTTGTTTGGCTTCTGTTGTTTGCCGCAGTTGCCGCGTTTTTGGGCGCGTTCGTAAAACGTGTAGATACCACGTTGCGGGCGATTTGCGAATTGCGAGGACAACTGGACAAAAACTATTTTTTTCCCCTAATAAATCGCGTTGTTCTCACATATTCCGATATTCACCTTACGTACCATTAATACAATTGCAATTTGAGAAAGAATGTGGTTAGGAAAATGCGCGTCTCACCAAAAAGGAAAATTAGATTAAGAATTTTAATTCGTCATTTGATTACGCCATTACGAACATGGCTTCCTGAGCCCCGACCACCATGTATACACCAATGATGCAAACTTCGTTAGCCTTCTTTAAAATACTTTGGCCTTTCGTTTTCCGTCAACTTGAGTACTAGGGCTATGAAGAGGTTGTCGAAGAATCATTAAAATTATTTTGCCTTGCTAGAATCGGCTGGAAAATAATGGTATTGGACGTTAAATTTAAAGACAATTGTATTCCAAAGTGTATTAACTCGGTCACCCTCTTCATTCCCGGTCTTCACATATCATCATTGCCTGAATCAGAATCATCTTCAAGTGCAGATTTCGCGTATCGTTCGACTTCAGCATATACATCTTGGGGTACTTTTTGATGACGTCCTTGGGTGACAGCACCTACCCAGCCGAGCTCCAACTCAAAATGCTTATCCTTGACTTCATCATGGACAACGTAAATTCTATAGGGGAAAAAACATTAAATTATGAATACAATTTAAACAGTAGCAGCACAAAAAACTCACATTTTTGCAGCTTCTTTTAGGAGTTCCATACAGGTCATGTCTTTAAGCTTTAGCTTTTCCATCTCTGTTTTGGCAGCCTGTCTTGCTTTACCCATTGCACAGCCAAGATAGCCCTACAGTAGCAGAAAAACATTAACTCACTACATGTGATGAATCAACATGTAAAATAGTAGCATACAAAGGAAACTCCAGAAGGATCCACCATAAAAAGCTGAGGGCCATCAATTTCGTCATAAGATCCAAGCGCAACAGAACAACCAAATGGTCTTACAGCAGAATACAAAGTGTACGCATGCTTATACATGGCAACACGATCTGCCAAATACTTCATAAAAATGTAGGAGATACAGTAAAGGTTATTTTGATTTTTTGCATGGTTATCATACTTTGACAGGAATGTTGCCACCATATTCAGCACGGTAATTAGAAGCTTCTGTCCTGGCAGTTTCCACAATTTGCCTTGAATCAGCTAGAAGACCAGCAACCGCCTAGACAAGAGGAAATGAAACTTCTTGTTCAGTTCTTAAATACAGGGGATAAGACTTGCCATTCCAATATGAGTGTCAATGTTAAAAATTCTTCGATTTGCCCCAGCCTCATACAGTTTTGATGTCACCAGTTTCTCAACAGCAAATACTACACCATCTTTTCCTCGCAAGGCAACAGCAGTTCTGTCATAATAAAGGATAAGTATTTTAGTTCCAAAAGAAGAAATGCGTTCCCTTACCCGCTGTTCTCGACGGCCTTTTGTGCATACTCGACCTGAAAAACTCTGCCATCGGGAGAGAATTGAGAGGCTGACAAATCGTACTGGAATAAAAAACTAAAGTAAATCAAGGAGAAGATTTAATTCAATAAATTTTAACGCGCTTCTTACCCCAGTACCAATAGAACTCATCGTGTAGTTGAAAGAATGACTCTGAAATTGTCAACTTCTGTAATGACAAGCGGTTTCAAGCTGTAGCAGACTACATTAAGCGGTTGCAGCACTTCATTTGTTTCAGACCGGCAACGTTTGAATTATTCTGCAATCTGCATAATCAGGAATGGCGGTCTACTGAAATTGAATACACATCAAAGTAAGGTAACAGAGGTTTAATGACCAAAAAGTAACGGAGATAAAAAAAATTTAGCAACAAATTTATTTTGATACGCTCACAGTGACACAGTCCTAGATAAATGTCCTTCTCCCTTAGAAAACCGTTTTAACTATTGAAATGTGCAACAATTTTTTGCATTAGTTTCAATGATTCCCAATGGTAAAAGATGAATGTTGTTTCAACTTATCCGAATTCAGGTGGTAGCTGAATCGGCCATTAGTTGTAATATCCCCCAACATGATTACATAGGTATGTTAAGTAATTGCATGCAGACATATACCTTTTATGTATTTTTTAAATGTAAAAGTTCATTTTTTTTTTACACAAAACCCTAAAACAAAATATTGACATCCCTATTTCATTTGAACTTCAAACCTTTGCCAGAGTCAAAGAACCATAAAGATTCTATGATTCTGCTTTGCTCTTTAATGGTTCTGATCTGCAGATTGGACAATTTTTAGGATTTCTCGCTTTACACCTAACAAATTGAGGAAACTAGGTCTTTTGTTTAATGGAATAAAACTAAATTTGAATGCTTATACCTTCGGTGGAGCAAAAACAGATTGACGTGTTCCATCTTTCGTTTTGTCGAAGTAAATTTTCGAACCCGTAAACATTACCTCCAACACCAAAGTAAAAATGTTTCGCTGCTACGTAACTGATAATATAAACGGAGCTAGTTAGTACGAACGGAATAAATAGGGAATTATAGTTACATGACTCCATTTTTCTTGACCGTGTCTTCAAAAATTTTAATTAATTTTCCGTAATTTTCAGGATTGTAAATAGTCTCAGACGTAAGAATAATATCATAGCTTTTGAGTTTATCATGTAATGAGCCCCAATCACCAGCAAAAAATTTTGTTTTGCTTTTTACATCTGGACTGTTGTTGAGTATCACATTAGGAATGGTGCAAAGTGAAAGCACTTCAGCATTCTATAGTTCACAAACAAATTCTTATAAGAAAGGTGAATGAGTAAAAAAAGGTGTAACATGCAACATACATAGTCCTGAAAATGGACAGACTGGGCTCCCTTTCTCAGTGCATGCATGCCAAGGAGTCCTGCTCCACATCCAAGATCAAGGACATCCAACCCATCGAATTGAACAGATTCTTTATTTAGGTAGTCTAAAAGATCAAGGGTGCACTCCCATATTTTTAATCCACCTAAATTGTTGTAATGCATTTAAAATTGTTGTTGTAAAACAAGATTTAAATTTTTTACCTTCATACACTCCACTTATAACATCGCTGTTCATTTCTATGGCAGTTTTTAAAGATTCATATTCTCCACTCTTTTGTGATGTGGCAAGCTCTTCAACGTGCTGCAAATCAACAAGATGAAAACCACGAACGAGATTCGTGGACGAACCGCTCTCGCGATATTGTTTCAAATTCTGAAAATGGTCATTAGATATTTCAATTTCTTGCCCATCTATTTCTTCAAGAGAAGTTTTGCCACTACTTTTTAGGTCGTCAGATATAGTGTCCGTTTCATCCTGATTTTCCGACTGGAAATTAAATTTGAACATGTCGATCGGTAGACAAAAATGGTTTAATTAGTGCAGCAGCAAGGCAACTGAAAACAATATGTTGTATAAGCTCGGTTGCCATAGTCACGGGCGGTGACAAGTCTGCTACAGGACAGCCTGTTTCCCTCCCTACTAGATTCAGATTCAGTGGGCAGGCCGCACCGTGGGGCTGATCTGTCGTCAATATATTGGAAGGAAACGGGTGTGAATTAACTTTACGTTTTATTCCTAAAAAGTATAGCTGGTAACTTCAAATCAACAACAGGAAAAATGAATGCAGACTCATCAAATGGCTGTGGAGATCATTGTGATGGACACCACCATTCTAACGAGGGGTAGGTTTGCTGCTCCACGTTTGCATGCTAGTGCGACTGTTAACCAACGAAATGGCTTTATTTTTTGTGAAGTCCTTTTAAAAATAATTTTTTCACTTCTTATTGTTTTCTCTGTTTAATTTCTGTGCTCCTAGTGGTGTCAAGTTGAAAGACAGAAAGAAAAAAGGGAAAAATATCAAAAACCATTTATCGAAGGACGATGGAGAAGAAATGATGTTGCCACCTGCTAATCTTCAAGTAAGTTTATTTGAATTGATAAATGCTGTTGATATAGTTAACCATTTATCATATTGGGTAGGACTTGAAAAAAGCCATGGAGTTGCTTTCGTTGACTCACAGTCAAGGTGCTGTTAAAACGACTGAAGATGCAATGGCTAAGCAGTATGAATTCTGGAGCACTCAACCTGTTCCAAAAATAAGTAAAGTTTACTTGCATGCTGTGTTTCAATGTGAATTATGAAGTAACTTTAAAAGTTCTTCTTCAGATGAAGATATTACTGCCAATGAACCTATTGAACCGGACACACCTGCTTCAGAGATTCGTCCTGAACCATATACTTTACCTCAGGGTTTTGTTTGGGATACTTTGTCTTTAGACAATCCACAGACAGTAACTATCAATTAGTTTAGTTGCTTTAACTGGAAACCAACATCATTTTTCTCTTTTCTGATTTTCAAAGTTGCAAGAGCTGTATCAACTTCTCAACGAAAATTATGTAGAAGATGACGACAATATGTTTCGATTTGATTATTCGGCTGATTTTCTCTTATGGTGGGTTGACATTTTATTTTAGTTGGATAGACGACTTCATCTACGTGAATTTGAATTTGTAGGGCTTTGAAACCGCCTGGTTGGTACAAGGATTGGCACTGTGGTGTTCGTGCAGAGAAATCAGGCAAGCTTTTAGGCTTCATCTCTGCCATTCCAGCGACTATTCGAATATATAAACAGTAAGACTTGCCAGTATTCAACATGTATATTCAACTAATATTAAATTTTTGTTTGAAATGTTAAGTACCCAGAAAATGGTGGAGATTAATTTTCTATGCGTGCACAAGAAGCTCCGCTCGAAAAGAGTGGCCCCAGTCCTGATTCGCGAGATTACGCGACGCGTTCACCTAAAAGGAATTTTTCAAGCCGTGTATACGGCCGGTGTCGTGTTGCCTAAGCCGGTCAGCACGTGCAGGTATTTGCCCTTTATGTTTTCCAATACTTTGAAAGGCCCCCCTCATGGTGTGCCTCTTTGTCATGACCCCAAATGCAGATACTGGCATCGTTCTCTGAACCCCAAAAAGCTGATCGATGTCAAATTTTCGCATCTGGCTCGCAATATGACAATGCAGCGAACATTGAAACTTTACCGATTACCCGAAGAGACGAAAACTCCCGGCTTCCGTACGTTGGAGCTCAAGGACATTGAGCAGGCTTATCGATTGCTCAACACGGTTAGTCTCCAACAGTATGGCCGTCTTGTGTTACGCTTACCAATGATGACTAACGTTGATAAGTCGTCTAAAGCAATGTTTAAAAAAAATGGTAGAGGTAAAAGGAAGTAGTTTTGCTCAGAAAGGATTGCTCGTGTTCAAACATTGATATCGATTCTTCCCCTCTTTGAACGTGTTTTTTTTTTCTCTCTCGACCCTTTAGTATTTGAACAAGTTCCACTTGGCTCCGTGTTTTGATGAGGAGGATTTCCGCCACTGGTTCTTCCCTAGGCCAGGCATCGTTGACTGCTACGTGGTGGAGAACAACGGCGTCATCACCGATTTGGTAAGCTATTACACGCTGCCCTCTACTGTGATGCACCATCCCGTTCACAAGTCGTTGAAAGCAGCCTACTCGTTCTACAACGCTTCATCGGCGACGCCATGGAACCAGCTGATGAGCGATGCTCTGGTCACGGCCAAAAATGCCGGGTTCGACGTGTTCAACGCTCTTGACCTGATGGAGAACAAGACGTTCTTGGAGCCGCTCAAGTTTGGTATTGGTGATGGCAATTTACATTACTATTTGTACAACTGGCGCTGCCCGGATATGCCCTCGTCCTCTGTCGGTCTTGTCCTTCAGTAACGAACAATTTGACAGGTAGTTTGGCAGGGCACGGGATCACCGAATAATCTGTCGGTAAAAATATTATTTTTGATTTTTTTTCCCCCAAGAATATTTGAAATAGAGGGAACCCCCAATTTTCTTTTTTCCGTTTATATGTTTGTGTGTGATTACGAGCGCTTGTCTCTTCCTGTCGACCCAGAGGTTATTTCCCTTTTTTTTACCAACAAAAATTACTTTTGTTGAAAAAAAAAACAAAACAAACAAATCATTAAGACTTAATAAAAACAAACAGTGTCGACGGAATTTTTACTAAACTTTTGTGCTTTGTGTTTAATGAAATCCCTTCTACAGTGGTGAATGAGTTGACGGAAATACCCCCCAAGCAATCAGTGATTAATTAATTCTAGATATAAAGGCTCCTGGCTTAGATAAGCCCTGGGCCATGGTCCTGGACTTTAGTTAATTCTTTTTTTATTTACTGTTTCACCCTGAGATTCTGTTTTTTATTCCGTGGTGTTAACCACCAAAATCCACAATGACGTACCGCAAAATAGTCTGGCGGAAATCTCAATTAATCAAAATTTGCAACAATGCATCAACTTTTCCCCCCTGCTTTTCGATTGTTCCTTTGTTTCAAACCACCCACCACCCTAAAACCACGTTGAGCTCTTGGCTGTGATTTTCTTTAGTCTTAATTCTTAAACAGTCTGAAAATGTGCGTTTCTTGATCCGGTTGGCTGACATTTTATCTCTCTGTGAAAAGGTAAGAAAAATCTCCATTTTTGATGTTTTTCAACATTTCGTCTGGCCAAAAACTCTTTTACGCTTTGCCTTTTTCTCGTCGTAAAGATCTGTCATTTCGTAGTAGTAAGAACATGAACTGCTGTTGACATTTAGCAAAATCTCTGGCAGAATCGTAGTCTTAATCTTTTTGGTAAAGTTCAAGAATTTGTCAGGTCCATCTTGCTCGGTGGACGACACGCTCGAGTTCGCTAATCTCGCTCGAAATCATCGATTAGGAAGGAAATCGTACACGCTTATTCTAAAGACTAAAGTTCTACCTAACCAACTCAAACCATTTCCCAAATTAAATAAACCCCTACTCGTTGAAATGAGAAAAAAAAAACTCGTGTAATCAAATAGATGAAAGCCACACTTTTTCCCCCCGCCATGTTTTTGGAACTCAAATCGAATGGGTTTTCACACGTTGAAAAAAAAGTCTAGATAATTCAATTATGTCTGGGATGACACGACGATTGGCTTTTAAAACGTCTTTCAGTTTCTCTTTTTTTCTTGTCACCAGACAAATGTGCCAAGAGTGGGTAGCATATTCCCTAAAGGTTATGAACGTCGTCGCTTGCATTCATCCGTGAACGAGTAGAGAAGCGAGCAAAGTGTAGGAGCACTTTTGCCTTCATTGTTGGTATTACGCAGTGTGGAGGGTCCTTTATACCAAACACGCAATGTTACTCTGAATATATATACGTTGTCTGAACTAGACTGGCTGCGGGTGGGGTGGTTCACAAAGTTCTGAAGACGAAAGGCTCCCGCGTTCATTTGGCTGACGACTGGGACGCCAGTCAGACGTTTTCACGCTCTCTCTCAAGTTCTTTTTTTCACGATGTGTTCTAAAGTTTCGTACCATTCGTGAACAGCTGGTTTTTTTTTTACTCTCATCTTTATGTGCACACACAAAGAAAAACAAAGTCTAGAGAAAGGAAAATACTTGAAAAAAAAAACATGTTTCAGTTTCGTGAGTAGTATTGTGTCTGCGTAGCCGCGCAGTTAAACACTGCCTGCGGCGGCTCCCGAGAAAAAAAAATGAGTGTCACAGCTGTAAATATGAATTGGACGACATCGTCAGCCCCGACATTGTTGCATTCGAGTGAAGAAGAATTGAACGCCACGTTATTATACATCAATTCTTCGTCCACAATCAGCACTTATTTCAACAGCTCTGACGTAGTGGCCACCAATGCACTTGATTCGTTGATGAATGTCCTCATTGCCATGGTGTTGGTCATCCTTATTCTCACCACCGCCATTGGTAAGTGGATTAAAATAAATACTCTTTTCACACACAGATGGATAACTGTTGGCTCTTCATCTGTGTGTGCGGTTAAAGAGTATTTATATTTATAGGATCTCTCTTTTTTTATGTGTTTTTTTTTGGGGGGGGGGCGGTCTCAAACGCTCCCGATGGCATCCATCGTCTGTCATCACGGGGAGATGATGATTGGTAGAGCAAATCAATTTGCACGTTTCTCTTGTCAGCTCGAATAGGTAGCTAAAATTAACTCCCAATCCCGAAAAAAGAAGAAAATTGTCATAAAAGTAAATTCTAAAAAAAAAAATTGTGTTTACATCCAACTTGGTTTTTATTGCCGGATGGTTGTATAGGGAAAAAAAGCTCAGGTTGTTTGTTTCGGCTAACCATCCGAGACATCGCTGATACTCTTTGTGTGTGTACTTTACCTTAATAGGCACGAACGTCTGCGTTGTAAAACAGAAAAAAAAGGGGAAATAAAATCTTTCGTTTCCGTTCGTGTCGTGAATCGCAATGCGATGCTATCAACATAGCGTTCCCAAGTGGAAGATTCACGCATCTATCACTTTTTGAGCTCTATTTTTTAAAGAAATCTTTTACCGATTGTAGTGTACCGGCTGTCTCACACGCATCGATCGAAATTTACAGCGTGAAAAAAAAAAATCTAAACTTGAACGTCGGCGTCGTCTGTTAGGTCCTAAACCAAATAGTTGGACAGCTGTCGGGATCAACTCCCGCCGGGGGGTTAAAATTTTTTTTTCTCTCTCATATAGAATCTTCTTGTCCGTTTCCAATATTTCCTTTCAAATCCCGTCCCGTGTTCGTGTATAACACACGACGCTATTATTAAACACGCATACCATGTCCCGTTTGAGGAAGGTGTGTGTGGGTGCATGGTAATAAATATGAAACGATAAAAAGAGGTGGGACCCCCATGATGGGCAACGTCTATTCTGACACGGATGCCAACAAACCAGGGCCAAAAAGGATGTCCGAACAATATATGTCTAGAAAGCGATAGGATTGCCATCTGATGTTGTAAACTTGACTAGGTATATATTTTTTTTTTCGAAGTTCCGGCATGTTTGTGCGGGAATCAACGGGAAAAAAAATGTATTTATTAGCTTTGGCCAGCTGTATGTGGTGTGCGCGGTTGCCATTTGATACACAACTGCGGCGGCGTGAAGAGAGCGGGGATGTTTGTGTCTGTTGTGTCTGTCGACCTTGATTCCCTTTTTTTTTCTTTATACTAATTTTTTATTTCCTTCCGCTCCAAAGAATTCAATAATAAATCTATGCTCCATAATTAATCGTTTTGATGCATTTAAAAAGAGAGACCGAGGTTAGCGACAGGTTTTTTTTTTGGCTACAACTGCGGGAATTGATTCGTCCCGCAGCGGGGGGAAATTTTTAAATGAAAGAATCGTTGATGTCTTTGATTGAATTGATGGAACCGGTGCACCCAATCAGTTTCCTACCCTTTAAACTTGTTTTCTTTCCCTCTTCTCCATACCCTCCCAATAATCTCATCAATCGTTCAATCAAAAACACGACGTTTGCCAGTCGAAAACGAAATTAGATTTTTCATTTCTGCGTTGATGTCTCGGGTTTGCATTTTGCGAGCGATCGTAACACACAAGTGGCTTGTTTATATCGAATCGGAGAACAAAAATCTACACACACATATCCGTGTGGCAAATGTTTTCCTATTTATATGTCGTGTGTTTTGCTCGTGCGATCGTTAAAGTCGACCAATTGCGTCCGTCTGTTATTTGTCTACAACATTTCCGAATCTAAACATTTTCAGGCCTGTTGAATAACGCTGTTTGCGACGATACGCAGACTCTTGCCGATCTAAAATTGGAAATACGATCAACTTGTTTTTTTAACGATGGAAGAGTTTTCCTCTCTTTTTGTTCTTTCACTTTGAATAGCCGTCAGGTTTTTAACACGACGCTGTTTTTTCCTATGTATTTATTATTCGACGTTGGCCTTTTTAGGATGTGTGATTTACTGTGAAACTTTGTTTGTTCCTCAGTGTTGCTATTTTTGAAACTGCAAACATCTAGGCGTTTTGTTTCTCTCGAGTTCATAACAAACTGCAGGTGATTTTTTATGAGAAAATATCTTGAAAAAGAAAGACGAAAGTCTTATTGATCGGCGCTGCATATCGCGTTACCAATGACGGCCATATTTCAAGAGCATTCGTGGAATGTCGTTGGTGAACACAAGTTAACGAGTACGAACGTCTCATTCCGTTTTATTGGCCGCGTTGCAAGTCATTTCGAGTTCGTAATTGCCGCACAGCAAAAAGGACGTATTCAAATGTATTGACATACCTCCTGTTGCTATTTAGCTTTTTCCTACCTGAGACGTGCGTCAGTCGATGTATAACAAAAGCTTATAAGAAAACCCATTAGCTAATGTTATGCTCTTACATTGAGGGGAAAATCACAATAAAGAAAATGTGGTAGACGTCACCGACGTCTTCATTCTTGCGCGTCTGCATGATTATGATATACGCTGCGTGTGTGTGTGGGTGTGTGCGCGTACGCTGATTATTTGTGAGACATGTTACGTAAACTGTGTTGAATATTTTCGTGAATGTTTTTTCCCAAAACGTGCCACATTAACAACGATTATGAATGCTTTTATTTTGATTCGTTTCGTAAAGCCGATGCCACTCAAGAATAATGATTATACAGTGGCATCTTAACCATTTTTTATTATTATACTTAATAATATAGCTGACAAAGTAGTGTGGGCTCCAATTTTCTTCGTTTCCCTGGACGATAACTCTTTTATTTTTTATTTTATTTTGATGTCTTTTAATAAATGATTCTCTTCTGAGACCTTATAAAAAATAGAGGTCCCATCTCTAGCGTAGCACAAAAAGAGGCCAGGAAGGGAAAAGTTGGGGGAGCTTCATCATCTCTTTCGGGAATATATAAGGAAAAGAATAGGCGGGCACTGTATGTGTAGTAAAAGAAAAATTACTTCACGCACGCTATACACACTGTTGCAATGCGTAAAGGCCCCCGATTGTTTGGACTCTTTGATTTGTATAGGTCGTCAGTGAAGTATATATCTTGCTCTCGGGAGTTGTCCCGATATTGGATTTGTGTACAGAGTTCCAATACAAAGTTTTGAAGAGGGGTGGACAAAACTCTAGAAATTTGGGAGGATGGGAGTCTTGCTTATTGTTGGCCGCTTTGTATGCAAATTTAAGGTGGACTGCGCTTAATGACGTCAAGTCAGTACCTTTTGAAAATTCAAATTTGGCGCTAAAAGTTCATTCCCCCCCCCCCCCCATATGTGTATCATAATTTTTTAAAAGAAAGCAACAAGCTCCATCAAGGGATAGAAAAAGATAATAGGAGAGTTGATTGATGACACAACTTGTTGACAACCGCCATTCTTTTATTTGAACCCCATTCCCTTAAAAACTCGTTTCTTATCTCAATCAGTGCCGAAATACGCAGCAGCCCTTCATAAATCGCGAATGATTTACAGACACACACGTAATTTTCGGATGATGTATTATTGTTCGTAATAGACGTTAGTTCCACTGACCGATGCGTGTGGCTCCATAATCGGCCAACTTTTTTTCGTTCGTCATTTATAAACGTCGCACCCGCGTAGGGTTCAGCGAGTATGGAACACTAAATGTATTCATGGGTTTATAAATACTCGGACGTTTGGCCAAGTCGTCCCCTTTTTGTCACTCGAAAAAATAATAACCACGCCCTCTCTCTCTCTTTTTAAACAAATCACTTCCTTTCCAGCTGTATGAGCTTAATGGCAATCTTCTATTTATGTTCGTATATTGCAGAATATATAGACGTCACGAATTGTGTATAGCAAATAGAATATCAATTTCCCTATCCCGACAGCAGTTTCCCCTTCAAATCCAATGCCAACAGCAGTTCCAGGCCAAAGTATACATGCATTGACATGTCTATATATATTTTTTTCTCTGTAGATACATATACATATACTTTTAGTGTCGTACTTTATGAAAGGAAACATCAACTATTGCTTTATGGTGTATCTACAGTCACGCAGTTGTGTAGTACCGTCTCTTTTTACGATTGTCAAATGCAGAGGTTGTGTTCCAGGCCCGCGCCTTGTCGACTTTTAACGGCCTTCTTTTTGTAACCCGAAGTAGAAAATAATAAGTTCACCAGATCTAAAGACATAACGCAGACATCAGTTGACATCGAGACCCCCGTAGTTAGCACGCGTTCGTCATTCTCGGTCGATCGTTGTCCCGCAGCCGCACGCTCGTTCACGAGATTATTTTTTTGCGAAATAATAAAACAAGAGACACACAGAGTAGTATATATTCACGATAAGCGTACTTTGTAAAAGGATATAAGGTTTGTGTTGGGCAGGCTCATCAACTTAAAGGCTTAAATGTCATTCGGTGTGTCCCTTATTTCTTTATGTATTCTCGGGTGATGAGACGAATCCATTTGCGTGTCATTGTCAACGACCTCCCCTTTCTTTTCTGTGATGTCTTTCATAATTTAGGGCTGTATATATTTATCCAATAACGTGATGGGTTTCCTCTTTTTTTTTAAGTATCAGATTACTCGACAGATTAGCGGAATTACAAAGTAATTATTATTAGGGAGAGAAGAGAGAGGCTCTTGTGATCTTTGTTTATACGCCAGATGTGTTTCTCAAAATGCGGTGGGGCCCCAAAGGCTTGTAGCAACAGACGCATTAGGGCCTCAAAACTATTCAAATAGTATCCGCCTTTTCATCGTGTGTGTGTGTGTGGCCCATTGTTAACAACTACAATGTGCACACAACAAACTTAATGGATGCACTCCCGAAACTTTTCACGCACACGCAAAAATCACGAAATGTTGTGAAAAATCAGTTTTTTTAGCTTAGATTAGTTATATCACATTTTCTTTTGTAAATGTGTAATAGGAAACTTGGTCAAGGTACGTTCGGTATGTGCAACACGAGCTGCTATAGTTTTCCCTTTTTTGTCTAGCTAGTAATTAGCTGCTGTTGCTGAGTAGAATTGATTACCTGGTCGATAGAACGCACGAGAGATGGCTATATTGTGTGTTTACATAATTTGTCACGTTAATTGCATAAATCATTGATTTTTTTGTTGAAATTTTCTCGCAGGTAATGTGTTCGTCATCGCAGTCATCTTGCTGGAAAGACACCTGCAATCAGTGGCCAACTATTTGATCTTATCGTTAGCGGTGGCTGATCTTTTAGTGGCTTGTCTCGTCATGCCACTGGGTGCTGTTTATCAAGTCACGGGCAAATGGCTCCTGGGTCCCGAACTTTGCGACATGTGGACCTCGTCGGACGTCCTCTGTTGCACAGCTTCAATTCTTCATCTGGTCGCCATCGCTACCGACAGGTAAAAAAATACGTTAATTTAAATAGCGGATTCAGCGTTATTCTAATTGTGATTGACATTCTGATCAGGAAAAAGTTAAACATAGCCAATGATATTGGCTCAATTTTTTTTAATACTCGTTTTTATTGAGTTTTGAAAGAAAAAAAAAGGGGGGGGGGGTCTAGTGTACACAATTACATAGCCCCAGAGCAAGGAATTTCAGGATTTGATTAGATTTTTTTTTTGTTCCTTATATAAAAAACCGCCTTCGGGATTCTTTTAATGATGGCTGGGCTATATACGCACACTGATTCTTTCATTTCCTATAGATCCCCCCCCCCTTTTTTTTTACGAGATTTTACAAAAGGTCCGGAGAGAATCTTTTTATGTATAGCCAGGGTCAGCAAGCAAATCCACATTGAATATTGATTTGAAAAAAAAAAAAATCCCATCTTAAATGTGTATAAATATTCGTGAGTGAACTGGACCTGAGCCAGTCGAACTTAACCAACATAAACAGTGAAGAAAAAAATTAGGAGACAAAAGCAATATCCATGAACAATCGAAACAAAAATGGTGTACTACCTCAACTTAAGACAAAAGGTTAAATTATATAGGTATGTACACACACACACACACATTAATCGATTTACACTGTGTGTGAGCCCTGTATTCTTTGCCAACTGCGTGCATCACGTGATCTTTTCCCATCGGTTTGTTATCGGAGCATAAATTTACTACATTTATTATTCTAGCCACGCCATTGTGATATTCAGGTCGTGTTACATGACTATAACACAGAAAACGCCTCGGTTGAATCATTCACAAACCACCAGCAAAAAAAGAGAGAAGGGTGGACATGATCAACTTCATAGAGA
This sequence comes from Daphnia sinensis, assembly GCA_013167095.2. Classification (NCBI taxonomy): domain Eukaryota; kingdom Metazoa; phylum Arthropoda; class Branchiopoda; order Diplostraca; family Daphniidae; genus Daphnia; species Daphnia sinensis. The sequence goes on along the minus strand of CM023191.1, from coordinate 5,278,130 downwards.
GAGAGCCTTTGTGTGTGTGTGTCTATGCAACGCACTAAATATATACGATCGCGACCCGTGCGGAATAAGAATCCCTATTGGTTGTCTCTCGTGTGTACTACCCGGATCGATGCCACACTGATCACTTACGTAGTCATTGTTTGTTTTTTTCACGCATAAATTTTAAAAGACCTTTTCTTCAAAGAGATAGAACTTGTTTTCGTAAATTGAATTTCCTTCATCGTCCATGCATTGAGATTTTGTTTGGATTGCACAGGTACTGGGCCGTGACGAGTATCGACTACATCCAACAGCGAACGATCGGCCGGATTACTCTCATGATTGCTACAGTATGGCTCGTTTCATTACTCGTTTCATGTTTCCCGCTTTTCGGATGGAAGGACGACGATTGGCAGAAACGAATTCAAGTTTACCAACAGTGTCTCATCAGTCAGGATGTCGGTTACCAGGTAAATATTCAAATACGCTATTCCAATGATTTCATAGTTTTTTTTTTTTGTGTTTCAAAAACATGGTTTAGTTGGATCGATCCACAGCAATCCAACCTCAATAGGATCCCGATGAGTGTGTCACTTGTGTACGTAACATTTCCCCAGATATAAGAGAGAGAGCAGGGGCAATCGTCAAGTTTGCTATAGTCAAAAGTCCACTTGAGAAAATGTTTTTTTCTTACTTTGGCTGTGGAAGACATCCCGAACAATTTCAAATAGCGTGAGACCGACGCTTGGCGTCTGCGTTCGATTTCAAACGATCGATATATAGAGAGAAAAGCTGTCTGCTGTTTAAGACCTCATATATTGAAAAAAGAAAGCCACACAGATTTAGTTTCTCTGTTACCATGTGATTTTATTTTTTAAAAAAGAAATAATTTTTCCTTTTTTAAATCGCAGGTCTTTGCAACGCTGTCGACATTTTATTTGCCGCTGGCAATCATATTGTTCCTTTATTGGAGAATTTTCTTGACGGCTAAGAAGCGGATTAGGAGGCGGAAAGAGCCGAGGCAAAACAATGGTGCTTCCTCCACAGCGGCGTCTGGTGGACTACGTTTGAGCATGCGAGGCGCCGTGTCTTCGGCGGCCCCGACAATATCGACGACAAACAGCACGGGCATTTCGTTCGTCTCGACCGGAACGACCTGCACGGCCATGACAGCTGCTGTCGGCGTTTTAAATCTCGGCCGGCCATCCGTCGATGTGGAGAACGACGTCTACGTCGTCCAAGACGAGCAAACAGTGGACACCCTTCCAACCCCGCCGGCCAAATTAACTCGACGGATTACATCAGTGGCCGCGTCGACGGCCGCCTCCAACAACAATAGACGTCGCAATATGGAATCGAAACGCGAACGTAAAGCGGCCAAAACACTGGCCATCATTACGGGCGCGTTCGTCGTCTGCTGGCTGCCGTTCTTTGTCATTGCGCTATTGATGCCCGTCTGTCAATGGCCGCATTGTTACTACGACGACAACATGGTGTCGTTCTTCCTCTGGCTCGGCTACTTCAATTCCACTCTCAATCCAATCCTGTACACCATTTTCAGCCCCGAGTTTCGCAACGCCTTTCAGAAACTCTTGCGGATCAGCCCGCCGCGTCATCTTGCGGCCGTCTCACATTCCGGCGGCGCAATGGCCGCCAGTCGGGCCAAAGAAATGAGCCGGCCTAATGCGGCCGTGTTAACTGGTGCGACAGGAGGGAATAACAACAAGTTCAATGATCCGGAACGCCAAAGTGTTGCAGCCGTGTCCAACTATTCCGGTTAGTTGTTTTCTCTCTCTCTCCTTTTTATTTTGTTGTTTTTAATCGGGGGGAAAAAAACAAATGAATAAAAGATTTTTGATGTGACTTAAACCCCCTTTGACGTCAATGTGACACGACCTGAATATTTGTACATAGAGACTTCCCCCCCATTCCTGACGACGTGATAACGTACAGACATATATAAGAAAAAAAAAACATGTTGATGTTTCATATCAGAAATATAAGAAGATTATTATTATTTCCATTCTTTCTCCCTTCTTCTATCTCTGTACAATGTTGTGTATAAAAATTTGATCTTTTCATGTTTCTTTTTTGTTTTATAAAAAAAAAAGTTGTACATAATTATCGATGGAGGAATAATATTGGATGCAATACAAGAAAAGAAAGAAAAGGCTTTTAAACTAACGACTTAAGTCATTGTTTATTTTCATATTTTTGTTGGCTGGATATGTGTCCTTTGATGATGAATCAAACGAGCGGTGCACGCCATTCTGCTATTGTTATTCTACAGATACACGAGTCTCTCTCATCTTGGTTTTTGTTTTGATTTTTTCCGGCTGTGATTCCAATCAATATCCACCACGGAAAGAGACATAGAAGAGAGAAGCAAAAAAGAAGCTGGGAAAAGTCGGATCAACTGCCCAACGGGAATTGCCTTCTGCTGTGTTGTGTGTGATCTAATCATCTTATTTCATCATTTTGCAATACATCATTATTCCTTCCGGAAAAAAGGAAGCACCCCCGGCCGATAAAAGGGCAAATCAGTGGTAGGGAAAAAAATATTCAATCGGAGGATTTAATGCCCGAAATATTGTATAGATGGCGCGCACAAAGAAGGCAATCAAGCAATACACCTCGACTTTTTTCCTCCATTTTTTTAAAATCCTTTTTTCTTTCTGCGTTAACATGTAGGACGTATTAAACGGCTGCAAAAATATATTAAAAAGTTTACTTTTTTTTACTTTTTGCTGTTGGGACCGATTCCCACGACGTCGTTTTCGTTCCTATACATCATTACACAATTCTTTGGCCCACAGGCTGTAGTAGCAACCATGAAAAATGGAGGGAAACTGAGGGAGAGGGTAAGAAAACGAGTGACACATGGCGTGTTTGCCCGATATAATAAAATAGATTTTTTTAATTAAAATTTTTTATTTTAAAGTTTTTTTATGCATGCTTACTTCTACAATGCATAATTTTAAAAAAACGTTTATTGTCTCGCGTAAAATTGTTTTAAGGGACCAAAAAGTTAATTGATTAAAAAAAGGATTAGCTTTTTATCAGTTAATCTGACAACGTTTAGTTCTGTTTCAGCATTCACTTTCAAACCTCCTTACGGCACGTAATGACGTGGTTTGATTGAAAATGTGGTTTTTTTTTAATCGTATTACATCGTTAATTATTTCAAGTTATCGCTGTGAGTGACATAACATCTTTTGGTTTGCTGAGTGTTAAGCAGCAAATTCTTTAATGGCAACACACTATTTACTGAGAAAACATTGAATATTTGACAAAGTGGCCATGAGACAATAAGATCGAACCACGAGGCAAAGCTACAAGTGACGGCATTATGGAAGGAGAAATATCCTACGGTCAATCCAGAGCCTGTAATATCTCACAAAACCCACGAGGTAATCTTTCTATAATTTTTACCCCCATATTAGCGTTCGCTAACAAACTGGGAAAACACTCTTGTCTCTTTAATGTAAAGGAAACTGTTCTTTCATTATTAATCATGGCATTTTTTTTTTGCACAGCACTTAAAATAATGAAGATTAACCATGTGACCATGCTTGACTGTGAAAGTTTTATGTTAAGACCTTATAGGAAGATAATGTATCCTTAGGATTCTATCGTGCCTTAGATTTGTCCTCTATTGGTCACCTATTAATATCTTTTTTGTCCTTTCACCCACAGGTCTAACATTTCATCCCCGTAACTGAAGCTGGGATTAACAAGGATTACAAGGTAGGAGAACAATGCCTTATATCCTATTTTCACTGAAGTGTGTATGTAAAATTAAGAAGGTGGCATTACATACAGTGGATTTTTGCCATCCGTGAATCAAAGAAAACTACATTAGGCTTGTTGATGCTTTTCCATTTATAACCTTTTTTGATTGCGAGTACTCCTCGCACATCACGAGACTTGGAGTGTAGGGACTGACGAGTTATTGGAAATACGAAACCGATGATGGACGGTACATGCTTTCGAACTCGTGTCGGGTTCGCCTCTTTAAATAACCTCTCGATTGTTCTTGGTTTTTTGGCCGTTTTGTTTTACAAACTGCATCAAGATTTCTTTTCACAAGGGGATTCTCCATCTTTGTTTTTCACCTTTTTTTCCCAACGTAATTTGGATCGATTCAACAGTTTTCACTTTTTTTTCGACGCGTTCCAGCTGATCCTAAAGTTTTTCAGGGAAATTTATTTCTCTAACGAAAGCGTCTTCTTTTTTAAATCTTGAAGGATAGACGATGACTTAAAATGTTTTTGGTATTGTCTGAAACTTCTTTTTTTGGCTCCTTTTTCTCCCACTTAAGAAGTTTTTAATTTGATTGCACCCCATAATCAAATTACAACTTGCTTCTTAAATTAATCAGCTTTACCCTTCTAAATCCCCCAAGATTCTCGTAGTTAATGTACTGACGCACGTGTTGAAGTGATTCGGTTGGCTGCCAACGAAAGGACGTTGCTTGCCTATTTATTTTTGTCCGACCGATCGATGGGCTCGGCCGTAACGACCCTAACCCCCAATTTTTGCTTCCTCTCCCTCGCTATTTTTTACTGTTTGCGATGAATAGCTGTTTAATCCCTTCAGCACTTGCATAGGTTTTTTATTGATTTGCCGGTTGTTAAGTGACGGATTGCAGTGACTTTGTAGCTGTAGTAGAAAGAAGTGATAATTCATTTATTACGTCTTTCCATAATCAAACGAGGGCCACGTGTGTGTATCCGAAGACGCGCGAAAGAGATTGGGTGCAAAAATTGGAAAGGGTATGAACCGGTTCCTGAAAAGGGGGGTGGGGATACAATTGTCGTTGCTAGGCGCAAATCGCGACACCGTGTGGATCGAATGCGATTCACCACCGTATCCTTTCGGTTACGTTAAACTGCCTTTTTAAAAAAAAGAAAAGAAACGGGGGGGGGGAAGGGAGTTTCTTTGCGGCGGTTCGACCACCCCATTTCACGCTAAACTAGTCGCACCACGGTAACATCATTACTCACAGTCATCATCACGAAGCGCCATTTATTTATTTTTTATTTAATATTCTGTTAATAAATAGAGACCTTTTAAGAGGGATTTCCCGAGTATCGTTTTGTCGTTGTGAAATGATTTTTCACGATTTTCATGTTAGTGTCATTGACTCGCGTCATAAATTGAACGGACTCTCTTAAGGTGATCAATTTTGACGCGTCCAGACATGCTTTTCCATACCGTGACATTTCATTATGCCGTTCCAAAAATGTTGACCTTTTTTCATTTTGTAAATGCTCTTTTTTTCCCGTTCGTCTTACTCGAAGGTGTGTTGCGCGCCATCTAGTGGTCGATCGCAGAAGCAGTTGCTTGGAGTTATTGAGCAGGGTGTTTTTGTTGGAGCGGGCGGGGATTTGGGATTTAGTGACATGTTCTTCAATTTTGCGTGACAGCGTGCTGGTGTTAACTTAGAAGAAATGTACCGACGTAGAAAATCGTGTGCAGAATTTCTTATCGCTTCCTTCTTTTTCTTATTGCATCATCTCAGCCATTTTTTTTTTCTGTTTGTCCTCCAAGATTTTGTTTTTGAGAAAGTTTATTTTGTGTGATGTTGTAGAAGCTCATTTTCATTCTGGGGGAATTCTTCAAAAAGAGTAACGCGACAGAGAAGTGGATGGGAGGACGGGCGGGGTATAAGTGTGGTATAATGACCCAAGTTTTGGATAGGGAAAGAAGGCGGACGGTCTCCTTCCGTCCGGATGAACTGAAGCGTTTGGGGTCTTCCTTCCGTGTCCAAGATTTCGTCCTTTTTTTTTCGTTATTTATGTTTTTGATGTTAACCCAACTGGATAACGAAGACAGAAGAGAAAAATCCACGTTATCTAATGCGCGAAGAAGAGAAAGTAGAGGGTGGGGGAGAAGGGGGACCGAGATAAGTTGAGCCTTCCGCTCTGTTTGATGGAAGCAGATGGAATATAAGGGAAAATCAATGAAAATGGCGATGAGTTTGCAGAGAAGATGAGAACGTTTCATCTTCTCTACCCCTCCTCGCCATTTTGTGCTTTCTTTTGACCGAGAGATAGGTGTAGGAGTAGGACACAATCAATCAATTTGTTCTTGTCCAGATTCCTCCATAGATTTCCCTGTGCCCTTCCCCCCTCTAGGCAGGAGATTTGTGGACTGACTCTTGCCGGGGCGTGTTCATTACTACTCGTTTGTGAGGGGAACTTGTATTGTTGTAGTAGTCCTCTAGAGCCAAAATATTGAAAAAAAGGGGGAGGTGGGTAGCAAATGGATTTATTTTTATTTTTCATTCATGACTACGTGCGTACCACAAAGCGTAATAATAGATGCCTCCCTCTTTTTTAACCTCGTGTATGGTGTACTGATTGACCTTGACAATGTAATCATCGGTCACCGGAAGCGAGAAAAAGTGGCATTATAAGCGTAACCTTTAAGTGCTTCTGCCCTTTTGTATTTCTTGCTTTCGACAGATTATTTTTGATAAAGTGAAGATATTTTGTTAGAATCAGATTTTCTTTTTTTCGTATTTCTTCTCGACTTGCTTTTTACTGAGAAACTGACCGCTAGGTGGTACCAAATCAGAGCTGAATTCGTACGAACAAAATGAAAATCGGTGGCAATTTAAAGGAAATTAAAGTACAAAAAAAGGGGGCAGGAGTGGGGTATAGCATCAGGTGTGCGGAATTCTAATTATGAAGACATTCCATTCCTTAAATTGCTCTCGTCGGCCTTTTTTATGTCAAAGGGTTTTATGACTTTTTGCATACTAATAAAACTCTATAAGGAACCTGCGTCGTCTTCCCTCAACCACAGCTTGAAATAAATGGACCACAAATGAATAATCTAATTGAGAAAAGTACGCAAAGAATTTTTCTTCATAACATTAAACAAACTTGATTCACTTGGAATTGAATTTACAAAAAAAACGTACTTTTCTCTTAGTTGAATTTATTTGTTACACATGAATTTTCAAATTGTTATATGTACATCATTGTTCGCCATCGAAAGGGAAAACACGCAAAAGGGGAAAATTAACAACAATGGCACACGCAAATCGCACACGCACGCTTTTGAAAAAAAAAACACATTCATCGCTCGACAGCAAAACATGTATCACGCACACGCTCTTTTAAATCTCTTTCTGCTCTCGCAAATCTGCTCGCATCGTGTGTATTTTCAGCGTTTTATCGATTCAATTCTTGTCGCATACGCCAGAGGGAACACGAACAGGTGATCTAACTCGTACATCGTGACAGCCATGCTATTTAGATAAACAGGGAAAAGAAAAGAGTATACATTGTTTTCATGGAATTTTCGTCGTGCCGCAAATAACAAATAACATTTTAGATGACACAAACAAGAAGTTTCGCTGGTTTATTTTATGTTTTTTTTGGTGATGAGAAGCGAAACGGTACATGACGTGATACGGAGGGATTGGAACAATTAATGATATATCTATTTTTTAAAAAGACGTTTTGTGAAGGGGGGGGGATAAAAAGTGGGGGAAATTCAACAACAAATTGCCGATTCGTTTCCATCGTAAAAGAGTTAAATAAACAAAACGCCAGGCTCTTTGTTTTGTGTGTGTGCCACGTTCTGTCGTATACATCAATTGTTTTGAACGGTCGTTTAAAAAATCGGGACTTTTTTGTTCAACGAAGTTTACGCGGTCGATAAGCCGAAGTTCCATTGACGGCCGCTTTGCCGCAAAGCAGACGTTTGAAAGCTTGTCTAAACTCTGGGCTGAAGATGGTGTAGATGATTGGGTTGAGCGTTGAATTGAAATAGCCGAGCCAGAGGAAGACGGACAACATGGTCTCATCAAAGACCCAATCGGGCCGCAAAGGCATCAGCAGGGCGCACACGAAAAACGGCAGCCAGCACATGACGAACGCTCCCGTGATGATGGCCAGCGTTTTGGCCGCTTTGCGTTCGCGTTTGGCTTCGAGCGTTTCTCTTTTCTTTCTGACCGCGTTCTCCGTCGTTTTGGCCATGTTGGCCGGCGCTGGCGCCATTGTTTTAATGACTGGACTGCTCAGGGCCACCGTCGAACCGTTGAGTGGTGGCGATTGTCGATTGACTGCGACGGGCGCGACATTTTCCGACGTGACTGACGGCGTCATTTCGGGAATTTCGATCGTGAAGGCCGTCGTTTGCTGATCGGCAACGATGCGCTCGTCTTGACCGACGGCCATGACGTTGTCGCTACTCGTCCGCCCTTGTGGCTCGTCTTCTTTGATGTGCTCGGATTCTTCGGCCGACGAAGAGGCCGCCGCGCACTTGAACCACCGTCGCATCGTTTTGCGATCGCGCTTGAGGGGCGAATGGTCCAGCTGCTGGCCTTGTTGGTGATTGACGCGTTTGCGTATCCTCCGCCTGGCCGTCTGAAAGATTTTCCAGTAGACGATGAGGATGACGGCCAGGGGCACGTAAAATGTAGCGCAGGTGGCGAAGATTTGATAGGAAACATCTTGACTGATGAGGCAACGCTGTTGGATGTTGACTCGATCGAGGAATTCGGCGTCTTTCCAGCCGAATAGCGGCGCGACGGACACGATCAATGCCACAGCCCAGACGAGGAAAATCTATGTTTTTTTTTAAATCGTTTTCCCGCGTTTTTGAATGATTTAACATTAAGTAGTTTGTCCCAACCAAACTATTGTGCTTACCATCGTCCCGATGCGACTGACGTTCCTGTTGTGGATGTAATCCAGATTTGTCACGGCCCAGTATCTTTTAATCAAAAAAAGCCAAAGTAAATAATAATGCACGAAGGGGGGGGGGAGTTGGTAGGAAACGAAGGAGAGAGAGGAAGATGATGAGCCTTTTGCCGTCCAGATGACCATACTTCAAAGGGAAATGGGCAGTGCGCTCGGGATGGGATTATAGAGAGAAGGATAGCAACATCTAAGTAATGGACACATATCTATGCCTATTACAGCTGATGTTGCATCCCTATCGGAGCGTGTGATGCGCTTCTCTACACACAGTACGTTTAATGGAGACGGACTAGGTTTCTCTTTGAAGTGGATGTATACTTACACCGGTAACTATATTTTGACTGAGAGGGGTGGGCGTGGGTACAAAATGAAAGCTTTTTTTTTGTTTTCCTTTTATGTTGATGTTATAAGCAAGTAAAAGAGAGAGAGGGGGGGGAAAATCGAATCATAAGCAATCGTATACCGAACTCGTTTCTCATTGTGGTCTGATTTGTTTATGATTCAATTGTTTTGATTTTTTTTTGTCCTTTCGGGGTTTGTTATTAAATGTGATATCGTTTCTGGGATGGTAACATTTGATGTCGATTCATCTCTTTACGTGGGGATTTGCTCGCTGGAAAATGTAGTGGATTGTTCATTTACCTGTCGGTTGCTATGGCAACCAAGTGAAGAATAGATGCGGTGCAGCAAAGCACGTCGGACGATGTCCACATGTCGCACAATTCCGGTCCCAAAATCCATCTCTGGCTAATCTATTTGATTTTTTTTCAAGAAACACATTTTCATCCATCGTGCAAGTTTAGATAGAGCGATGCGCCAAGACGCTTTTTCATTTATTTTCTATTTTATTTCCCCTCCCCCCTCCCTTCTTTGTTGTGTTAACCAGAAAACATTATTCATGCAACTCTCGTGTTGCGCAAAAAAGACGATGCAATCTTTCACAAAAGTTCTTTTTTTTTTTCTTTCCACCGAGTTATTCTTGGGCGTAGTATACTTTTGGGTACCTCCATTCTATTGGGTAGCAAAAAAAAAGGAAGTATCAAATCTCTTTCTACCCGTGGATATTGTTAATATTTGTGGTGTGCGTGCTGACATTAAAAAAAGAGGGGAGGGCTTGGAATCGTATTAAAGAGAGAGGCAAGAGACTTGTATTGCTATAGTATATTATGTGGAGGCTTTTTTTTTGCTCCGACTTGAGCAACGGTGGGATTATTGTGTGCGTATCAAGAATTAAAAGCTCAGTTTGGGTGTGGCGGGAGCAGATGGTTTGGCGTGTTAATTGAAGCCCAACGAAAGCAAAAGTTGGATTCGGCAGCGGTCGGGTGCAATTAGTTTTTATTTATGCCATCGTTTTGCTTTTTGTTTTAAATGCGATTTTACGATTGGGGCACGTGTGCCAGATTTTTTGTTTGTTTTGAATTTGAATATTTTGCGCAATTTTGAACTTGAATGTTACCTCGTATACGGCTCCTAGTGGCATCACCAAACAGGCGACAAGGAGGTCTGCCACGGCCAGCGAGACGATCAGGTAATTGGCCACGGAATGCAGGTGTCTCTCGAGCAAGATGGCGGCAATGACGAACACATTTCCTGTTAACCGAAACATTAGTTTGTTTTTGTTTTTCCAATTAAAAACTCGAGCGCAGCAATGTGAAACGTGCGTTCCCTTTGTCTTTCCGTGTAGATTGCGATAACATTGAACTTTGGGTTGTTGCGATCCGCACTATTGCCAGTCTATCACCGTGGCAACAAGTGTCGGATGTCATACGTTCGTGCCCGTCTACCAACTTTCTTCCGTCCCAGACAATCGAATTTTGGTATTTTACGTTTGAATTGAATTCGTTCTTTAAAAAAAAGAGGAGACATTGTGCGGGTACGTGTCTAAAACCGCGTGATTTCATATTGACCCGCTACTTTGTGTAACGGACGCAATGACTAGCGTGTGTGTAACGTGCGCCCCGCCTTCTTTTTTTTGTGCGGCCATGTCGATGATGGAGCCTGTTTCAAACACTCGACAATGTCGACAAAGTATTTGCATTTTTATTTTTATTTTTTTGAAAAATGAAAATGGTCCGAGAGCTTGGCGGGTTGCGCATGAAAATTCAATTTAACGGAATGCCTTTAACATGTCAGAGCGTATGGAGATTGAAGATGACAAGAGAGAAATGGGCGCTGCTTTCTGCTGCGCATTTATTGATTCTCCATGCCGACAGATGTTTGGTCCACATGGACGGCAAAATGTTTAAGCGCATTCCCCTCCTCCTCGATGAAATAATTTTTATTTTATTCACCGATGGACTTTTTCTTTAGATGCGTTTTTTTTGGGGGGAAGGGGATAAAACTTGGTAACTCGACCATGGGCTCATTTTCCAAGCTGACAAACTTTGCCCATCCCCCGAAAAAAGAAAGTTCGGCATATAATCAGTTTCTTGTTTATCAGTTTTTCTTTTTTGCCCCCTCCATCAAGTTTCCGTGTGATGGTTATTGACCGATGATAACTTGTTTTTATGGTTTCCTTGACGAAGCTCTTCATCTTTTGAGTAGCCATTAATTTGTGTGCTGTATAGACGTCGAAATAAGGTGGTGAAAGCGCAAAGAAATAAAAGTTTTGGCTTTTTTTTTTCGGGGGGGGGGGGGGCTATCAAAGTTGCATGTTCTCGACGGTGGGGGGTACGTACTCGTTGTCGATTAATAGGAAGCCGTAGAACTTGCAATGCATGGCAATCGAGAATTCATGAAAATGGATTCTATGACGTGTGTGTGCGCTCTTGATCTTTTTCTTTTCTACCCTCCCCCGGCAACTCTGGTACTGAAACTTGCATTGCACAAGTCGCAGCTATTTGGGCTACACACACACACAAAGTGTGTGTGTGTGTGTGTCTTAGATTGCTTGCTGCAATATGTGTTTATGTGCGGATAGGATTTGTTTAGGGGCTTTCAATCGAGTTCACTTGTCACAAACACACACACACACACTAAAAACCGTATGATGAAATTCTTGTTTGGATGTAAATGTTTGCGAGAGGGGGGGGGGATTCTATTAAGCATTCGTCATTTAGGAAGTGATGGCTTCATTTCTCTCGGGTTTTTGACAGTTGCTCCGGGCGGATGCTTTGCCGCTAGATGCCGTGCATCGCAGCTGTGACGCCACTTGACTCGTGCGCTTTCTCTTCGCACATTCATCTGTTTGCATTTCGCGATGGATGACAATCAAGCCGAAAAATTAGCGAAGATGAAAGCGCTCGCGTATTAATCGAAACGGTTTTAATTCACGACGCTCAACGAGCCAACTGTTGACCAAGGACGCTATTGGATAATCATATCGATGTGACGTTTCTACACTCTTTTTAGTACACGCAAGTCTCGTTCATTCGATACGATGGTCACTATCATATTGCCGCTCTTTCATTTATCGATCCTACTCTTGGGGGGGGGCATTGCACTTAAGACGAGTAATGTGACACGTTTTTGTAGAAAAGAAGAAAAAAAGAGGATTTCTTTTTGTTTTTTACCAATAATAGTGGCCAGTATGAGAACTCCCAAGATGGCCGAAGTCAAGCTGGTAAATATCAGATTGTCTTCTGGCCTCTGTGGGCTTGTCGAGTTGATCCAATAATCGGTTGCGTTGCCGCCGCCGTCCGAGATGTTTGCCGCGACGTCGGTGCAGTTATTCCATTGACAGCAGACGCTGCTGGCCGTGTTGTTGTTGTTGTTGTTGCAATAGTGCAATAAGTAGTTGTAGTACGAATCTGTCGGCCACGACGAGAAGTTTAGATATTCTTGTCCGGCTGATGCGTTTTGATTCCATCTCTCCGCCATCTTGATGTGCCCTTCCGGGCTTCCGTCTGTACGTTTCCTGCATGCGCAAGAGAGAGAGACGTGTTAGTACTTTGATAATGGACGTTTCTTTATTTTATTTGGATGGCAATAAAAGCGTTTAACAATAGGGTGTGAAGATGGGGGGGGGGGTAGTATCGAGGGTTGAATAAGAATGCGTTTAGCGTTTGATTGAATTTGAGGTTCATCTTGTAATCAATACTCGCATGTACGAGTAATTTGATTTTTTTTTGTTTTCGCGTGAGCAAATTTTTTATTATGCCTTTCTGTTATTGTGCGGTGAATGAAACCATTTTTTTCATTCAGAAATTGAATCCCATTTTCTTTTTGTTTCAATGAACTTGCTGTTTAATGAAAGAGTTCTTTTTTTTTTAAGAAGAAAACAAAATGAAACGTTCTCTCTGCTGATGTGGCGTTTTTATTTAAATCGTTGACAACGCTTTTTTATAAAAAAAGGGAAATGATCAAAGGAAAAATGGGAGGCGACAATGTCTAGTAGATCGACGCTCTGCAGTTAAATTTCGAACATTGAGTTAACTGAAGCGCTATCTCATTACCTGATGAAAAATGATTGGACCCTTTTGCCCTCATCTTGTTTTCTGAGAATCCATGACGAAATTATTCTCTCCCATTTTCTTTTCTTTTTTTCTGGAAATAAATGTCTTCAAATTCAACCAACCTGTGGGGGGAAAGGCTTTTAAAAGGACAGAGTACATTTGGCGGATTAGATATTGGGTTACGTTAAATCTGGTGGGACCTTGTTAGCACACGAAGCTCTCGCTGGGGTCACACTGTACGATGCTTTTAGATTTCAACAAATGGCCGTATATTTTTTTTCACGAAAAACATCTTTATTTTCATCCCATCAATGATGATACGTGTGTTCCTATTTTGAATATTTTTCAATGAACGTGACCCGTTGTGGGCGTTTCTTTCAACATTTTTTTGTGCGCGTCTCTTTGATCTGCATCTCTTGATGAATATCGAATATATTTTATAAATGCGATGTTATGGCCAAAAAGAAAATTATGAATAGGTACTATTGCAGTATTTGTTTTCTTTGTTTCGTAGTGGATTGTGTACGATTTTGTTGGAAGTAGCTTAATTCAGGCGGGAATCAAACGTAATTGCTTGTTTGATTAGTAATGTGTTTGTAATTTGAATACGTTGGCTATCAAAGCAGACGGCGGGGAAAGGGTCGTCCGTGGGTCCGACAACCTGCATCTTAATAAGGAACCAAACGTACCCCATCGCACCAATTAACCAAACTTTTTTTTTCTATCCATCTTTTTCTTTTATTAATTGAAAATACTTCATATTTGAAAAGTTTTTCTTGTTTAAATTTGTTTTGAATTTCCATTTAATTAACGGGTCACGAAATAACGTTGGCTTTTTTCAAAACCGATAGTCCATACTTAAATTAATTGTAATAAAGAATTTTAAAAAGTTTGGGAATTGGGTGATGGTGAAGTGATAAACTGTCGGGTTAGTAAGAAAAGATTCTTCGGTCGGGCGGGTCGTCTGTCTATCGATTACATTTTTATCCTACAAAAATATCGAGGCTGTGATGAATTAACCACTGGCTTTGAGATACTGTTGGCTCAATGGAACTTGTTACTCCACTTGATTTGCAACATTTAATCAAAACTTTTTTTTTTCTCCCATCGGCTTTTTTTCCTACATGAATTTTATTTAAAGGAAAAGAGCGTTGGCTAGTTTAAAGTTTATTTTTTATTATTACCATGTTACGTAAGAGAAATGGGATCTCATTTCCTGCTGAATCCACTATAGTTTTAAAGGGCCCAATACGTCACAATCATCGCAGTCACGTGAAATTGTATTTCTAAATTTTTTTTTCTCTACCGGGGTATGATGAACGAGTTGAGGGGGGGGGGGGTTCGAGAGGGAAAGGTCATCTAGTACACACACACACACAAACACAGAGTCCCCCGAACATAAGCTCGTCGTTTCTTATTGTTCGTGCAAGTCCTTAAAAGGAAGTTTGAACGACCCCTTGACTGACAGCCGACTGCTGATCCCACCCAAGAAAAATAGAAAAGAATTGGCAATAAGATCCCCTTCCCCCTCCCCAATCTACACGAGACGTTTGCCCTTTGTTTGAGTGTAACGAAAAGAAACGGGATCGTGTCGTAGCTGTCGATATTTCTCTTTGATGGCAATTCTATTAGCCGTTTGCTTTTTAGCGATTGTGGCCAAAGAAAATGGCCGCGTTCTTGTTTTTTTGAACGCTGTGTGTGTGTGTGTTTACTCGACTGGAATTGCTCGGATGCACGACATTCATTACACCAACTCTATTGAGTGTCTAGTTAACGAAGAAGAAGAGGGGGGGGGGTAGAAGAAAAAACTTCTTGCGCGTATATAGATCGCAGTTGCAATTCAATTATATAACACAGCTCATCCCAATCATTCTCTTTTCTGTCTCTGGCGGCGCTTCGTGTTGCTTTTAAATAAATACTTCCACCCCCCCCCCCCCCCCCCCTTATTTCTTTTGTCTATTGCGATGGCCCTTTTTCTTCTCCAGGCATCTTTCTAATGCCGAAAACCACCACGACGATGAGTTATTGATATTTATCTATGGACTTCTGTTGCTTAGTATATAGTCTGGAAAGCACGCAAGCTCTATAAATATATCCTTTTACTTGGAGGGGGTGTTCTTTATGCCGTTGCACGCTTCCCTTTCTTTTTTTTTTAATTCAACCGATATCCCTTATGTTGTGTATACTCGGTGGCCTTAGCCACACTTCAATAGCAACGTCTACCACATCCATCGTCTGCTCCTTTTTTTTTTTTTCTTTTTTCCCGAAAATTTATTGTTTTGTATCTGAGGGAGAAAACGCGTGACAGAACGCGGGCGAGCAGAAGATTGTGCGCAATTCGAAAAACGCTCCATTACCGAACCCCCTCCCCCCTTTTTTTTCTTAAAAGAAAAACAGATTTGCTTATTTTATCTTTTTTTTTCGTGATTTTAAATTTACCCGCTATATTCTTTTTCGCGATTGATGTTATGGCGGATTGGTCTTCTTTAATTTGAATCTCGAACTCGTGAAGCGGGAATCGGAAAGTGGGCCGAGTGGGGCGGATCATTAAGAGAACCAATTTCCATAAGATGGCAGCCGTCGAGCTTTTGAAATTCCCCCTCCCCCCCCCAAAAAAAAATCATGGGAAAAAAAAATTGGGGAGGGATTGGTTTGAATGATGATGCGTTTCAACTGTAATGTGTTGCGATAGATTTCCGAGAGAATGCGAAAGACGTAATAGTCTAAAATCAACTCCATTTTTAATGAGCAATTTTCTATGCGTACGTGCTCCTGCTTTCGGTTTAACTATGATGCCTCTCTAGGGGGCAGGGGCAAGGCGGTGCTGTTTACAGACGGATGCCGATACGGCGTGTGAAGGAGAATAAGAGAAAAGCCAATTCCGTTTTATTTTTGAGTGAAAATCTCTTATTCGTCTTGAGCGCGCACAGTTTGAATTCATAAAGCTCTCGTACGCGTTCATTATTCAACACGTTTCGTTTGATCCGCTGCATACTAACAAACAAAGCGCGAGTTTGGCCGATTGCTCGCAGACGGCGCTCACTTAACGAGCCGTTTCCTCTCTCTTTTAGTCTTGTCAGTTGATACAATGACATTAACGGTCTTTTGATTTGAAACTCGCTTTTTTATTTTGCTGACGTATTTTCTTTTATTTGGCACGAGAAAGTCTGCCAACATGAAGAATCTCGTGTATTTTATGGGATGTTCTCTTTCAAAGAAGGGCGGGGGGTTTCCGGCGGTCACACGCTCATCATCGATGCAAATGCGATGAAGCGTTGTATCCCATCCGTTTCAAATTTGTCTTCGATCTCGGATTTTTTTTTTTTCCTGCCCATATGTTTAAATAAACGGAGCGTTCCAAAGAAAATGTGAAGTCGATATGCGGATCGTTGTAACGGGAGCCCATTACTCCCGCTCGGATGGCTGTGATAAAAAAAAAAAAGATTCGTGTAGAGCGGGAAAAAAAAAAGTTAGCCGTTCTGGTCAATACTTTGTCGACCTACTTTTTCCAATAAATTTCATTTTTCTGGGTATAAAATAATTTATTTTATTTGAAGAATAAAAATGGATAAAAGGGGAGAGGAAGAGAGCCACACAGTCTGTTCGTGTCAGGTGGTATATATCATCACGCTCCGTTGCCCTCCTTCCTACCCTCTGATGCTGTTGTCTGGGTGTTTTTTTTTTTCCTGGGGGGGGGGGGGGTTTCTTTATCCCATCACGGTGCACACATTTCTTGTGTGGCGGCTGTTCATCGATGCCAGCTCGTCAAGAAAAAGTTATATTGATTTCACGATTTTCGTATACGAATTGCGAGCCACACACACACAAAATGTAAAAAGGAAACGGTGCAGCACGTAAATAATATTTCCGGTTGCGTGCGGAAGGAAGTTGGCCAACCGATTTTGTATGGGAAAACAAAATAATTTCTTTTTTTTTTTTTCTTTTTTGGCAATGGATATAATCTTCTGAACTGCAAATCGTCTGTGTCGAAACAACAACTTTCGAGCCATTTCGTAATCGATTGTCAATCGAAATGGCTTTTTATTGTTCACCGAAGCTCAATATGTTTTTTTTTTCGATAGTTAACGGATAGGCCAAGATCTCTTAAACAGATTCAGCCAGCTGTGAATAATGGCTGAATGATTTTTTTTTTTTTTTTAGGTTAAAAAGAAAGTGATGCTCTATCCAATAGATTTTAATCGAATTTGTTTATTAAACTTGTGTGGTTTTTGATTATTTGGGCGCGATAGGAATTTGAATCGATTGCGAAACATCAACGTGATGATGCAGGCAAAGTTAATAAACTAGGGCCGGAAAAAAAAAAGCTTTTTGTGTGATCTTGTCATCTCAAATCCATTTGTCTAAAAATAAGAATAAAGGGGGGGGGGCCTTCAAGTCTGTGTCAATAACAAACACAATCGGAGGACGCCTTTGATATTAAATAAATGCCATTTTTTTTTTTGTTGTTGTGTAGAAAATAGGGAATGGCGGAATTATTGTGTTTGGCTTTGTCAAATATTAGATCTTTTGTCATTTGACTTTCATCCCCTCCCCTCTTTTATTTTCTTGTTCATTCATCGACACCCACTGCTATAGTCAAACAGACGGGCAGTTTTTTTTTTTTTTTGAAACAACAACAGAATAAAAAAAAAGGATGGGAGGGGATGAAATCAATCGGCGAATGCCGAGAGTGGGTAGGATCGAAAAAGAAGTCTAACAACAGAGTGGGAGGAGAAGGATGTATGATGTTTGCGCTTGCTTGCCGGATCAATACACCGTGAAAAGAGGGAACGACTAGCGTGAGCGGGGGGGGGGGGGGAATAAAAAAATACGTCAAGAAAATGCGTAGAAAATACAATTTTTTTTGTTTATCTTTTAAAATACAACCTCCGACGTGAAATATGCCGCACGTCTTCATTAAAATACATTTCTTTTATTTTAATGATTTCGTTGGAATTTGACACGTCAAGAGCCAATAATTTTTCTCCGGTTAGTTTTTTTTTTTTTTGCATAAAATTAGATGATATCCATCTTCACTTTGAAAATGAAGATGCACACCTTTTTTTTTTTTCATTTTCTTGGGCCTTCCTTATCATCACGTTAGAAAAAACTGACGTCATCATAGACAACAAAGAATTGTGGGGGGGGGGGATAAGTCAGATGCTGCCACTCTCTCTACGTTCGAAGACTCTGACACACACACTCGACTCCTTGACAAAAGATTGGCCCACTCGAGCTCCTGGCAGCTCCTTGCCAGTTTTTCTTTTTCTCTCTCTTCTTCTTCTTCGCCTGTCACATACAGACACACCCCATCTGTCAATGCTGCCAGTGGCTTGTGTGTGTGTGTGTGTGGTGAATCTGATGCGCACATCTTTTTTAATCATAGACCGAGGGAATCTATCAAATTTTACATAGGCCGGGTACAGTTTGAAAGATGATTTATCCCGAGCCGTTTTTTTTGTCCGCTAGATGGACAGGAATTGATTAACATGCAAATCAACATGGAAAGCTTTTCATCGTCGTTTATTTATTTATTTTTTTTTTTTTCTTATTGATGACGAATGTGTTGAGAAAAAAAAAATTATTTGAACTATCGTCTTGTTTTATTTGGCGCCTTGTCGTGATTGCGTCTTCGTGCAGCTTTTGATTTGGCCCATTTTCACGAACCAATGCGCCATTCGGCGTACACGCAAAGACATCGTTTTTTTTTTCTTTGTTTTTTTTTACACTTGTTATCTATTTTGATTCCCCCCCCCTTTTTGATATCAAATTATTGGCACGGTGTAGGGGGGCTTTTATTAACGGTGTAAAATACGACCTCAACGAAATGAGGATACGATCTCGTTAGTTGAACGAAACAAAAGACGGTCGCAGACGACGTAAGTTACACTACCCCCTCGATCCCTCTAAGAGAAAAGGAAATGCTGCGGGAGGAGATGGATGTTGCATCGTTTTTTAGTTAAATTTTAATTTGGATTATCGATTCGGTCTAGTGCTTGCCGAGTTTGCACAAATATCGACTTGAAATGATAATGAGGGACGTCTATCAGCGCCGTTTGACACGCTGCGTTTTCGTGTCGTGTCTTGAGAGTCACGTCATCAGTTTCGTCGTCTGCTCTCTCAATAATGAAGCAGACTACTAAGCGGATGATAATAATGAGTAAGGAAATAATAACCCGGGGCCAAAGAAAGAAATGCAAAATAGGAAGGACACGATTTAAAAAAAAAAAAAAAAAAAAAACTCAACATTTTTTGTTTGAAAGATGTAAATGATTACGATTCAAGTGGAAACTTGTGCAACCGTTTTCCTCGCGATTGCCACAACCGTGACGCGTTTCAAGACAATTGCCCTCAAACCGTTCACACCATTTTGCACCGTTTTTACACACATCGACCCGTTGCTCTTTGGGGTTTGTTGCACGGGTTAATCTTTTGTTTTTGTTTTTGTTTTTTTTTCTTTTTTTACTTGTTTGTAACCTATAACCCAAAAAGCGGAAGGCCATCTATATCTTCCCCATATACACACTTACCGAGATTGCCTCTTTTCTCTTTCAAACCGTTCATCTCTCTCTCCTCTTTCTATGTGCGATGTTGCCCTTTTTTCTTTTTATATTCTCGTTGTGATTCCTCACCATCAACGGCAGTAGCGACACATAGCGTTTTTTTTTTGGGGGGGGGGGGAGCTGCGTGCGTGCGTGTATATGTTATTCTACAAGAGTTTCGGTCGTTTCACTTTCCCTACCCCCCCATCCCGGTTTTTTAATAAAACATTTGTCGTCTGGGCTGCGTGTGCGTGGGTGTTGTATTTTTCAAACAGCCCGCCAAGACCTCGATTGCCCCGCGGGCCGTAAAAGAAAAGAAAAAGGTTGTTGGCGTTCGGTCGTGAAAAAAACGGGAGTTTTTGCACGACGCGCGCGGGAGAATAAGTCAACAACTGGCAATTGCACAATGGCGAAGAGAGAGAAAGGCCATCATATCATTGTGTAAAAGTTTACGCTGCAAAAGTGGGTGCGGCTCCTTGTTTGCGTAGACACTTGGAATGCGACGTGAGTTGCCCGCCGTCGGGACTTGCCACCAATTGTATTTTTTCTTTTTTTTTTCTCTCTCTCTTTTTTTTTCCAAGATAAATCTTATAACATTTAACGAGCAAAGTCGTTTGCTTTCCTTTTTTTTCGTGACTAGCAGACGTTTGAATTTGTATTTTTAAACAAACTTACCGTGATTTTTTCTGCGGTTCAATCAGAAGATTTTTTTTTTCAATGACGTTTGTTGACGCACAGTTTTCAAAGTTTGCGTAATTTTCTTACACTTTAAAAGTTGTTAACGCACGTCGAACAGGAGATAACAAATCCGATAGCCGCGTGTAGGCCATTTTTCTAAAAATCTTTTCGCGCCTTTTAAATTCAAACGTTTTTACATTAAACCAGCACTAAACAGAATACGGGCCCAAGTTCATTTTCAGAAATTGTTTAAAGCCCTCCAATAAATGAAGAAATAAATATTTTTCGAAAATAAAAACTGGGGTGGATTTTTGCGGGACGAGCGGATGTGGGAGGGGAGAGATCCGTTAGGATTCCGTCGACAGACTGAACGGCTGCCGAGCTCAAGCATCCCGAAACAGGTATCATGGTATCAAGTGTTCTGCGTGTGTATAGAATGGGGGGCCCGTTTCGCCCCTTGTTCCCTCTACATATCGCATTTGACCTGCGCGCACACACACACACACACATCTGATAGTTTTCGCTATATGAAATGTTGGGGCACTCTTCCCTTCCCCCCATTTTTTTTGAGCTTATATATTTCCGCCCCTGTTTCTTTTTTAAACAAATTTTGTGAGGGGGTTAAACGTCGGTACGTCCGTCAAAGACAGGCGACTTGTTTTCTTTTTTTTTTTATTTTTAAATTCCACTTTGGTTCAAGTATTTTGGCACCAGTTTATTGTAGAAGAGGGGGGGGCGGACGTGTTGGCCCTTCGTGAAGTGGTTTGACAGCAGCTGATTATTGAATCGTTCATTTTTATGGATCGAGAGGGAAAGAAAATGCTGTTGGGTCCCTTTTTTGTGAAATTAAACGGGAGCACAAAGGGGGTGGGGGTCATGTTTGATCAATATTATTAATAAGGGCGAAATCGTTTTCTATGTAATAAAATGACCTTTTGCGTTGGCTGCACATTTTATATTTTTTAAAGCGTTGAATGGAATCGTTTTGCAATCACGTTGTCGGTTTTTTTTGGCGTTAAAAAGGTCGCCGAACTTTTTAGTAGCTCTATTACAAGCCGCCCGCTGCGTGACTCCCGCAGAGGCTAAGAGAAGGGGGAAAGAAACGTAATCCAACAGGCTGGCAGGGCACACACTTATCCCTTGTAAAAATGTGAATGTATTGTTATTGTTATTGTAAAAAGCCCTGCGGGTACTTAGGCCCTTTAAAAAAAAATAAGAATGCCCATTCTTTTCGTGCGTGATGTGCTCCCGATTTCAATTTTACCTTTGTACATCCCACCCGGACGGTGTGGGATAGGGAAAAACGCCCTCTATTGATTAACTGAGAAACTATTAATCTTATTGAGAAGGGGTGGGGGAGGAGTTTCAATATGTAGCAGCTACAGGTGATGTTTTTGAGATGCCACGAGATTATCGATTTTCTCGCGAGTTGGTCGGAATCTTTTAATTTTGATAAATATTTAATATATATATATATATATAAAATGA
Organism: Daphnia sinensis; assembly: GCA_013167095.2. Classification (NCBI taxonomy): domain Eukaryota; kingdom Metazoa; phylum Arthropoda; class Branchiopoda; order Diplostraca; family Daphniidae; genus Daphnia; species Daphnia sinensis. Next base: position 5,256,329 of record CM023191.1, on the reverse strand, counting down.
ATCTCGGGATGTTTTCTTTGCTGTCTTTTGGGGGGTCGAGTTAATCCCGCAGGCCGCAAAGTGTGTATAGCGTTCATAACCCCCGAGGGGCTTACAGTGTCGTGCGATCGGGTGTGCCTTTTTGTTTTTAATGCGTCCCAATAAGGATAAAAAAAAAAAACTAAAAAAGATCCTTTCACTCCCCCCCCCCCAAAAAAAGGAAAAAAACAGCTGAGAATGCAAGGATCTGCTCATTATACGCGCATAATCGCTCGATTGTTTTTTTTTTTTCTTAGGCCGAAGGGGTTGTTGACTTGAAGCCCTAAATACACACTAATTAAGGGTGCGTAGTTGCATATACATGGCGTACTTTAATACAATAACAAATGCGATTGTTTTTTTTTTCCTCCTCCCCATCAATAGTATTAATCCCAACGCCCCTCCCCAACCTTTTTTTCTTATGCTTGTGGTGAATGAATGTTGATCTCTCTATTTAATATGCTTATGTATACAGCAGTAACTAAAGCAGTTTGCCGACCGCCATTAATCTGTCTGTATAATAAGTACGTATCAGCCCACTCGCTTCCGACTTTTCTATCTCTCTAGCGGGCTGCACCGCATCACCAGCCAATTATAATGAAGATGTATATAATGTATATCTACAACAATAGTATATATATATATCTGTGCGTGCGGGTGTGTGTAGATCTACTTTGTACATCTACACACAGGGCGAAATATAGCGGCTCAACACAAGAGATTAATTAGTAGCCTGTTAGTGTTTGCACAAGAGCCTCGGCTTATGTCTTAAAGTCAATGTACCATTGTCAGAGACTCGACATGTTTTTGTTTTTTTCATCTTCCGCGTTAGTGGCGATAGAGTTTGAGATAAATGCGATCCACCACTCGTCGTAAATCTGTTAATTAAAATGTTGCGCATAATAATGTGTCGTAATCATCGAGAAAGGCTCGCCCTTCTTTATGTTTCTAATTGTTCTTTTCACGTGTGTGTGACGTGAGGAAAATATGAGCCTCTTGTTTTGTTCCTTTTGACGTTTTTTATTATTATTATTTTTTTGATTGGCTGCATGTTGAGGAGGTTTGACTAGTCTTCCATTCATGTCATGTTTTTGCAATGTTTAAAAAAAATGGATAGGAGCGATAGGAATCAGCGAAAAGATGTGGGGGTTTAAAAAAAATCATGTCGTCGTGGTAACTCGTTGAGTTCACTGCAGTGATGTCTAATTGATGGAAATAAGTAAAACATATTTGAATAGAAAAAAAGGGGGATGGGAAAGCAAGAAATTGAAGCCATGTTGGAAGGATATGTCGGTTGGTGAGTCCTTGATCTTTTCGATCATGGATCTCTGATGTTTTTTTTTTTCTGTCTGGTTCTCATTATAAGCAAAAGAAAAAAAAAACAGCCTTTCTCCATTTTTTTTTTCTTCAATGTTTTGCATCTCGATGATGAAACTCGTTTATTTCAAATCGTGAAACATTGATGCCGATCGATACATTTCAAGTTTAGCATCAGTTAAACGAGCAGTGTAGGAGACTTGATGGGGGCATATCGTCAGGGTTAATTGTTACATAGTTGACGGCGAATATAAAAACACAAAATCTTGAATTATGATCTAATAAAAAATTGATGAGATACCATCAGTCGGGATAATCTTCAATGATACGAGCTCAAACGCACAGCAACATATTTAGCTTACAACTAGCGTAGGCGTTTTGTTTTTTTTTCTTTTGCTTCTCTTAATTTTATTCCCTTACTCGCGTATGTGATATCCTATTCTTGGATGGATGCCAATCACATTTTCATCACGCCGAAAAGACGGGATAATTTTCTATCATCCCTTCCCCATAAATAAAGCTCATTCTTGTTTGTTTATTCCCTCGGCCTCCGGGATCGAGATCAACATTTCATAAATCGATGTGAATAAAGAAACAAAAAAAAAAAGAAGGGCCTTATTTTCGCTGAAAACAATCAACGAATTGAAAATGGGTGTTTATTAGCGTCTTAATATTCATCAATCGACTCATTTTCCATCTTAATGTTGTGTACCTCTCTCTTTTTTTTTAATTTAGAGAAGGGAATTACAGTTTCAATTAGCTTGATGAACTCTCTCCCCCCCCCCCCCCCTTTATACACACACACACACAGAGGCAGCAAGCATCAGCAGCTTTACTCGTTGGACTAAAATATAAAGCCGATCGAAAGGGAAGGGGGGGTACGTCAGAGAGGATGAGACAACATCATCACGTTGACAATAGCCCCCGAGTTGATCAGGCAAGAGCTTTTGTCTCTTCTCCTTTTCGTTTCTCTGTTTAACACAAAAGCCCCTTCCCCCCCTTTTGCTATCCTGTCGTTATCCGACGAGTTCATCATTTGGCACTAGGCGGAAAGCCCTCGCCGTGAAATACATACAGAAAAATAAAAAGGATGGGCAAAGTCTGTAGCAAAGAGAGGGGGGGGGTCGTATCTGTGATGCTGTGTGATTAGACTGACGGTCGTAATCCTTTATAGTACAAGTCTAGTAGTAGCAAGAAGTTTCCTTCTGTCGTTAAGTCCGGCATATATATATATATTTTTTTTTGTCCTTAAAAAAAGGGGGGGGAGGGTTAGTCACGAGATATCCCGCAGTCAAGGAGCCCGGCCGACCGCAAAACCAAAAAAAAAAAAATTTTCCCCTTTGCCAAATCGCAATGGTTCATCATGTTTTTCTGTCGTATACCATAAAAGAATGTCGTTGAGGATAACTGTGGTAGATCGTTTGTTTTATTTATCGGCAGCCAATGGTATCAATTCATTAGCAACTATTAACTTTGAGAATTAATTATGGCTGATGTGTTTTATTCCATTTCTTGGACTCGGGATTGTGAACTTTGGGGGGGGGGAGGCGGTTATGAAAGATTCGAGTTTGTGTTTGGTGAGCAAGTTATTGTAGACGAGGGGGAGGGTCGTGGAGGACTTTGAATATATCCAAGTTGAACGGAATATGTTTGCGTAGACACAATGTCGTGCGCATAACGTAACAGGGTCTTATGAAAGAAGCCATGGAGAATAGTATATTCGATATCAGTTGACCCAATTACAAGTACCTAATAGACGCTCCTTATATAAAGGAGACGTCTATTTTTATTCCCCAATTTTCTTGTTTGTTTTTTTGCTGTGTATCTTCTTACTTGATGTTTACAATGTCATTCACAAAATACGGACGTATTATCGACGATGTAAATCGAACGAATTTTGCGCTTTCAAGTTAATGTCAGGTTGTTACGTAATTCGAATTTTTTTATTTTCTTCGATGCGCGTGTGGGCGGGATTGAATCCCGTTGAATTAATTTTCGCTACGACTTTGACATTTCCTGCTCTATCGTGACATTGAATTTCCTGTCTTCACCGAAAGAAAAAAAAAACAAATCAAGTTATGTCGGCAATACTTTAGCAAAATGCGTCTGTTTTCTTCGTCTGCAATTTTATTTTTTTTTTGTGTGTGTTAGACGTCAGTGTTTTGACGTTTAACCTTGACCGCCCACCCAAAAAAAAAACTAAATTATTGGCACGCGTTCATTCTCCATTAGGGTTGGTAATTAACGTTTCTAAACTTTTCCCCTCCCGTTTGGGCTCGTGTGATGAGCCATCAGCTTGATGATCTTTTCAAAAAAAAAATGCGGGGCCAAAATAGTCCGGTGACGTATTGTTTTCTGTGTGTGTGTGTGTGTGACATGAAAAAGCCAGACGCGGCAACGTTGTGCACGTCTTTTGGCTTTGCGCGATTCAGCCACGCCAAAAATGCGGAAATGAATTTTGTTATCTCGAATGATTGGAGATGGTCCAGTTAAAATTCGACGATGTCCCCTTTAAAAACGTAATTGTGTCACGTGATGACGCGCGCACGTTAGAATAGAGTTCGTTTAATTATTTTGTTGCAGAAACTCCAAAGTTTGTGCGTCCACTTTGGACGACGTCAATGTGTTCGCTTAGTTAACAGCGGACACTGGATGCAAGTTCTTCTTTCATTCGTAATGAACGTGTTGATTTATCGGTGTCATTACACACACACACACGCAGACGCGTCTATTTAATCAAATAAGAAAATGAGTCGTGATTTATAAGCCGCAGAAATTCCACGAAAAAAGGCCGCATTTCAAATGAGAAAATTAAAGTTTGTCGAGTCAAAGTTTTGTGCTTTTGAAAAATGCAAATTGCGGCTGACGCACTGATTTCCTATTATTAGGCTAAAGATCCTCGAAATGTTTCAAACTTTCACGGTTGCATTTTTTTTTAATTCTTTAAACGGCGTAAGGTATAAATCAAGAGTTTTGTTATTGTTCTTAACCGGAAGGCCTTTCGCTTGAATCACAGTTTGCCATTCACGAGAGAGGGACCCTGCCCAACTTATGCAAATGCAAGAAAACTCGAGTCCCGAGCTTTTTTTTTTTTCTTTTTAATTATTCAAAACTTGCCGCTCAGAAACGTTGGTGTAAATCTATTGTTGTTAACTCTAAGCGGCGCTGTGCAATAGAGCGAGTCTGCCTTATTGTAAGTTAAAGGGCCTTTATGATGTTAAACTTGATACCGCGTGTGTTACGAAATTGCGAAGAGCTCCCGAGGCAGATGACATTCAATAAGATTACCGTGTACTGGAATCACTTCAAAAAATAATTTTTTTTTTTTAAAGAAGGGGGACGGGTGCAAATTGGGATGACGTAAATTGACTTGAAGACATCCTTTTATTGGCTTCGCGATCAAAGTTAAATTCCCCTTCCAGCAATGAGATTTGCATTGAATAAATTTTGATTCAATCATCCGGCCATTGTATAGACTTAAAAAAAAGGGAAAAGGAATTCTCGTGAAAACAGGATGTTTGAAAATAATAATAATAAAAAGAAGGATATGCATGTGTGTGTATAGAAAAAAAGAAAAATAGACGGGAAACTGGATGCTAATGACGGCAACGGATACAAGCAAAGCGAACGGATTCAATATTGACTCTTTGATATATGTACGGTGTATCCATTTCGTTAGATTGTTTCTATCAGTGTTTGATTTCCGTTCGCGTGGGACGATATGTGCCAACCTTAACGGGGAACGGGAGGAAGGGGGGGGGGTGGGTCTTGTTGCATCAAAGTGTCGGAAGCTTGTTTGTCTGCGACGTCCCAATCAAGCGCTTGTGTCCGTCCGCTTCACTAGCCATGCGAAATCTATCCCACTCACGACGAACTATATTTATTTTATTTTCAAGTTTATTTTTTGAAATAATTTGAATACATAATTGGCTCGCTATGAGAGCTACTTGTTTAAAGCGTTTCGTTTCGACATAGTTATGAGCCTAGCATTTTTTTCAAACGTGTTATTCGCTCGCTATGTATAAAATCTTTTGATTTGAATATGTTTAACAGTTAAACAAATCCGATAGTGAAAAAAAAAAGATTTATTCTTTTGATTCGTGATTTTTTTTGGGGGGGGGGCTCCCTATTTTTGCATATCGACACGTACAGACGCGCACGTATTTATTGATTTCTTCTACTTCCCTTTTTATTTTTGAAATAATATTTTTATCGTTTCTTTTTCCTTGTTTCTCGTTCGTTGTATGTAATATCAATAATATCTCTCACGTTTTCCACTCTCTTTATATTATATTCGTTGCAAATGTTTTCCAGCTGACGGTGCACGGCCAATGCAGCCGGGCGTGTTTATTTGACATTCGTCGATATGATTTATGTATAAGGTATTATACATACCCCCCCCTCCTTCCTCTTAAGTTGTTTTTTTTTCTTTTACCCTTGCTCCCAGACTAGCCTTTAGATATATATATTTATATATCATATAAATATAAAACATGAATGCGATACACGAAGATCAGTCGGAATCACGTTGTACGTTTTTAAAGGAATGGCCTCTTGAACAGCGAACATCTCACGGCTCATTTTTTTTTTTTTTTTTTTTCTCTTATGTCGTGTTAACAGATCGTTTTTACTTTCGGGTAATTTTTAAAAGTCAAACAATGAGCTGATTCGTCTTGGTAAGGGCCACGTGATTTTAGATATCAGTCGTCTTTTTGTCTATGAACGAAAAGCTGGAACTTTGTCGCTTCTGGAATCCATGCAAATCCTTCTTCAATTCGTCCGTCAGTACGGAACTTCCTTTCTTTTTTTTTTTTTTCAAATTGTATGTGAAATTATTTAACCAACTTCTGGCGTTTGTAAAGCCCAGTTGGCAACGCAACTCAACCAAGGCCGTTGGGATCTCTCTTAGCACGACTAAATCTTTCGAATAAAAATTCTATAAATATCTTAAGAGAATATGCGCAGAGCAAAAAAAAAAAAAAAAAGTAAATAGAAGAATACTCTGGTAGAAACATTTCTAATGGCTTCCTTTCTCCTCCTCCTCCTGGCAATAAATATCTTCGCCAGCGGGCAGCCATTCGCAACTGATGAGGTTGCGCTTGGTATGTTTTGCAAACGGTATCTATTTTTTATTTTATTTTATTTTATTTCTTTCTGGCTGACGTTCAACTTGAAAGAAAGAGAAAAAAAAACGTCGGTTTTACTGCTCTAATTTGTTCAATTTTTTTTGGGGGGGGGGGACGGGACAGGAGGAAGGGTATTATTTGACCGTGAAAAAGTGCCAAGCGCACACAGCCGTGTTGGAACTCACGCAAGGTTATTCGCCATAGTTGTGTGGTGGTGGCTCTCCGTTTTTGTTTGCTATAAATAAATTATTTATTATTACAATTTTTTTTAGGGGGGGGGGAGTAGTGGCATGAAGGATGTCACGTAGACGACAGTTCGGTCGTGCAAAAACTCCCGCTAGGCGGCCATTACAAGTGTATAGATATCGGATGGGGAAGAGGGGGGGGATACTGCCAATAGAAAAATCGTTGGGGAAAAAAAAAGACATGCAGACGAGTAATAGATTTTTTTTTTTTTGCGATGGAAGAGCGTGCGTGATGTTTTCACGCAAGGTGATGAAAGGATGGTGTCGGATAAAAGAGTACGTTCTCAAACGGGCGGGGCCATACTTGAACGTTTTATCCCCCTTTTTTTAACTGTTGTGTGCATATCTGATTTCACGAAGGCCAACCCAATCGACGACACTTTGAACGTATGAAATATGTCAATATATTCGAGCCAGATATTATTTTTTTTTTTTCGAGAATGTTTGCGTGACTTTGATCTGCTGTGTGATGAATTTTTTTGAAATTGGCGCGCCCAAAAATCAGATTGACGAATTGATTTGAAATAACGTGGGGTAAAAGAGGTAAATCGTTTGACGATGTTGACAGTGGAGCGGAAATGGCGGTCGTGCGCTAGAAAATTTGCATACGAAGAGAAGTCGTCATGTCTATACCGTTGCGTACTTTTCTTATTAATATTCATTTCTGATGTGTGTGTGTGTGTGTGTGTGATCAATCCGACCGGATCTAATTCTTAACATCCATAAACATCATGCCGTGTTGCATCAAATGCACATTTGGCTGGGTTCTTTTCAGAACATCTCTAAATAATTTAACAGAAACATTAAATTTAATTGAAAAATGATTTAGATTTGAAAATTTTTTATTTCCCAATGTCGTCTGTTTTATTTTCAAAGAATTGGCTTTTGAAAAAATTTTTTATACACACATGTCTGGTTTGCTTGTTGTGTTTTGTGACACCATGCGCCCTAATGATTGCATCAAAGTATACAGGAAAATAGAATAATTAATAATTAGCATTGCGGATGAGACTTTCATGCTGCACACGACTGTTGGAGGGACTCTTTTTTCTTTTGTTTCAATATTATATCGAGACTTGAATCATTGGAGGATCTCTCTGTGAAGGCAATGAAAATTGATTGGCATTGGGGGGAGTTAAATGATTTGCCTAAAAATATCGACAGCATTGACAATATCAAAAAGAAGATTGTTAAACATTTTTTTTTTTGCTGCACTAAATAATTGCGGACCCAATAAAATTCCCTATTTTTTTTTTAATAATTACCAGCAGCAGTAAATTTTTAAAAAAGCAGGCACATTGAATTAATTCTTATTCATTTAACCTACAATATCCGCGATCCCCCATTGCTCCCAATTGATTCGTCCTTCTAAAAAATCAATGAAATTCTCTTTTATTACTTGGCCTTTTTTTTTTTTACTTTAAACTTATCATCGTACGTATAAACTATAACATATAAAATTGTATAGAAATGATTATATGCCCCAGTTCGCTGTTTATGCCCCGCCTCGTAAAAAGATTGATAATGTGATTCGTTTCTTATTCTTGCAGGTTATCCAACAGGTGTTGATTGGGATCGAACACAATGGGCAGTAATTTCACAATCTCCTCGATGGGTTTGGCTAATGTGATTTCCGTGTCTTCGTCGCGCCTCTGAACATCGTCCAATTAACAGGTTAGTTGCATTTTCCATTGTCGTAAACAAACCAAAGTTCCGACGCGCACACACACACACGTCAAAACCCAACCAAACGGCAAAACCGCAGCCGTTTTATGAAGTCGTTGCGTGTTCGTTCCCGGCGTGAAAAAAAGGAGAGGGTCCATTGATTAGCGGATAGGGGAAAAAAAGAAAAAAAAAACATTTACATACTTTTAAATTAATGAATGAATTGACGAGCCCCAAAAGGCTTAATCGGAGAGTGGCTTACCTGGTAAAGCATTTCGCCTTCGAAGGAGACGAACCCGTGTTTGCGTGCACTCAGCAGGTTGCCCACGCACTTGTCCGAGATCGTGTTGTAGATCTGTGTAATCATTTTTTATTTTTGTATTTTTTTTTTGCGTGATGTTACACATTTTTAGCTGGCATTTGAAAAAAGAGAGAAATTGTCTTTAAAAGAAAACAAAAAAACAAATGACTTACGTTAAAGAGATCACCGAAGCGGATGATGGCCGTACCGTCGGGAAACCTGTAGCCGCAATCGTAAATCGTTTCGCACAGTGTCCGCCATTCTTTCCGCATGTGTTGGTTGGCTTTTTTACCTTTTAGCCAGACAAAAATAAATAAATGTATTCATTTATTTATTTTTATTTTATTTTTATTGGATTAAGTCTGGAATTTTTACCTCTCAATTCCGTCATGGATCCGGCTGGTGGCCTGCGAATGCCCGCCACAAATAAAAAAGAATTAAATGTATGAAAGAAAGTAGAGATTTAAAAAAAAAAAAAAAAAAAACAAGATTGAAAAGAATTTCATAAACAAAGTTTAAAAAAAAAAAGTTGGGACGACGTCATTAGACCGGATGTCGGTTTGGATGGATACTTTTGGAGCACGCGCGCGCGCAAAAAAAGAAAATCTTTTGGCCCAGGCCAATAATAAGTCGGACTGGTATGCGACTGACGTCACAGCTCAAAACATGTAGTGTTCACGCGCCCTCTAGTCCCGCTAGATTTTGTTTTCAAGTCCCGTAACGGGCACGCATATAGATCTCGAGAGCGACACAGACAGATGCTATCCTCCGCCCGTTTAACGTGCGTGCATAGAATGTTGCATTTGGACGCAAAAAAAAGAAGGCCATCATTCACGGCCTTTTCCAAGTTTTTTTCTGAATCATTCATTGATGGCCGTTTCATTTTGAATTTCATTGCCCACCGATGTGACCATTTTTCCTTTCTGAACTTGACATTCAACTTTTTTATTTTATTTTAAAAACTTTACAAAAAAATTCCATAGGTGACGCAACCGGACGTGTAATTAATATTAACCGGATATGCGTCGGATCCGCTTTTTTTTTTTCAACGGGGGATTGAAAATAGGGGGAGGGGTAGAGATTAAAAGTCCTAAAAATAGGACGTTTGTGTTCTTTACGAATCTGCGCTCCCGTTCGTGCAGCCGTTGCGTCCCGATAGGCCGAATGATGTCAAGGTTATTGGAAAACTCACGGGCCCTTGTTTTGCCCTACAAGCGCGTCTGGTTTTTGTTTTGTTTTTCTGCGTGAACGACACGCCCGAAATTTAGTAAATAGAAAGTCTCAACTTGCGAATTTTTCAGACGTCGAGCCCGAAAATAAATTATATTTCTGAATGATTCATTTTTGGTGTTCACGTCCAAAAATGGTGCGCGTTGCGGAGATTTGAAAAAAAAATTGTGCCCTCTATATAAGTCCTAGTATAAGTGACTGCGCGTTTTTTCTCATTTTTGCTGGAACACGAGAAAGAAAAAAGAAAAATTCATACCGGCCGTAATTGGGGTCGTTGACGTCCAGTTTGGCGATCTGGTAGCCTTCGGGCCGTTCGACGTCAGAGAACGGATTGGACAGCTGTTTCTCGTGATGTTCGTGGAACTTTTTGTTGAACATGGCCACCTTGTCGGACAGATCGGAACCGCGTCGCTGTCGGGCAACTGCCGGCGCCACTGGCACTACATCAGCTGATTTCCTCCGTACCGACATTCTCACCGCCGCTCTTTTTTTTATTATTATTATTCGTTTTTTTTTTTTTTCAAATTCACGCGATTAATAACTTTAACACGGGACACGATAAACGAAACACGCCGGGCACTCGAAAAATTGAAACACACAGAACAGAAAAAATAAAAACCGAAATTCGTGCGCGTTTGTTGCCGCAGTGAAGACAAACAGCCAATTGGATTTTTGCAGATTAGAAAAAATTGATTATTTCAATTTTGTGCAAGTCTTTTTTTTTCACTGCGTGCGCTCCGAATGGTTTCGGATCCGACGACTTACTGATCCACTTTGGCAGTTTATCGAGGCAGCGCTGAAAAATAAAAAGAACAGCAGCCTTTTTTTTTTTTTTCTTTCTTTCTTAGTTCGCCCTCTTCCACTCACGTTGCTGCACAACACGGTCGGCCGGCCGAACAGCGTGACGAGCCAAAAAGGAGGTTCTTCACTAACCCACCCACCTCGCACACCGTAACGGCCAAATGGGGGGACTATACGCACAGTATAAAACAAATCCCGCCCGTTTTGTTTTTTTCCCCTTCGAAAAAGAAAATTAGACGATGTTTCAGAAAAGAGAATGGGTGCGCAAAATGGACGTCATCATCATCCGGGTGTAGATTTATTTTTAAATATATTTTTTTTTTATGCATTTGCATATGTGTGTGGAGAGGGGAAAGGTACGGACGGAAATGCTAGACTCTGTTTTGCTTTTTAAAAAATGAAATTCTTTGGGGTCCCTTTTAAAAAAGAAAAGTTTTATTTAAAAATAAAGCATTTGAAAGACTTCACAGACACGTAAGTGCTCCCGTACCGGACACACACACACACACACCGCCACTGCACATGGCGGATTTTTTTTTTTTTTTTTTTTTGTACCGATGCGCTTCTATCGCCGGGACGATATGTGCCCCATCCGTCCGCATTTTTGATTCGCTTCCCGTTTTTTTTTTGTTTGTTTTGTTTGACGTCAGCGGAAGTTGAGAAGAAGCTTTAAATTTATCCGCGAGCAGCTGATTCACATAGTTGACCACCGCAAGCAGCACCTACCGCAAAATGTAAGGAGCCGAAAGAGAAACAGGACCAAATGAAACAAGAAAAAGATTGCTTAAGGTTGAACAATTCTCACAGCTCGCTTGGCTGAACATATGTAGACTGGGCGGGAGGGGGGGTTCTGTATGGCGTGTCCGAAATTAGAAAAAAAAAAAAAAAGACGAATGACACGCACAAAAGAAAGTTAAAAGAAAACGCAATGTGCCAACCATCTGTTGCTCTTTGAAGTACCGCTATAGAGACGCAGCAGCCGCATCGCAAATCTGAATTTTTTTTTTTTTTTGAGTGGTCAACGTTATCGTTCAGATTGAATGTATTCGACGACACGCTCCAATGCACGAAATATCGTTCGTTGAATTTTTTTTAATTAGAATTTTTTTTTTAAATTTCCTTCATTGCGTTGTTTTGGGTCCGCTTTTAGCGTTAAAAAAAAACAATGCGCTCGGCAAGAAAAAGAGAGATTTTGAGTTAATCGGGCGTGTCGTCTGGCCATACCCAATCTAGTTATGATTGGATTTTTAGTACCCTCGTAGGCTCTGTCTCCTTTGTGTTCCCTTGCGCCGTGCGTTACAACCTTATTAGATTCCTGTTTCCTCACGCTCTCTTAATGCCTTTCTCTCTCGTCTTCTTTTCACAATCAATCGTGCGAATACCACAGTCGAACTTATACCCCGGCGGCCATTTTTTTTTTTTGTCTTTATTCTCTCCGATATATCACGTTTTGTAACAGCTAAAGAACAAACGGGTTTCTGCACAGGTGAACATTTCCATCTCTCTCCTTCAAATTCGTTTTTTTTTTTCTTTTCTTATTACGCCTCGATGGAAGCAAATCTTCTAGGTCGAAAACGATCGCCTAACGGTGAATATTTTTACAATCTTTTATTGTGTATGCATTTTCATTTTTTTTTTTTACGATTTCGCACGCAAGTAGTGCCGCACGGACGAACGTATAGCGGGATGTTTATCATATTTTTACAGTCAGTTCGTTTAATGTGCGGCTACGTTTTTTTTTTTTTTTTAAGTCCGAATGTACACAAACATTCCTGGTGATGACCTACACTTTAAAATGTTGAAATAACACCACACGTCTTTAAAAACGTTTATCGATTGCGAACGAACGGGGCGTGTCAAATCGCTATGGCTGGGGGGACGTTGTACGTGTATCTTTGTGGTACGAGTGCTCTTTTTGTTTTATTTGCCCCCACTATTCTTTTTTCTCATCTTCAATCGTCAAATAGTTTGCGTGAAAAAAACAAACAAAAAAGAACCCGTTGTCGTGTGTGACTGATGAATGTTATCAAGACAAAGTTGCACGTGCGGGACTTTTGGAATTGGATACCCTACCTTTTTTTTTTCTTTTTCTCTTTTGTATCAGCTGTGTTAGCAGACAGTTCTCGCTTCCACGAGTATGTTTATATGTATAATCAAATGAAAATTGTCGGCTGCCTTTTATTTCTTCTGCGTTGTGTGCGTGTTGTTTTCTTGTTTTGTCTGAGATGTATTCCGGGATAACGCCATTTTGCCGCCCCCCCCCCACAGGAATTGGAATGACGTCAGAGGCGAAATAGCGCATCGCAAAGATCGAATTTTGGCAAAAGTGCATTGGCGGAAAAAAAATTATTTAAAAATAATTGGTACATTTTATTTTAATTTTTTAAAGGGAAATTGTTGGACTTTTTTTAATAATTTGCAAAGCGGTAAAAATCGAGAACAAAAGTTTGAAAAGAATTTTTTTTTTTTCGTACAGCTGAATCACGTCACGGCCAATGCGGATCGTGATGGAAAAGCATCCGGCTTATTTTCATTTTTGTTCTTCGTTTAAAGAAAATGGAGACCACCCAAAACTTCCATTCTCTTCTTGATCCATTTTCTTTTTCTTATTTTTTCTTTGAAAGATTTCGAAGAAAAAAAGAGAAAGTCTGAGATTCATTGTAATCCTCATCAAACAGCGTGAAAAAAAAGAGAGACAAAATTCACGCAGCGCATCCGTCCGGTGCCATCCTAGTTTTTCAATGTCCGTTTTTTCTGTGCGTGTTTCCCCCAACAAAGAAATTCAAAGAAAAAAAAAATTTGGAACAAGCGTTCGGGAGGGTCATTTGGAACAGCAATAGTTCTTAAGTGAGCTCAGCTCAGTCGTGTTTATTTATTTGAACCAACTCGTTGTGAAGTAAAAGAGGGGAAAGAGCGTTCACTTGCATATGCTAGTTACTTTGTCTCGTGTCACGCTCGCCATTTCCTTGCGCTCTTTTGTGCTTCCGGAATGTTGTTGTTTCTCAGTAGCGCTTTAATTAATTGTTTGCGTCTTCCTCAATTTTAAACTATAAAAAAAGCTGGACAAATTTTTTATTTAAGAAGCTCTAACAAAATTAAATTATTATTATTTGTCTAGTCTAGTATCCCCCCTTTTTTGGGGGGCGGTGAGGGGGGGGGCCGTACCCATTCGCCTTTTGAAGTCTGCAGTACATACATTAAAGATTTATTAGATTCGAGAAAATCGAATAATAAAAAAAAACGTTTTTCCCCTCGATCCCTTTTTTTTTATTGAACGATTTTGTTTGTCCAACTATTATACACATACAATTGGTGAGGCAATTCGATTTTTTTTTTTTTTTTTTCAAAAGATACGCCCATTTCGGGTGTACAGAGGCAGGGTAGAGACACGGAAACGAGTTGGCAAAAGTTCTGCCATCGTTCTTGCAGACACAGATTGACCCGACCGTATAGGCTACTCGTTTCTCTCCATGTCGTTGCAACGTGAATTTTCTTTTCTTATCAATGTCGAACCTGAATCGGAAGGAAGATGTAATCGAAGTTGGCCCAAGCCGCCTTATATAAATACATTTCTCTCGTTTTTTTTTTTTTCTTCTTTCAAAATGAAAGGAGTTACTTTCTTTTCTCTGCCAAGAAAGACGACCAGGACGATAGCCAAACATCCGCTTTAATTCTGCAACTTCTTTATTTATCCAATTCTACCAAGTTAAAGGGATTTTTAAAAATAACGAAACGTAAGGAGAAAAAAAAAATGTACAAAATTCTTGAAATGTTGGCGCGGTTGTGTTCCATGGCGATCCAGCACTAGTGACAGCGAAACTAACGAATTAGGGCGCGGGCGAGATTTACAGCCGTGTGATAATCGATGAAAGAAATAATCTTTATTCCAACAAGTTCCTCTGCGTATGAATGACGAGCTGGGTTCGTCGGCCCTGGATGCCGGAAATGATGAAACTGGGGCTTGTTATCATTTCCCCGGCCAAAATCTGTGTGTGTGTGTGTGTGTGTGTGTATTTTGTGGCAATAATCCAATTTTGATTACTAGATGTTTCTGTATAAAATTGGCCATCACCTTCCCCCAAAAACCCAAAATTTTTCTATCGTTTCAGTGCGACTTGTGAGATCGACAATTATTAACAAACATGTAAATCGATAGTCGTAATGATCCCGCTGACAAGCACGAACGGAAGTTTCATTTCCGCAGCTCTGGAGTTTTAATTGGGGAAATTTCTCACCTTCTTTAACCGAAGCGGAAATGTATACACGTAACGAAAAACGATGTTGTCGCTCGAACGCGCAAAGGTTAATTGGTTGTGATGAGAGTGTGAGGACTTTGTCGTTTCAATCTGAAAACATGTTCACAAAAGGACCTGCATTTGACAGACTCGATTGATTAACAAGCGTTACGATTCGTGAGTTTGTGAGAAAATGAGGCTAAACAGCTGCTGACCCACCTGGTCCTGTGTTTATTACTTGTTAAATTGCATTCCTAAGTTTGTCGCACACCGAGGGCGGCATTCTGACGTAAATAACCATTGCTATTTTGTTTGTTTTGTTTTGTTTTGATTTTAGGAGTTTCCTGCCAAAAACAGAAGAGTTTAAACGTTACCGAGTTTCCCCCCCCCCTCCTCATTTCCTGCCAGTCGTGAATTTATTGCGTGGCCCCGTGAAACAAGAGTGTTGCGAAAAATAAGGGGGGACCAGAGCGAGAATGAACGATTAGCGCTGACGTAATATTCCTTTTTTTTTTTCAAATTTCAGTTACTGAATTTAACTGATCCTTTTCTTTTTATGTAGACAATATTCTTTTTTTGGAATTGTTCTGATGAATGCGTCACATTTCACCGTGTGGGGCAGAACTGAAATGGAAAAGTGGACGTCATTAGAGGACGATGATTCACACTGTAAATATTTATTTTAAAAAAATATTCAATTTGAATTTTTGTTTTAGCTAATGTTGGATCGCCATAAAAAATATTCTTTTATAGTTTTTTGGGGGATTGTGGTCTGGTGTTATGATGGATGGTCAGCAAATCGGAGTTCTAAAGTGAAACTCAAGAATTCGTGAGACGACCGCACACAACCGTGTAATCCATGTCTGAAGGCATCAGCGAAAAAAGAAAGATAAACAAATATTCATGGGAAGAAAATATGTTTCAAGAAAATAACGCAGAGATGGCAAGAAAGTTGCTGATTCTAACCCCCTCAACAAAAAAAAAATAAACGTGAAAAATGAATTCCAAACAAGCGAAGCAACGAGCAAAACTATTGTTAGATAATTGGCCTTGACAGGCTTTACCTTACTGTTACGATCGTAAAGCCCCATAACAGCTGCCTTCTTTATTCACTTGGCCCCCATCCTTCGTTGTGGTGTTATTCATCAACAATAGTCTTATGTTAAAACGTAAAGGTTGTTTTTATTTATTTTTTTTTTCTCTAACTTTCTTATTCTTTTATTCATGTTGTTGCCTTTAAGCACGTGCCATTTCCTTATCCGCTGAAATAGATGGACTGCATATAAATTTGTGTTTGAATACTTTAAACTGAAGGCTCTTTTCCGTTTGAATGAAAACCCATCAGACGTCCTGTCGAGTTGGCACAAAGAAGGAACGGCCTGCAAAGCGAATAGTCGTCGAATAGCTAGTATATACCATCGCTAAACCCGATATACAACGTGACGAAGCAGAAGCTGTCTAGTAAAGAACAGTTGAAGCATGAAGGTAAACAGGCTGCTGTCAAATGAAGTTTTTCGCTCAAATATTTATCTCGCAATTTTCTCGGTACTATGACAACATTTCCGAATCTGTTTTTCTTTTTTTCTATGAGGAATAAACAGAGAAAATAAGCTATTCCCCAAGTCTCTCCGCGATAAGCTTGATCTTCATCACTGATTTATCATCAAGGTTTACTGAGAATGCTCCGTACCGTTTCCAGAGATAAACAGAAGGGACACTATAAGTGTGCAGTCGACGCAGCTATTTTATCGCGTTTCTGGGGAAATCGATGGTGGCGTTCGTAGCGGCGATTTTTAGAAACATGGTTGATGCAGTGCTACCAACAGTATTGCAGTTCAGAAACAGTTGCAGCCCACCGCCATGTTTTAGGTTTTTTGGAAATCAGTCACTAGGGGCGCTCTTGTACAATTTCGTCGAAGGAATTACTATCGTCTGCTACATTTTCTGTTTTTATTTGTTTAGTGTCACGTCTTTTTGTCTTTGACCATAATTGGCAATGTGTGCAATAAATAACTTACGACTTTATCCCAATTTATGGACACTCGACCTATTTTATTAAACGTAAGTTATAGAGTACGATTTAGTGCCTGCGTTTCCTTGTTCTTTAAGTTTAACTGTGTTACCTCTGTAAGTTATTAAAAACAGTGTTGCTTAAACATTCTTCAACTATTTGGTTCCTACTTAGATACATACCGTTCACATCCCTTTACAAGATCTGAAACTTAATAAAACGAAATGCTGTTGCAGTGCCCGGTTTCGATTCAGTCATTATCGCCGTCGTTTCAGGTATTCCAAATGGTTGCGTTGTATACAGCGTAAAGTTAATAATTACACATCGTAGTAAGTGGAAAGTTAGTCCATCGTCTGCCCGTATGTGCACATGTTTTAGTGATCCCACATGTCGGTAACAAGGCGAGAGTGCGTTTCTTGGAAAAGGTCGCTATCAACTTCTTTTTTTAAACCCCACTCTTTCTCCAGCACAATCGGTCCTTTTCTATACAATCTCGTCCAGTTCTTCTTCTTTACTGCAGAGTCTACTTCACCGCCGCAGCAAATAATCCACAACCTACATCCGTTTCTTTCTCTTAGCGGTGCTTTATTAGCAGAGTGGAGTTGTTGGCGGGCAAAGTAATGGTCAGTTTTAGTAGACTTACGTTCTCAGCTTCCGTACTGTCACGTTATCTATATTCTCGGCGACTGTTACCTTAATATATTGTGAAGATCAACTATGTGGGTTGATTGTTGGGCCCTAGTAACGAAGGAGAGGTTTCGTTCTTTTTTCAAATCTTTTAGAACGATCATTTGTTTTCCGGTCTATACCGTATCGATCGGATGGCTTAAACTCATTTTTTAGAATACGTTTTCTGACATATTTCTTGTTGCCATCTTCAAAAGTAGCATCACATTCTACACATTCAATCGATTCAAACCGCTGGGCGGTAGGACATTTGTATTACGTTTGATGGCCACTGATGCATGAAGGCAAAGGAATCCTATTAGGAATTCACACAGCCTTTTAGAGATTTGATTCAGTACTGCCACATCAAAGATCGCAATTTGTTAGCACAGACAAGTTTGCCAGGCAGCAACCAAGTTATTTTACGGTCGCGAGAGTTCGCTGTCTCTATGCACGATGCGATCGTGGTCCTTTTTCTTTTCTGCTACGTGCGCAATCCGTGAGTTGTCACGGAGGTTTGAGACACGTTAAGGCGATGGGCGAGACAGAAACATTCAGGGGGAAAAACTGGAACTGCTTTAATGCGGTCAAGCAAATACAAAATTCAAGCATGCTAGATTGCTCTTCAGAAGTATTTATTAGACAGCAACAATTGGTTAATTAGGCAAAATCTCGTTTCTCTTATACTATAAGCAATACCATATTTCGGATTCGCTAGCTGAGTTCTAGTTAGAAATGAAGGTTATTATAATATGATACAAACCCGAAATCTTACAACGCGAAAATGCTAACACCCAGGAAAACGATCGCCACGCAATACACCGAATGAACGACAACGAGTCTGCGAGGAGAGAAGCGCAAATTAACAAAAGAAAAAAAGAAGTTAATGGAGAAATATAGCAAATAGATCTAACACGACATCCGATAAGTCAGAGTAGCACTATTCAGGGGTTTTGTTATAAATAGTGATAGTACTGATGACGCGATATGTCACTTCATGCATCTATGTACAATGAAATCTAAACGGGACGATGCGGCATGAATGCCGAATTCGTTTTCAGGCATGCTTTTTCTTTTTCAATAAGAATGATCGTTCGAATCAAACAGCCAAACTCTATGAAAGTGGGGAAGTTTAGGGAGCAGAACAGCCACCAAAGCAATTATGTTGACAATAAAGTGACTCGTGTCATACTTTGTATAAAAGCTGGTTAAGACGAACCTATATCGAAACAAGTAACTAATTAGATTGATACGGACACCACTGATGTACAATTTTTTAATTACAGTATAACGGGTACGACCGTTAGAAATTTGCGTGTCACCGTGAAGCGTTTTCCATAATCTATTTGCTCCCAATGTGTTAGTGATCGCGTTTTCCCCTGGTCCAGGGGCTCGAATGGTGCTCCTTTGACTATATGCAAGAATATCAACATAAACTGGAATAAAGAAAAAACAGTTAAGTCTGTGAGAAGCAGCTTAAAAGGTAAAGACAATTTACTAAATTGTGGATGAGGTTCGTAAGTGTCCAAGCAACTGCTGTAGAGATGAATGGAAGGCATAATAACATTAAGTGTAGCAGTAAAACAGCAAGTCCGTAAGAAAGCCAGAATCCTTTTCCATTTAACCAAGAACTATTGGGGTTGACGTCTCCATGTCCTCCAACAATCATCTCAAAAGAAGTTAACTAGTAGAAAATAATGGGAAATCGAAGATGTGCAAAGATGTAAGACACATTAATTAAACTTTATATAAGAGTTTTTTAAACATCTTGAGATGGCAATTCTTAACACATAGTTCTTAAACTTTGCATTAGTCTCTATCCAGAGCTAACCTTTCATAGGCATAAGAAATCGCAAAAATACACTACCGGCAATAGCGATGAAATATGCGAATGTTTCCCTTCTTTCACTCTTTTTGATGTTTTGAAGCAAAGTCCTTGGGACTCTGATGTGGTTACTTTTTTACAACACTCTATAAATGTCGAAAATAGTTTTAGCATAAGGGATATCAATAAACTGACACTTCTTTCCCGTAAACTTTTTCGGAGAAAAATGCACGACGTTGTACTTGCCCAAGGCCAACCTTGATGACGTACCTGTCGTCTGCACTTATGTAGTCTGCATTCTGCTTTTGCAACCGGACCGGAGATCGATTTTATAAGAAAAGAATGGACAACGCATCAAAAGATAGTTTGAATTGTTCTCCTACATCTGCGTGAGTGAAATTATTCAATTTGGTTTTACTACCGTATTTAATTGCAAAAACGTTTCCGCATTCTTTTTTCGGTTGTTTTGGAAAGTAACAGTACCTTATTATGTTCTTCAAGTCACATGGGGAGGGGAGGCTTTATCACATGTGAAAC
This sequence comes from Daphnia sinensis, assembly GCA_013167095.2. NCBI lineage: Eukaryota > Metazoa > Arthropoda > Branchiopoda > Diplostraca > Daphniidae > Daphnia > Daphnia sinensis. The sequence continues at coordinate 5,236,352 of CM023191.1, read as the reverse complement.
AGTACATAGTATGCACTGTGTAGTGTGCAACTGCTGCTGTTCTGGGGTTGTAATGTATTTTTCTAATTGCTTATCTGATACACTTTTCCACAGAGAACTCCACATTCCTTTCCCGTCTGCTGATCTAGCGACTGTAGCATATAACTCGTTGAGAGTTGACAAAGAACCAAAACGAAGTACAACAACCAAAGTTCTGTCATTGGAAGCAAATATTCTAAAAGTGTAAGTTTTTAAATATTTCATAGTCTTAATTCCAGAATTTTGTTGTTGAAATGTTTGCTATTGTTATTAGATCATTTACATCGGGAGATACCCGGCAATTGAGAACTGCCGTAAATTCATTCCTTGATTTACTTATCCTGGTCTCAAAGGCGATAGATGAGTTTGCACCTCTTGATTTCAAAATTTAAAAATGTCCCTTAAAGATTTAAGTGGGTCCAGTGAAACCAGAAATACTCCTGCTCCCTACAGGGCTATTTATGGTTTCGTTCTCTGGATAATATCATATGTGTTCTTGATTATTTATATAGTGTGGGCATTTGTCCCAGAAGAATGGCTTCATGTATTTGGGCTGACATATTGGCCCCAAAAATACTGGGCTGTTGCCATCCCAGCCTACATTTTTTTTGGATTGTTGCTCTTTGGTTTTGTGATTTATCCAAGTATAAATCTGTTAATAACTCCGCCATTAAATGATTTCAGAACAGTAACAGATGAGGATGCTACATTCAGTGCAGGCAAAGGAATTGCCCCCATTACTGATGTTCCTCTCGTAGACGTTTGTGAAAAATTGTACTTGTGAAGTTTAACTATTTATAAATTCTTGAAATTTGAGCAACTTGATATATTTTTGTAAACCTTGGTTAGATACAATTGAACTTCAAACAAACAAGAATTTCCGTATGTTTTCCTGTGGTGGACAGGATTGACACACAAGGACAAAAAAGAAATGGAACTTTAAAAGGCCGGAACAGAGCATCAAAGAAGTCAAACTATCGCCAACTTAAACGAGAGTACAAGGAGCCCTCGTCTGATTCCTTCTTAGCCTCCAGTAAATACTTTGTCTGGCGCAGATCATCCATTAAATGACTCGGGGTAAACGAATGCGAATACATATTAAGGGAAAGGGGTTGAGCGGAAGATTGCCCAGGAATAGGACTGGAACGTGAGGCTGAACTACGGTACTTTGAACGCATGTGAAACCATGTTTTAAAGGAACCAAACAATTTAAAATATGTGCCAAGAGCTGTCAAGAAAGCATCCCTCTCGGTTTGTGGCTTGGACCGAAAAAGTGCAACGACATCTTCACGACTTTGATGGGTCTGAATCTCAAGAAAGGAGTTCAACATCCAGGTTAAATTAAGATGCTCTCCTTCTGGAATGCATATCTGTGGCTTCAGACTGCTGAGAATAGTGAGAGGCAACAAAAGCTCTAGTTCTGGTGACCCAAAACTACTGTAAAACGAGCACGAGCTGTTATCAATCACATTGTCTGAGTGAAGCACGATTTCCCTTGCCAAATTCATCATATGGAAGCTGGGTTTACGAATTTTCAAAGGCAGATGGAGATCACTCAGCTGGGTCACTACAGCCATCATTTTCACAAGTGGTCCGGTGTACGACACATTTAAAGGATTGGAAGATTTCTGAAAAAGGAAAAACAAGTGTGTTACAAGTTAATTTTCATTTTACTAAATATGAAATGATTTCTCCTTCTTACCAGAGCTGCTATGTGATAGCGAATCAATTCTCGACAAGCCATATTGACGTGAGGAATCATGGTTTGTGGCCAAAGAAGACGGGCTACCAATGGCAATGCATTTCGGTCACGCAACTGAGCTGACGGCTGGGTGGCTAAACTGATCCAACAACGCAAATCCTCGCTCAAAACGTGAATGATAACGGCTAGCGCAGCTCTGTTGCATTCAAGCTTTGAAGGTGGCCTGTAGGGATCAACGTACATCCTCGCAGCATCCTCACCGTCAGCATTCAACACTTCTTCTAAAAGGTTTCGAAGATTTTCCCAACGGCTGCAGGGATCCACATCCTATGGAGAAAAAAATGTAATTTAAAAGCCAAAAAATTTCGTAGATAACAAAATGTTTACGTCGAAATGACGGGATAGAATGGACCAATAATATTTTCTCATTGCAGCATCACCCGATGGATGTAAGCCTAAAATTGTATAAATCAGTTCCTGTGCGCGATGTAACACAACATGCTCCTTTGCTTCCTATGAAATCGAACCAGGTAAAACATTAGAAAAGCTTAAAAAAAATAATAACATTTTTTACCATTAAAATCCCGTAAATGACTGTGTGCAAATCGACGGCGTGGGGATACCGATTGCAATCGATGTGCTGTGAACGCAGCGCTTCAATGTGTTCTACAGGTTTACGTTTCATAAAGAAATTGAAGTTGACATGGAAGCTGTTGGGAAGAATTCGTTTTGGGATCTGCAAAGCCTTCTTGAAATCTGGACAGATCATTACATCTAGCTTGAGATTCAGCAGGGTTTCAATATCTTGATAGGTTTGTTTGAAAGCAACAACAGCCCCCGCGTTGATTTCTTCGAGTCCCACTGTAATTTTTGACGTAATTGATAGCCCATCTTTCTCAGCTGAATGGAGTGTGCTGCGACGCAAAATGCGACGCTGAGGAACTCTATGTACAATTTCGGGTCCTTCTTGCTGTGATTGTGAAAGAGACTTTGCCTGAGTCGAGGATATTGTGTCACGGGGAATTTTTTCAACATCAAGTGAAGTGATAACTGATTCTTCTTGTCTCGACTTCTTTTGAGTAATTGAAATTACTGTTTGGGCGGGTGATTCGACTGGCCGCATCTTTGAAACATTATTTAACTTTTCGACAAAATCAGGAAGAACAGTTTGCTTTTTATCAGATGGCCGCAACGATGCGACATCCATCTCGGTCGAGGTTTCCGCAGGATTTCGAACTATGGACGTATTGGACATTTTTATAGCGTCGATTTTTCCCGCGAAGTCCAATTTTTCTGCAACAACCTCTTTCCTTCTTGATTTGTCTTCTTCCTTTGCCTGCTTTCGACTATGGGCGTTAGTTTCAAATTTTTCAAGGACTACAGTGCAGCGTTTCATCCTGGGCTGACCCTCATTGTCTTTAACTGAATCCTCTTGGGAACTATTTACGGAATGGGTGCGTTTTAATTTGTAGACGGGAGAACAGGTTATGTCGTCAATTTCGATGTCAGGCGGCACAGAACGTTTTTCTCGGTTTAAATTTTTCTTTTCTTCCAGTGCCATACGCATAGAGATATTATCCCGGATAGATGATTTATTTGGCGAGCGCAAAGCAAGGCCAACCTTTTTCTGCAAAGGATCAAACACTTTTGAATTTCTTTGAATTGTACTTATTTGGCTTTCTAGGGGCTTCTTAACAACTTTTGCAATTCTTTTTTTCTTTTGGGGTGAAGGAACCACATCTATATCCAAATTTGAAGTGCCATCAGAAGAATCCATGTCAATTGCGATCACTTCATGCTTGTGCACTAGTGATCTTTCTGTGGAGGGTGTATCTTGGACTTGTTTTCTCATATTTCCACTTGGAACACAATCGTTGGTAAGCACTTCACAACTTTTTTTTATAGGTGAGACTGGCAGAGTATTCAACACACCTCTAATAGGTGATTCTTGAAATCTCTTCTTTACACCAACTGTGGGGAATTTTTTAGGGTGTTCACTCAATTCTCGTTCTCCATTTTTTCTCGAAACACAAGTTTCAGGGCTTGGTTTGAAAAAGCTTGTTACACGGGATTGACTAGACATTTCATGCTTCTTTCTGTTCTTGCTTGGCAAGCTGTATGAATTGTTGGAAGCCATATTTAAAAAGGAAGTTTCACTTCCACTGTTATATGTACAACCTATGTAAACCAGACAAAAAAGAAAAAACTAGTTAATATACGTACATTGCAACTTTCATAATAACATGCAATGTTGAACATACAACAAGATATTTTGAGCCAATAAAACGGATTTAAAGTGTTATATAGGACTTCATACTTCACAGCAGTATGGTACATTAGTTAAAATAGATGGTAAAAGCGAAACAACATGTATTTTGATGTTTCAATCACTTCTCGCGCCGCATCTTTTCACTGCGAATACAAATATCCTACTGCTACAAAATCGGTAGCTGAGTTGCATGTCCATTATTAAAGCAATAAACTAATTTCTCTTTTTGTCTTTTGAAAATTTTAATAACCTTTACGAACCACAACTCCACAAGTTGATTTTTATAATATTATATTTTATCAAAAGAAATAATGAAATATTTGACAAAAGTGATAACTAATAAGCAACGTCGGACGTAAAAATACAAAAATAATAAAGTAAAATAGCAATTACCATATGTGATGTTCTTTCAGCTAATGTTTCGATCCGTCTTTTTCAGAGTGTGCAAGATCAGGCAAAACGAAAATAATATTTCAACACAAAAGACAATGCGAAGATAGAGTAAGAAAATTGGTTTCTATTCGATGCCGCTGGTTCTCTGCCCAACCCACTACGCGAAATTTTCTCGAGACTAAAAAGAAAGAGAAACTTTATTTGTGTCGAGACCTTGACCTCGGCACTAAAGGAATAGTTTATATTTTGTTGGTTAGGTCGTGAATAGATTCCATACTCGGTCTGGCATGAATGGTCGTAACATTAAAACATAAAAGAAGGAACTAGGAAAGTAGGAATGGCGCCATGAATGATCTATATTTTCTCAAACAGATCTCGGTGTTCGCGAATTTCCCGATGGCCTTGGAGAAAAAAACCTCACGGTACCATCAAAGCTGAATAAATACTGATTTCGCTTAAGTTATTGTTTTTTTTTGAAAATTTGGTACTATAATTTTTTTGTGCAGATTAAGAACAAAAACGCCATCTAGCCATAAAAACAAAATTGAGTTACTATCGAGGCTAATTTTATCGATTTTATTGTTTCCAAATTCCAATAGACAAGCAGACGAATTTGTGGCTGTAGAATTAGGCATGTACTTGTCGAGGTGATAAATGTTCAGACTTCAGAGTTTAGTACGTTCCGTTTTAAACATTCTTTTAGTTACACGTTACACTGAAATTTGACATTTTTTTTTGTACCAACCTGAGGGACACTGTTTTTCACGACACACACGATTGTTTGAAAGTCGATTTTCACTAGACGTCATTTGAATGGTACGGTACAGTATATTTGCATCTTATTTCTTTATGGTTTTATTTGCTGGCAAAAAAATGTGTTTCCATATCTTTAGGTGCAGTTTCTATCCACAGCCCTCCAGTATGAAAAAATAGACGGTGAAAAAAAGCTGCTCATTGTGCTGATCTGCACAATGCTGGGTTCATGTTTAAATAATTGGTTGCATATAGGGGGTTTGATAAGTCAGATGCCTCAAAAGATTCTAGCTTAAAATTTTTTGTCAACTACTTCGAATATTGAAAGAAATGTTTGACACAAAAGGCAGTCGTTTTGCAACCAGTACGGATGAGCTCCTGCACAGTATTTGTTGAACCTGAAAGGTATTTTTGATTAATCTAAGTTCTACATTAATCAATCTGTACTTCCTTTTGTTATTTTTTTATGTACATACATATCTGTGGGTGGAAATTCACTTGACGTTAACAATTGACCAAACATCCTGATATTGAAAACACATTTTAAGGAATGTAGCAAAATGTATCTCTTGGTAAAATGATAAGCAGTCAACTAGATATTGCATTTTGTATCAGGAACTGAGAAAAAGTTATATTTACATCATTGGAAGTCCTGAAAATGAACAATCACCTGTGGAAAGTTCAGGAACTAAATCTAACAGAGATGGATGACTTGCAAAGTAAGAATGCCATATAGGTCTGGAGATAACATATTTAAAATCGCCTTATTATGTTTTTTTTTTTTCAAACAATGTTTGCCAAATATCCTCATAGGTTAAATTAAATTTCTCTACTCAATTTCAAGGAGGAGAACTGAAGGCAGTTCGCATACCGAAAAATATGGCTGGAAACAAGTCCCATCGCCACAAACAAGCTGGTAAAATTTCGAAACACAAACAGTCGACAGGTGTACAGGTATCCATCTCTAATCAAAAATTAAAACAGCTGTATTTTTATTTTTTTTTATTCTTTCTTGACAGACGAGTCAGCGCTCTCAAGTAGATTAGGGTGATACCTGATACATGATTGTTCTGACAAATTTTGAAGTGTATCAGGGAGGATATTTTACCCTGTCCGTGTACAAAACTCAGGCAACTGAATGTAAGTAAAAATTTGCTCACAACTATTTGGCTCTCAAGCATTTTTTGTATTTGGAATGTCATTAATAGGATGGTGGTCATGTTGCCGTGCCAATTGGAACAACTGTGATTTAAGCGCCTCTGATCATCAATGGATACAATGTCCGGACGTGGCAAATGTTGTTCAATAGGATGCATTTCAACAGTCTTCCTTGAACTGGCTGACGAGCATCGCACTTTTAACGTATTTTAGTTGTACGAATTGCTCAGGGCTTGCCTACTCAATGGTGAATTCACCCACTTATTGTCAGCGACTTGACTGATTGAAATTGATTCTCTTAATCTTCCTTTTTGTAAAGGACAAAAGTCTCGAGCGTAACTCGGAAAGCAGGAAGTCAAATGAAAACAGTACGACAGTGGAATAAAGTTGATGAGTTATTCCAAAATGAACAACAGAATTGAACTGCCAAGACTCGACGAGCTGGATTTGGCCCCGTCTTCACCTCACCCGTCGCCCCGTCTTCGCCACGCCCGTCGCCTCATGATCGCCCCCTCATCGCCTCATCTTTGGTGTATCGTTGTATTATGTAATGTGTAGCAAAGCCAACAATGCTCTCTGAAAGTGTATTAAGCATTCTTTACTACTATTATTAGCAGTTCGTACGTAGATATGCCCTGAAATGCCGATCCATTTGAATGTAGTTAGTTATGGCATAATGGTAGAGTGCTGGACTGGTGATTCTGGGGCCTGAGGTTCGATTCTCAGCTAAGCAAATGGTGTGCATAATCTCGTCAAGAGATGAGAAGTATGAAAATTGTGATAAATAAAGCAGAAAATTGCGACAAATACTTTTAAAAAATTTTTATTTTTTTAAATCAGCATTTTTTTAAGTATGCCCTTTTTAGTGTTCAACCAAGGCAGAAGTAGACACTGAGTGTCCACCTCTGCCCTGGTTGAACAACCCCCGGGGAGATTACCCGGGGCGTGGCTAAGAGAAGCCGGAAAAGGATGAAGAGTGATGATCGGACAAGTTTTTACGTGAGCGATTAACCGTTAATTCGGATTTGTGGGTAGCCTCTTCGCCCTCCAAAAGTTATCATCGAGCTGGAGGACCCCCACGTCCCCTTTCCGGACAGCGCACTCACAACCTTTACTGCTGATCACAGTAGGGGCATGACCCCCTACGGGCTTATCACAAGTCAAGGGGAAACGGGGCTACAGAAAAGAAGGGAGCCCAGATATGCACTTCAATTTGTTTTTAATAAAATACCTTAACATGAGCGATCGCTAATAAATCAAGGATATTTCCGACAGCGCTTCCAACCGCCATCTATTGCTTTGATATCCCGCCTTAGTCGAAATCCTATTCCAATTCAATGACTCGGAATCTATGTTAGAGAAATAAAACAAGAGTTAGTCTTAATTTTTTTAACAGGCTTAATTAATAAATGCCAGAAAACATATGTGTGACAGGTTGCTCAACTTCATGCAGAATTGCAGCATGACAGAGTGGTCAGGAAGGGCACCAATCTATCATTTGTATCGGCACACGGATGTAGTGTTGGCCAAGATGTAACAGAAAATGCCGTAACAGAAAATGAAACTAATTAGAGTTCAAAATACACTAAATAAAAAAATTTCCTTTTATACCTGTATTTGGGAATTTCATTGACAAATTGCTCCTGCAGGAATCGGTGATTGAGATCGGATTGTTGGTTACAGGTCAAAGACGTTGCATCATTGTGCGTCTGTCAGATTCACTTCCTTAGATCACTGTTGTGTTACACATTGCTCCATAATGTTTGCAAATGTGAAGACACAATAATCCACCATGTTGGCCAACATGGTTGTTATGTTATGTTGGCCAACGAGACCATCAGTCTTTCCAAAATTAGCATGCACCAAATAAAAATCCGATCAGTAAAATTTGAATCATATCTGTGGTCGATGTTAAGCGAACCTAAATCCGTATGGGAACAGGCAATCGCGTTCCGTTTCACCAAGACGAAGACCTCCATCGCGCACAGGCCTTCTGTGGGTTTTCGTTTCAAGACAGCTCGAGATCCGTTCACAGCTAAGAGCTCGGTTCGCTTTTATACAGGTCCAAATTGAATGTAAGTCGTTAGCTGCTCCCCTGTTGTTCCAAAAGTGAAACACCCTTTGCTTTGATAATTGTACCCTTACATGATCCATTTTTCACCGTCATCTTGGACCTACCGTATAATATAAAACTATGACATAACAAAATCCCAAATAAAATAATAAAATCCACACCTTTGATCCGCCAAATGCGATGCCGTAGTGAAATTTTCCTTCCATGAGCCCAGCTTTTCCAGTCAAATCAGTAAACCGACGGTCATGCGAGATGGAAATCCGTAGGGATTCATGATTACATCTGGACAAACTCCAAGCTCTTTGAAGAGTAAGTCTTCCTGCAATAAAGAAAATTGGTGATTTAAATATTAATTAAGGTTGAACAATGTCCATACAAGCAAATCCATCCACGTCAATGTTGGTTTCTTATAGTTGTTAGCAAGTTGAAAACATAGCAAATAACCTAAGGTACATGAGACAAGATAGATACATACCTGTGACTCGTAAGCTAGAGACTTGCCAATGATATGGCTATCCCGTTGATAATTTTTATTTCATATTTAAACAATGTATATTAAAAAATTTTATGAATCTTAATAATGTCTGACTATATCTTAATGACAACAAGACTTTAAAAAAGGGGGCGAGACTTAAAAAAGCCCGAGATACATAAGTATTCCTCCCTACTAAATAGAGTTTAAAAAACTGATAGGCTACAATAATAACTTTATCAAATGAAGACAATCGTGGACGTGGTCATACCTGAGGAAAAGGAACACAAGCCGACACTACTTTTCCAAAACGACGGGTATTGGTTGAACGATGCCTGATTAAACAACCTGCGGATGAAAATACCACAGTTAAAAAACACCGAAATTGTCCGGTTGCCCAATTGTTCTCCCTTTGACAATACAAAGTGAGAAAGGCATAAGGGGCTCCCTTTAATGGTGCAATCAGTATTATAAAAGTCTGATATACGAAGACCAATAACAGCAATGCAGGTTGCTCAAGTATCTTCAAAAATTCACCTGCTCAGCACCCAAATATCCAGAATACCAGTCTCGAAATCACTGTTGATGCTGACTACAAAAGGGATGCCAACTTACACTTATGAAATGTTGTAGCTTTTTAATGTATTTACCACGTCAATTGTGTTGGAAATATCATGCCAAATGCCTTCCAATAGGACCATCATCTGTTGATACAAGAACACCTAAAATGGAGATAAAATATTCAATATTAGTTTCTATGATCTAAACAACTAATTTTCTCCACCTCTGCTGCTGACAAGTTAAATGAATGTAACCCTACAATTAAATCGTTGAATTATAATTCACCTACACATGAAGGATTAAATAAAGATTACCCAACATACCAGAGAAACTTCACAGTAACTTAACATACACAGCACTAGAACAGTGGAAGTACTCAGATGCAGCAGTCTGTGTGCATGAACTTTGCTGCATCAATTGCTCCCACATCACACCTAATCAAAAGACCAAAAAGCCATTACAATCAGTTTCTCAGAAACTAACATATCTTACTTTCCCATCTTATGTTCAAAAATTTACCACAAACAGTCCAGGAAAACACAGGAGCCACAGTATCCTTCTTTCAGACAACCTGAAACACATTTTTAAAAAAACCACCTTAAAGTGCGGAAGGTAAAACCAATAAACCACAGACTATGAAGTAAAGTATATGTATAAAACAATGTGTTTGGAGAACTTGGTCCTCAGAACAGTTGTTGATTTGAGGTGAAAATCATGATCTTGTATCAGTTTAAATATGGTTTGCCATGAGTCTGCATACCTCTCCCAAGTCCCAACCCAGAGTCATGAATATATGAATGGTATCCATCAATCCATGAGACCATGACTCTGTCCCAACTCGCAAGCTGACCAAGCTCCCAACTCAAGTCCCGACTCCCGACGAGTCTTGACAACATTGTCGACACTCGACAGCGTCATCTCATCTAGACAAGTAGACAGAATCCCAATTGGAAAATTCATGTATATTCATATCCAATTAAGTAAAAAAAATGAAAACACATCTAGAAAGAATTTAACTGAAAAATTAAAAATAAAATAAATTTTTTTTGCGTACGTTTTCAACTGATTTCGCAACACTGCTCCTCGCAATCACACCACTCCCTCTCCTCTCTCTGTACAAACTGTGCTGTACTGTGTGCTCGAATTCCAGGTTGAACAGAACGTGGAGTGTACTCTGTAACTTTGAACTATTTTAAAACAATACTTTTTGGCAGTTATTACATTATAGCTTTTACAAATTGTGTATCGTCTCCTGCTGTATATAGAAGTCGGCACAAACCATGAAAAATTGTGGACAACGTGTTCGAAAGCTGCTGATCCCCAATGGCATGTTGTAACGATGTAAGTAAGATGGTCATGATGTTTTTTTAAGTCAGGAATGATCCATTTATAATGAACAGTTGTTATTTGCTTAGGTCTATCAACTAGGGATGGATTGGCCTCATCTTTGCAGCTCAGCATGGATCTTTCTCCTACTCCTGTTTGGAGGTAAGGATAGTTCTTGATTATAATTAAGAGTGATATGTATCAGTTCCCCATTTGTATTGTCCATTATGCCAAAATTAACAAGCTGATTCACATTAGTAGCAGAGGGTAGGCCACTAGAGATGTTAATGGAAGCACAATTGTTTCAGAATTTTGTAAAATTTATCCTTTCTTCACCCCGAAAATCACATTGATTTGCAATCAAAATGGGTTTTTTTAGAAAATTAGAACAATGTCCCAATTAGATGTCATCGGCCGAGCAAGGTTGAAAAGGTTTGCCACTTTGGTATCGGCATTGTAATCGAAAATTCCACCATTAATGGACTTTGGAGATTTTTCCAGCCCATAAATCAATGCAGAATCCATTTTGAGATTTTCCAAACCATTAGAACTAGATGTGTTAACCTGTACTTGCATGTTCAACACACCTTCTATAGCCTGTTGAGACAAGTAGAAAATTTCTCTTGAATTAGTATTTCTAAGTATGCGAAAATGTAGTCTTGTTACTTACAACACCATTAACTATTGTTTCAGTGTAACTAAAACGAATGTAATGGTATTTGTTAGTCGAGATGGTATCGATTGTTTCACCGTCATCCCAAAACAAATCCCCAGCAGCTGTTTTGTCCGAGTTCAATGCCACAATCATCGTGAAGTTGTTTTGACGACTATTTGATTAGAAAATGTTTTACTCTTTCTCTAATTGATCGGTAATACTATCTCACCTGAGCTTGGTGTTCAACGCTTCCAATTGCTGGGGTAGAATGTAACCTCCCCTCACGTGTAGATTGATCTTGTCAAGGGGAGTGTTCCAAGTGACATCTGTACCTGATGTCTCTTCTTTTTTTCCTGTATGATAGTCGTACCAGGTATCGGCGGGCAAGTAAGCTCCTAGTTGGGTTGTCTCTGGGGTTAGCACAGGGGAAATGAGCAAGGCAGGTCCCCAAAGAAACTGGCCATCAATTGATTTAGCTCGCACATCAGTTGGATACCTGCGTTTTTAATTGATTGATTTTCAGTTGCTTGTGAAAATTGAAAAATTTGGGTAAAAATTGTTTGGAAAAAAGATTTTTACTCGTGGTAGAGAGGTCGAACAACAGTTGATCCCGTTGTGTGGCTGTGGTAAAACAATGTGTAAAGATAAGGTAGAAGACGATATCGGATGTTGAGGGCGGTTCTTGATGCGCTAGCAACGGATGGCCAAATTGCTGGGTCTTGGGGGGCCATTCCTATCGTGTTGTGGTTTCGCGAGAACGGATAGAAAGCGCCAAGTTCCATCCAGCGTTCGCACAGTTCTTCGGTTGAATTGCCAAAAAAGCCACAAATATCTGCACCGATGTAGGGTATGCCAAAAAGGTTGAACTCGAGACTTCCTGATGAAAGACATGGAATGCGTAATGTATTGGGCGTTCAATTTGATAAAATGTAAAGTTTCATTTACCAATAATGGAACTATGCAAATCCTTCCACCGCGCCGTGTTGTCTCCTAGCCAATGGCCGGCATGTTTCCCAGAACTTGGAAACGTAGATCTTGTGATGACGACACCTCTTTTGCCTGTAGCACCTTGCAATCCCCTAGTGTTTCCATGATTATTAAACATAAACATAAAACGTTATGATTAGTAGTCATGGCAAATAAGCAACGGTAAAATTCTTACTCGAAAGTTGGCTTCGTTTGACTCCATCCGTAAAGATTGTGGACAGCGTAGTGAAGGTATTCGTCATTTTGTCCCTGGCGACCCACCATGCAAATTGTTTTGTCAGACAAGCGTTTCGTATCGGAGCGGGAGGCAGAAACTTTAAAAGCAGTTTTAATTAAAACAATGTTGTATGAGAGTTAACTGCTCATTAAGTTATTTTGGATTTACGTGTGATGTAAGGTGGATCATCCCATTCGTTAACAGGGCAAATTAAATTCCATGGGTGTTTCTCTGGTGGATAATTGAATGGTTTTTCCTTATTGGTATCGAAGGCAGCTGGCTCGTTCATATCCTGTGTGCAATGGCAAGTTAAAAGGGTTCACTTGTATCTTTCCTTATGTCACTTCTTACAATCCAAATTCCATCGTAGGGTAGTAAATCATGGAATGTTTTCATTTCCTTCTTCCACCAGACGTGGGTTTCGTTTTTGAAAAAATCGGGGAATGCCGTCCTTCCATCCGGCCATACCTGTTGTCATTTTTGTATTCACGTCTTGCTATCTCGATATTTGGACATTTTTTTCGCTTAAAACTTACGTAACCCAGCATAACGTTGTCCAATGGCTGGCAGTCGCCAGGACTAGCACTGCAGTCGCTATTTGGTTGTAATGTATCGTTGAACCACGTGATGTACGCCCCCGCTAGCATAGCGTTGGTGTGAGGAGGATAATCCATATTAGTTTTTTCAGTGTTGATAGCGGGATCGAGAATGGGAATGAAGCGCAATCCTCCAACTGCTTGCTCTCTTACAAAATCAGGCAAATCGAGGAAAGTGGGGCCCAATGTAAAATCGGCTTGATTGTCCATATGGTCAATATCGGCGTATTGAACATCCTAAAACAAATAATTATTCGTTTTTCGTTGTTAACAAAGACTAGCTAGCTCGAAATTACTTGAGGAATTCCAGCGTTGCGTGTCCTTTCTACCACTTCGCGGATCTCGTCTGTTCCTGTGTAACCGTAGCGACATATTTGAAATCCCAGTGACCTGCGAGTAAAGAAAGATTGCGTTAACCGTTGATGTAAAGTAACTAAACGACAGAGGGCGATACCAGTAGGCGGGCATCATTGTTCGACCGATAACTCCTGTGTACTGTTTAACAACATCTTCGGGTTTTGGACCGAGGAAAACAAAGAAGTCCAAGCCACCGCCGATTGTGCGGTAAGTCAGGCCAGGATAAGGGAGGGTTGTGACGTCTGAAATTTCCAAACGATTGCAGTTTGTGGCGTATTCGTTTTTCCGTTTTGTCTCTTTAAAAAAATCTTACCAATGGCATGGCTGTTGAACAAAAAGACGCCGTGAGAAGAACCGTCGTCTTCGCTAACCATGTAAAACGGGTGGGAGCCGTACAAGTTCATTTCGCCCTTTTTAAAAACATTAGGAACTATTCGAATTACAAACTGTATTGCAAACTTACGTCTCCTGGTGGCTGATCGCGAGCAAAGATGGGGTGCATCTTGTAATTCATGTTGTGTGCGAACGAGTCGTGGGTATTTTCTCCGATACCGTACAGGTGTTCACTCGGCAGGGCAAACGTAATCATGAGAAACTGTTTGGCGATTGTAAGTCCTCCCAACTTTGTGTCTAAACTATCGATAAAATGTAAAATGTCAGGTCAAATTGCCGTTTTTTGCCTTAAATTGGGTAGTTTTGCTTTACATGATTTGATCAGTTGAACGTCGTCTGATTGCGAAATCAAAGGGCCCTCCCTCGATATTGTCCGATATCTTGACGATATAGTCACTCGTGTCAGATGGCGCTGTAGGTATTGGTAAGTTCAGTCCCACTGGAGGTTGATTGTTTTCGATGGAACTTCCGTCTTGGTAAAACTTTGAATCGAAACATGTGTTGCACAAACATGACAAACTTTTGAAGAAAGACGTTCTTGAATGGCTATACTTACTGAAAAGCGAAGCATTTTGTCCCCGTAAAAGGTGACCTTAAATTTAACTTTTTCATAATCGCCGCCGTATAAGGAAGGGGTGTCTTGGCGTCTTTGAAGTTGATGTTCAATATATGTCCCATCTCCTGCGTAAATGGTCGAATTGTGCTTGAAAAAAGATTGGGAAAAAAAAAACAATTATTTAAATTCAATTTAAATGGTTTTTTTTTGTCTTCCACTGAAGTTTTAAGTTTTGAGGGGATTGTATTTGACTTTTAATAAATAATACCTGGTAGCCATACGATTTTGAACCATCTAAAGGCAAATAACATTTGACATTTTCGCCGGCGTCGTCGTAAATGCAGCCTTTTGATTGACAGAATGCGCTGTCTAGTTTCTCGTCATTCTCGATTTCCATCAACGGGAAACAGGCGATCCGATTACCGAGGTCTTGTTCGGCTTCTGCGTACACGATGATGATGGGTATGATGACGGCAGCAATCAAGACCACTATCAATAGAGTCCACAGAATTTCTTTTCGTATTTTAAATTTTGCCATTTTTTTTTAAGAGCTGCAACTCTACAGCACAGCTTTTACGCCTTACAAATGACTCGAGCAACTCGCTGTTCAATGATTTAGGGCTCGGTTTCCTTTTTTTTGGTGTGGAACTTATCGCTCAAGTACATTGAGATCACACAGTCTTATCGCCATTGTCCAGCATCTTATGTAAACTGTACGTTTTTTAGAGGAGTTTCGCACCTTTTTATTTGGTCAGCATGTTCGAATGACAAACTGGGGACGGTGATTACCTGACTTTTAATTCTAAAATAGGATGATGTTGGACAATGTCTTGTACGCGAGCAATTTTTCAAATTATTTTTTGCTATTCGCTCTCCATTTCTTTTAGCACTGAGTCATTTTTTAATCAGTACGTGCACTCGTCTCTGGGATAACAATGTCAGATCGATAGCAAACTTGTTTACTTTTCGAAGGTTTTCAGTTTTTTTTCCACTGTCGGGATGTCTTACCTGCATTCCTGAACTTTGAAGCTTGAAACATGAGTACAGTTGTGGCTTCAAATGATTCCTGCAAAGGTTGTAATTGAAATTATTAGCTCCTTGTTTGCACTGAATGCTAAAAAAAGAATTTGGCCCTAAAGTTTATTTTATGAGTTGACTTTTGTTTATTGTCATGAACTTGTTAAAACCAGTACTGGCTTTAAAATTTATGACATGTCGGAATATTATTATGGAGGGGTTACCTGTTCAGTTGAGTGGTCGTTTAGATAAAAGCCTTCGGTAAGCTGTTGTTTTCGTTGAACGATATTAAACCAGACTATGGTTTTTCCTGTGTCAATAGTCGTCCCTTTTCATCTTGAATTTACATTAGCTTTGGCCCACTTCGCAGACTACAACGTCACATTTCACAAAACAGTGGGGGATGTATTTCGGGACGACGTGGGCGAACATTGCTGCCAAGTTACAATATCGTGCGTGACGTTCCGCACAAGCTAGGGTAGGCGATTTTTGAACGACATTGAAAAGCCACGTAGTAAAGAAAAGTGTGGGCCGGGTGGTTCACGTAGATCTTCTTGAAACGAAACCTCCCCACCAGCAAATTTTTACTAACGCTACACTTGTCCGAAACTCTAATCTTTTACGTATTATGCCTTTTATGGTTGCGTTTTTGTTTAGCACTTATCAACTGCGCATTGTTTTCACCACTAAAGTTCCCTTCCCTTGTGCCTCTTTTGGCCTTCCTTGAAAATACGTGGCGTTCGTCACGTTGGAAATCGCAACTGATGCCCTGAGGAATGTTTTTTCGAAAATGTCATTGTCCCCCCCTCATGATTCCCACGTTCTAGACGGATTTTCTTTTCTAACCCTGCCCTTTTTTTTAAGGGTTACCAACCTCAGGGCTACACTCAATTGTTAGTACAGTTATATTATACGCCACATTAAACGTTTGGGAAAACAAAACATATTAGCGAGTGCGAAATCCGATGGTTTATTGGGCCTCTTATCCAAATTCCACAACGTAGTCTTCGTTCATCGAAAATTTGTAAAACAAAAATAGATTTTTGCTTGTCTCGTTGTACTCGTAACTTGCCGTTTCGACATCTACCCCATTTACGGAAATCTTGGCCGGCTCGCTTGGCCATCCCATGAATTGAATCATATCCAAAAGCTGCGAGATGCCACCCCAAGCATCACCCGATCCGTTTTCTACTTTAATATTCAACGTTTCCTGTAACGATGAATGTTAAAATAATTAGGAACAATCCTCGTCTTTGTTTGATTTCACTTTACCCTGTTAAATTTGAACGTATTGATTTGATAAATCCCATCTTCAATCGTGTTGACGCTCTCCCCGTCGTCCCAAAACAATTTACCGATGGCGTAATTGTTTTCGTTCAGTGGCACCAACAGTTCAAAATTATTTTTCCGGCTGAAACAAATTTTAACATTCGTAAACACATTCGATTATTTAAAGTGAAATCAATCAACCTGATCATAGTGTTGAGGGCAGGCTTTTGAGCGGGAAGAATATAGCCACCACGCAGGTGTAAATTTATGTAATCGCGCGGAGCAGAAAGTGTTGTGCTACCAGAAACTGTTACCCGTATTCCCTGTTGTATCCAAAAGCGAGAATTGTAAAGTCATTTATCTGAGCATTTTGACACGGATTAAAGTGGGCCGTTCGTGTCTCTTACCGTGTAGTAATCGTACCAAACATCTTCGGGAAGGTAAACGTCAACTGAGTTTGCCCCTGGTTGTAGTACCGGTGATATCAATAATGCCGGTCCCCACATAAATTGCTTGTCGATTGAACGGGCGTCGATATCCATAGGGTACCTATAACGAATGTGATTTAGTATTGTGTAATTTGTAGAATCAGGAAAAGGGAAAATAGGTCATGGGTTTTGGGGCTAACTCGTGATAAAGAGGCCGGGCGACAGTGCCTCCCACAGTGTGGCTATCGTAGAAGAGGGTGTAAAGATAAGGCAACAGTCTGTAGCGGATGTTGAGAGCTTTGCGACTGGAAACAGCCACAGTGTCTGGCCATTGTCCAGGATCTTGATCTTTGAAATAGAAGCTGTTGTGGTTGCGAGAAAATGGATAAAAAGCGCCCAGTTCCATCCAACGTTCGCACATTTCTTCTTCTGCGTTTAGATTGAATCCGCAAATATCCGGTCCGACGTAGGGGATATTGAACATGTTGAATTCCACCATGCCTGTTTAAACAAGACACAAATGGCTAAAATATTCAATTTCAAAAATAGAAATTTTCGAAATTATTTTTTTAACCAATGATAGAGTTAGCCATTTGTTTCCATGTCGAATAATTGTCGCCCAGCCAATGGCCCGCGTATTTGCCGCTTCCAGCAAAAGTGGAACGCGATAGAACCATGGATCGTTTTCCGGTTAAAACTTGACGAACAGCACTTTACAGCGGGAGATTCAAAATTAATCGACGTATCGTTTTGCCATTCATTTCACTG
The DNA here is from genome assembly GCA_013167095.2 of Daphnia sinensis. Taxonomy (NCBI): domain Eukaryota; kingdom Metazoa; phylum Arthropoda; class Branchiopoda; order Diplostraca; family Daphniidae; genus Daphnia; species Daphnia sinensis. The sequence goes on along the minus strand of CM023191.1, from coordinate 5,218,383 downwards.
CATTACCTTTGGGTTGCCATGGCATGGGAATGGCCGTAGAGACTATGAACTTCGTAATGGAGGAATTCGTCTTCCTCGCCAAACAAGGACGCCATGCAGATAGTCTTTTCCGAGAGCCTTCCAGTCGCACCAACATTGGCAGCCACTTTTCCAATTTTCATAACAAAACGTTAGGGCGTCATCTTGCGCATTTATGGACAAAATGGATTTTACTTGTTTCGTACGGGGGGTCGTCCCAACGGTTGGGCGGACATTTCAGTAAAGTTCCGGTCAGAAAGTTTGATGGCTCATTCATGTCCTGCATCGGAATTAAACGTATAGGAACACTTCAGGCAAGTAGTGTTTAAGGGTATCTCACGATCCAAAGAATATCGAAATTCAGTTTTTGTTCTTCGTAGAAAAGACGAATTTCCTCTGTCCACCATCGCTTTGTTGCATTTTTTAAAAAATCAGGGAATGCAGTTTCTCTTCTTGGCCATACCTGATTTTTTCAAAAAAAATTTGTTTTTATCTTCTTGTTGCTTTAGTTTTTTTTTTAAAACTTACTCGACCGTACAGGTTGTTGTCGTTGGCAGGCTGGCCATCCGGTTTGTACGTTGAATTGGCCCATTGCACGAATACCTTGTCATTATCACCCCGAGTGAACGTTGGATAACCAAACACTAACAATCAATTTGATGTTATGATTCTTCCGAGTCATCCGAATTTTGATTACCACTAGCTGCTTATTGACTTTAACCTCTTTGTCTGGCTTTAAAAAACTGCTTGTTTAAATACTTACACTCGTGAGCGATAGCGGGGTCCAAAATAATTCCAAACCTTAGCCCGTCTTTTTTCACTTCGTCCACCAACGCAGGCAAATCCGCAAAGTTAACCGGATCGATGGTGAAATCTCTCCGTCCGTCCATGTAGTCAATATCCGCATATTGAATGTCCTTTTTTCATACCAAATTTCTTTCATTTAGACTTCCTCGCATTTGAAAGTTTAAAAAATCGTAGCAATTTACATGAGGGATTTCAGCGACTCGAGTGCGGTCGATAGCATCACGTATTTCGGTCGTGTTTTTGTATCCCCAACGGCTGAGCTGGAAGCCTAGAGCGAAGTAAGGGGGCATGAAAGTACGTCCGATGACATCGCTGTACTGTTTCACAACCGATTCCGGCTCAGGTCCGAGGAAAACGAAGAACTCCAACATGCCACCGATGGCTCTGAACGTGATACCCGGGTTGGGCATGGTTGTGACATCTATAGCATATGTTAAAGCGAACAAAAGAAAATGTCCTTAAACTTTTAAAATTTTACGTTGACAAAAAAGAAGAATTACCCATGGCGTGACTGTTGAATAAGAAAACTCCGTGAGAGGAGCCGTCCTCCTCACTGGCCATGTAAAAGGGTTGAGCTCCGTAGGCGTTAACATCTCTCTTTTAGTAGGAGAGCAATGCGTCGGACGTTAATAAACAAAGCCCAGTAATCATTGAAATATCGAACTTGCCATGCCCGGAGCTTGGCCTCTAGTAAAAATGGGCCACATTCTGTAATTCATGTCGTGCAGTAAAGTGTCGTGGGTATTTTCTCCAAATCCGTAAAGATAATGGGTAGGCAACGTCGTGCTTATCTAGAATGACAGTTTAATGGTCACGTTGTTAAATTTTTTTTTTGTTTATTTTGGTTCTTACCATGAGAAATTGTTCGGCGATCGTTAGGCCCCCCGTCGATGTGTCGAAACTGTTTTGAGTTCGAAAATCATTTATTGATTTAAATTGTCCCTTTTGTTGCTGTACTTACACAACTGCGCTGGAACTTTTGCGTACGATTTGGAAATTGAAAGGCTGCCCCTTCTCAATAGAAATTAATTGAACTTCGTATTGGATGTTTTCAGTAACGCCTGTAGTGGGTGGTGTAATTGTTACGGGGGGTCGTAATGCAAACCGGTCCTCGTTTTTCGGATAAAGCTGTGCGGAAAAGGATAGCTCTTGTCGTTGCATCAAATTTTAGTCGCTTGTACTTAACTTACGGCGAATCCTAACGTGCTATCGCTGTAATAATTGACTTCAAACGTGACCTGGTCGATATCGCCTCCGTAAAGTGAGAAAACTATCGAGTCATCTTCATTTCGACGTCGGCGGATATCGATCTTGAATCCCGCCTCATCAGGGAAATTCATTAGCTCTCCGTCAATCTGTAATATGCAAATCCGTTGTAGGTATAGGCTCCTTGATACCGAAATCGATCATCTTTCAAAACACCTCGTAACCGTAGACGCTAGAGTCGGGAAGGTAACAATTAGGGTATCCATTATCAGAGTCCCATAGACATCCACTGGCAGTGCAGTTCTCTTCGACCATATTTTCTTGAAAATAGATTCCATTAATTTCCGTCCTCAAGTTTAATGTGTAAATGTCAAACAGGCTTACTGAATGGATAGCATTCGATTCGATTATTGTTGACTGCTGGCGGGACAGTTGTTGCGTCCGACGTGGGGTTAGTTACCGTAGTTGGTGTGATGGGCGATGAAGATGTTGCCTCGGTGTCCGTATTCAAATCGTTCGGCGTGGTTAGCACGATAGGCACTGTGATAACGGTAACCACAATTGCGACCAAGAAGAAGCCGAGAATAAATTTGATCCATCTTGGGGATTGTTTCAACTTCGACGTAAGACCCATTGCAGAAGCGTTTTTATGCTCCACACGCAACTCCCGCTAATGGATTGTCAATAGTGCCTTCGAAAAGGGACGCATTAAGAATCGCTTATCTTGGAATCACACTAGATCGTGATCTTGCTATAATCAATAACAACAGAAAGATACGACCCAGATAAACGTCATGTGGCATTGTGACAATCTTCTGGACATCTTCGTTACGCGGGTTATTGTGGAACTGTAACGTCGTACGAAATTGTACATTTTCATAGCTTCTGTTTTTGACAGTTAATTTCAAACAGCTCTGAATTCAGGCATATTATAAGATCTTCGATCTCAATGACGTGCTTAAGCTTCCGTCAGTTGTGACACGTTATTTATTTGTTGCATCGCCGTTTGTCTTAAAAGATAAGGGAAACGAAGCACTCGTCATAGTCACGTATTTGATGACTATTGTTATTGCTTTGGAAACAAACTTTCTTCATTTGTCTTGAATCAAAGATAAATAAGTAAAGGTTGTTGTTTATTTTTTTAAGTTCGTGACGATATCGAATGTTTTTGACGAATTTTTTAAAAGATATTAGACCGAACATTTTGATAGTTTTTTTTATTTATGTATCAATCAAATAATCTTGAATGTCATGCTTATTTGGTTTTAATGGATTTAGCCATTGGTGGCAAGCAGTTGACGAGTTTATCGTCTATTCAAATTTGACAGTGTAAGCCTGATTCATGTCGAACTCATACAGCAGCGTAAGCTTCTTTGTCTCGGCAACGTAAAAGTAGTTATCTGAACTCACGATAATGTCTTCAGCTCCGTTGCTTTGCACCGTAATTTTCGACGGTGAGCTGGGCCAACCCATAAATTCAACTGTGTCCAGCTTTTGATCGATGCCCGGCCAAGTGGAAGCGGATTCCTTTTCCACGGTGATCGTCAAAACATTCTAACGAAACAAATCGTTTTAGCACATCAAAATTGATTCAGTTTGATTTGTAAAGCATTCGTGAATTTACGTTGCTCAGTTCGAATTTGTTGATTTGATAGAGGCCGTCTTCAATCGTGTTGACACTTTCTCCGTCGTCCCAGAACATTTTGCCGCTGGCCGTGTTTTGATCGTTTAGGGGCACCAGCAGTTCAAAATTGTTTTGCCGGCTAAGACGGGAAAATAAAGGATGTTGGTATTGCATTAACTAAATTTTAAAATGAACAAACCTGAGCATTGTGTTTAGACCGGGTTTCTGAGCGGGTAAAATGTAGCCACCGCGCAAATGTAAATTAATGTGATCCCTAGGAGCGGAAAGGGTTGTATTGCCGAGAACAGTTACCCGACTTCCCTTTTTTCGAAATCCAACGAATTTATTTCATAATTTTTGTTTCAAACACTTTATCAGTGGTCCACTTACGGTGTAATAGTCGTACCAAACGTCTTCGGGAATGTAGACGTCAACAGATACCTTTCCTTCTTGAAGTACAGGTGAAATTAAAAGCGCAGGTCCCCACATGAATTGCTTGTCGATTGAGCGAGCTTTTCTATCTTGCGGAAACCTGAATAAGATTCATTGTAATTAAAGCTTCGTCATCACTCGTCGAATCATATTGCAATAATTCACTCGTGGTAGAGAGGCCGGACGACGGTGGATCCCGTTGTGTGACTGTCGTAGAATAGGGTATACAGGTAGGGCAGGAGGCGGTAGCGGATGTTGAGCGCTTTACGGCCGGATACAGCCACCGTGTCTGGCCACACGCCAGGGTCTTGATCTATAGCGTCTTTGATGTTATGGTTTCTTGAAAACGGATAGAAGGCTCCGATTTCCATCCACCGTTCACACAGTTCTTCCGTCGTATTTAAGACGAATCCGCAAATGTCAGCGCCGATGTATGGCATCCCAAACATGTTGAATTCCATCATGCCTATTTTATCGATTCGCAATAATTGGAAATTGCATTACTAACATTTATTTCTTTTTATTTATAGGCGGAAAAATTACCGATGATGGAGTCGGCCATGTTTTTCCAGTTTGAAAAATTGTCGCCCAGCCAGTGACCGGTGTATTTGCCGCTTCCGGCGAATGTGGAGCGTGAAAGGATCATGGATCTCTTCCCAGTTAAGACTTGACGCACGGCCCTGGAGTTAACAACGAGATTCTAATCACCTTTAAACGAGAAAACAGGTACTGTGCCAGTTTTTTCACTTACTCTTGGGTGGCGATTGATTGCGAATAGCCGTACAAATTGTGAACTTCGTAGTTAAGTCGCTCGTCCGTTTTATCTCCAAATTTGGCCACCATGCAGATAGTTTTGTCCGAGAGTCTGTTTGTTGGTCCAGTGTGGGCAGCCACTATGATTGCAACGGGTCAAAATGAATTCGTTTTTCAAAATTGGCTATGAATACCGTACTGGTTTCGTAAGGTGGGTCGTCCCATTGGTTTGGCGGGCAGTACAATTTATCGCTGTACTGGTTCGTATCAAAATTAGCGACCTCGTTCATGTCCTGTAAAACAAACGAGAAATGTTATTCTCCATTTTGTCCGTTTCGTTTTGTAGTCTTTGAATTTCATACGATCCATAAAGCATCAAACTTAAGTCGGTTGTAGAAAAGTCGAATTTCTTCTGTCCACCATTGTTTGGTAGAACTTCTGAAAAAATCTGGAAATGCAGTCTTATTGTCCGGCCAAACCTATTATCGAAAATTTCGTGATTCAAAATTCCCTAGTGATTCAATTTTAAAATTTTTTTTATACGTTTCCGATGATGATGTTATTTTCGGTGGGTTGGTCATCCGGTTTGAGAGTCTCATTTGCCCACTCCGAATAAACCGATAATGTCAGGCCTCGCTCGTAAGTTACGTAATCGTTAGCAATGGCCGGGTCCAGGATGATAACAAATCTTAGTCCACCCTTTTTCACGTCGTCTACCAGCGCCGGTAGATCCCCAAAATTGAGCGGATCGATTGTGAAATCTCTCCTTCCATCCATGTAGTCGATATCTGCATATTGAATATCCTACGATAGGCAATTTGACAATTTTTTAAAATTAAAAATATGGAAGGCGGTTTGAATTTTATCTTGATGATGCTTTTTTACATGAGGGATTTGCACCGCTCGGGTGCGGTCAATGACTTGTTGAATTTCTCCAGTGTTTTTGTATCCCCAACGGCTGAGCTGGAAGCCGAGCGCGAAGTAAGGGGGCATGAAAGTCCGTCCGATGACATCGCTGTACTGTTTCACAACCGATTCCGGCTCGGGTCCGAGGAAAACGAAGAACTCCAACATGCCACCGATGGTGCGCAGCGTTAGACCCGGGTTGGGCATAGTAGTCACATCTGAATCGAATGCGATAAGAGATAAGATTTACTGCAAAGCAAACTCTTAAGCATTGGAAAGATGTACCGATAGAGTGGCTGTTGTAAAAGAAAACTCCGTGGGAAGATCCGTCATTTTCACACACCATGTAAAACGGATGGGCACCGTAGAGATTGACATCTTGCTGCAAAGCATCGGGGTAGAAATTAACACGTCATTAAGGGTCTTTGAAATGTTTTCTTTTGATCTGATAAGAAAGGGGGAGTAGAAAATCTCACATCGATTGGCGAAATATCGCGAGTGAAAATGGGCCACATCCTGTAGTTCATATCGTGAAGGAAAGTGTCGTGGGTATTTTCACCAAATCCGTAAAGATATTCGGACGGCAATGTGGTGCTGATCTAGAATGAGCAATGTTGGTTTTAGTAGTAAATTCTTTTTTGTTTTGACTGCTGATCAGAGTATTGTACCATTAGGAATTGTTTGGACACTGTCAGGCCTCCCATCGAAGTATCGAAGCTGTTCGAGTAAACGAAAAAAATTGAGATAATTAAAAGTCACGTTGTTTTTTGGTCTTTGCGTTGATTTACATGACAGCTCCGGAGCTTTTGCGGATGATTTGGAAGTTAAATGGTTCTCCGATTCCGGTGTTGACAAGTTTGGCTTCGTAGCGTTGATCACTGATCGTAGCTGAGGGCACCGTAATGGCAACCGGCGGTCGGAGTTGATCTCGATTCGCTCCTTTAGGATAAAACTATGTCGAAAAAGAATATGGGGGGAAGGATTTAAATGAAAGATCTTTAGTTTATTGTTTGTTTTTTTTTTAACCATACCGCCATTCCAAGTGAATTATCCGTATGATAATTGACTTCGAAAGTGATTTCATCTACATCGTTTCCGTAGAGTGAAAACAGCGGTGTACCGTCAGCTGATCGACGTCGTCGCAACTCGACGCTGAATCCTTTGTTATTGGGAATGTTGGTTACGGCTCCATTGACCTGCCAAAAAAAAATCAGATCAATTTCTCATAGTCCTAGTAAAACAACGTCGAGTTGAAACAGACCTCGTAACCGTAGACGCTGGAATCCGGAAGGAAACAGGATGGTTGTCCGCTAACCACTTCCCAAAGGCAACCGGCTTTCGTGCATGTGTCCGACGTCATGTTTTCTAAATTTGTTTTTACAAAAATTGCATTTTAGAAACCATAATTTGAATGATTGAAAGTCAAAATTTTTTTCAAATTCGTCATTCCTGATTTTTTGCTTTAATCTCTATTTTTTATCTCGTTGAGAGGTTAACACAAAATTATCTCTATTCAAAAGCCGTCATGTCCGATTCTAGACCATTGTCACATAGGCATTAAACCACGGTCCATAGTCATAGGGATGAAAGGTTAAATTCAGTTACGCAATTTTTTGAAATGCATCGTCTAAAAGCAAGTCACGACAACCCAACCATTTTTTGAATAGCGATTTTTAACGATTCAGGCGAATTGATTACATTACGCGTTTTACTTACTGAAAGGAAAACATTCAATGCGATTGTTGAGTGTCGATCGAGGCGCATTCTTCTCTTGCGACAGTTCGATCGAAATGGGGACAATGATGACAACCAGCATCAGCGTGACACCAATCCCGACAAAGATGGCCCGTTTCTTCTTGGTCGATGCTGATGGCGCCATTTGCTTCTGTATCCTTTTCTTTATGTCTCTCGGAGAAAAACAAAACAAAAGAATACTCGACTGGAGCACTGTTTTTAGTGTGGCAAATTCGATACAGCCGACACCAAGCTGCTGTTCGACACTGATGCCGTTTTCTTTTACTTGAAAAAAGTGGAGCTTTTACTTTTGACAGGCAATTGAGTTCGATATTGAACGTATTCCATTGGGGCCAGCTTGCTATCCTAAAGATAAAAGTTTGTGTTTTGTTTTAAAGCCAACGATGGTTGTTTTTATCTCGTTCAAAGCAAATATGACACTTGTTTTGATTGACAGCGGTCAAAGCCGTATGCGACTGTATTGAACGAATGAAATTTCTAGACACTCAGCTTAGCGTATGTTTTTTTGATTAATGATGTCCATTGCTAAACAAGCTGTTTCGATGCTGTTTGAATCCCAGGGACTCTTCAGAAGCTTAAGGGCGGATCGATGAGTCAGGGTTGACTATCAGATCAGGTTGTTTGCAAGGACAATCTGATAACTTGCTTTTGTTGCCTTGCCTCGCCTTGTTGATTTAAAAAATAATCTATTAGTACGGTATTCTTTCACGTCGCACTTTGCCGTGTGTAATACTCCATTCATTTTGTTGAGCAACAGAGATCTTATCAGGTGTATTATCATTAGCGATTTTGTGTTAGCTAGGGAAAGAAATACGAACTTTTCTCTTGTTTTTACGGCAATTGACATATGGCTACTTCCTCACCTGTCACAAAAAAATGGATCCAGCTTGATTCTAAAACGGCTAAAACGATTTCTACGGATAGAAAGCTCGTTTCTATTTGAAAATTTTCCTTTTAACTTGCATTTGAAAAAGATCTGGAATTTTTGATATTTTGCCTTGATCGTACGCACCAGTTGCCTGTTGCATTTACTTGAAAATACTAGACTCAGGAAAATAATTCACGAGGCAACCGAAGCCTATTGCACACTCTCCGCTTACTTTAAAAGAACGAGTAGTTGATAACATTCCCCTTGGGATCGTACACTGTATTATTGGCGTGAAATATTGACAACAATGTAACACTCAATTCCATTTCATTTGAACTTAAAAAAAATTTCGTTCTGAATTAACCGAATAGAATTGAAAAAAAAATACCGAATTAGCAATTGAGTTATCCAGAACTTATAAATTGCTTCTCCTGGTAATCTGATGGCACCACCATTCCCCTCCTGTTGAATTTATTAGCAACTTTGAAGTGCTCCTGTAACATTTCGCCGCCCGGCGAAGGTGTAGTTGATGTCGTTTCTGATGCCGCAACTGTGACCGTCGTGCTCTCTGTAGTAGGGAGTGATGTGCTCGAAGATTCCGTTGAAGAATCCGTTGAAGAATCCGTTGAAGAATCCGTTGTAGAATCCGTTGTAGACGACGCTGGAACTGTTGTGAGATCTGTTGATATCACGCTGTCTGTCGTAGGATCCGTCGATGTCATTAAATCGGTTTCGGTGGTAGAGTCGGTTAGGGGTTCAATCGTCGTGGTAATAGCAGGTTCCGTGTTGTTAGACGATTCTTTGTTGTTATTGGTCACGACGATTGGGACGGTGATGACAGTCACGACGACGCCAACGACCAGCAAGCCCAGTAGTATCTTTGCCCACAATTCGAGATCCTTGAGCCATTTGACGAAACCCATGGTTGAACTGAAAGTCGATGCAAAACATTTGGTTAATTCTACTAGGTGAAAGTTTATCCAGATTCGTTTACAAGTAGATTGAGACTCACCTCACCCAACGGAAAATAGATTTTGAAATGATGGATCTGTTTAGGCTAATGACTTCTTTTATGTGCCATTCTTATCGGTGGACTGTTTTGGTCTTACCTTCTGTTGATTGACTTTTTATCCATATGGTCCCTTTTTGGCATTTCCAGCAGATGGGCCGATGTTTTCTTACGTTGCCTGAACGAGTCGTATCGTTTTCGAACTTGTCGTCATCGGTTGATGATTCAGAAAACAAACGAAGCTATTGCATAGCCTCACGCCGTTTATAATCTCCAAAAGTAGTTGATTCGGGGCACGGAGATTATTTCATTTTTCCTTAAACAAAAAAAAATGATTGCATTGATTTTGAAAGGCAAACCACGCCCCAGTTAGTCAGTTCTATAACTGGATCGGCACTGTATTTGAATTTTCTTTTTTGTTTGTTTTTCTTTTTATTTATCTATTTTTTTTTTTTACCCTGCACCAAGTGGTAAAGCTACGCTGATGCGCCTCTTTACATACTTTTTACGTTTCACGTCATCAAATTGGCCGGAGATAATTTTTATATTCGCCGTTAGCCTACAAAGATGATTCACGGATCCTTACGTTGCATTTTTTGCCCCACGAACTTCTGATCCATGAGGAGTGTACTTTGTACACAGAATATCTCGGAAAATTCCTGTGCTATGAATATGGTCTGGAAGGACTATATTCATAGCCTAGGTTTAAATGCAAAAACGATCTCTCATTTTGACAAGCTTCATAATTAATTCTAAAATAAAGTGATCTCATTCAAAAAATGATCGTTAGACGCGATCATATTTTTTTGTGTGGGGTACTTGAAAACTTTATTACAGCCGTCGAAATTAACAAACATTATTTAATGGTATTTTTGGCGATTATGGACAGCGTGATACAAAAAAAAATAAAGTATTTAGGAAATTTTTCGAAGTTAGGGGCTTCGTTGTAATCAAGCAATTCTATGGATCACCGAATTTCAATTTTTGCGTTTGTAGAGCATTTAAACATAAAAAATGTTGATGTGGGAAATTAAAAACAATTGGAAGCTTCACATTTCTATTTAAAATGCCGGAATGTCCCCGGAATTCGATACAGTGATCAAACTTTTTGGAAATGAAAGGCATCTCTGTTTTGTTCTAGTTTTAATCTCTTGATTTGGCTGTTTTGAGGGCTTTCCATATGATTTCATTCGACAAAGGCCCTTTGTTTAGCAGTTTGACTTCTGGAGCCGTTTTGATAGAATCGAAGATAACTGTCGTCGGCTCTGCTGTTGTCGATTCGATTGTCGTCGATTCGGTGGTCGTCGATTCGGTGGTCGTCGATTCGGTGGTCGTCGATTCGGTGGTCGTCGATTCGGTGGTCGTCGATTCGGTGGTCGTCGATTCGGTGGTCGTCGATTCGGTGGTCGTCGATTCGGTGGTCGTCGATTCGGTGGTCGTCGATTCGGTGGTCGTCGATTCGGTGGTCGTCGATTCGGTGGTCGTCGATTCGGTGGTCGTCGATTCGGTGGTCGTCGATTCGGTTGTCGTCGAGCCGGTTGTCGTCGAGTCGGTTGTCATCGAGTCGGTTGTCGTCGAGTCGGTTGTCATCGAGTCGGTTGTCGTCGAGCCGGTTGTCGTCGAGTCGGTTGTCATCGAGTCGGTTGTCGTCGAGCCGGTGGTCGTCGGCTCTGCTGTTGTCGATTCGATTGTCATCGAGTCGGTTGTCGTCGAGTCGGTTGTCATCGAGTCGGTTGTCGTCGAGTCGGTTGTCATCGAGTCGGTTGTCATCGAGTCGGTTGTCATCGAGTCGGTTGTCATCGAGTCGGTTGTCATCGAGTCGGTTGTCGTCGAGTCGGTTGTCAACTCTCCTGTTGTCGACTCAGTTATTGACGTTGAACCCGTTACCGTTGAACCCATTGTGGTGGTTGTCGGTGTAGTTGTCGTGGTTGCCGGTGTAGTTTTGGTAGTCGGTGTAGTTGCCGCGGTTGCCGGTGTAGTTGCCGTGGTAGTCGTCGCATTGTCCGCCGTCACAACAATAGGTACTGTAATGACCGTAACGACAACACCGACCGTGAACACACCCAAAAGAATTTTAGCCCACAATTCGAGGCCCTTTAACCAACTGACGAAACCCATGGCACAAGTTATTCAAATTCAGTTTATCGAATCAGATTTTACAGAAGAATCTGAATTTGCTGGAGTAGGTAGACCACGTCAGATAGTCACCAACAAGCTTCGAATAGCGCATTCGTGGAGACAACTGACCTTTTTATACCATACTTTAGTATTCTTATCAGTTCGGGCCTGCTCTACTTCACATTGGCATCGGCTAACGACTAGAACGCCTTGTAACACGTGGTGGTTCGGCTAAGCTAGTTGATAAAGCAGCTTATTGTTCTCCCTTCATTTTGAACGGCGATAAGCTGTGCTAGATTTTCGTTTGTTTAATAGAACTCGGGTAAATGACAGCGCGATCCCTCAATTAAACTTTTTGTGTGCACCGAATACCACACCGTAAAATCTGATGATATCTCCTCCAATTCTTTGAAAATAATTATTTTCTCAGAGTTGAAAAATGTGATTATTCAAAATTGAAATTTTTAAAACCCCGTATAATTTGCAATATATGCGCTTTGCGTTCAGCTCGAATTTTAATTTTTTATCAGTGGGTTTTCATTCACTGTTTTCCTACTCGAAATTTCCAGTCGCCTTTATTTGTATGATCCAATTCTGCTTACTGATAGTGCGACAGCTAGTTGACGGAGCAGCTGTGACACTGAATGTTGTACCCGTAACGGTTTTTCTAGCGCTAGATTACCCACTAAATCGATCAGATGATTTCCGATGAAGCACTCTCTCGATCTTGATACTTTCGTGACAAGTCTAGAAAAATTGAAGCTGTTGCCGCGCGATGCATTTTCTTTGATTTACGATCGTTTAAGTAATTGTGTGCTCGGGCATTCGCTACCCTGTGTTTATGCCCATAGAAATTTACGCGTGCTCATCGAATCGTCGATCATCAATCATTTTTGCAACAGAAAATTTGCGTAAATAATTGGTTACAATTTTAGTGTAGTTCTGATTTTTATGCGTCACATTCAAATTGATGTTTATAAAGCGCCCACGACGTGAAGTAATTGTCCTCTTGCTGCAAACCGGGGGTTTGGAAAGTAAAAAAAACCGCTAATCAAAATTACAACTTGAATCAAATAAAAATCCTTAGATGTCGACATTAGCATTCGTCATCAGATAGGTAGAGTCTGGTGAGCTTCTCACGCCGCTATTTTCAACGTCCATACAAAGATAACCGTACAGCGTCGACCGTGTCTAGCGAACGAGCGTGGCAGAAGTTTCATTTTTCTTTCGTTCTTACGCCGCACTGTCCTATTTGCTTTAAACGCTACATTTTTCAATTTTTGTATTTTTTCCTAATTTCTTTTATCTTGAAAACGACGGTGGCTTTTCGGGCCGGTTTCGTAATCCATTCAAGTTGCATTCCTTACTTGACGAAGCGCGTGAAATATTGACATAATTTCATAAAGAACTGAAGTTGTTTCTCATTGTTCAAAGATCAATTCAATTTTTTTCTTCTTTATCTTTCTAACTAAATTTTCGTCTCTAAGCCCCTACCGCCTAATATTATTAAGACTGACGTTGAAGTTTTGTTATTTCAAGGTTTGCGAGCAGCTTTATCATTAGAGAATTTTTTTTAAAAAAGGTACCAATCTGAGAGATGTGGTAATGTCTAAGTTGTTTGCTAACACACTTTGACTCTGTTCAAAAGGCAATCAGCTTGGTCGATCGGTGTAAGCTAAACTAGAAATTTCGAAACAACAACCTTCGTCAGCGTAGTGACGCGTAGAGTAAACGTATTTCACAATAATGAAACCCGAAATCTTATCGCAAAGGTTACAAGGATTTTCATTCTTTATCAACTGATCTACCCCCCCCCCCCCTTTTTTTTTTTGCTGCACTACAATTTTCCAGGTCTCACTCGATTGTTGTTATGCGAGACAAAAAAATCCGTATAGACAATTACGTTAATCTGTTTAGTTTGGATGTCTCTTGATATACTCTACATGTAGGGGCGGTTATGTCATCTAATCTATTCCGCCACTTTGTAATCCAGTTAGAACATAAAAAAGAGTCTATTGAGGCGAAGCCCAAATCTTATGCTCAAGTGCGCAAAGATATGGGGAGGTGGATTACCGTGTGAGTCATCGCTTCACGCGGTACTAGCAATCCGCACGCTTCGTCAACGTCTTAAATATGCCGGTCATGTTCGTTCAGTGATACAATTTACGACGTTACAAAAAAAACCCAGCTGCTCGAAATCTTATAGGCCGTACGCAAACATAGACTGCGTTATTACAAACCGTACAATATAGTCTGCATATCTAAGAGCGGCTTCGTTTACATACATACAAGGATGTTGCTCATTGTTGAAAAAGAAAGTTGGAAGCGAGCGATGGATTTTATGGAAACGCACGGAGTTGACGCATTTTTTATCGATGTTTGGTGGTGACCTCCAAACAGTTAAAGCCAGAAAAAAAAATACGATAGCTAATAGTTTCCATCGTTTATGTCTTTTCAGATGTTTGCTTTATCCCGATCGAAACGTTGAAGTCAATGCAAATCGGGAGTTTTTTCTGTTTGGCATAGATGACACGCAGGGCACAATGTAAAAATGGCGTCGTTAAAAAAAAACTCTTCGACTCGGACTTTAATCAGTTGCAAATAATCAATCCAGGATGTTTTTTGTTTCAAGTGCATGTTAGTTAAGAGCTATCGGGAACTCCCGCGTTATTTGCTTGACATCATTTGAATTTTCCTTGTAGTCCAAAATCCTGTTTGAATTTCAAATTTCCCCCAAATGTCGTTCGGACCAGACAAAGCCCTGTCAGAAATTTGACATTACCAAATAGCTCCTCGTCATGTTTGTTGCGTCGTAATTGCACCGAGGCAGTACAATTTTTCCTTGTTTGACTGTCAAAAATGGACGATGGACATTTCATTCTGCGATGAAATGCGTCATCGGCAGGCAGAGATCGTCATCGACGGGCAAACTAATATTGGCGGTCCGGTGGGCAAAATGAAAACCTTAATTGAGGGAGAGAAGCTCGCGAATTGTTTGAGACACAACCGAGATTTATCGCAAAAAGAAATTGGACGCGTAGTTGTGTGGCCAGCGTCGATATTAATTTATCTTTACACACACACACACATAGCGCAATGTCTGTTTTGACCGATTTGCAATTAACCCGTCGAGTTTGCTGAGGATGACGGTCATTATTTGAACACGTGCAGATGTTTTCGTTTCGTGGCATTCCGTATAACCCAAGATTCTTTAGAAGAGAAGCGGTTTGAGTTCGTCTTTTGTTTTCGGGCCTGCCCGTGACGGCCAAAGACGGGCACAGATTCCCTCCGCGGGGACAGGATCTTACCAATCAAGAAGTTGAAAGACTCGGAATTGTACAGCGGGATTAGTAGGAGGTTTTGTACAAAATGGGACTTTGTGGCGAATGAACAGCCTCGCCAGCTGGACCCATCTGCATGCAAATCAGTCACAACTTCGGGACAGAATTTTAGGCTACGTGTCTTCTCTATCGTTCGATTAACAGGCCCCACAAGCTTCCAAGGTTTTGTGCAAATGCAGTTTCAAAATGCTGAACTCTGTATGCGCGGCATTTTCAAAATTCAATTGGTTTAAACTAATGATCTTTGGTTTTTCCAAGACTTTTTTTTTTTGTTGCAGATGAGGTGAGCCATACCTTTTTTTCGTGACTGTATCATAGTGCCTCCTTTTCCGTGACAAACGACACGTACAATTTATTTTTAACATTTATTTGGTTTGATTTTATCTCGTGTTTTTTTCTTATTGGTCGCAGTCTAGTTGAGAAATCTATTGACTAAGCTTGACATTCATTTGTCTCTAAGCGTTCACCATTGCCTTTTGGACCTGACATTATACAAATAATCCCGAAAGCAACTTCGCTTTGTCCGCTTAAAGACATTGTTGAATAAATCCGACTTTTATCTCTTCCCATCTCACCCGTATTCAGCGCTTACGTATATCGCATCGTGCAGGTTGTCATGTCTTATCTCGACAGAGTCTTCTTTTCATTAAGGATATCAATTTCGGTTGTCTCGTTTCCAAAACGAAACCGTAGAGAGAGAGACACCTTTTAATTAGACTCATTTCTTTTTAACAGACAAATTTAGATCATAGAGATCGTTTGGCATCGGTTTCGTCCCACTCAGTTGCCGACTATTCAATAAATGATAACTCAACTGACGTACGGCGTAGATCTAAATCTTTTTATACACGAGTCTCACTATTTTGTAGCAATAAAAGAAAAATGAGATAGAAAAAAAGCGCTGGGTTGTCACCTAAGCAAACAAAAGTGTCACGGACGGACGGGGGATCTATAGTTGCGCTGAGTGTTGGGGTCGTGTGTTTAGTCTTTACGCATACACTTCCCTTTCGTTT
Organism: Daphnia sinensis; assembly: GCA_013167095.2. NCBI lineage: Eukaryota > Metazoa > Arthropoda > Branchiopoda > Diplostraca > Daphniidae > Daphnia > Daphnia sinensis. The sequence continues at coordinate 5,202,533 of CM023191.1, read as the reverse complement.
CGCCCTTTCAGCCAGAAAGAAAAACGACGAGCCAACATGTGCGACGCATCCGTAATGTATCCAGCAACGCGCAATCAAGTTGCGTTTGTGCCATATAGTATAGTTGAATATATATATGTACTGTGCGTCTGCTCCACCGTATGTCTTGTTTGTATGGGTTGGTTCTCCTCTCTTTTTCCTCTCTCACTTGGAAAGAGATACATCTGTCCGTTTTTATTTTCTATATGTACATAACTTGACTACATGTCGCTTTTTTTTTCCCTTTCCAGGTTGTTCCCGTTCGGATTGGAACTGTTGAAAAAGGCTATGGATGTGAAATCACGTGACGTGTGCAGCCTTTGGAATTCCGAATTTGTCATCGATGTTGTTAATTCCCCATCCGCTCAACTACCGGATTCTCGTATATGGTCAGACCATAAAGGATGAACAAGTATTTTGCAACGATCGACTACCGTTATAAATTACAGTGATTGATTTATAGTAAAAATTATGAATTTCAGGTATGCGGAGGATCGTTAACAGACGGGGAAAAAAATGCGCATAACCGCATGGCTTCCGCTTGACTGACGGTAAATGCAGGGAATAAACGAGCTAGTAGCGTTTTTAATGTCAATTACGTGTGTTGGAAGTCTAGTGCACGCACAGCCACTGCAGGATTAGATGACGCAGACGCAGCCGCTAGATTCCACTAGACGTGCCGGAGTGAAACTGTCCGATGTTGGAAAAAGAGACGCCGAACAAACTCGACGCCGATTCCTACAGCATTCAGTGTCTGGCCGTCTTTCGTATCCAATGGATGTGCAGCCATAGTCTCTTGGGCTACATCTTCCACGGTCAGTTTTTGGAACACTAGACAGCCAATTTTGGCCCTTTGTTTTCGTTTTCTATCTTCTCTCCTCGCTCCGTCTATTTATTAGATTGTCGTCACGGGAGCCGGCCATCACCAACTTTTTTTTGTTTCTTTTTCGTTTGTTACAAACGACTGTTGCTGGAAATTGGACGTTTAGTAGACGGGGGGCGAAAGCATCCGTCAGCTGCCGAGGATCTTCCCTTTTTATTGGTAAGTCTTTTTGTCATTCCTTTCTATTTTTAATTGTTCTTATTTATCTTTGTCGTCGACGTCGAGTCGCGATTTATATGCGGCACAAGTGAAATGTAGAGCCTCTAAGAACAGGAATTTTTCAACGTCGTGAAGGATTCACGTGAATCACCCGATAGACGGTCGAATTAAATTGGGAAATGAATAGATTTTTGTTTAATAGGTGGTTCTTATCTAGCCTAGTTCAGTCTTCTTTCCATCAGTCCCTTTATTTTTTAACAGTCTGATCGTTTATTACATTCTTTCGAACGGGAAGGAAATTGCCTTAGAAATTTCAAACCGCCCCCATGGTGATTAATCGCGAAATGAAGAAAGTTTCATTTGATATATAGCAGCCAAAACTAACAATGATTTTGTAAATGATTGAATTTGCTTCTAGTTAGTTCTGTGATGACTTCTAGGCGAGTTAAAGTACGGCTTGACAGGTTTATTTCTTTTGCAAGTCGACGTCCTCCACACTAATCATGATTTTGCCTGGCTAATCCAGCTTAACGGAAGAATAATCGCAGCGGGGTAGTAGCAATTCAAGTGTAATGGCCGCATTAAAAAGCTCGTTTGATGTTTCCTCTTTTGCTTCGTGACATTTATCTTGATCGCATTGTGCAATTTCGTTTGAAGGGGGTAAAATGCCAAAGGAGAATTGCCATAGCAGCTCGGGAAGATTCGAGTGGAACGTGAATTGAAAATCGCATGTTTAATGAATGACCTGAAATGATTGGCAGTCTTCCTTACAAACACGTCGTTCGTTGTTGAATATCCCTCTGAATTTGGAATTGAAAATCAGCCATTCAAAACGTGAATATTATACAGAAAACATGTAAAGGAGGAACTGACTATAGTTTAACTTCGCTTGTGACGTGCGCGTCTGTGGTGAACGATCCTGCTCGTAATAATAGATATGGCGCTAGCACTCCAATCATTTTTCTTCCCCCCCCCCCCTTTTTTCATAGCTCTCTGCTTTGCATTTTTCAAACCGAGTCATTGGCAATTCGTCGTTTATTTTCCATTAGTTTTTCCTTGCCAATGATGTGAGAACTTTTACATCAGTTTGGAAGCCATCTTCTATTTGCATCCCACGAACTGGAAAGACAAATTAAAGTTATCTCCAGGAGTGGATGAAAATTTACTCAACATCGCACGCCTTCTCTGGAATATACGCCATTTTGATTTCATCCTATATTCAAATCCCAGAACAAAACAAGAAACATTAATAAGAAAATTGGAGAAAGAGAAATAGCAAAGACTCTATCTGTTTTCCTTTTTCTTTTTCATTTATTTACGACCACGATCGCATCTATTTTTACGAGCAAGAAGAGTCTTGTCTTTTCTTTCATCTAATGTAATATATTTATATTCTTTTCTAAATTATAGGATACCGATTGCATTGGCCGCCAACCGAGCCAAAGAAAGCTCCATGTCGAGGATGACAGTCGCCTCGTTAATAGATTGCTTGTGAACAGCACGTGACGGGCAAGCATATAATACCGTTGCACTTTCTTCAACTAGATTCTTCCAAAAGAACAAGTAAAACTCTCTCAGAGTTTGACCAGCATAAAAAATTCGTCGGGTAAAAAAGGGATTTACTAATTCAAGATATTGTCCGAAATAACTCGTCTTCTGCGCTCGAAACTTTTCACTAAAAATTGTGAATGCAATCAGAAAAGTATAGAGTTCGAGTATAGCAGGTCGCCATGGCAATGATGCCCGACGATGTAGCCAACGATTCGCATTGGTCGGCGATGGACGATGACGAAGAAGTCAGCGATGGTTATGTGGCGTACAGCGAACGACTCGAAACGTACATCGTACCCGTAGTGTTCGGTATCATCTTCCTAGTGGGTGTCATCGGCAACGGCAGCCTTATATACGTTCTTTGTCGCCACAAATCGATGCGCAGCGTCCCCAACACGTTCATCTTTAACTTGGCCGTCGGCGACCTCCTCATTCTCATTTGCACCGTTCCCTTCACCTCCACAATCTACACGTTCGACTCGTGGCCCTACGGCGAGTTCGTCTGCAAAGCCTCCGAATTTGCAAAGGTAAAAAAAAACTAAATATAATTCCAGGCGGGAGCCAAACCTTTTTTTTCTTTTCTTGTTGTTGTTAGTAAAATGTTATGCCTATTGTTCAGTCGTTGAGACACACACACACACAAAACCCCAAACGATTATGTACCACCTGGTTTGTTGCTGTTGCATATCGCACACAAAGCCATGAAGACGCTCATAACTAAAAGTCTTTTATGGTCTAGTCCTTTTCGTGGTTATTGCTGCTGTGTTGGATGTCTCCAACGATAGATATAGGCACAACATCACCGTAAATAATACCAACGATGGCTGTACATAATCAGAAATAGTTTTTTTTTCTTCCTTTTACCGGGGACCTAGAAGTCGCATTCGATACGGAAGATTTAGTCACAGTTTATTTTATTTTTTTCTGGGACTCTCTCAAGATAAATGGAAAAACCAGAGTTCTTGGAAGGGTGTCAATAAATTCCAAAGTCTTTGGCTTGTTTTTTTTTTTTACGACATATTTTTCTTTTCGATGTGTGAGTGTAGGACACGTCAGTAGGCGTTTCCGTTTTCACGCTCACGGCCCTCAGCTTCGACCGGTACACGGCGATTGTACGACCCGTCCAGTCGTTTGTCAGTGGCCCCAGATCCAAATTGGTCATCGTATGTCTGGCGGTCATCTGGCTGACATCGCTGGTGCTCGCCCTGCCGGCCGTCTTCTTCTCCCATTTGCTCAAGCATTCCGGCGAGCGCATTCCGGACTCGGAGCGGGATGTCGACGCTAATGGAACAATGATTGGCCCCACCCATAGGGAAATTCAGATATGTTATCCATTTCCCCAAGAATTCGGACCAGAGTATCCGAGAATTGTCATCCTCCTCCGCTTTCTTCTTCATTATTTCCTACCTCTCATCACCATTGGGACGTTCTACGCAATCATGGCTCACCATCTCCTGCGCAGGTAATCTCATCCACTTTGATATGCGGTCCAATGTGTACGACTAACGAACTCTGTTTGCTTTCATTTTACGTAGCGTTCAAAATATCCCCGGCCAGGCCATGCTGACAACATCTGCCCGTCATAGATACCAGACAGAAGCGTCTTCGTCTAATCAGGTGCAGTAAAGCATTAATTCATGCATGGCATGTCAATATGATTTAAATGACAGACGGCCCATGTTTGCGTTTGGCCCTGAATTATTCATCTTCAGCTCTTTGCATTTGATAAAGGTTTGACATATCTACTAGGCGCACAGTGGTGTGTGCAATCTGAATTTTTATCATGTAAAGGAAAAAAAAAAGAGAGAGACGCGGGAATATAAGAAACCCCGGCCGTGTCCCAATTGTCCCGCGTACTCCCGGACATTGGACTATTGTAAACTTGAGATAGACTATTGTAGTACGGTACCTAGCGTATGAACAACCAGCGATGCCCCCTAAGCGTCTCATGATTACGAAATGCCCCGTTTTGCTCGCCTTTGGTAAGCATCCGAAAAGACTCTGGAACACAAAAGGAGAGTCCATCTACAAGCGAATGTAAAAGCCGTACGAGGAAACTCCTTTTGAAGTCCAGGGGGCGAGTTGTTGAAAAGATCTCTCATGTGAAAATAGCAGGCGATGATAGACGTGTACGTTTTACTCAAGAAAACTTGGGGAGGTAACTTAGCCTAAAGGAATACGAGTCAGGGATTTTACCCTAAACTAGGTCCTTTCATTATCTTTCTTGTTTTTGTTAAAAAAAATATGAGTATATTTACAAGTAAAGTAGACGGGTCTTGTACATGGCATATCTCTTTCATCCACGGTGCCCATTCATCTTCTTCTACGGCCCGAATCGTCTATAAACAAAATGGTAGTTGGGTCATTCTTCTGTTAAAAGAAATCTGAGGTGGCACTCACAACTCAACCTAATAAGTTGAAAGACATTAGCACGTTTTTTGGGGGGGGGTCGGATTGGGTGTTACATCTGCGAGGCTTTTAACGCCCTGTGTTATACTCTCCTTTTCAAAAGATGCAGTTGTTGCGTGAAAGAATTGCAGTAAATTCAAGTAATGCCACTGTGTAAAGCCTCTGTCGTATTTTCTTTTTCAGCCTTAACGGACGGGTTGCAATCCACTTTGGTTTTTTTCTTTCGTTACGAATGTGATGGTAGAACGTGGGGCGGACAAGCCGGATCGAACCGTACGGTACCATATGGTAGAACATTTTTCTTCTTTTCCCCCGTCTCTTTCTCCAATAAAAAAAAAGCTGGAACCAAAATACATCGGGGGGCAGAAAGCTGTAGATAAATCGAGTCCTCAACAGCTGAATGTTTTATGTAGCGTCTTGTTTTAAAGGTGCCAAACTCTGTAAACTTTTTTAACAACTGTAGTTTTGGCGGATGAGGACTCGTGTCGTATAGCAGCCCATTTCGCGGCAGCAATGAACGAAAGTGAGCATTAAAGCACTATGGCCCTCCACACTAAACCTTTACAATAGAACTTTAATCATCAAACGCTGGGAAGATTATTCTTCACTTTGTCTCCATCTGTTCAAATCTGAAAATTCAAGATGACAGTTGCGCTAAAACCCATCACCTGCAATTCGGGCCCGTTTTCAAAGTTGTACGCAAAGGCCTCAGCAATCCGCTTCGTCAAACTCGTCATGAAGCTTACGTATACATAGACTTTATTTTAGATTTTTTTTTTTCGGTCTACAACTTGCTAAGTCTTTTCACGCATCGTTTGATTGCGCCTAGGAAAACGTTCCTAATATGAACCCCTTTTCCCGGAATAGTCTTAATGACGCATCCGCCGTAATATTCTTCACGATTGACGAAAGAGTTTTGTTCTATTCAAAAACTATATCTTCCTACCATAAATGACGCATCACACACGCGTCGTATATTTTAACTGTTCTTTGTGTTTTTGCCTTCGTTCTGCTAATTGGTTGACGTGACGCCGAGGCACAGTCGGAGCCAACCGTTTTGCTCCAGCAACAGCAGCAGCCGAATCAGAATCGAGCACGTCGCAAACTGGCAAAGATGGTGCTGGTAAGTATCTTTCTACACTCGCCTTCAGTCTGTGTACTGTGTTATATATCCACGTCGATTACGTCATTATTCGTTACAGCAATTCCCTACTGTACTTATTTCTGTACTCGTTTTATGCTTTGCTTTTTCGTTCATTTTCTACGGTCGACATGGCGTGGGGAATTCCGGTTGCGGGCTGCTGTTCTCCTAGTCCTTTGTCGTCTTGTTTGCCGTCTGTTTCTTGCCGATTCACGTCTACTTCATGTGGTTCTACTTCAACCCCAACTCGGAGGCTGAATACAACGCTTTTTGGCACGCATTAAAGATATTCGGATTCGTCCTGGCGTACACGAATTCGTGCATCAATCCCATCGCGCTCTACTGCGTCAGTACCAGCTTCCGCAAACATTTCAACCGATTACTTTGCTGTTGCGGGGCGGACCACGCAGGCAACCACTCGGGTCCAGTCAGCTATTGCGGTGGCTCTTGCGTGGGCAACCCAGCTAGCTACAGCCGGGCAGGCGGTACAGCGCTTTTAACGGACGATCCCACAGCCTTCACTCATCACTCGAGTAGTCGGCGACAAAACACCATGCTCACTTCAATCAGCCGTCGACATCCGCAGGCTGAAAATCAAAAAAATGTCGATGGCGATTATCCGCTCAACGAGTTGCATCGTCAACTCCATCAGCCAACGGCAGTGCGCACACAATCTAGTTGTTGATTTAAGAAATCTGATAGATCTGAATGCATTTTTTGGGGGGGAGGGAGAATCAAATTTGGCGCCTTCGCAATTTGTACGACTTCTTGTCGTACATATTTACACAGGTTTCCGAACTCACAATTTGTTTTCTATTTGGTTAAAGAAATTCTTTCTCACATAATCACGTAATACTATCACGGGCGTGCTGCAGATTATTATTATTATTTTATGTTTTTTCTTTGTCTTCTTGATCTTTTAAAATCGAATTCTGAACTTTCATCACATCGAGCTAGAACAGACCCCGTGCAATATTTTCTATTTCATCCTGAATCTTTTTTGTTTATTGTTTTCTGCTTGCTGATGCTGTGTAACCCCCTGAGCTGTCACCACTCCACTCCCTTGAAGCTTCTCTCTATGGTTAAGAAGCACACAATTTGTCGGGTTCTCTGTTTGTGTTTCGATCGAGAACAGACAGAAATGTTTTTATTTAGATTTTCAATTGTGTACTCGAGTTCGTTCTTCAGCAGTGCGACCCCATTCTCTTTGATTTTCTTCCTATTGTTATTGTTGTAACAACCCCCATACACCTAACGAAAGAGACGATAACAAATAAACAGTAGAGAGCGGCCACCACGTCTACATAAACACTTGAGTTTCTTATTTCGTGAGGCAGGTTTATATTATAGAATATCAAAATAAATCAATAGTTTTTTGGCTTCTTCTCTTTTCGTTTTTTTTTGTTTCAAAGAAAGCTTTCTCAACAACCAGATAGAGGGAGACGTTGGTTGTTGTTGATAGTTCGTATCTTTTTTTATTTTATTTTTTACGTTTTAAAAGATTTGCATGCCTTAAGGAGATGGCAGCTGATGCAGACGACAAAGGCCGATCAAAAGGGGATTTTTCTGACAGTGATCACCAGTGAAGCATTAGCCTGTCGTAGATTGAATCGATTCGAAACGTCTGTCCTGCTTGGCACTATCTTTTTCTTTTATCGCTGTTTAGTTTGCTGGAGTTTGTGTGTGTTGTACTGCGTTCCACCCAACCCAATCGATCATCGAATTTGGGTAGTAAAATGGGCGATGACGACACGAGCAAAAAGTGTTGGCCGTTGGAAAACTGCCAGCTGCACGTGCCACCTTTAAGTGAACTGGCCGATGTTCTTCGCCAAGGCCTCGAATCACATTTCTCCCACGTCCAGGTTGAAGTAGTTGACTGCCCAGATTTGAGCTTATCACCTTTCCACCTGGCTGCACCTGGTAATAGAATGTGTGCAAGATCTGCCGTAACAGTTTATTAAATACTTTTACTTCCAGAAAATAATGCCATATGATTAAAATATTTTAATATCCCTTCGTTATCAGGCAGGTATACATAGGAACAACAAATTGCCATATAGCAACCAGTGAATCGAATTGATTCCACTCCTATAATGCTTTCTGATTGTTCCATTGTTCATTTGTCAATGATCGCCGTTTTACCTAACGCACCACACCTAATAACAGTTCGTTGAATTGATTTTAAAATTCGGATCCCACAGTCCCTCCCCTCCTCAGTCATGTGCTCGACACAGTGTGGCCAAAGGTTGGCAACGTTATCGATTGCATGTCTGATTCAATCTTTGTTCCCGATTCAAGGTTTAGGTGGCGAGCCATGTTTGGTCGACTTGGGAGGCGTTCCTTACTTGGTACCGACAGCCCAACGTGATCGAACCTACGATCTTGCCGATTTACCGGGCCTAATGAACGTTAAAGATGGCACGATTCTGATGATTGGAGCTGGAGCCGGGCCTTGGCAACATCTTAATACCAATTGCGAAATGATGACCAATCTGTCGTTAACTCTCGAGGAAGGAAAAAATAACATCGTCAACGGTACGCGATTAGCAACGGTTGATCCAGCTGGCCAACGAATGCTGCATGTTGTACCGGCCGAACAAACTCGTTGCTCGCTCCTCAACAACCTGTTGATCTCCCGCGGACTACCCAATACGCCCGTCCTTCGAATTCGTTGCCAAAAACGCACGGGGCCCAACAACTTCGTTACGTGCATGCGAAACACTGTTGCGCAGCATTACGGCGATAAATCAGTCGGTTAGAAAAGATTTCTTATTTTATTTTATGTGTCTTTTGTTGTTGTTCCATTGTTCCGTGACAGTACAGTATATAGCCTTGCTTATAAAATCGTCTATAACTCTTCAAATACAGGTATCGGGGGCGTATTCATGTTGGAGAATGGCCAAGCCAGGTAGTATATATAGCAGTCAAAAGTTACGCTGATTTGTATGCATAGAGCATCGTCTACAAAAGCCCATTGATTATGGCGTGCCAAACAGGTTACACATCATGCCCGACTTTTCGCCGTGTCCGTTGCAGACGGATGCCGATGTGAACAACTGGCTGCACTTCTATAACGCCACTGGGCCATTGATTAACCTTAGCGTTTTCATCTCTCACGACCCCGTAAGCATTTGAAACGGGTTGCCAAGTTAAGAGGGGCAAAGGGTTTTCTAGTTGGCCGATTCTTGTTCGAGTATTTCTCGTACTCTTGACGCCTTTTGTTTTAAATTTTATTATTAAATTCTCTGCTTTTGGATTTTCCACAGGGACTGGATCTACGAGTCGAGCATACTCATTGCTTTTCTGTTCACGGCGAAGGCGGTCACTATCACGAGGACGTCAGCCCAGAAACAGTTGTCTATGAGGGTTACTTCACGCCAGCTGAGCGCCTCTTCCGCATTGATCGGCCGTCAGAGACCCACCACGTTGGTCGTGATTGATATCAGGCTATTCGGATTTGTTTAACGACGTTGTCGGCCTTAAGACAAAGCCACTGGAACGCAGATGGCTAACAAGTTTTCCATACAAGAACTAAAATGGTATATGTTCGTCCTTGGTTACAATTAGCGATCCCCTTTCTTTTGTCCTCTGAGGCATTGCAATAAAGGGGAAAGTAATAATGTAATGGTGTGTTTTCTAAGGAAAACTATGATGGATCGAAATAAAATTTATATGTAAAAGACAAAAAGACTGCATTTGCGATTTCTTTTCGTGCGTATGTGTCAATTATATTTCCGTTCTTCTCGCGTGGTAGTCTGCTTCATCATTCAAAACATTTTGTTCCCAAGGCTAAAAAATTTCTAATGCATTATTTAGGTGATTGGCATGCATAAAAATTCCAATAGAAATCGTCGATCGAAAGAAAGGAAAATTCAAAGAGAAAACCGGATGAAGAAATTAATTTCCAGATTTGGCAACGTCACGCAGACGATATATGAAAAACGATCTCTTGTGTTTGGCTGTGTGTGTTTGTGGGAGAAACTTTTGGCTTGAATATATAATTAATTTTGAAATCTGTCTCGCTTTATGGCCCGCTGACTTTTATAATCATGCATGCCTTGCCTGGTAAATACAAAACTTTTTAGTAATTTTCGCTTTGCGATGCTGAATAGTTTTTTGTTCTGTGACGCAGATACCAAAGATAAATTCGATTGGGACCGGTATCTAGAAAGCCATGAGCTAGAATCGGCGCCAAATTTTGCATTCCACCATGTGAGTTGATTTCCCCTTTTGCTTGCTTCTCCCACCTTACAAAATGGTCAATAGCTGTAACTTGTTTGACTATTATTTAAATTCTATAATTTTTTAGATTGACAAATGTCAGCAAAGTCTACTTGAGGTGGGAATGATGGTGGAGGTTCAGACAAGTCAACGACCAAGGTTCTGGCTCGCCAATGTCACCATGAAATGTGGTCCATTCCTTCGGTAAGTCATTACTAAAACCCACATATTGTTAGCACGTGCTATGTAACTGTTGTGCATGTTCGTGGGATATTGGATTGATTTGAGGTTCTAAGCATTCTCTTCCTGCATCATTAACCATAAAAAGCCATCACTCTACGTGAGCTAGCAATCAATCAAGGTGATGCAGTAGAATCATGTATGTGTCATTCAGATTAAAGCATGTTGGGCAAGAAGACCCCACCCACGAAATATGGACTGATCCTTCGTCAGTGGAAATCCACCCTGTTGGCTACAGCAGCAGTCGAGGATGGCCATTAGAACCACCAGCCGATTTGAAACCACTGAGATCAGGAGCTATTGCCTCTCTGTTAGAAGAGCACAAAGCTGTGGACTGTGAAGCATCCTTGCTCAGCCCGGCTCAGCAGATGAAGCCTGGCATGATGCTCGAAGTCGAAGACTTACACGAACCCCGTTCTGTTTGGCCAGCCACCATAGTACGCAACGTTGGCGGTAGGCTGTTGCTCAAGTACTCCCTCCCACCCAGCATTACGGTCGATAATAACGAATACGGTGTACATCACGAATGGTTGTTTTGCCTATCTCCTCGATTACATTGGCAAGGATGGGCCGTCTCGCAATCAACTTCATGGAATTACAATCCTCCAACGAAAATCCGTTCTCTATTTCAAGACGACAACTTGGCTACTGTGTCCGCCGAATTTCGTACGGTGAGTGCCAAACAATGGCAATTCGATCAGGAAGTTCCGGCTCATGGTTGCAACGTGGGCGACCGTATCGAAGCACTAGATCCATCAAATCCGCTCGCATTGCGACCAGCAACAGTCATTGAAGTGGTAGATCCTCAACGAGTGGTGATTCGTTTCGATCCCGAGTCGAATAACCAAGAAACGGAAGCGCCATTGCAATTCGTCTGCACTACCGTTTTCCGCCCGGAGACAGATGATTCCTGCCCGTCGAATGACGTCGAAAATGAATCTGGTTTCACACGTGGCATGGCCTTGGAGGCGGCCAACCCTTGGAAACCAGCGGAAGTCTGTGTGGGTGTTGTGAAAAACGTAGAACGATCAGCTACACTCCTCCGCATCCGCCTGGAGAAATCTGTACCCGATGACGGCCATCCGACGGAATTTCTAGCACCCGTATCCAGCCAAGATTTGTTTCCAATCGGATGGTGTGATGACAATAGTTGGCCGTTAGTGACTCCGCCCGTCGTCCCTCCATCATCGTCAGAACAGCCGCCAGTCCCTTCGGATGGAAATCCAATGGAAGCGGAAGAAAAAGGCCCAGAGCCAAATGCAACTGAACAGATTCCGGAACCGACAGAAACTAGTGCCGCTGGAACTGCTGCGGCATTGCCCGGAATTTCCTATTGGTGTCCTAAAATCTATTTCAATTTTCGGTGTTTCACCGGGCCTTTGTTAAGTCGCATCCGCGTGGCGGCGCTTCCGCGAAGCGTCGGACCCGGACCCATCAGTCTGATGATGAAGGAGGTCCTCTCGCTCTTGCTCAACGGGGCATACAAACCTGGAAGCGTCCTGAAGCAATTGCAGGGCGAACCGGGAGATCCGCTTCCGCCTGGAACGCAACTGGAACCGTTGAAAGCCAAATACAGGCAGACGACGTATCGCGGGACCGTCCCCATGGCTTCCACGGCCGCAGACGTGCCCGAGTATTGCCGCTGGGTATGCGGTAAGCTCCAGTGCTGCCCGTATCTGTTCGCGCCGGAATTGGTGGGCGATCCGTGCCCGCACCGATGTTGCATCCTGGCCAAAACGGTGTGGCAGCACAAAAAGAAAGCGCCCAATTGGCGACATCGTCGCTTCGTCGACATCATCAAGAGCCTGCCCAGCGGGTTGGATCCGGTGGGTGCCGCCGAGCTTCAGCAACACGGCGGTTCCAACAAATCCGACCCGGCTTCGCTGGCGGCCATCGAATCGGGCGAGCACAGCGACGATGAAGACTCTGACGCGGCCGGTGATGCATCACAACAACAACAACAACAACCGCAAGCACCCCAACAAAGCGGCGATCCGGAAGAACCGGCGGCCAAAAAGAGGCGCGGACGGCCAAGGAAAAATCCGATTCCGTTGGCGAATTCGGATCAAACCAATGCGGAAGAAGATCGCCGGCCGAGCCAAATTTCACTTCCGCTGCAAATTGTTGTTGAAGCCGGAGGTGAGAAGCCTTTCCCTTCGATGAATTTCCCAGCATTTCGCCGGTTGGATCTTGCCGATCCGCCGCCGGATCGCTGGCGAGCCGGCGACGTTTGGCGTTTCCTCCAGTCGACCGATTGCCGTCCGCTAGCTGATCGCCTCCTCCAGTGCGAGGTGGATGGGCCTTCGCTTCTCCTTCTCCAACCTGCCGATATCATGGATTATGTGACGCTCAATTGGGAGCTGGCCCTGCGGCTGTGCTATCTCATCGGCTGCCTTCGACTGACCTACTCTGCGGGTACCACGTTTCCTACGTCAAAGACTGCCATCGATGCTGGCGCCAGCAACGACGTGGCCACATCACCTGTTCCTAAGACGGCCCAGCGAGCTTCCTAAAAATAACAACAAAAAACTGGTGAGCCGGACCTCACGATTTTTTTCTCTCTTTTCTTTTCTTTTTACGATGACATATCGAAACTCCGCCCATTCAACATTACAAAAGATTCTTTTATTATTTTTGGGGTTAAGTGTTCTTTTCTGTAGCTAGGCCGGCGCCGTTCCATTCGCTGCGGGTACTCGCTTTGCGTGGCCGTCCTTTCACCGTTTCCCTTTTGTTTTGTTAGTCATTTCTCCTAGTTAGTCAACAATAGAGTGGGGTCACTCATTTATCCATCATCTTATCCTTTCTCCGCAACCTACTTTCTCCTTTTCATCTTCTTCTTCTTTTGGAAAGATTTTTTTTTTTTTTTAATAATAATAATTTATTATTATTCTTTTTTAATCTTTTGAAATTTTTTTTTGTTTACCTCCTCCGGCGTCTTCTTTGGAATGTTCCAAAAAAAGAGGCCGGGACCCGACGATGTTTCGAGAGGAAACACAAATCATTCACCTACCTCCCCCCCTCTCTCTTAACCGTTTTCTCTTTTTTTTTTCACCGATGGCGTCGTAGAGAAGAACTTCTTCCTTTTTCTTCTTCCATGATGTTGTGTGTGTGTGTTTATTTGTTGAGGATCCATTAAATGTAAAACGAAAGACAAGGGGGGATGGAAAGAGAAAGTCGCGCAGAAATACGCCGATTAGTGCGAAAACTCTTTCTTGATTCTCTTCGTTCATGATTCATTTCACCTTGAGGTTTGTGTGTGTACACGTTGATGGACGGTTTTTTTTTTCTCATTTCCATGTCGTTTTCCTCCCACCCTGTTGCCTCCCTTCCGGTGGCCGACGTTTTTCAGCGAAACAAACAAAAATTTGCGGCTTCTCTGCGTGTTGGCAGCCACTAAGTTCAAAAATACCTACTCGATTTTCCTCTCATGTCTTGCACTTTTTTTTTATTAAAGTTCTTTGATCCATTTCCTCATCACATAGAAAAAAAAAAGAAGAAGGATCCACTTAATTTCTAATTTAAATTTTTCTATGGTCTCTCCCTTGTTTTTTTCCCCCGACTTTTCTGGCTGTGATTGTTCATTTGAAAATTACGGCAGAAGAATTTTGGGTGTCTGAAAAAAAAAGTAAAGCGAAATGTCCTTGAAACGCGTGAGCGGCGGATGTTCGTGATTTTTGTTGTTTGTCAGACAAAGACGGAAAAAAAGGGCGAAAATGAGCGTTCAGTTCCCTTTTTTTTTTTTTTTTGGCGTAAAATTATTTCCAAAAGCATTTTTCTTTTCGTTCTATTCAAACGTTATCCCCTCCTCATTTTTTTTTTGTTTTCTTTATTCTGCCGGGTCAACAACAAAAAATACAGCGATGAAGAAAAACGAAGAGAGGAAAAAAAGAGCTTTTGAAAAAATGTAGTTTTTTTTAGCAATTTGAATAGAAGAAGAATAGCCTTTCGATGGAATGCGCACACATTTTTTTCCGTGTCCGAAGGGGACGCATAAAATGTAAAGAAAAAAAAATTACATCGGACGTGAAGTCCGAGCCCATGTCAATCTCGAAGAAAGGGACTGTCTTTGTGGACACGATCGATCGCCTCTCGGGGAGCTTCCAATCAGGCCGACGAAGAAGAAGAACTGGTGCGTGACGTCTGTAAGGTCAGACAGAAAGTCAAGATTGGATTTCGGTACTTTACTTTTATTGACTCGTTTTATTGAAGAGAAATTTCTTGTTTTTCTTCTTCTTTTTCTTTCAGGTGAAAATCGAATGGATCTCTTTTGAAAATTGATGGAGAAACGGAATCGGTGGGTGGTCGATACGATTTGGCCGGAGAACGAAATCCAGCGCTGCCCATCCGTGGAAATACGTTAGAACCGTCAGGTCCGTGTGTGTGCCATTTTATTAATTGTGTGTGTGTGTCTTTTGAAACTAAATGTTCTGATTTATAGGAGGGGGATCGTCACATCAACGAGTTTCCAGTATCAAAATTAATCATCGCTACGCCTCTTGGGTAAGACTCACTGCCGAACTTTCACTTGCTATCTTTTGGGGGTAAGTTTGAAGAATGATTTGTTTTTCTTTCGTTTGTCATTTTTCTTTTTATCGTTTCGAAATGATGGTGATGAAAATGGATGATGAAAACAATCATGGAAGAAGGGGACCGTATTCAATTAGCACCGGCAGCTTTTGGGATTGGACCGGACTTTATAAAGCTTGTGGTCACGGTGGAAAACACCTGACAATTCATCACTCCGCTGCCCAGTTCAATGAGCCGTGTGGCCCGTCAGGTATATTTTATTTTTTTTTTCTCTCCTAATTCTTAATAATAAATCGCCTGCACCATTTTAAATCGTTATCATTTTCATTCCCCGCTTCCTTCTTTTTCATGTCTCAGATTCTCGTCACGTTTTGCGTCTCTTCTCTGCGCGTGTGTGTGTGTGTTCTTCGCGTGATTTCCATCCATTGAAGGAGGGCCGCCCGCCCACAACAGGTAAACGAACAGTAGTTCTTCTCTCTCTCTCCAATTTTTTTTGCTTTCCTAAATTCATTTGCGCGCTTGATTGTGCGATCTAAAAATAACGAGGTATTACAACAACTCGACCTCGGCACTCAAAAGAGAAAGCGTTTGAATTCAGCAATCGTTTTATCGATTTGTTGATTGAACTCTTGAGTTGAAGAACGCTCTTTGCTTACCTCGCTGTGTGTAGCTTTTGACGTCTTTATTTTCGCTTTGCAGACTATGGCGATGTCAATGGCTTGCCCATTTCATTCCTCTTTCATGGAAGCATGCCGCCTCATAATAATGACCGTGGCTTTTTATTGTTTCAACAACAACAACAAAAAGAAATGAGAAGAAGTTTCTTCCCCCATAGACGACGGACTTGAATTACCTGGGTAATTTTCTATTTTATTTTCGTGCATTTTTTTTCTTCTTTCTTTCACATTTCCATTCTCTTCCTTCTTCCCCACCGACTTTTTCTCGTTCCGTTCATCCACCTGGAATGCCCGCCTCCTTCTTTTCTGTTTCGTGTGTGTGTGTGTGTGTGCGTGCGTATGTTTAAATATAACGCACCTGTGTTGCTGACAGTTTGCCCAGTGGCGTTTTCATCCTCATTTTCTCTCTTTTTTTCCTTTTCTTTTCGTCTTCAAAAAAAAAAAAAAATGTAAAAGAACAGCCCGGAATTCCACTAGGAGAATGTAAACGATGACGACCATATTTTTTTTTTTTAATTTTTCCTATAGGACAAAAAATGCCAAAATTTGAACGACTGGAACAGACGACCTGAGGACTTGAAAAAAATAAGAACAACACAAAGAGGTTCCTCCTCCTCCTCCATAGAAGGAAAAAAAAAACCCTTAGGTAAGTTATTAAATTTCATTGTCGTCATTCTTCTGATTGTTAACCGCTACTCTTGTCTATCGAAAAAAGGAAGGAAGGAGACAGGTTATATGATGTGTCGTCTGGTCCCCCATTACGCATAGTGGTACAGTGGTGTTTCCAGTGTGTCTGTTCGAATCGAAGAATACCTGAACTACGAGCTCCGCCGTGTTGGTTACTACTAGCGACGCATCTAAAAGGTAAGAGAAAAAAAAAAAAGGCACACGGCAATATGCCCTGAGGCATTTCTTTTATTTAGTTTGTATTTATTTAAAAAAAAAAAAAAAGAAGGTGGAGTTGTGTTGGGTTAGTCAGCAAGGGTATGTGTGTGTGTGTATACGTATTCACAGAGAGAGAGGGAAGGACCGCCCCGGTGGAATAACACGGCATGTGAGCCGCCGTGAGGCGAAAACGAGAGAGGGAGGGAATAGAGGAGGAAAGGTGGCGGCGGTGGTGGTGGTCGTGTGGTTGTATAGCGGCCGTGTTGTTTTCTGTTGTGCCAGTCGGAATCCAACTTGGCTGCGGATTAGTAGTGCGTCCATCTTTTTTTTTTTTTTACCCCCATCTCCTCCGTCCGTCCGTGTGTGTATGTGTCGTGTGGATACATCATCCCCTATCCCCACCCCCCTCCTCGTGTCAGTGAAAAATAAGAGACAAGCTTGAGACCTTCGTTTGAGATTGGACAGGTGTGTAACCCCCCTCTCATGTGACTTCCCCCTCTTTCTACCAGCACCTTTTGAACTTTTGAGTGTCCGTGCCAGCATTTTTTTTTTTAAGGATTATACCATCCACGACATTGTCTTATTTTTTGCGCTCGTTCATTGCGTGGCTGGACGTTGGAGTGTTGACAGCGTTTGTGTGTCCAACTGTCAGATTTTCTGATTGGCAGTTTCCGTTTCAAAGGAAAAGACATTAGCGCCAATCTATTGGCCATCGTCGTCTGTCGTCATGACCTGATCTTCCATTTTGGATTCTTCTTCCTTTTTTTTTTTTTATTTTTTATTCACTTCGAAATTCCCGCGTTCAACTACTCGCCAAGGTACCGTTGCTTCTTCTTCTTCTTCTTTGTAGACTCCTTCATTCTTCCCGACCTGGAAAAATGAGGCCGCCTTACATATTATGTGTGTGTGTGCGCTATCATCCTCTCTTTCTCTCTCTTATCCTTCTTGCCATCCCGTTCTCACAAACTCACGCCCGATATGGGAAGAATGAGAAGAAGAAGAAGGGACTCACGAGACGATCGACTCTTCGTGTTACACACAGAACGCGCGCGCGCCCTTTCAAAAAAAAAGCACAGGAGAGTTCACCGTTGGGGGAAAAATAGGGCCGTCCCTTTGTGTTAGGCTATACCTAACAGTACGTGGTGTGTGTGTGTGTGTGTTATTGGGGACACACAGGAAGTTCTTTCTCTTCCATTTTATTTTGTTGAAAGAAAACCATGTAAGGAGAAATGGTTAAGATACCGTTTTTATTTTTTGGGTTGTTTTGCCGGTGTGTGTGTGTGTGTGTGTGTGATGTGCGTGGGTGACGTCTGTTACGTTAGTAATAACTAGCCAGGTCAGATAAATTTTTTTTTTGTGTGTGTATACGTTTTTAGAATAAATAATTAGGGCTCAACAATATCAGGCGAGAGTTTTAAAATAATCTTTTTTAACGTGAGAAAATGAAGTGTTGGAGATTTCGTATTTTTTTTTTCTTTTTATGTCCGGAATGTTTGGTTTTGGTTTTTCCGGATGACCATCACCACGCGTGTGGAATTAAATATTTCTTTCATTTGATTCGAGCTTAGTTGGTTAGGAAAGAGTGTCTAGCCACTGAATTTTTTTATTTTTCGTTTGGAATTGGTAGACGGGAAAAAGAGCTTTACCAAACCTTGGAAAGGTGGTAATGGTGGTATGCAATTCTTGATAGATCCCCTCCTTTTTTTCTTCGATGTGGTTTTTTTTTCTTTCTTGGAAACCAAAAAAAAAAATGCTTTTTGAGGTTCTCCGTTTTGCTATTTGATTACTGCGCAATATAATAACCAACTCTTGTGTAATTACCCCCAGACGTAGCAAAATGCTGGTCTTCCTTCTTTCTTAACATATTTTTCGTCTGCCCATTATGAACTCTTAAACAACGCGTTTCTTCTGGTCGACATTAAAAAAAGACTTTAGCAACAGCTTTAGGCGATGGCTGACCGTAAGGCTTTTTTTTAAAAAGCATTTTCCACAAACGTGAATGGCGTCCGTTTTCATCTTAAAAAAAAAAAAAAAGCTGCCCCCCATTGATTTTTTGTGCAGAGATTCTTTATAGTCGAGCGTCTCCGATGGCCAAACGTCGGTCGTTAAGGAAGTTGAGATTCCTTCTCGCAAACAATGGGGACCGGAACGAAGAGCTGCGGGATAGACATTCTTTTGTTACATCAAACTCTTTGCGTTTTTTTTTTGTTTGTTGACGTTTGAAATTCAGCGTCCCAACAAAAAAAAGGGGCTAAACTCACAGATTTTTAAAACATTTTTGAATGGTAGGAAGACCCTCTCTCGCATTACAAATTCAAAACTCCTTTTCATTATTTCGATGCGAAATAATGATGATGATCATTTCGCGAGGGCTGCAATTCGAACGTCTACCGAACACTGGCATTTTCATACCCTTATATTGCGCGAAAATGTGTGTGTATGTGTTTTTGTTTTTTTTCGTAGTTTGAAACGTTCACGAAATTTGCAGTGGGAACCTGTTGAACTGCACGTGAGCGTTTCGCCCATTGTTCTTATTTGCTGCTTCACGTTCATTGGCTGGACGTCCAATTGCATATTTTTGAATGTGTAGGTGACCTTAACTACGTGTTTTTCTCTGCGACGTGAAATCGAATTGACATCGTTGCAAATGAAAGTTGTGATCGACCGACATGCGTTACAACTGGCGAAACTCTAGAAAAGGGAATGAATTCGTTAAACAGATCAAAAAGAAACGGGACGAAAGTTAGCGCAAGGAGTTCACCCGGGTTGAAAAGAGCAAAGTTTTAATTTTTTTGTCTTGTGTTGTTGTTGTAACGGGGGGTGACTCAGTCACTCACAAAAGTTTCTCTTTTTATTTTTAAATTCCCCTTCCCTCTAAAAAAAATTATTGCGTGTATGCGAGAGAGAAAGAGGAGTTCTCACATTCTGTTTCGTGAGACTTTGGTGAACTCGCAACAACCCGTAATACAACCACGCGAAGCACTTCTCCGCCATGCATTTGACAGCGAATATAGTACTACTTACTGACAACCCCTCCTCCTCCCCCCTCCCATGTTTTTTTTCTGATGCTACTTCCCTCGTAATTACATTCTCTCTAACCCAAACTTGTAAAAAGAAAAGAAGCCGCCACACACGCACACAGCTATCGTCTTCAACTTTTGAACGCCACCATTTTATTTTTCAATTGAAATTTTTGCGCTTCTTCCATGTCCGACGTGTTTCCTAATGGACGCGCAACATGGCGCCTATCGATTTGAATACGTTTTTATTTTTTTGGGGAGGGTTTTGAAATGTCATCAACGTATTAGTCATTGCAAACGCAGCGGCGGGAATAGTTGCACGGCCAACTGGCGAGCGTTTTATTTATTTCATTGACGTCATCGCATATTTAGACGTTTATAAAGAGGTGCGTGCACGTACACATTTTGAGAGCTCCTCGTAATCGATATTACAATACGCCAACCCCCATCGTCGACTACCTTTATAGGTGGGAACGGGCATTGTATGCGGTATACGTGTGCGTTGAATATTGAATGACGCCGAGGCAACAAGGCGTCTGACAAGCGGATGGATCACGTCCGGTTTTTTTTTTTAAGGGGACGGCCTCTTGGTTTTTTTTTCCTGTTTTGATTTCCATCCTTCAATTTTTTTCTTAACGGATTTTTGTGTTTTTTTTCCCGTACCACGTCACGGCCAATTTCTGGGGATAGATCTACAGCAGTGATAGATTGATTTCTCATGCAAATCGAGAACTTGAAATCACGTGTTGAACAAATGGGGGGGGGAAGGATAAAACACACGATTTTTTTAAAAAAGATATTTGACTTTCTTCTTTTGTTTTTTTTTTTTTTTTTTTCGTTTGTCATTTTTTTTTTTCCTTGACGAAGCGGAACACACGATATGGCCTCCCTTCGGAACCGAGAAAAAAAACGTGTGTCACGAACGCGAAATAGCTGATAGCAGTAAACTGAAAAAAAAGGGGCCGAGGCAAATTTTTTTTTGAAATTTATTATTTTCCCAGCAAAAAGTAAAAAAAAAAAAACAAAAAACTTTTACTTAAAGATATACGTAGTTGGCTACGCTCCATCGCCTTCACCCCCTTTTCTTTTTCATGGAGTTTGTTGCGTGGCCTCATGCTCTCCCTTCCAAGCTTCGTTTATTGCATCAGAGAGGGTCGTGGCCTAACCCATTATGGTTCCAGCACTCCTTAACTTGTTTTTCTTGCTTTTATCTCGACGTCCTTTTTTTTTTTACTATCTTTCACGACGTCCTTTTTTTTATATATCGCTTCTTTAGTGCGTTGCAGTGTCCGCTGGGCACTCGAATGTCCGTTCCATGATGCATGCACATAACACGATACAACTATTCATTAAAAACAAAACAAGCAGTTTCACTGTATGCGATTTAGGAAAAAAGGGAAAGGTTTTTTTTACTCCCCCGCAGCAGCATTCGCCAACGCGTTGTCCGAAAGAAATGTTATTCTAATCAGACGTGCTGGTAGAAGCGGATCCAGCATCCTTGGAATATTGAATTTTTTTGCGGTTTCAGCGTCTTGTTTTATGTGCCAATGTTGCACATGTCTGTATTTTGCGTTCGTTACATTGACATCGTTCATTTTCCTCTTTTTTTTTGGGGGGGGGGCGGTTTGAGAAATGTGATTGTATAATTACGTGCGCAGCATTTCACAAAGATGAAGGAGGAAAAACGAATGGTCAAGGACAACTCGGAAAATGGAGACAGAACTCAGCAGGTTCGCTTTTTTTTTCTATCCGCTTGAAGGGCTGCCATGAGAGTTCAGCTGGGCAGGCCCGGCTCATGATTTCTTATTCGTTTTCCAGCATTGGCTTCTTAGAGACGTGTAGGCAAAGCACCCAGATATCTAACTAAATTTCCCTTTAAAATGTTCTTATCATTTTAATGAGCGAAATAATCAAATCAATCCGAATTCCATTCTTTTTTAAAAAATCCCACCAAAATTTTTTTACAAGTTTCATTTGCCCGATCGATTTGTGTGTGTGTGTAAGTTTTCCCTTCATTAATTCATTGATTATATTTTACGTGCGTGTGCGTGTGTGTTTTGTTTTACATCTCGCGGTCTATACCTGTGCCGGCCACGCGTTCTGCAACGATGCGCGTTTTGTTTGAATGTGTTTTTGCTCGAAAAAAGCGTTACGCTAAGCTGAACTCGCTGAAAATGAAAGTGGATATCGCGCACGACATGTAGACTGGACCAGCTGGCCAAACCCTATGCAACGTCCAGGTTTATTTTCTTTCGGTGAATGTGCCGTGCGCGCTTCGCATCGTCGGTGATGATGTTGTTGACGCAAGTGTCCAATAACCCGTGCCCGCCTTTCTCTCTCTCTCTCTCTCTCTCTCGAGCCACGAGTTTAATGAACGACGGGCAGCAACAGGCGGACAAAGTGTGGCCAGTGCGACCCACCTGAGGCTATAAAAACACGGCCAACAAATTGCGAATTGCGCAATTTTTTATTATTTCAGGCGGTTTGTAACAAGCCAATCGTTTGGAACGGATATGGGACGTAGCGATCAAAATAATCATCCCCAAAACAAATGATGGTGCTGATTAATAGACGATGTTGTTGTTGGGAAGGGTTTATCATTAATCCAGTTACCTGTTTGTGCGCTTGATTGACCACCTGCGTACACGGTCTACAAGGAAAACAAGAAAAGAACCCCCTGGTTTGCGAAAAAAAAAATCCCTTTTTTTTTTTTTTGTTAATGTCCGTGAAAAAAGAATAAAAACAACTTGTCTCGGGATTTTTCTTTCCCAGGCCGAGAGATGGGAATAAACTCACGAGGCCAAGCAGCTGTTTTGGACTTAAACTCCGCAGCAGGCTGATTTTGAACAGTTGAACTCTGCCACACCCTTTTTAGGCTGTTAACCAGCGTCCAGTAGAGAGGCCGTGCTGCTCTGGACTTAACAAGCCTGTTTTACATGGACGGACATGTTGTTGGCGGGTCGTTCGGGATAAAACCCCTTTTTTTCTTCTTTATTTGTGAGTTAACATTTCGACAATTTGAAACTTGTTTTATCGAATTTCGGCTGGTTGAACGCACACGGCGAATGCACGAACTTGATACACGCCCGATTAGCAATAGAGAATAGAAGATGGCCAGGTGACGTCACACATGATAACATCATCGTGCCGTTTGTTTTTGATTGGCCGTTTGTTAGTTTTTTTATAACATAGCCGCAGGAGGATTTTTCTCTAGTCCGTTTTTTTTTAATTTTTTTTTTTTAATGCTCGTTTTTTGATGGTTCCGTGACGGATGATGTTGTTTTCCTGTTGGCAAGGATCGTGTTTTCGTGATATCGAATCGACGGCGGAGCGCAATTGGCCTACATTTTCCCGCCCGCTGTTTCGACCTCCACCCTAATAATAATTTGCAGCAGTTTGGCCTTTGTACTTTTGCGGAGGAAGTCAAATCTTTTCTTCTTTGAATTCATTTTCTTTTTTATTCTCTCTACGTAATTGTATCTACAGGGTCGTGTGCTATTCGTTATTTATTCCAGGTATATAAATTTTTTTTTAAACTCTTTTGAATAATCGACGTTGCTTTAGGGTGGGACAGCGATTGTCATTTTCGTTTTTGCTGCTTTTCAGTCAAGGCTTCTTTGATTTCTATTGTGTTTGTTGACAAACAAAAAAAAAGAAAGGAGAGGTATTTTGAGAAAATGTTTCACCCTTTTTACGTACACACCAGAAGGTATAGGCAAATGAGATCAGAGTAGCAACAAGCTTAAATGAAATCTCGTTTTATTATTTTGTGTTGAAACAAGAAAGGACTAAACAAAGAAGTACTACCTCATCATTTCTTATGGATTGGGAAAAAAAGGCCTTGTTCTTCTTTTGTTTGGTTTCTTTCTCTCGTGCACCGTTTATAATTATTTCCGTTCGCCATTTTGAAACGAAGCCAAAATTCGAAAGAAAAAAAAACGTAAAAGCCAAATCAATGCTATTGGGTTAAAAAGAAAAGCTTTCGTTATTACATTAAATACTTTGAAAAAAATAAAGAGTTTCGACCTATTGGATTTGCCCACGGTCAACGAAGACGAGCAGGACGGAAGGAAACAATTTTTTAATTTCTTCGTGAGAAAAATAGATGGTTAGGTATTAAATATAAACAAGTTCCTGTGAAATGTTATAACCGAAAGAAGAAGAAGAAGAAAAAAAATTTAAGAAATTGGCCGGAAGTTGAGAACGACTTGTGGCTAGCGCGGGACTTTAGGTTACTTCCTTCCCCCTTTCAAACCCTTCTTCTCGCATTTCTTGTTTCATATTTTTAGATTTTCTATTTAGATAATTTTATTTTTTTTTATTTTCCTGTCGTCTTATTATATCGTTTCGTGCCGCGTTGGTGCGTCCTGCCCGCCGGCCAACAAAGTGCAGCTCAAGCGTTTCACACTTGTGAGTTCCGCTTTAAAAAAAAAAAGAAATGTTTGTTGGTTGTTAACGCCCGTGTAACCGAACCCCAGTTTTTATAGGTAGAGTCTCTCTACCAACCCTCACAACTCGTTTCAGTCAAAATCGATTTCCTTCCCCAGTAGCTATCATTTTTGGAGGGGGAAAGGAGGGGCTGGTCAAAACATTTCCCGTCTCTTGAAACACTTCCTTCCCCTCTCTGATTTGGACTGATTTGCGCAATAGCCATCGATAGTACGTGTTCCTTTTCTCTCTTGTTTTCCGCAGACTTTCCTTTCATTTTTCTTTTCTCTTTTGTTTTGATTTATTTGATTTGAATAACCAATTTTTTTAAATTCTTTTTGCAGGAGGGGAAATTTTAAAATATATACATCAACAACGCCCATTTTTCTGCGGCCGGAAAACTTGCCAGTTCTCACATTTCTCCCGTCGTGCAGTGTCGTCCGTCTACGGTTCGTGTAACCGAGACAAGCAGACGACCGCATCGACGCAGTTGTTTGGTGTGTGTGTGTGTGTGTGTGACGTAAAACTTTCACGAGAAAATTAAAAAAGAGAAACAAAACAAAAAAAATGGGCAACACTAACTCGTCGCCGCGCTACCGATCGCGCAGTCCAGATCCGTCTTCGCTGGAACAGACTTGGAACAACAGCTACCCGAAAGTGGAGCGCGAACGCAGCCGATCGGCCTGGCAACAACACGCTCATCCGTCGAAACATTTGAGCGGCTATCCGTCGGCCGTTTCCGGTGCCAACGTCATGGTTAACGGACACCTGAACGCCAACGCGCACTACGATCAATTCGAACAGGAATGCATCCAGCATCACCAGCAACAACAGCAACAACCCAAAATGGCGGATCAACAGCCTCTACGGTTCGCCAGGTGCGTCTTAATTTCTTTATCTTTTGTAGTAGAATGAAGCTTTACATAGAGTTTGAATATTATTCCATTTTAAATTTTGATGTTGTGGGCTCGTTAAGGAAGAAACAAATTTTCGTTTTGAGTTTGCGGGACTTGCGGTTAGGTATTAAACGTTGTCATCGTTTATCATGCCGAGGATCGCGACTTGAGCGTTAGTGTAAGCCAAGTCAACAGCTGATTGGTGCATCCAGCCCCCCCCGCTGTTCCAGCTCTTTGGTGTTCCTACCATATAATGTAGTTTACCGAAACTATTTTCCGTTCCAGTCGTTTTCTAAGGACCTCAGATGATTGGGTTTTGAAAGAAAAAAATACCGTTTTTACGGTTGTCTTACCTTTTGTTTGCAGACAAATTTATGTTTATGATTTTTACCTTTAAAAAGAAATTATCTCGTCCTTTGTTTAGCTGTTGGGGGGGGGGGGACGTAAGCCGAGTCGATTGACTTGGTCGAGAGAGCTTCCGTCCTTTTTGAGGTCACGTGCACTTTAAATGTCATTAGCATTATGTCCCGCACTTTATACTTAGAGTTTACGGAGCCTCTCCGTTATAACGCTAACATCGTTACACACACACAGAGCCAAATAATTACGTACACAAGTTGCAAAAGCCCATATGCTTCTTATAGAGACACTAACATACGTCGGGGAAAATAGGAAAAGAGGTCAACAGACGGCCGTTAAACATTTTGTTAGTTATCGATAATCTCTCAGCCATTCCGGGGTAGGACTTGGAACACTGTGTCTATACACGAGAAAGCGATGCCCCTTTTGTGGGTCGTATAATCTTAGTATAATGCCATTGGAAATCGGGGACACAAAGACCCTTTTTTCTCGCCTCCTCGTTATTGATTTTTATGGACATCTATTGAGTTCAGCCTCCTCCTCGATCGACCAACACAACAAATGCTGTAGTCAAATTGCTTTTATACTTGTTATATATCGTCATTTGGTCCGTCTCTTTCTGACCCAGCTATTTGTGAGTGTTCAGAATTTCAGAAGAGATAGACCCATTTTTATTTTTTTTACATCAATAACATGATGCCGATGGCCAAGTAGCTATTGAAGTGAAAACGTCGAACTGCTTGAGAAATGTTTTTTTTTTTCTATTACCCAATTTTCTTTTGTAATGTTATTGGGGGGGGGGACAAATCTCGTCTTTTTTGATGTATTGTTTCGTTAAGTGCTGTCGCGTTTATTGGAGAGAACTCCAACTTGCGCAATCAGTCTGCGAATTTGCTCGTCAGCACGCGTAAATTGCCTCGGGACATGGAAAAAAAAGCTTTCCCTTTTTTATTCCGGCAATCGATGGCTGTGTACAAATCCAATGGCCCTTAAGCAATTCGGAAGACGAATCGTACCTGATGGCTATTGTGAAGGGGGCCCCCTTTCTCCAACACTTTGATTTTTATTCGCAAGAAGAACTTGACAGGGCGAAAAGCGAAGTAGAAAGCGAAACGGAGTTTTCATTTCAAATCAAACATTTTGTGGGAAAACAATTTTCAATGACGTTGTTTGTTTCATTGTACTTCATCAGATACGGTCCGGGAGTCGGCGAGGCTCCTGTCCAGCAAGCCAAAAAGATCCGAGTACTGCCGATGGCGGCCAACGGCGCGACGGGCAATGCGGGAGTGAACGCCGTCAAGTTGAGAGCTACCGACAATGGTCTGGCCCTGCAAAAAGTGGGCACCCTACACGTCGCTAATCGCAAGTTAACCGAGTTGAATCACAATCTGATCGCCGCCAATTGCACCGAGTCGCCCATTGTACCGACCCTGGTTCCGAACGGGACGGACGAGATGCGCAGCCCGACGCCGGACTACGATCCCAACAATAAGCAGCGCTCGTCCAGCGGCAGCCGGAAACCGTCCAAGAGCAAGAGGAATTCGAAAGCCAAAGCTCCCAACACGGCGCCGTCCACGCCGGCCGCTTCGGCCAAGTCCGGCAGCAGCAGCCGGGTCGATCAGGAGCAACAGCCGGCCGGCGGAAGCAAGTCGAGCGGACGCGGCAAATTGAGATTGTTCAAAACGAAGTCGACGGACGGCAAATCGGCCGATTCGGAGAACGGGCGCATCCGCGCGCGCAGCATGGAATACCTTCGTGCGGATGTGGCGGATGAGACGCAGGAAGTGCGTCGAGGCGGCCGGCACAACACGAGCCGCGAAGATCTTTCCGGCGATGAATCTCTGCTGGCCTTCATCAAAAACGGGCCGGTGACGGTGTTTAGCAGTCAGAAGAAATTGAACGGGACGATGACGGACGACGATGACTGGGAAGAGATGCATCCATCCTCTTCCTTCTCGAGAGTTCCGGCCCAATCCGAACAGCCGGCCAGCAGTTCCAGCAACAACAACAACAATAACAGCAAGCCCCAACAGTTTTATTTCGGCATGGCGCCAGGTGACACACCTACCGGCCCGTCCGGCGTTCCAGCCGCCCAATCGGTTGATCTGGACGAGGAAAGTCGACGTGTCATGGAAGAATTCGACGCTGTACTGGCCGAGAATAAAAGCGGAATCGATCGCAAATCTGAAAACGAAGAAAAGCAAGATGTCCGTCTTCTTCGACAGTCAATCGGGCGGCCGGCCAAGAGCACCAGCAGCAGTGGCAGTTCCAATCAGCGCCGACGTCACTCATCCACCCCTCCGCCGGTCATCCGCCATCATTCGAGCACGCGTCGGGCCACCCTGCACGAAGATCAGCTGGATCACGACGACGACTACGATCAGGATATCGCGCTGAGCTTGAGGCCGACGCTGCCCAAGAAACCGCAACAGCTGCCCAGGTTCTCGCCGTCGGCCGCCTGGAGAGCCCTCGGCCAGTCGTCGGATGCTTTCCACGCGCGATCCAGCTCGATCAGCAGCGTCAGCAACAAGCTGAACGCGTCCAGCAGCAAAGCCAGCGACATGAGCGCCATGGATTTGAGCGACGAGGAGGACGAAGATGAAGACGTCATGGAAGAGCGCATCGCCAAGAACGCACTGCGGCCGGTGGCCCCGCATCCGCCTCGCATCTCCAACGAGAAATCGGCCGACTCGGGCATTTCGGGGGACGCGGGCAGTCCGGATGGGGCCGCCATGGTAGCCAGCGGTGGCGCTAGCGGACGCGACAAACCGCTGGCCATGTCTTCGCCGGTGCCTCCGCAACAGCAGCGCAATCAATTGCAGAATAACTGGACCCCGCAGCAGGACCTGCTGGACGACGACAGTAGCAACAACGGAAGCAGCGACGACGAGGCCGGTAATAATAACAACATTCAACGTCGTTCGCGCAGCGGTTCTTCCTGCTTCCGGGCCAGCAAACGGCATCCTTCGACGGCCGATCCGACGCCGCCCAAGATCATCCCCAAATCGCAGATGTTCAACGACTCTTCGATGACGGATCAAACGGCCGATTCGCGCTCCTCGTCCATGTCGAAAGGCGGGCGGAAGTATCGCAAGCGCAACGAGACGGGCGGAAGCAGTCGGACGGGGGACGAAGGAGCGGCGGGCGCCGGAGCGCACTGCATTCCGCAGAAGTACAACAGCCTGCGCAAGTTGAAGCGGTCCGTCTCGGGCGCGTTCGCCACGGCCTTCCGCCGCACCAAATGTTCCCCATCGGACGAAGACAACGACGATGAATGCAACGTGCGCCGGAACGGCCATCACGCGGCCGGCCACCATTGCGACGATGGCAACTGGATGCTGAGCCGCAGCGCCCCCAATTCCATCCTGAACGGATCTGGAGGCGATGACGATGGGTCGTATCCGTCCATCCGCAAACTGCAGAGCCGTTCGGAAGCGGATCTTCTGGCCCAGCAGAATCACGGCTTCGCCCAGCTCGGACATCAGTATCCGGCTTACAGCCAGCCGTCCGTCTTGTCCACGCAGAGGATCGTCTACCTGCCGCAATACGATTCGCGGATCGTGTCGGCCCATGCGCGCCAGCCGCGGCTCAGCCGGCCGGTGTCGATGGATCAGACGGACATGATGCGGCGGGCGCGTTCGGCCGACGCCGTCTTCCTGGAAGCCAAAAAACAAAGCGTCGGCCAGCGGCTGTTTGGCAACGGCCACTCGCCCAGCAAGAAGTTCACGTTCCAGTCGACGGTGCGCGTTCATGAGAAACGTTTGCTGGAAGAGAAACTGTCCAGGGAGGCGGAGCAAAAGGAGCGGAAGCGTTTGCAAGAGACGCTGGCCATGCAGCGGGTGGAGGAGGAATTCCAGCGGAAGAGGGCCAGGGAGAAGGCCAACATCCGGCAGCAGTTGCGCGTCCTCCAGCTGGATCACTACAAACACCAAGAACAGCTGATGATGTTGCGCGAACAGCAGCACCACCAACAGCAGAGAATCGCCCGCCTCGATCCGGAAGGAGCTCCTTCCTCCATTTCGCATCAGCGCACATCCAGCGACGAACTTCCCGTCCAACAGCAGCCGATGGCCGTCAAGAAATCGGCGAATGCGCGCTCGGCGGAAGCCGAAACTCGCGACAAGCGGAAGGAATCGAGTGCGCCGGCAGCGACGTCGTCTTCATCCGCCCTGCAGCAGCTGCGGAACAATCGTGGCGCGTCGAATCACATCCGGTCGGATGACGTTGTCGACTCGCCGAAAAAGAAGACCCAGCAGCAGCCGCAAATGGATTATCGTCGGGAAGTCATAAACAGTTCACGTTCACGATCGGCCGCTACGCCCTCTACCCAATCTGGAAATCCGGCCGCAATAACACCAGAGGCCGGCCGATTTCCGGATCATCAAACGCGGACCAACAACAATTCCGATCGCAATGCCAATAATAATAACAACAACAACAACAGTGCACCTGCCGTTGTTGCCCAGCAGAAAAAGAAATCAAACAGCAACATCTACCGACGATTGGCGGAAATCACTTCGGAAGAGGAGAGCATCTCTTCGCCACCTCCCGTCTCTTCGCTGATGGCCCGATCGTCCAACAATTCTTCCGGCGTGAATAAGCAACAACAGATGACGTCAGCCTCTGCGCATTCGAGAGTGGCTTCGTCCGCCGCCGCCGCCGTCCAGCACGTAGTCAGTAACACGAACGGCAACCCGAGCAACAGCGGCAACAAAGTGATGACGCAAGAGTTGAGCGAATACCGTCAAGAACGTCGTGAATATCACGACTTCCGCAGCCCTCGCCTCCATCAGCAGCAGCTGATTTCATCTCCCGGTTAGTGTTGAAAATATTTGCATTATAAACAACTAGCGTATGATATTATTATTTCATTCGATTTGATTAAAGTGTCAGGTAGTAATAAAACAATTTCTCCAAAATTCAGGTCGATTTTATGGAGCAGGACAGCCGTCTGGACATCGAGTTTTGCCAACATCTGCAGCGTCTTCGTCGACCTCTTCGATATCGAACAAGATGCAATCGGATAATTACCGTTGGGATTTCGCTCACGGCGGACGCGGTGGACACCACATGGCCGCCCATCCGTCGGCCCAGCCTTCCGTCATGAAATCGACACCGACGCCGCCGTCGGTTGCAACCTGGCACCATCACCACCAGGCGCAGCTGTTACAGCAGAAGCCTCAAGTCTTTTCGTCGAGGCAACAGCACGACTACCACCATCATCATCAGTTTTACAAGTTGGCGTCGCCGACGACGGATGTCGTCATGATGCACAGGACGCCCCAACAGCGCCATCACTAATGTCGGCGATTATATCTAAATATTTTATTCCCTCTTAAAAAAAAAAAAATGAATACCGGTCTTCCATTAATAGCTTTCCATTCTGCGTGTAATTTTAGATTATCAAGAGAAATGTGTAGATTTCGCTGTCTTCGTGACGATGATTGCGCATTAAGTGCCTGTAGCCAATCAAAAAAAAGAGAGAAGAGACTGGTGTCTGCAAAACGGTGAATGTTTCATATGGTGAAAAAAAATAAGGCTTTTAAGAAAAGGTTAAAACAATTTCATACTTCCGTTCCGACGTCCCTTGTTTTTTCTTTAATCGTATAAATGCAACCAAAAAAAAATCAAATGATAAACAGAAAAGAAAGCAGACATTTTCCTTTGACAGTTTTTTTTTCCCCTGATGTTTGACAGTTTATATTGTACAGAATGATGTTTGTATACAATTTTTTATTGCATATATAACGGACCTACTATCTCCATTCAATACATATGAAGCCCATTTCGCTCTGATTCCTGTCAAAGATGTGATAAACATTCCGCGCGTTGAACATGTCAAGAGATTTGAGGACGGACAAATTGGATGAAGCTTTGACTCACGCTCAGGAATTTCTAACGGGATTATTGACTCTTACGCAGAATTTGGTTGCTTGGCCACGTGAATGTCGTAGTAGCTATCACTCTTATGTAAGATTCTCCCATGTCAATCTTGTAATTTCTGGTATTCTGAATTTTTTTTTTATTATTATTTTGAAAAACTTATTTATTCGTGTCATCGTCTTTAAATTTCTTTTGCACTTCACTACCTGGTCGCCAGGTGGCAGCTTTACACGAGCAGACAACCTGTTCACCATTGTATAGAGGTGTGCACGTGTGCTCATTCGAAGTTTGAAAGTGGTTTTGTGTTAAAACGCTGTAGGAAACTGGCTTTGATTTACGGCCTTCATACGAGCCGAGTACCGTTATATTCCATCCAACATTCCAGTATAGACGAGGTAATTATGTTTTTCACATATTTTGACCCCTTGTTCAGGACGACTTCAGGGTTTGTCAACGTCTGCGGTCTGCCGTATCATCCTCAAGGGGGTATGACCGACTCACCTTTCATGCTATATCTGGCTTCGTTCAATCCCCTGAAGCTGTATATATTATGCACAGATAATAACTTTCATGGGTGCTCCCAGGATTTGAAATATGTATGTAGGTCATGTTTCAACCTTTCGATCAGCCTGTCCATCAAATTTTTTTTGCTCTAAGAAAGCCATACAGAATGTAGATTGGAGTGACCTTTGTGATGGTGTGACCTATATGATTGCAGCTCAGATTGAAGTGGTTTTCTCAGAGTTGTGCTTGGTTGTTTAATGACGTGTTAATGGCTGGAAATATTTGTGTTGGCTGCTACTCGGTGGCCACCACTAAAGTTATGGTAGACCGTCAGGCTTCTAAACAAAAGTTCAAACCAAATTTGGGTTTATGATGAACCCATTGAATAGATTACATTGAATTACGTCATTGGTGATCCTGACGCCAATTTGTTAGACGAAAGACAATAATAGGCTCTCTTCCCTCTGCTTTAGGCTGTCCTTCGTTGAAATGCAGAGCTCTTTCGACAAGTATACGACATACAGAGCATATCGTTTTCGACACCACTTGATGCAGCAGGCTTGAAAGATTTACGCTAATCGCATGCCAGCTGTCAGAGAGTCCTCATTTCAGCAAAGACGGAGCGTGATAGAATGCGACAGAATGGTAATCTCTTTTTTCAATCGTCTGCTCTGATTTAACCCTTTTCTAAATCTGACTTGCAGATTTCAAGAATCTTCACTTTAAATTAAATTGCATCCAAACAAGTGAATTAGCAGACGAACGGCGAGCATTTCTACCCAGTCGTTGACCGACACTCGGATGTCATAGTGGAAGTAGATAACAAGAATGTGGAACATCGTTTGATGTTGACGTCAATTGCTGTGTAGGAGGAGAAGGGAGCTCAGCAGCGTGTGCAAGGCAATGAAACTGGATTGTCTTGCTCGGTAAGAAGCAACTTAACTTTCCTTTGTGCAATTGGCATAAGTTGAATTAATTATTGTTTCTCCTTTTAAGGCCTAAACTCGCAACTACTCTTCGCGAGAAACTACGTGGGAATGAAACCAATTACAAAGAAGCTACAGGTAAGCTAATGACACGATCCAAGTTACTGTTGATTTTTTTTGTTCTTCAACTTTCTTGCAACGAAAAGGAACTTTCCGTCGTTGTAAGATGAGAGCCGTTACTTTTATTGCTTTATTAATTACTAAGACGAAGCTCATTACCTTTCATTTCCTGCGCTTCTCTTTTTTTTTTGGTGAAAAGCATCACTTCTAGATAAGTTTAGGTTTTATTTTTAACGCAAGCACTAAGTCGATTCAGTTTTCCTTTTCTTCGCTTTCTCCCTCTCCCCTTAAAAAGAAAGAAGCTAAAAGTGGTACACCAATTTTCCATTTTGCCCTGGCATGAGAAAATTCTTCGCTTTGCAAACATGCATAAGCGCAAAGAACTTACAAACTACCAGCTATTTGTTAGTTGTGCAAACAGCAGCTGACTGACTGCGGGGCAGAACGAGAAGTTTTTCATTTGGCCATACGTGAATTCTTTTTGTCTTGTCCATCGAACCGTATCCCTCTGTACACCATCTGTCCCGCCAAACCAGCCCCTTAACTGCAACTCGATTGAACAGGGAACTTTTACATAACAACTACCGCAATTCATTATCGAATCTCGGCTGTGTTGCTCCAGTTTGTTATTTAGGCAAACCACACGTCGTCCGTAATAGGCTTCAATTTTAATGAGTTTGCCGAATTTAAAAGCAATTCGTTTTAGTTTTTCATTTCTTTTTGTCGTGCCTTTTCTTTTTTAACTTGGCATCGAAGCAGAGGAAGTCGTAAAAGACATCAGTGAAAGGACGACGCATATCGATTAGCTATGGTATTCAAGGAACCGTAGCGTGCAACGTATAGAAATAGCAGCGTAGATAGCTTATCTAGAGCGTGCTTCGTGTCCTTTGCGGTTTATTTTGTTTCTTACTAAAAAAAAAAACACACACAAAGTTTGTTGACTTTTGTATTTTTTTTCTCTCCTCCATTATTCTTTAGTGTTTATTCTGTTATTCCGCCGAAATCGAAAGATAGCTTTTGGACCGGCTAGCGGTCCGCCAATCCCTCGTTATCCACGCCCGAAATTGCCCGTACGTGAGGCTGTGCCGATTTCAAGTGTTTGCAAGACAAACGTTCTATCTAAAATAATCAAGTTTGCGCGGAGGGTCTGTTATATGTTTGTTAAAGTGTAAACAAGACACCGGGAATGAAATTGCTTGCTTATGCGTAGATAATAATTTCTTTTTTTCCCCTTTCTTTTTAACATCATGTGTAAAAGCCATCAAAACGACTATATACGTAGTAATATCTATCTAGTGCCGGGAGCACGTTCACGTTCACTCTATTCGTTTTTTTTTTGTTCTGTTTATTTTGTGTTGTAGTATCGATCGCTCCGCCGATGTCCTTTGTGATCGAGTTTCGTGTGGCGTGGAATATTCTTTGGGTTTTCTCCGATGGGGAGTTCGGAAAATAAAGCTGGCTAAAAATCAAAAATGAAAAGAGGAAGTCAGTTAATCTGATGGATGACTCGATCCGCGTCGCAACCATTTCTCCCCTTCAATTTTTTAAGTCACTCTTTAGCGATCGGTCAGTAGATTTGTAAAAAAAAGGAAAAATTCAATTCGTGTCCAGGATTTTTCGATTTTTGTATGTCAATTTTTTCTTTAAAAAGAAAACGAGGTCCTCTTTTTGATGTTAGTTGAATAAGCTTTTCTTTGCTTTCTTTTTAAGATTTCCTTCTTTTTATTGTAGCGCTATCAGCTGTGGAAATGTACGAGCCGGCGCTTCTTGACGTCGCCGGCGTCACATGGGAATGCAATGGGGGCTAGAGGCAATAATATTTCTGTATCCAAAATTGCTTTTGCTGTAAGCAATTTTCGCGCATACAGCAATCGTCGATGGCATAACTGGTACATTGGGAAACGCTCTTCGTTTCCCCATTCAAGTGCCAATACGAAATCAGAATGAATTCTCTTTTCCGTGATTGAAAGTTCAAATTGAATGCGACCAGGGGGATGGGGCGTTTATTGAATTTCTCATATAGCCTATTTCGCCAAAAGATGGTGAAGAAGTCTTGTCATTCACGCGAAAACTGCTATCGTTCGTGCCAATTGTTTTCTCCGATCCCCGGTGGTTTTTGACGGAGGGGACTGTGTTGAATCGATCTAGCCGTGATACTTGCAACTCCCTTTTTCCCTTGCCGCTCTAGAAAGCGGCTTGGGTAATCTCAGCTGAATTTGTACCCAATCGTTTCGTGACACGATAGCCTCAGAAATCAGATTTTTGCGCTTTTTTTTTTGGGTTGCCGTCATATGTAGGAGATGGGCCCCTTACTCTATTTTTCCCCCATCTTTTTATATTCAACGTGAATTGATAGCGGGGAAATATAAATAAATAACTGGACTGGAAAGCTAAAAACGTGAAACGCACGTTTTTATCGGATGGTTTACGACGAAAGTTGCCATCGAATTGTTTCGCCATTCCTCCCTTGTATTCCCATTATTCAATCATTGCAATCGGTCTCTAAATTTCTTTTATTTCTTCTTGATCATTTAGGCAGTAAGGAAGATGACGAAAAGGCAACAATCGAGTGATGATATGCAGCTGGACGGAGAGGCCCCAACAACGAAGTGATGAGCGCATCTTCACACGCGTCTGATGGCCCATTTTTCGCTGCGGGACGAAGAAAATGGTGTGAAGCTCATAACGGTGAGCAGA
Organism: Daphnia sinensis; assembly: GCA_013167095.2. NCBI lineage: Eukaryota > Metazoa > Arthropoda > Branchiopoda > Diplostraca > Daphniidae > Daphnia > Daphnia sinensis. Next base: position 5,166,988 of record CM023191.1, on the reverse strand, counting down.
AGAGGAGAATGGAGGGCAGTAGTCTCACGCTTATACGTGTAAGACGTGTGCGTTGTACACACACAGATACAACATATGGTCTACATTTTCTCCCGGTTTATGTTTTCTTTTTCTCGAAATCCTCTTTATTCAGGGCACTGCTGGATGGCCAACAGTCGACCATCATCCTTCGTAGCGTGCGGGTTTCTTCGTTTGTTTTTCTCACAAAAATTTCACGTTTCCGTTCGTTTGCTATTGCTCCAGCTCATAGGAAGGAAGGCTGTGGTTTATCCGGTAAGTTCAACCACCGTTTTCTTCTTTTTCCTTTTCTTAATATTGAATATTTGCATTAACGTACTGTCGATGCCCTTACGTTTTTCGTTACCGAGTTAGTCACATTCATTAAGGATAGAAGTTCATTCGCGGGATTTCGGGCATCGCATTTTCTCGTTCATTATTCGCGAACTCTCCCGTGGAAAAAAGACACGCGTGCTATTACGGGATGGAGGGGGGGGGATAACAGTTTTACGTAGGTATCGTACGGGGAAACGTGGTTTATCGACCCTCAGGACAATCTCATTAGCGCACTAGATATTACTCCCATTTGCAATATTACGTGCTTCTAGCGTCTGTTCTTTTTGAAGCAAAATCTCTTGTACGACAGAAGAGAACCTGAACGTAATTCCCTAATCAGTAACAATGAATTAGAATGCGCTACACGTTTTTTTTTATTGCATCGTAATGACGAATGCCAGCCCTTTGCCAGCTTGTTCTTATGTGGAATAGGTCGTACCGCTTCGCTATTATGTACGTGTTACATACCACTAATTCATTTGGAATCAGAACAGGCTTCTGGTTGCTACAAAACCGTCATTTTTTATGACACAATGTTTCTTTGTTTTCATGATTTAATTATTTTTTTTCCTCGTTCTTTCAACGGGGGGTGGGAGGGTTTAATCTATTTGGGCGACAGTAGCAAACTAGAGTTTATCGCCACTGTTGCAGACGCGCTACACTCCTACAAACAAAACGATTGCAAAATAACGAGCTTTTTACAAACGATTGGAAAACTCTTAGCCAATCAGCACGATAATAAATGAACCGTTTGGCATTGAGACGACCGCACCGAGTCGCGTTTACCCGATGGCGGTGTCTCTGTCGTGCGCACGCACTGGTTTCACGCGAGCCTCTGACGCGAAATACTTCGTCCGACCCTCGTAAATCTCGCCCTAGAATTTTTTTGCGGCCTACGTTTATGAGTTCCTAAAGGCAACCAATACCACATGGACGGATGGGGTTATCTGTGGTCAATATGGGCTTCGAATTTATGTCGAGGACGCTGGACCGTGGCCCAAGCTCAACAAACGCGCCACGCCTTGATTAAGAAGAATTTTTTAATCGTTCACTCACCGATTTTTTTTTGTTTCACTCTCGGTCCACGCCCATCACGTGGTCGCCGCTCTTCAAACGTTCCCGCGGTGAAGGGTAATTAGGGAGAAGGCCAGCACACGAAGGCCAATAAAAGACTGCTTATAATAGTTTAATAATATGCTTTTTTTAAATAATGAATTGTCCCACTCAATGCGTTCGAATGAGCTGAAACAAAGTGTATAGCCCTCACCGAATTCGAACGTGAAAAATGAGAGCAGACGGACCCATCCGGTGATTTCCCTTTCGAAATGCCTTTCTGAGTTCTAGGTGTTCAACTTTTCGTTTCGTTCTGCTTTTCGTATATAGCTATTTGACGCGGTAACACATTCACAGGGTGTGGTCTCTCTCCCTGTCCTCTTTACCGTTGTTAAGGGGGGCATTTTGGTTAGACTCCCGACTCTCTCTGGTGTCGTAGTTGTTGATGCGGGAAATCACCAACTTTTTGTTACGTTCAGTTTGTATTCATTTCCTCAACCGTCTAGATCGCCATCTAAGCTAGCGTGTTTGTAACTCAAGAGATTGGTTTGTTTCCTTTTTAGTTTGTTTGGAGGTTTGCGCCGCTGTGCATCACTCTGTTCCGAGATGGCCGCGTTACACTTTACGCTGCTCCTCTGCATCAGTTGGTTAGCCGTTGCCTTCGCCGCAGAACCAACGAGGCGGCAAACAAAATTAGGGGTAAGCATTGTTTTCTTACATCCCCGATTTTTAATCAATCTTTGGTCTATTATTACCGCTATTATTTTTCTTCATTCGCTGACAGTGACTGTAGATTTATCATTCGCATTAACAATAACAAATTAAGCAATTTTCTTTTGCTTTTGCCTATTTGAGTATTTTTTTTCCCATTGGTTTTCTTTTCACTGGCTGCGTTGCATAAGCGTCTGAATATGTAACAAAATTGTAAAATATATCTTGGGTGTGCCATCTGCGGCAAAAGCCAGCCAAGGGAGACGTCAAAAAGACAAATCGATGTCTTGCAAAATTGGTTCACGTGGGCGCGCTGAGAACAGTTTCCCCCTGTCGTCGGAATGGACTTATGGATTTATGTGTGCAAAAAGCACTTGGTAGATGCCTAAAATAGATTCGTTCTTTGTTCCCTTTGTGCACTGTCCTTAGCGTAAGACGAATGGTTTAAGGGAGCCTGTCATCCTGAAGCCTTTTGTTTATTAGTCGGGCTTAAAGTAATGAAATAGTTTTCCGTTTTCTTTTAAGGAGGGTGAACGTCGCCAGATCTTTCGCGATGAAGTCGACCACTTGAAAAAGGTTAAACGGCCAGCCGGAACCAATCATGGTTACTACCAGCCGCAGGAGGACGGCCATCAGCCACCATACCAGGATAGTTACCGACCAGAAACCAACGACGATTACAGACCTACTTATCAGGTAAGCGATCATCACGACGGTGATGGTCAGACCGCAGTAATTTTAACACGATTGACACGCGAGACTTAATGAAAGACTGATTAGGACAATTATCAACCGCCTAACCAAGACGTTGATTACTCTCCGAATTATGGTGACAAACCTCCCTATGAGCAAGACTATAAACCATCTTACGAAGATGACTACAAACCAAACTACCAGGATGAAGAGAGACCGCCTTACGAAGACGATTACAAACCGAATTATCAAGACGATCACAAGCCACCTTATCAAGATGACTACAGGCCGCCCTACGATGACAAATACAAACCGATTGAACCAGACAATTACAAGCCGACATTTGATGACGCAGAAATTCCGTTTTTTAAACCGATTGATTTTGACATCAATTTTTACGGCACCGGCAATCAGAAACCCGATGTCTATGATGAATACGATCAGCATCAAGAACAGAAACCGTACGTCCCTCCACCGCCGCAATACGAAGACTATGAGCCGGTGAAACCCGTTGCACCTAAGCCGTACAAACCAGCCGTCCCCAAACCGTACAAACCACGGCCTACTTACCCCAAGGAGGTGGTCCTATTAAAGCCCAGCTTGGCCCTCAAATCGAACGCGTATGCTGACAAGTATACTACGCCAAATTATCGTCCCAGTCATATTCCTGGTACTCCCGGAGAAGATTATCCCAATTATACTGCCATTCCAGAGACATCTTTTGATTGTCTAAATTTCAAGAACACCAATTTCAATTACATGTTTTCCGACAGGGAATCTGGATGTCAGGTATGTAGAGATGAATATCCGTCGATTACTTTTATGACACTCAACTATCTCTGTGTTATTTGTATTCGGTGTGATCGCCTAGGTGTTCCATACATGTCATGATGATGGTCGCCAGGATTCCTTTTTATGTCCACTAGGCACAATATTCGACGTGGAATCGCAAACTTGTGATTGGTGGTTCAACGTCCGTTGTATTTAAGAGGCATCATTAACACTATATTTAATAGTTTTTACCTATTTTACAAGCACTTGTTCAGTTACTAATGCACCATCTATTCGTATTGACGTATCTATTTTAAAAAGCAATATGGGATCTATCTTTTGTGATTTTTAAAGAAATAAAACTCTTTCGTCTTCATCGTCATGTTCGAATAAGCAGGTTGTTCAAGAAACGGTATTGCTGAAGAAAATTTGGTTTCGTGAAAAACGTGAAAACATTGAAGCCCGAACAAGAACAAGCTGAGCAATCACATATTTAAATTTATAAAACAGGTACTGTTTTGGAAACGTTTTCGCCAAAGAAGATTCCAGTGACAGCAAAGAAGATTCCAGATAGGCTTTTTTGAAAAAAAGTGTGGGGTTGACCTCTCATGACACAAACAGTCGAGTGGTGTACAAGTTTTCGTCTTTCCAATTAAAAACTAAACGTACAGTTTATTTTTCTTTCATGTCAGATGCGTCAGCGCTCGCAAGCGGATCAAGGCGATACCGAATTGTTTCGACTACTTTTGAAATGTATCACAGAGGATATTTTACTCAGCGGTGGTGGCTCAATGGTGAGTTCACCCACTTATTGTCGGCGACTTGATTGATTGAAATTGATTCTCTTAATCTTCTTTTTTGTAAAGGACAAAAGTCTCGAGCGTAACTCGGAAGGTAGAAAGCCAAATGAAAACACGACAGTGGAATAAAGTTGACGAGTTATTCCAAAATGAACAACAGAATTGAACTGCCAAGACTCGGCGATCTGGACTTTTACGACTCGACTTCTCCTTCATTCAACTTTCAACCGTGAATTTGTGCAGCAGCAGTGCTCGGAGACACGCTGCAGAAAATCCACACACGACAGAAACCGGCGAGATCATTACAGGTTGCAACCAATAAAAATGCATTTAAACAAACAATCTTATATGTACATAATATATATTATTTCCCTCGTGATTTGCTGTTTTATACGATTGCCAATGGATTCTCTGGTGTAACGTGTACCATGACTTTGTTTCCTTATGAAGTTGAGCAATTCTATTACAACTTGCGTTGGTGGTAAATTAGAATAACAGATGGTGCCACTATCTTTTTTGTTTTGTGAAAAACGTAAACGTGACAAGTGAAACCCGTGTCCCAATATCTGTTAACTGTGTTACATTCCAGTGATTAATGTGATAAAATTATATGGTGCCAATTCATTTTTCAAAGTTTTTCATTCTTCTGTGTTTTTGAAGTCAGAATCAAGGTGGTCAGAATCATCCAGTGGATTATTTTGTGTGCAACGGGTAAACTTGTGATCAGCAATGGCAGCTGCCACATCCCACCAGTTACTTTTACACTCCATCATGCTTTTCTATTGCATGTTGAGAGGTATAAAATATATATTTGGCACTTCAAATCCAATAGCCATAATATTGCTTTTCTTAAATAGTTGGTGCAACCTTAGTAGCTAAGAATACTAATGTCGAAGAGAGGTAAGAAAAGACACAAACCGTTTGAGTTGGAATACTATCATTCCAATAATGTCATTCTGCTGCTCTTTATTCCTTGGTCACATCCTGTCACTTTTGATCTGAAAAGTGCACCATATATTGTGTTGGACGAATCATCTTGTCATTTCTACATATCAGGCAGCAGGATTTTGGGTTGCAGGTGTGGTATTAGACTTATATTTTGTGAGTCATTATCAGTTACTATCTTTATCATTATCAAACTGGCGTCTTTATGCTTTTATTTCTAGCTCCTGTATATAATGTGGAAAGGATGCTGACCTCAAACGAAGATCATCAACAAAGCAAAATCAATGGTTGGAAAACCACATTTCATTCTATACTCATTGCCCACTCATCACATGTAAGTTTCAATCCGGTAAAAGCAGCCAGTTTGCCCAGTTCTTCTATATTGTGTTGCCAATGGTTAAAAAACAATATTTTTACAGCCTCACTGCCTCATTTTGCCTCGCCCGCCTTCGCCTTGTCCGTCGGCCCGTCTTCGCCTCGCCCGTCGCCCAGTCTTTGCTTCACCCGTCGCCCCGTCTTCACCTCGCCCGTCGCCCCCACTTCGCCTCGCCCGTCGCCCAGTCTTCACTTCACCCGTCGCCCAGTCTTCACTTCACCCGTCGCCCCGTCTTCGCCTCGCCCGCCGCCCCCTCTTCGCCTCGCCCAGTCTTCGCTTCGCCGGTCGCCCCGTATTCGCCACGCCCGTCGCCTCGTGATCGCCCCCTCATCGCCTCATCTTTGTGGTATCGTTGTGTTATGTAATGTGTAATTGTGTATTGTTAATCAACCCGTTGGCTGCCACCCACTTTTCTCCCCTTTTTTTTTTAGGTTGCTAGGGACGGGCCGCGCTGTTCTATCCCATGGTCTCTGCCATGGGATGGGACAGTTGCCACTGCCCAAGATTCGCCTTCGGGCGCTGTAGGCAATGCACCACAGGGTTTCCCTTGTCGAGGCGGTGATGGTTGGCCCGGGTTGTGCATTACCATAACGGCTTCCATCATCGTTTCAGCCCGGGCTTGTCTTAGGACAAGCCCCCCTTTGTCGTAATCCTTTCGATTACGACGTAGCTATAGTAGTTATGCAATGGCGTGGCAGCCAACGGGTTGGTCCTATGTATGTATGTATGTATGTTTTGTATTGTATGAAGTGGTGGATATGTGGGTGGATGGAGGGATATTAAAAAACATTTTTCAACAATTGTTATTTATTTGCTATTATTAACGCAACGTTTTTTATTGCCTGGATAAGGGTTCGAACCTTAGACTTTCACTATGCGAATTCAAGGCTTTACCACTAAGCCAACAATGCTCTCTGAAAGTGTATTAAGCATTCTTTACTGCTATTATTAGCAGTTCGTACGTCGATATGCCCTGAAATGCTGATCTGTTTGTATGTAGTCAGTTATGGCATAATGGTAGAGTGCTGGACTGGTAATTCTGAGGCCTGAAGTTCGATTCTCAGCTTAGCAAATGCTGTGTAAACCCTCATCAGGAGATACGAAATATGAAAAATGTGATAAATGAAGGAAAAAAATGCGATAAATATTTTAAATTTTTTTTTATTTTTTTAAATCAGCATTTTTTTAAAGCGCGCTTTTGTTAGTGTTCAACCAAGGCAGAAGTAGACACTTTGAGTGTCCATCTCCGCCCTGGTTGAACAACCCCCGGGGAGATTACCCGGGGCGTGGCTAAGAGAAGCCGGAAAAGGATGAAGAGTGATGATCGGACAAGTTTTTACGTGAGCGATTAACCGTTAATTCGGATTTGTGGGTAGCCTCTTCGCCCTCCAAAAGTTATCATCGAGCTGGAGGACCCCCACGTCCCCTTTCCGGACAGCGCACTCACAACCTTTACTGCTGATCACAGTAGGGGCATGACCCCCTACGGGCTTATCACAAGTCAAGGGGAAACGGGGCTACAGAAAAGAAGGGAGCCCAGATATACACTTAAACTTTTTTGTAAAAATACCATAATAGAGTGAAATTGGAAATCTTCGGTCATCCTTCAAATACATGTTTTTAATTTTTTTATCCAATGTTACATTTTCTATATAAAAGGAAAAAAAATAATGAGTAAGACATTTCTTTTGATACACTTGTTTAAGATGGTGACATACCTTTTCAATTGTGGTAGCGTCCACAACAAAGTTTGTTCATTAAAACTCTGAAAACAAGCATAAGATTAATGTAGGGACAAGCACCAGAAGTGGGATAAACAACAGTTGCAATGGTGGGATACCCAAGTACTTGATTGCAATGGTGTTCAAATCGACCATTTGGATCACCATTGACTTCCCAACATTTATAGTATCATTAAATTTCACAAGTAAGAATTAACCACCATCTATCATAATCTATCTCAGTAATTAAGCCTGACTTTTTAAGCCCAACATTTTGTACAGTCAGGCTTAAAAAGTGGGGCTTGTCAAAAGTTTGACTGTACGAAAAAGTAATAAACAAAAAGCACAGAAAACATGCCAAGGCATTCAACAACAAGCCATTATAAAATACCTGATTCATATGGTCTGGCAAAGCATTATTTGGTCAAGTATAAGACGGTGGAGGTCTAAGTGTTCCAGACTTTGTTGAACTTCCTTCAGCATCAACGTCCCTTACAATTTTGGTTCCACAAGCTAGTTTCCAATATATAAACTTTATATCGCGTAGTATAAAAGAAACATTTCTTAGGAGGGTTATAACCTGTTCATTGAAAAAAATTGCAGATGACAAACAGCCTTTCTTAAATCACTGGTTCAAGTCTGGCATGGCTGTTGGCCGATTACAACAGAGAAGAGAGATCCTGTTCAAACAAAGAAAATGTATTAGAAAGATTGCTCTTCCAACAAATAAAATAAACATAATCTTTTGAAAAGTAGATTATTTACCGTACTTTTCAGAAAGTAATTTTTTGAGGCATGGCAAATTTCAAAACATTACAAACGATCAGTTTAACCAGATTAACTTGTAACCAAACAATAGAGGTATCGCAACGCCATCTAGTTTTACTGTAAAAATAATTGTAAGCCCGATTATTTTTATTATTATTATTTTTTTGTTCCTTCATAACGAATATCGTACCGGTAGATGGCTATACCCTTTGGGGGTCCATAAGATCGTTTGTAATGTTTTGAAATTTGCCATGCCTCAAAAAATTACTTTCTGAAAAGTACGGTAAATAATCTACTTTTCAAAAGATTATGTTTATTTTATTTGTTGGAAGAGCAATCTTTCTAATACATTTTCTTTGTTTGAACAGGATCTCTCTTCTCTGTTGTAATCGGCCAACAGCCATGCCAGACTTGAACCAGTGATTTAAGAAAGGCTGTTTGTCATCTGCAATTTTTTTCAATGAACAGGTTATAACCCTTCTAAGAAATGTTTCTTTTATACTACGCGATATAAAGTTTATATATTGGAAACTAGCTTGTGGAACCAAAATTGTAAGGGACGTTGATGCTGAAGGAAGTTCAACAAAGTCTGGAACACTTAGACCTCCACCGTCTTATACTTGACCAAATAATGCTTTGCCAGACCATATGAATCAGGTATTTTATAATGGCTTGTTGTTGAATGCCTTGGCATGTTTTCTGTGCTTTTTGTTTATTACTTTTTCGTACAGTCAAACTTTTGACAAGCCCCACTTTTTAAGCCTGACTGTACAAAATGTTGGGCTTAAAAAGTCAGGCTTAATTACTGAGATAGATTATGATAGATGGTGGTTAATTCTTACTTGTGAAATTTAATGATACTATAAATGTTGGGAAGTCAATGGTGATCCAAATGGTCGATTTGAACACCATTGCAATCAAGTACTTGGGTATCCCACCATTGCAACTGTTGTTTATCCCACTTCTGGTGCTTGTCCCTACATTAATCTTATGCTTGTTTTCAGAGTTTTAATGAACAAACTTTGTTGTGGACGCTACCACAATTGAAAAGGTATGTCACCATCTTAAACAAGTGTATCAAAAGAAATGTCTTACTCATTATTTTTTTTCCTTTTATATAGAAAATGTAACATTGGATAAAAAAATTAAAAACATGTATTTGAAGGATGACCGAAGATTTCCAATTTCACTCTATTTATATGGTATTTTTACAAAAAAGTTTAAGTGTATATCTGGGCTCCCTTCTTTTCTGTAGCCCCGTTTCCCCTTGACTTGTGATAAGCCCGTAGGGGGTCATGCCCCTACTGTGATCAGCAGTAAAGGTTGTGAGTGCGCTGTCCGGAAAGGGGACGTGGGGGTCCTCCAGCTCGATGATAACTTTTGGAGGGCGAAGAGGCTACCCACAAATCCGAATTAACGGTTAATCGCTCACGTAAAAACTTGTCCGATCATCACTCTTCATCCTTTTCCGGCTTCTCTTAGCCACGCCCCGGGTAATCTCCCCGGGGGTTGTTCAACCAGGGCGGAGATGGACACTCAAAGTGTCTACTTCTGCCTTGGTTGAACACTAACAAAAGAGCGCTTTAAAAAAATGCTGATTTAAAAAAATAAAAAAAAATTTAAAATATTTATCGCATTTTTTTCCTTCATTTATCACATTTTTCATATTTCGTATCTCCTGATGAGGGTTTACACAGCATTTGCTAAGCTGGGAATCGAACCTCAGGCTTCAGAATTACCAGTCCAGCACTCTACCATTATGCCATAACTGACTACATACAAACAGATCAGCATTTCAGGGCATATCGACGTACGAACTGCTAATAATAGCAGTAAAGAATGCTTAATACACTTTCAGAGAGCATTGTTGGCTTAGTGGTAAAGCCTTGAATTCGCATAGTGAAAGTCTAAGGTTCGAACCCTTATCCAGGCAATAAAAAACGTTGCGTTATTAATAGCAAATAAATAACAATTGTTGAAAAATGTTTTTTAATATCCCTCCATCCACCCACATATCCACCACTTCATACAATACAAAACATACATACATACATACATAGGACCAACCCGTTGGCTGCCACGCCATTGCATAACTACTATAGCTACGTCGTAATCGAAAGGATTACGACAAAGGGGGGCTTGTCCTAAGACAAGCCCGGGCTGAAACGATGATGGAAGCCGTTATGGTAATGCACAACCCGGGCCAACCATCACCGCCTCGACAAGGGAAACCCTGTGGTGCATTGCCTACAGCGCCCGAAGGCGAATCTTGGGCAGTGGCAACTGTCCCATCCCATGGCAGAGACCATGGGATAGAACAGCGCGGCCCGTCCCTAGCAACCTAAAAAAAAAAGGGGAGAAAAGTGGGTGGCAGCCAACGGGTTGATTAACAATACACAATTACACATTACATAACACAACGATACCACAAAGATGAGGCGATGAGGGGGCGATCACGAGGCGACGGGCGTGGCGAATACGGGGCGACCGGCGAAGCGAAGACTGGGCGAGGCGAAGAGGGGGCGGCGGGCGAGGCGAAGACGGGGCGACGGGTGAAGTGAAGACTGGGCGACGGGTGAAGTGAAGACTGGGCGACGGGCGAGGCGAAGTGGGGGCGACGGGCGAGGTGAAGACGGGGCGACGGTGAAGCAAAGACTGGGCGACGGGCGAGGCGAAGACGGGCCGACGGACAAGGCGAAGGCGGGCGAGGCAAAATGAGGCAGTGAGGCTGTAAAAATATTGTTTTTTAACCATTGGCAACACAATATAGAAGAACTGGGCAAACTGGCTGCTTTTACCGGATTGAAACTTACATGTGATGAGTGGGCAATGAGTATAGAATGAAATGTGGTTTTCCAACCATTGATTTTGCTTTGTTGATGATCTTCGTTTGAGGTCAGCATCCTTTCCACATTATATACAGGAGCTAGAAATAAAAGCATAAAGACGCCAGTTTGATAATGATAAAGATAGTAACTGATAATGACTCACAAAATATAAGTCTAATACCACACCTGTACCTGTACGAAAAAGTAATAAACAAAAAGCACAGAAAACATGCCAAGGCATTCAACAACAAGCCATTATAAAATACCTGATTCATATGGTCTGGCAAAGCATTATTTGGTCAAGTATAAGACGGTGGAGGTCTAAGTGTTCCAGACTTTGTTGAACTTCCTTCAGCATCAACGTCCCTTACAATTTTGGTTCCACAAGCTAGTTTCCAATATATAAACTTTATATCGCGTAGTATAAAAGAAACATTTCTTAGGAGGGTTATAACCTGTTCATTGAAAAAAATTGCAGATGACAAACAGCCTTTCTTAAATCACTGGTTCAAGTCTGGCATGGCTGTTGGCCGATTACAACAGAGAAGAGAGATCCTGTTCAAACAAAGAAAATGTATTAGAAAGATTGCTCTTCCAACAAATAAAATAAACATAATCTTTTGAAAAGTAGATTATTTACCGTACTTTTCAGAAAGTAATTTTTTGAGGCATGGCAAATTTCAAAACATTACAAACGATCTTATGGACCCCCAAAGGGTATAGCCATCTACCGGTACGATATTCGTTATGAAGGAACAAAAAAATAATAATAATAAAAATAATCGGGCTTACAATTATTTTTACAGTAAAACTAGATGGCGTTGCGATACCTCTATTGTTTGGTTACAAGTTAATCTGGTTAAACTGATCGTTTGTAATGTTTTGAAATTTGCCATGCCTCAAAAAATTACTTTCTGAAAAGTACGGTAAATAATCTACTTTTCAAAAGATTATGTTTATTTTATTTGTTGGAAGAGCAATCTTTCTAATACATTTTCTTTGTTTGAACAGGATCTCTCTTCTCTGTTGTAATCGGCCAACAGCCATGCCAGACTTGAACCAGTGATTTAAGAAAGGCTGTTTGTCATCTGCAATTTTTTTCAATGAACAGGTTATAACCCTCCTAAGAAATGTTTCTTTTATACTACGCGATATAAAGTTTATATATTGGAAACTAGCTTGTGGAACCAAAATTGTAAGGGACGTTGATGCTGAAGGAAGTTCAACAAAGTCTGGAACACTTAGACCTCCACCGTCTTATACTTGACCAAATAATGCTTTGCCAGACCATATGAATCAGGTATTTTATAATGGCTTGTTGTTGAATGCCTTGGCATGTTTTCTGTGCTTTTTGTTTATTACTTTTTCGTACAGTCAAACTTTTGACAAGCCCCACTTTTTAAGCCTGACTGTACAAAATGTTGGGCTTAAAAAGTCAGGCTTAATTACTGAGATAGATTATGATAGATGGTGGTTAATTCTTACTTGTGAAATTTAATGATACTATAAATGTTGGGAAGTCAATGGTGATCCAAATGGTCGATTTGAACACCATTGCAATCAAGTACTTGGGTATCCCACCATTGCAACTGTTGTTTATCCCACTTCTGGTGCTTGTCCCTACATTAATCTTATGCTTGTTTTCAGAGTTTTAATGAACAAACTTTGTTGTGGACGCTACCACAATTGAAAAGGTATGTCACCATCTTAAACAAGTGTATCAAAAGAAATGTCTTACTCATTATTTTTTTTCCTTTTATATAGAAAATGTAACATTGGATAAAAAAATTAAAAACATGTATTTGAAGGATGACCGAAGATTTCCAATTTCACTCTATTATGGTATTTTTACAAAAAAGTTTAAGTGTATATCTGGGCTCCCTTCTTTTCTGTAGCCCCGTTTCCCCTTGACTTGTGATAAGCCCGTAGGGGGTCATGCCCCTACTGTGATCAGCAGTAAAGGTTGTGAGTGCGCTGTCCGGAAAGGGGACGTGGGGGTCCTCCAGCTCGATGATAACTTTTGGAGGGCGAAGAGGCTACCCACAAATCCGAATTAACGGTTAATCGCTCACGTAAAAACTTGTCCGATCATCACTCTTCATCCTTTTCCGGCTTCTCTTAGCCACGCCCCGGGTAATCTCCCCGGGGGTTGTTCAACCAGGGCGGAGATGGACACTCAAAGTGTCTACTTCTGCCTTGGTTGAACACTAACAAAAGCGCGCTTTAAAAAAATGCTGATTTAAAAAAATAAAAAAAAATTTAAAATATTTATCGCATTTTTTTCCTTCATTTATCACATTTTTCATATTTCGTATCTCCTGATGAGGGTTTACACAGCATTTGCTAAGCTGAGAATCGAACCTCAGGCCTCAGAATTACCAGTCCAGCACTCTACCATTATGCCATAACTGACTACATACAAACAGATCAGCATTTCAGGGCATATCGACGTACGAACTGCTAATAATAGCAGTAAAGAATGCTTAATACACTTTCAGAGAGCATTGTTGGCTTAGTGGTAAAGCCTTGAATTCGCATAGTGAAAGTCTAAGGTTCGAACCCTTATCCAGGCAATAAAAAACGTTGCGTTAATAATAGCAAATAAATAACAATTGTTGAAAAATGTTTTTTAATATCCCTCCATCCACCCACATATCCACCACTTCATACAATACAAAACATACATACATACATACATAGGACCAACCCGTTGGCTGCCACGCCATTGCATAACTACTATAGCTACGTCGTAATCGAAAGGATTACGACAAAGGGGGGCTTGTCCTAAGACAAGCCCGGGCTGAAACGATGATGGAAGCCGTTATGGTAATGCACAACCCGGGCCAACCATCACCGCCTCGACAAGGGAAACCCTGTGGTGCATTGCCTACAGCGCCCGAAGGCGAATCTTGGGCAGTGGCAACTGTCCCATCCCATGGCAGAGACCATGGGATAGAACAGCGCGGCCCGTCCCTAGCAACCTAAAAAAAAAAGGGGAGAAAAGTGGGTGGCAGCCAACGGGTTGATTAACAATACACAATTACACATTACATAACACAACGATACCACAAAGATGAGGCGATGAGGGGGCGATCACGAGGCGACGGGCGTGGCGAATACGGGGCGACCGGCGAAGCGAAGACTGGGCGAGGCGAAGAGGGGGCGGCGGGCGAGGCGAAGACGGGGCGACGGGTGAGGTGAAGACTGGGCGACGGGTGAAGTGAAGACTGGGCGACGGGCGAGGCGAAGTGGGGGCGACGGGCGAGGTGAAGACGGGGCGACGGGTGAAGCAAAGACTGGGCGACGGGCGAGGCGAAGACGGGCCGACGGACAAGGCGAAGGCGGGCGAGGCAAAATGAGGCAGTGAGGCTGTAAAAATATTGTTTTTTAACCATTGGCAACACAATATAGAAGAACTGGGCAAACTGGCTGCTTTTACCGGATTGAAACTTACATGTGATGAGTGGGCAATGAGTATAGAATGAAATGTGGTTTTCCAACCATTGATTTTGCTTTGTTGATGATCTTCGTTTGAGGTCAGCATCCTTTCCACATTATATACAGGAGCTAGAAATAAAAGCATAAAGACGCCAGTTTGATAATGATAAAGATAGTAACTGATAATGACTCACAAAATATAAGTCTAATACCACACCTGCAACCCAAAATCCTGCTGCCTGATATGTAGAAATGACAAGATGATTCGTCCAACACAATATATGGTGCACTTTTCAGATCAAAAGTGACAGGATGTGACCAAGGAATAAAGAGCAGCAGAATGACATTATTGGAATGATAGTATTCCAACTCAAACGGTTTGTGTCTTTTCTTACCTCTCTTCGACATTAGTATTCTTAGCTACTAAGGTTGCACCAACTATTTAAGAAAAGCAATATTATGGCTATTGGATTTGAAGTGCCAAATATATATTTTATACCTCTCAACATGCAATAGAAAAGCATGATGGAGTGTAAAAGTAACTGGTGGGATGTGGCAGCTGCCATTGCTGATCACAAGTTTACCCGTTGCACACAAAATAATCCACTGGATGATTCTGACCACCTTGATTCTGACTTCAAAAACACAGAAGAATGAAAAACTTTGAAAAATGAATTGGCACCATATAATTTTATCACATTAATCACTGGAATGTAACACAGTTAACAGATATTGGGACACGGGTTTCACTTGTCACGTTTACGTTTTTCACAAAACAAAAAAGATAGTGGCACCATCTGTTATTCTAATTTACCACCAACGCAAGTTGTAATAGAATTGCTCAACTTCATAAGGAAACAAAGTCATGGTACACGTTACACCAGAGAATCCATTGGCAATCGTATAAAACAGCAAATCACGAGGGAAATAATATATATTATGTACATATAAGATTGTTTGTTTAAATGCATTTTTATTGGTTGCAACCTGTAATGATCTCGCCGGTTTCTGTCGTGTGTGGATTTTCTGCAGCGTGTCTCCGAGCACTGCTGCTGCACAAATTCACGGTTGAAAGTTGAATGAAGGAGAAGTCGAGTCGTAAAAGTCCAGATCGCCGAGTCTTGGCAGTTCAATTCTGTTGTTCATTTTGGAATAACTCGTCAACTTTATTCCACTGTCGTGTTTTCATTTGGCTTTCTACCTTCCGAGTTACGCTCGAGACTTTTGTCCTTTACAAAAAAGAAGATTAAGAGAATCAATTTCAATCAATCAAGTCGCCGACAATAAGTGGGTGAACTCACCATTGAGCCACCACCGCTGAGTAAAATATCCTCTGTGATACATTTCAAAAGTAGTCGAAACAATTCGGTATCGCCTTGATCCGCTTGCGAGCGCTGACGCATCTGACATGAAAGAAAAATAAACTGTACGTTTAGTTTTTAATTGGAAAGACGAAAACTTGTACACCACTCGACTGTTTGTGTCATGAGAGGTCAACCCCACACTTTTTTTCAAAAAAGCCTATCTGGAATCTTCTTTGCTGTCACTGGAATCTTCTTTGGCGAAAACGTTTCCAAAACAGTACCTGTTTTATAAATTTAAATATGTGATTGCTCAGCTTGTTCTTGTTCGGGCTTCAATGTTTTCACGTTTTTCACGAAACCAAATTTTCTTCAGCAATCCCGTTTCTTGAACAACCTGCTTATTCGAACATGACGATGAAGACGAAAGAGTTTTATTTCTTTAAAAATCACAAAAGATAGATCCCATATTGCTTTTTAAAATAGATACGTCAATACGAGTAGATGGTGCATTAGTAACTGAACAAGTGCTTGTAAAATAGGTAGAAACTATTAAATATAGTTTTAATGATGCCTCTTAAATACAACGGACGTTGGATCATGGTGACCACTTCAGTTTTCAGTGATACTCATTTTGACATTGGTCACAACTATTTTTACAGGAGCTGTGGTTGTGCGTGATTGATAAAGTATACCATTAAACCATTAAATTAAAGGATAAAATTGATGGCACTGATGTAAGCGTTGTTTGAATCATTCTAAACCTTGCCCAGCTTCTTACCAAGAATGCTCTGAATTTTCATACCAGTTTTGACTCTCAGCAGATTACCATTCAGATACTTTTTGAATTGCTGTAGCAGAATTCCCACTGGTTGACCAAACCTAGTATTTCCATTGCATTCATTCGGCTGTCAAGAATCATATGATTACTATCTGAAAAAAAAAAACGAACAAATACAAAAACTTTCATCAGAACAAATTTAAAAGTAATTGTTATCTTAAATTTTGTTGTTGCAATTTCAACACTTATTGAACATTTAAAAACAATTTAGGAAGAAAAATACCCCAATGATTAGTTCATGAATATTATCCGTGGGAAGAATAATAGAATGAGGAACGTAACGTCACAAACTGGTAACGTACTCCAAGAATTCACGTACGCGATTTAACGTAATTGACATTTCTTGTTATGCATATCACTCAGCAATACCACACATCTAAAGGGCTCCACATTTTTTTTTCCAGATAGAACACTCCATCTTTCTTTTCTGATCAGAAAACTGTCCCACCACGAATTTATCACAAGTAAACAGGAACAGGGTCACTGATAACAAGACGCCAGGCACTCTTTTCAATAGACAAAGATAATAAAAACGAGAAAATTAAATAGGGAATCTTCGAACCCCTTCCAACCAACAAATGATTTTGGCACCAACCTTAACCAGAAATTTTTTCTGAACCATTAGGATCAATAGTCCACATCTAAAAAATCAAAAACATGTATCAGTCAATAGTAATACAACAGATATATTATAAATATAATTTTATATAACATATTAACATATATTACCACATGTCCGGACCACAAAAGTGACGGAAGATTCACTGAACTAATACAAGCACACGATACTCAATTCTTTTCTTGTAGCTAAATCTAGACGTACCAGTAATAATCGGTCTTAACAATTTCATCCCTAAACACACCAATAGAAAATATCAATTTATCAACATTCCCAGTTTCCCACCACGGCACCACCAGGCACCACGCACCAGCACACGAAGGATTTTGTACTCATTCATGTTTATTTCTTTTATGTAGAACTGTAGAAACAATAATCGAAAAATCAGCACAGGATTTAGATAGGAACTAGATGCTTAAGAAAATACAAGTAGTTTTTTCTGTAAAGTGTTGTGGTGTTGTATCTTGTATGTCACCCTTGAAAATTGGACTGCTACAATTTCATTGGCATGTGTAGCTATTGGGTAGCTTACAAGATCTGAAAATCTTAAGCTTATTAAATTCTATAATGTTCGTTTTGTTAAAGTTTATGAGACTGATAATGTTCTCAAAAACAACAACTGCCTAGCATGAATGGAATATGTGCTTTTCACTATCTAAATTATTGAAGGAACAACTGTGGCAGAACTGTTTGGTAGTGTCATTGAAGTACCCAAAGAATTGTGGCTGCAAATTTTAGTCATAGTTCGTCGTGAACTGTTGTCATGCCCAATCTTTTAGCAAGAAAGCAAGACCAAGTTCACTTTTGAATACATATTAAATTAACATAGATCTGTATGGGGATTGCTAAAAATTAACCATAAGGTTTGAACATTATATTGAGGTACTTTAATCAAGTACGTAAAAAATTCCATACTTTTTCCATGGGTATTTTCCTCATTTAGGAAATGACTGTATCTGCTTCTGCTGTTGGCACTCAAATTGTTCTTCACTCAAGCCAAAGAAATTCTGCTGAACAATATAATGCACACATTGGAGAATAATATTACGTTCGTGCAAAATTTCACCTTGCAACAGCTGTAAAAATTTTAATCTTTGTAAGATCAGATCTAACGTTTCAGGCCGATAAATTCAAATTAAAAACCTTTTGCAGAAGTGTCAGTCTCTTTGGGCGAACAAGCTCTTTAACAGCTGGTACAACCACAGAACTTTTTGGCGTTTTTCCCTTCTTCCTACGCTTAGTTGGCTTCAAGGGACGTTCCCTGGGGCAATTCATATCAGGGTTTTCAGCTTCGTTTTGAATTAATTTCACTTTTTTTGCATCTGAAACACGGGAGACAAAGTAGATAAGCAGATATGAATAAGACAGCTGAGTTTAGCTTCATTCACCTGCCATGTTGTCTTCGGAATCAGAAGCATAGCTTATCAAATTGGCCAAAGCACTACTAGCAGGTGGTACTCCGGATAAAATTTTATCCTTATTATCCAATACTATTTCACCATCTTTCAGGTCCTGATCAATGTTTGCTAAAAACACAAATCATAAATAAGCCATCTTAAAGGTAAATTGTGTTATAAACCCTGGTGAGGCAAAATTCAATAAAACCTATACTAGATTCCGTCCTGTTTGTACCAGTGAAGTGTTTCATTTCATTTGGTATTGAAACATTTTGTGAAAATTCAGGTTTGAATTGCTGGTGTAGCATGTTGTTACTTTTTTTTTCTGTTTTACCATTATTCTTCCTGTTCTGATTTCTTCTTGCATCCCATCCTCTTCCCCTGTCTCCTTTCTCTTGCTGTTTTCTATTTTTGGCTGCAAAATTGATTTAATAATAATATCACATTGCCCATTGCAATAACATTTCATACCAAATTTTTTTTTGGGTTCATACAGAAGTTCTCCTCTTTCTAATTTTTCTTTCTGCTCAGCTTGTCGGCGTGCAACATTGGCAGTAGAGGGAAATCGGCTACAAGCAAGGGGTTAATAGCAATAACATTTAAATGAAACATCTATTATAAAATAATACTTTCGCCTTTCTTCTCTCCATTTTTGGATTTCCTCTGGGGTGTTTAGTCGCATTATTTGTTCAGCAAGGCCTGTCTCATGTTGCATTTGTATATGTTTCTCCACGATTTTAGGATGGGCCACAAATGGGCAACCATTTATTCCACACGGAATGTGCTCAGATATGTGAATGTTTAAGAGTTCATGAGATCTAAATGATCGATCACAACGATCACATGAAAAAGGTTGAAATTGTGAGCTTTGAAAGTTGTATTTTTGGAGGTCAAACGTCTTTTGTTTCGTATCACTTTGATACATTCTTGTCACACTATCGTCGCTATACTGAGGCCATAGACAACGAAGTGGAAGACCGCGAAGGGTGCCATAAGGCTGAGAGGACGGTAGGTAGCGATGCGCGTGTCATGCCGCATGGTGGCGCTGAGTCCGGTAATATAATAATTTTGGGTTTCCCTACTGATCCAATGCTTTACACACCGTCATTTAAAATGTAATCATGCACGGTGTCACTTTGGTATGCACATGTAAATTAAGCACAAAAATTCAGCATATCGTGTTAATTATTTCATATTTTTAGTGGTTGGGTAACCTTCATTCATAAAATGTTTTATTTTTCCCAATTCCCCCCATTTTACAACGTTTCACGATTGATACAAACTTGTTTCGGAAAATGGGGGAAAATGGGGGAAAATGGGGAAAAATAAAACATTTTATGAATGAAGGTTACCCAACCACTAAAAATATGAAATAATTCACACGATATGCTGAATTTTTGCGCTTAATTTACATGTGCATACCAAAGTGATACCGTGCATGATTTCATTTTAAAATGACGGTGTGTGAAGCATTGGATCAGTAGGGAAACCCAAAATTATTATGTCAGATTATATTACCGGACTCAGCGCCACCATGCGGCATGACACGCGCATCGCTACAGGGGGATATAGGCGTTAGCGGTCTTCCACTTCGTTGTCTATGCTGAGGCTGAGGTGCGTGTGGTAATCCTGGCCCAAGATTTAAGTTTGTATTTTTGGGTGATGAAACAGGTGTAAAACTTGATTTAGGAAGAGTGCCACAGGCAAAAGGATTAGGTAATGCCATTTGAAAGCAAAAAGAGCTTACAAAGTTTAGAAACACCTAAAGTTTAATTAATGAGTAAAATTTAAGGGCTTTGGAGCTGAAGTATTATACTCAGAAACCGTCTCGAAAACAGCATGTGCTCACTCTTCCAACTTTTTAAATCCTGAATAACAAATGCAATTGTAGTCTGCTACTAAATGTGCTTTTGCAACGTTGCCACCATATTGAATATATCAATATTGGCAATTTGGCATACTTGGCAATCTTGGCATAAATGGAAATTGGAAAATAGAAAACCTTAAAATCTTGGAAGTCTGTTACTAATGGTGGAAGCATTGTTATTGAAGTGAGAAAAAAAAAGGTTTCTCTCTCGCTTAGATGGACGTCTGACGAATCAATGCAAACTCGGATCCATGCCGACGTTTTAAGCATCCAAAAACTACATTTTGTTAAGCAATGGTTTCCTGATGGTTCCTCAGATGTTTTCCTTTCTAGCATTTTTAGATGGTCTATTTACATTGGCTTCCATCACCGAGAGATTTGGAGTAGTTCCAGTTTTCCGTCGAATCAACTATTATGACCCATTTTACAAGAATAACTTTGTTACCTTACTATCCGAGGTCAGATAAGTATCAAAACTGCCAACAGCTTGCGAGAAGCGCTTGCAACTCCATTATGTAGGCACTATTCGCACGATGAAAATTAAAAAGCCGTAATCTGTTGTAAGTGTAAGACGTTGTATGGTTTTAAAAAGGGTTTTTAAAAACTAATTATTAGTTTTTGGGTTGAAATCGAATGCCGTAGCAGTTCGGCTCAAATAAGACAAATCGTTCGTAGCGTTCGAAAATAAAACAAGGGTTCCTAGGGAAAAAATAATTTTAGGGTTTCTGTTCTGTTTTGGTCCGGTGTTAAAAATAGTCTAATACAACGGTGTTTAATTAAATGTACTGATTTTAGTGGAATATTTGGCTAGTTGAAGGCTCATTTCGGAGCCAAATACCAGCGTTGTATTCCTGGTTTTTCTAATAAAACAAAAATCAAGATCCCTCCAATATAGTTAGAAATTTTTGAAGCTTTCGGTACAGTATGCGAGTATAATCACAGATATATAAAAAAAAAGGTTACAATATGGAAAGAACCAAGATCTAGAAAAACCGACAGTACATGTTGAACCCCATTGTTTTCAATCTTTCGCCCAGATTATTATGCCAAAGGATTTCATTGGATGCAGGCATATTTTCAGAAATGTGCAGGAACGGTTATAAGTGCCTCCTCGGCAGTACGCGTGAGACTACAGTTCTGCCAATGAATAAAAAATTGTGAATATTTTCCAATTGTAAGAACTAGATTGTGACTGCACCTCAGGTTTGGCCCTGTGCGTTTCAACGCATTCGATGCTTAGCGGGATGAGTTCCAAATGGCAACCGTCATCCACAGGGTTAAATGACAGTCGCATTACTGTGTGCAATGGTGTATGGATGTAGGGCAGTTCTTTTTCATCTTTGTTGAGCAACGCTGCCAGCAAGCAACGCAGAACGGCCTGGTGTGCGATCACCATAACATTGTCCTCGACCTTCAGACGGTCCAGAACTGGTTGGACGCGAAGTAGCAGGTCAAAATATGACTCGCCTTCTGGATAACGGTAGTGAAATTTGTCGTCGTCCCGAGCAGCAAATTCGATTGGATAGCGCTCGGCAATTTCCTCATAAGTAAGTCCGTCACAAACTCCAGTGTCTAACTCGTTCAGCGCCTCCATGTGCTCTTGAGGTGCCTTTATGTTTTTGGCCGTTTGAATTGTGCGTTTCAGACAAGAGGTCCACAATTTGAATCCCGGAATAGATCCCAAGGTGCTATTGACGTACTCGGCCAAGCAATCAGCATACTGGCGGCCGCGTGAGGAAAGATCTGCATCACCTCCAACTTTCCCCAGAACGTTGTATTCACTCTCCCCATGCTGAAAATAATTATTGCACATGAACTCTTTTCATTTTCTTTTTAAGCACAAATTTAATAATTACTCGGCTAAAGTAGAGTGTGCGTTTTCCGTTGTTTACTTCGCTAACGACAGATGAAAGTGTATCAAATGGATCAGCCATCAATTGGGTTTTGCGCAATCGGTAACTCCGACAACGAGGCAAGGTTTGGCTGCTGGCCTTAGGGAAATCTCGGCAATTCGTAAGAGATTGTGCTTCGCTGTATGAGATACCCATGAGGAACACATCCTGGCCATTAGAAGCCACTAGTCTTCGGCACAAATCCTTTTTTGAATCTCCGGACAAGTCAGAAAGCTTCAGGAACTGTAGGTGAAAAAAATGAGTAAATTGTTATTAAGAAATCATGAAACTCAAATCGCGGAAAAACTCACAGAAACTTTTTTTCCATCCAACAAAATGCAGTCATCTGTTTGTGTGGAAAGTTCAGATAGAGACGATGACTGACCAACAGCCAGTCTAAAGGAATGATTCATCCGGGGAGAACAATCTAGAGGGGGTCGATCCTTACCCCGTTGGGTACGAGAAACGTTTAAAGCCTTCGAGTTTGATTCGACCACACCTACAAAAAAGACATAAATGAAACAGTGAAAGATTAGTTTCAAATCCCAAAAGGTTGTTCCCCATGGCGGCGAAATGTTCTTGACAGAAACAGGTTTCTATTCGTGCTTTTTCTCCCTTTTGGTCAGTTTGCAATTCAAGCAAGGGGTGGATAAAGGTTATTCTCTGAAATGCACATATGGCTTGAAAGTTTCAAATAAAGTAATTCCTTTAACTTTTCCAAAGAAAAAAAATTCGGAGCCAAACGTCAAAAAATTAAAATAATGAAGTAACAACAAATGCCGGATTCAAAAATCAGAAAAAAGGCGAAACAAAACAAAAACAAAACAAACGAACGTTACTACGACTTACTATATCCAGCAACGCTTTTGAGCCACTCGAGGATGGGTGAGAGTCTTTCCGTCAAAACGACAAGCATTGTGCAGGGTTAAAGTTGAAGCAATACGAAACACTGTCTTCACAAAATGCTGTAGTAACTAAAAAATAAAAGCCAAACAAATTTTGAATTAACAAACAAAAAATCTTGATCTATCGTCAGCGATCCAATCCAATCACACCTGATAACTTTTGCAAAACCAAGGACATACTTGGAGCATTCAGTAGTTTAAAAAGAGTTGGTTAGAAAATCAAAAGATAACTACAAGAAAGTCACTCTCGTGTGGGTGTTTTTATCAGAGACGCTCGAGAAGAACTCGCGACTTTCCTGGCTACAGACTTGAGGTCGAGTGAAGGGGAAGCATATACGTAGATAGGGGGACGCAGTGTACCAAACACGCGCGCAGCGTAGCGCGCAGCCTTGCGGCCACTCGTGGCTGAATCGATGTCAACAAAGTGGACGAATAAACCAATGCAATGAAAGAACAGTGATGAATATTGGGAGGAAGAAAGAATCGGTAAAAAGCAGAAGTTCTAGAATGAAAACTTCTTTGACATATGCTTCGAGAGATATTACTTGTACCATAAATGTCTTAACAACTTCTAAGGAGATTCATCAGTTAGTCATCGATACCCTTTTTATGCCCTGACGAGTTGATCACGTACAACTATTCATATAAATAAATGTTGGACAAATGCCAAGCTATGACACGTTTTTAGCTGGTGAAAATATCACGTAGGCCGCTTTTGAAAAGTAATGGCAACTCAAAACCTCACCTGTTATTTCCCCGGCCTGTAGATTTTTTATACGAAGTAACGATAGGAGTTGAATGTTGTTTGACGGATCAAACAGGACTGGAGCCAAGAGTTTGGGTGATGGGTTGTTTATATGTTAAGCTGAGCACGTCTTCCTGCGTGTGTTTTTCATTTTTTGTGTCTTGCCTGAGTTTTCTAGTAAACAAGTTTCAGGATGGGGCGGGGTCCTGATGAATAGTGAGAGGAGGAGTGATGTGGAAAGTATCGGTTCCAGTGGCCACAGGGTGTTACGTTATCTATGCGGAAATTTACCACAAAAAAAGCAAGTTAGATATCGTACGTGCGGTGTTTGTACATAGAAACATGCATCGTTATTGGCAAACAATTCTAAACACACACAAGTTTTTGCTTTGTTTCATTTTCAAAAATTCCGTTTCACAGGCCTTCATGAACTCCACCGTTCTGAAGTTCCGGTTTCATGAACGTTATAGTATTTCAAGGTCTTCAAGACGTCTGTATATGCAAGGCCACTTTGGCTGCAACAGAAAACTATATTTTAGTATTCCTTGAATAAGCCTCGTTAAAGGCCATTCGCTTTTCGATAATTTGAGGCGATTTAGGTCATGTAAAATTTAAAGAAAACGACGAATCTTCATCAAGGTTGACGATTGGGTTCGAAGTGTCCTTTGATTTCAGAGTAGTAGACCATGTTAATCCGGCACGAATGGCGTGATACCAGCATCAGGATGGGTTGAAACTTTAAGCCGAGGATCGAATTGCCACGAATGAATGCGTACTAGTTTCCATTTGCGATATAATTTTGACCTGGACAGGAGGATCAATGTACTACGCAGATAAGGCGGCATTGAGGTGATACCCAAAATTATTTTCTCAACGAGTTTGGTTTTCATCAATGATAAACTTGATATGACTTGAAGTAAATGGCCTGCTATTGGAAGATTAGATTCCGAAGATTAGGTTTTATTAAAAGATACGAGAAAATGGTGCATTGAATGGGAAGATGATTTTAAAGACCTTATGAATAATAAGGGGGTTTGCGAATTTGAATTCCATATTCTGCAAGTGCAGGGGCAAGGTCTTCCATTGTTAGGACATATCTTTTATCTTTTGCCTTGTTCTTAGAGGATTGAACAGTGTTGGCACCTCTCATTTTGCAGTGTTGAAGAGCATCATTTACTATGTCAGAGATGAACTTCTGGGCAGCTATTGACACCAGACGAACACTGCAACAGAAATGAACTGTCTTATGGCAGCAGAATAATGGACGGAAAAATTTTTGACACTTACATTCTCGGATCAGAAGCTTCAAAGCCAGATGAGGCCAGGTAAGAACATGTAATTGCATCAGGTATCTAATAAAAGATAAATAAGCTTGAAAAATAATGTGTTCATAAAACTAAAACACAATTTAAAAATAATTAAAAAATATAGTTTTGATTTTACTCACTGTAGGTGTATAATCTTCTAAAGTCATCAGAAATTCGGATAGGGGTTGTCCTAACGTCCTGGTACTGCTAAGTTCCACCGATTCTGAACTCGGACCAGCAGCCAAATCTTCATACACTGTTTGATCGTTTTCAGCTACAGGAGAATTCGCTTCTTGTGAATCATCATCCATGAACTCAGGTGCATCCTGATCATCCATTTTCTGATATAGCTAAAGAGAAAAAATGTTTCCATCATTCCAACATTGCTATGTGTAAACAATGTGGCTACTTTATTTTGAAAAATTGAATGCCATGTGAATAAACATATTAGTTCTATCAAATCGTCTTGAATACAGAACATGAAGCGAAATAAACCATTCACGACCATGTGTCTCTTGTACCAAACTTAACACTATTCACGCTTGTTTCCTTTACACTTTTCTGGTGTAATATAAGGATCTTACAGACTTAGAATTCGAATTTTGAAATAAGTTTTGTAAATTCGTAAGGTAAAGGTACTTACAAAACACAGCGTGCGTAGAAGGACTTAAAATTGGAGAACGATATAAATTCCGAGATGTTTGTGTTCTGTTAACTGCAGCAGACGCGACAGGACTGCGTCTGCCAATCATACTTCAATGGTGCAGAAAACGACCAGCAGGTGCGCTACTATACATTTAAAACTCAACGGCTCTCGATGTTCGCGAAGTTGGTTTTCTCGTTAATCTAACCATTTTTGGGGTTTTGTTTTGTTTTTGTTTTATTTAAAAAACATTAATGAAAATAAACTTGATTTCTGCTATTTTTATTTAATCCTGGATCGTCAAAATCATTTCTGAGATTTTGAAAATAAATTAAAAGTAGGAAAAGTTGGGCAAATTTCGTCGGGCTTATTTTTTAAGCCCGACTTTTTCCTATTAAAAAATCGGGGATCAAATAATCGGGGATCAAAATAAGCCTGATTTTTTAATAGGAAAAAGTCGGGCTTTACGGAAAAAGCTCCGTAAACACCAAATCACCAATCTTTAAGAAAATCAGCACGTAGAAAAATCACTACCAACTATAACCAAAATTACAGTTCGATAATAATGATAATTGGTGTTCTGTTTTACGTGTCTATTTAGCATTAATTTCATAAAGTCAACGTAATGGAAAGTGGACTCAAGTAATACAGCATACATCGCGTTAAATCAACTTGAGACGAAAAATTATATTATTCAGCAAACGGATTTAGACTGTCATTATAATCGTCCTCGTCATCACCGAAGGGATTGGAAGATTGCTCATCAGCAAATGGATTTTTTGCTTCGTCATAAGTGTCTTCCTTAAAGGGATTTTCCGGTTCTGCATTTGTTTGATTGCCGTAAGCTTTACGCAGGGACAAATGAGAAGATTTTCTGAGTGACGTACTGAACTCAGAAGAACCGGAAGCGCCAACCGCTTTAACCGCTCCCACGTAGTTTGGAACGCTCGTGGCCGACTGCGTTACCACGGTTTGGCGGGGAATTTCGACTGGTGTTGTTAGAAAATTTTTTGCGTTTGTTCCTTCTTGAAGCCGATGCCTTGCTTCGGAAGTTGTAGCCGCAGCGATATTCGATGCAGCTCGTTCTACAGCTCCAATCACCTCAGCGTTGCGTAATCGGCCTTCAGTCACATCAATTCGTGTAGGTCTGATCGAAGCATTTTCTTGCAATCTCACTCGACCTTCATTTGTGAATCCTGACAAAAGAAAAGCTGAATTCAGCCTAGATTTATGGTTCGTTTGTTTATTCTAAGGACAGCAAATATGCTTAACTTAGTCATATATTAATCATTGCAGAAATCAATGTAATCCTTTCTTTGCTTAATAACGCAGAAAAAAAAATTCACAAACAGATTCCATTAAGATATTCACCTGTAAGGTTCGCAGAGCTTTTGCCTTCACTCTTACGCAGCTTAGCTTCAAAACCTGGACCAGCATTCTGTGGTCCCCAAGCAACGGATGACAAATCGGTACGAATGCTTTGATGGCCCGAAATAGCCGTCTCCCAGGACGGTAAGCTGTTGAAGACTCCACGGCCAAAATAGTCGGCAAGTACCGTGAAAGGGTCATCAGCTTTTTCCAGTTGTCCATGGAAGGCTTCATGGAGATCTTTGCTCTGCTCCTAAGGAAAAACCAAAGAAAAAGAATTTAAAGTGAAAATACAAGTAAATTTTTTCGTATAGCTTGCCTGTGCCCGCACAATGTCCAAAATCCTTTTATTTTCTGTATGGCAGGCTGGGCATTCGTTCTCGTTATCAGCATAGCTATCAAAGCAACTAAAAAAAATTTAAAGTTTTACAACAAGCATGAGAATTAATGAAATATAGTATTGGTTGTTGTTTTTTTTTTACTGTTGATGGAATGAATGCAGACAGAGGAAATGGACTGACGGTAGTTCCAGTGGCTGGTTACATACGTTGCATTTAGAACCTTGAAATACTAAAGCACTGCCGGAAAAAATAAAAACCTTAAATTTAAGAACAGGGAACTCACAAATTGTGTGCTACCGCAAAAAAGCAAACCTCGTCTTTATGTCCTTAATTTTTTCCCTGACTGCTTCAGTTTCTTGACGATACTGCTGGATAAGTCTCTCATCTTCACTGATGTTCGACTGATCCGACTGAAGCGTGCGAATCAAGTAGTCCCGTGCGAGACCCAAAGTAGCGTTTGGAGAACGACTTAGCATTTCAATCACTCTAAGGGCAGGGAGAAGTTTGTGTTTCTCTGCAATTTTCAGGCGCCAATGAACAGGGTTTCCAAAAGTGCCATAAAAACTATTCAAGTGTCTTACCTATGGAGGCCAAGATTTCCGCCAAGCATTCAGTAGTTACCTTGTCGTTTGAAGTAGATAATGTTAATGCCCTCACCCATAAAGATGGTTCTTGCTGACCGAACCTAAAAAATACAATCAAATATTCAGTCTCTTAGAGATTACATTGTCCCAGCAATATTTTACCTTCTGCAGGTGGAAATGACACTCTCAAAGTTATGCTCGTTTGCATAAAAGTGGAGTAATTCCCCATAAAGTTTTGTTTTTTCAAAGATGAAGAGTATTCCCGGACGAAATTTATGTGTCTGACAAAGGAAAAGAGCGCGATCTGCGGCACCCAAGACGGAAGAATTCTGCAGAAGAAGCGTGATTTTCTTTTCCAACTCCGGGTTTGCAATATTTTTAGTCCACATCAAAAGGTACTGCTCAAGCAAAGCGAAATGCAGTGAACTGTTCGAATTGGGATGGACCTGTAGACAATAGTAAAGAGAAGAATCGTTCTACATAAAATTGCCAGTAATTGAGAATTAGATAAGCAAGATTACCTGTAACACCTTTTCTAGAAACTCCACCAATTTTTCGTTACGGTTGATGAAAAGCAACAGAAACTCTTCTGGGTCACACAACTGTGAAACAAAACAAAAAATAATGAAAGCTTTCAACCTTACGTAAAAATCCCAAGCAGGTTGCGATTTCAAACCAACGTAAGAATGTTTCTTACTTCGTTGTTGTTGCCCTTACTGCAACATAGATCTAATAGCAGTTTCGTAGTCTCGTCGGGAAGTTCTTCCAGTAGTACATTGCCGTATTCCTGCAGATTTACTTTGGCCTGCCAAATAAAGTGAAATTGACCGCTGTCTTTACAAACAAATGATTGTCATGAATTTTGAACCAACTAAATCTGGAGGCAATTTTTGAATATAATCCAGTGCTTGTCGGTAGTCAGAGAGATCTTCCAAAAGTATTTTAAGGTGCCATTCGTGCTTTCCTCGGTCTTCGGCTAGGCGTAATGCTTGCTCAAAATATCCTGCCTGTCGACAAACTCTAATGGCAGTTTCGACGTCGAATTCACTTCGTTGATCTTTGGTCTGCAACAAATTAAATATCATTAAGAAGAAAGGTAAAACGAAGAAACTCCCTGTTACATTTAGAAACTGGTTTAAGCGATCTGTATCTCTCAGTTTGGTATAGCAGTTTAGAAGTAAAGTAGTGTGATCTTCGCTAGCCAAGCCTTGCTTGTGTAGTTCTTGTAAGTAGGCAGTCAGCTGATGTATCCGCTGGGCATCCAGAAATTTCTTGATGACGTACGACGGTTCCAAGCGACCGATTGTTTTCAAATATTGTTCCATCGCCCCAGAATGATTTCCCTTAGCGTACAGATGGTCCCCATACAGTTTGAAAATCTCCATTAGCCCTTCAATATCATACTGTTGGCTTTTGGCTACTCTGTAAACAATAGATGAGTAACATTATTGGCATTTCGTTTGGGTGGCGGGGAATTTTCTACCTGATTGCAACGTCATAAAGGTTCTTTTTGAAAAGAATGTCTAGTTTTGTATGTAAGTCTTTTTCCATTAACTGATGAATATTTTTATCCTTGGTTAGGACGAGCAGAGATCCCCATTCTGAAATAACTCGGTAAGCTTTAGCGATGGGTGCTGTAAATGCAATAAACTTGTTATTGACGTCGAAGATGGTTACAGTGGTTTTGTCACTGTCTGCGTCTCCCTTTCCGGCAATTTTAGATACGATTATTAGGTAACCACGAAACCAATGTAAGTCAAGCTTCTCCCCTTCAAACGCATAACAGGGCCCTCTTCCTTCCACTGTATAACAATAAACAGCCTAAAGAAAAAACAGATGAGCCACATGAACAACTCAAAATACTGCTATAAACTTACATCATTTCGAGCAATCATGAAATGCTGTCCTTGTTTTGAGTCAGCAAACGCAAAACATCCTGGGGAGCAACCCACTGTATCGAGTTGTGAAAATTGCTCCTTGTCTTTAGAAACTATTGTGTACATCACAACCGTTGATAGCGTTGCAACATATAAATGTGACATTTTCTGGGTAGTCCGTAAACAAAGTCCAGAGATGAGACTGGTTCCAGCCTGTAGAAACTTCTGTTTGCTGTGACGTTCACGACTTAAATCACCTGCAGAAAAAAATTCAATTAAATAACAAATAAATCAATATTTAAGTAAATTACTTTTTCTTTTCATAATTTATGATAAACTTACCTCTATAAAGGACTATCGAACCATCCGCAAATCCAGCTGCCATCAAATGCATTTGTTCGTCAATGGTAAAAGCAGTAACCGGAACTGGCCGGTTTCCCGGGAGAGCTCGAACTAGGTGAACACATACTGGGCAACCATGAACGTCTCTCTTTTCCAGATTCCAAATTTTGATAACAGGATTGATTCCTGGATCATCTTCCTTCAATAGTTAATAAGAAATGTTTGCTCAACACAAATTATCCAAATCACAATATGGAATTAAGTAACTTACACCAACTGTGCCAAGAAATGATGACTGTTTCAGTTGAAGCACATGGCTAGTATTCACATTATATGCCTTAAAGGATTCTCGTTGATACTGTCTGTCAAAGAGATGAACCAGGCCCAAGTTATCTCCAAGAATGAGATGTCCTCTACCACTGGAACTACAGGTTATTGTTACATCCTTAAATGAAACAAATTATGGTCACATAATTGCACATTAACTATTCGAATTCTTTATTGATATTTGAATAAATCACTTACCTTGAATGACCTGTCCAAAGTACCATTGTCTGTTTCCTTCAGCAACTCAAAAAAATTAAATCTTCTCCACTGTTAAGAAAGAGGATAAGTTGTTAGTCAAATATAACATTGTGCTAATCTCAACTTGGCTAATGTGCAAAAACTGTGCAATGAAGTGGGCGGATGTTCCAGTGAATGAATGGTAATAGCTAAAACTTCCTAAACTGACAGCTTTCAGTTTAGGAAATTGAGGCAATAACACACCTAGTTGATTGAATGTACACACCTGGAAGAAAGCCATTGGTACAGATGAATACGGATCGAAGAACCATCAGCTCTAAATAATACTATAATTTATGCATATCATATGTCAAACAGAAATTTTGTCGGCCAGAAAATTCGTCTGGTCTAATGTTGACTAGGACTTCGGCTGGATCGATGATGGTGCCACCTAACAAAATAAAGTGGCTGGCAAAATGAAGCAAGAAAAACTTGGATCGTAGAAAAACTGGCAAATAACTGAAGGGGAAAATACCTGTTTGAAATAAAGTGAAAGTCAGACAATATGATTGCGAGTTCCATAAATGGTAAAACAATTACGAATAAGTAGACGTTTTGTTTGTTTTGAACGCAAGGTTTACTCGATTTAGCTATCGTCCATAGATGGTGCTGTAGCATCGGGCTCGCGTTTTGCGGCTAAAAAATCTTCGGATTTATTTTTACGGCTTTATTTGTTTGAAAGGAATCTCCTTCACGGAATCTAACTCAGCTTTTTCATCATGTTCAGTTTTTGTGGACAGTACAATATTGAATGTTAAGGTTCTGAAGTTCAATAGAAATATTCAAATCTATAAGGAATATGGATTCACTACAGGAAGTTTCTTCTACGATGGCAGAGGACTCAGAAGTTTTCATCGAAATCGAAGTGTCGCAGACGCACAATAATGGAATATCTCTAGCCGAAGCTGCCAATGCTCTCATCACCTTACAAGTGCCCTCAAAGGATCCTGCACCTCCAATGTCCATTTCCTCCAGCAGACCCGGAGAAAATGACAGTAAGATCACAATTACTGAAGGAAATCCCAAGGATGTTAGAAAAAAGATCTTAGAGGGTATGAAGTCTCAATTTAATACCAATCCTGAGGAGGAAATGGCATTTGAGCAAGCTAACAGAAGAGGGCCACATCGATCAAAATCTAAGTTCAAGCGTCAAAACTTTGAAAACGAAGAAGATTCTGTTGAAACAGTTAGTAAATCAGAAACACCAAAGAACTCAAGAGGAAGAGGAAGGCCACCAAGAACAACCCAGATAGATAAGCCTCAGCAGATAGCCATTGATGTTTTAAAAACTGAAAATGAACTCATTAGGAATGAACTGGATTCTAGCAGTGAGGCTGGTTCAGAAAGAAGTGATTCAACCACAGGAGTTCCAGGAACCATTACTACAAGAAGATCTCAAAGAACCAATATTACCCGGACTTCAGCTACAGACTTGCTGAAAGGCCTCTCTGAAACCCGACCAATCAAAAAGTCTATATCACCCCCAGAGCCTGAATTAGTCAAACCAATAGATCTTCCAAGAAAACGGGGTAGACCATGTAAGGGAGCAGTTCCGGTTGAACCGAAAACCGAAAACATCTCCGTTGAAGTGATTGAAGATACTGCCGTGGAAGATGTTTCCAAAATGGAGCATATGGCTTCACTGGGTTTACAAAGTAAATCAAGTCCAGATGCTGCAGTTCATCAATCTGAAGTTGTTTCTTGTTTGGAGGGTGCTAATCTCTTATCCGTAGAATCGCGCCCAGCATGCAAAAAATTGCGGATGGAAGTGTTACCCACCAAAAATTATCCTACTGCCGAAAACGAAACAATGCATACTTCCTTGAATGTGGACAACTCGCTGTCGTCCGACGATCTTCTGCGGGAAACATCAGCCAAAAACAATGTCAGTCATACGTCGTTGGCAGATGAATCCATTCTAGTCGCAAATTCCCTAGAAAATGAAGTCGAATTATCTATTGTCGAAGAACAAGGGAAGCAAATAGGCGATCGTCATACTCCTCTACAAGTTAACGGAACTACTTCCCTGCTTGTCGAGAAAATCATCTTTTCATGTTCTTGTGTAGAGAGCCATCCCCCAGTGGCTACTGTTCCACCAGCAGCCACTTTGTATTGTCAAGCTGTTGATTCAGTTGGAGGAAAACTAGTCGGCTGCTGCTTGGTGGCCAATCGAAAGCGTTTCTATCGGCCATCCAAAAAGATACCGTTTATGATTCTTTGCGAATCACACCGAGATCGTATTCGGAAACATTTTTGCTGTCCTGGCTGTGGCCTATTTTGCACTCAGGCAAGTGACAATACCGAAGAATCTATTGACAGTGCGCTAAATGATTCTTGGTTTCACAGGGAACATTTCTTCAGTGTAGGGCTTTGGAAGGTTCAATTCATTTTTTTCATGCCGATTGTCAACGGCCAGGTCAACGGAAAACGTGCTTACATTGCCAGCGTGACTCTGCCGTTACCGAAATTCGCTTACAAATGAAAACCTGCGCCGTACCTGTCTTTTGCAATGACGCAAAATTGCTAAAAACAATGTAAGATTTTATATTTTATCAAAAAATGTTGTCTTTACCTTTTCAGAATTTTTGTTCTTTCAGTCCGACTGCAAAGATTTCCCGCCTACCATCGCGAGAAATTCCCAGAATCGTATCAGAGACATCCTGTCCTCGCTATCTCTCTTCTCAGCTTGTCTTGCCATCAGGCAAAGTAATTGATTCTAATAGTATTCCTCCATCTCTTAACAAAGAAATACTACAGCGCATTCTGAAGTCGTTTGAAAATACTGGCAAAAGGTATGTGATATAGCAAAGCTACGATGCGAAAACGTACATTTACCTTTAATGGAACATTTTCTCCCCTATTTCATTCAGCTCGTCAAGCAACAAGAGTCTTTACGTAGCGGCGAAAAACGGCGATATCGAACGGGTCGTTGAATGCTTAAGTAAAAAAAGGCATTAAGAGATAATTTGTTCTGCAATTAATGAAGAATTGTTGCTATTACAGGACAAGGACAGAATGTGAATGCTACCTACCAGGATGGAGAAGGCCAAACCGCCCTCCATGCTGCAGCTTATGGTGGCCATTTGGCATTGGTCCACATCATTTTGCAGAGCGGAGCGGCACTCGACAAGCTGGATCGGTCGCAAAATACACCCTTAAGCTTGGCCCTGATCCAAGGTCATAATGAAACTGTCAAATACCTTGCCATAGCTGGATCATGTACATCGCTCAAGGTCGAGTTTCACCAGATATCTTCATTCGGTATTGCGCCTTTGACGTTATTTGTGTTTGTACCTTACAGGGGGAAGGCGGGATGACTGCCCTTCACTTGGCGTGCAAAAACGGCAACCTAGAAGCTTGTCATTATATCATGACCCTGGGAAACGGGAGAAGTTTCATCAATGCACAGGATGATGGCGGTTGGACGCCACTAGTGTGGGGGTGTGAACATCAGCGCGTAGACATAGTCAAGTAATTTCGAATCTATGATTAAGAATTGCAGATTCAACCCAATATTAAGTAATAATTCTATTTTAGGTATTTACTTCAATGCAAGGCAGATCCTAATGTGCGCGATGCAGAGCAGAACGTCGCTTTGCATTGGGCAGCTTACTCTGGGTCAGTCGATATAGTTGCACTTCTGCTTGATCAAGGGTGTGACGTGAACGCTGCGAATGTGCATGGCGACACGCCATTGTGAGTTCAAAATAACAATTTAATTTCCATAGGTACTTACTTAATGCGTATTTGTCATTCTGAAGGCATACGGCAAGTCGTCGGGACAACTGTGAATGTGCTTTGCTCCTGATAACTAGAGGTGGACGTTTTGACCTACGAAATAAAGAGAATCAATTAGCTTTAGAGGTTTGCCCAGATAAGCATTGTCACTCTGCGCTGCTTTTGGCGCTCAACATGAAACTAAAGCAATTCACTCAAACACCATGCACCGAATCCGAAAAACTACTCTCAAAGTATACATAGAAACCAATAACAATTTGAATTAGGTTTTAAAGTGTCACTCCTTGATTATGTACAGTGACATCACAAAGGGAAAAGAAGCCAACCCTATTCAATGCGTAAATGGATATGACGACGAGCCAAAACCACAAGACTTTATATACATCACAGAAAATTGCTTCACGAGCCCGTTGCACGTCGACCGGACCATAAACTCACTTACCGTAATATTTGAAATCACTAAATCAAATATCAAATTGACAACAATATTGATTTTGTTACCTAGTTTTGCGAGTGCGTCGGGGACTGCTCAGTCGGTTGCAATTGCTCGAGTCTCAGTTTTCGCTGCTGGTACGACGACGAAGGCAAACTCCTATCCGACTTCAATTTTGCAGGCAAGTCATTGTAGTGATAATTGTTAACTTCTTTAAAGTAACTGTAATGGAACTGGCACAGATCCACCAATGTTGTTCGAATGCAATCGTGCTTGCCAATGTCATCGAGGGTCGTGCAATAATCGTTTAGTTCAACATGGAATTACCTCACGTTTAGTTCTCTTCCGCATCGAAAACAAAGGCTGGGGAGTCAGAGCCGCTCAACCTATTTCAAAAGGCTCCTACGTCTGCGAGTAAGTGTGATGAGAAGTTGACGACGTGATTCACTGTTGATTTCCTATTTTCGTCTGCTAGATACATTGGCGAAATCATCACAGACTTCGAAGCCGATCAACGTGAAGACGATTCGTATCTTTTCGATTTGGATAATAAAGTAAGTGTGTGAATGAATTACTACATAGAACTCGAATAATTTTAAAAAATGTCTTACAATACTTCCTGAAGGACGGAGAAACTTACTGCATTGATGCCCGCCGCTACGGCAATATTGCCCGTTTCATCAATCACTCTTGTGAACCTAACCTGATTCCTGTTAAAGTTTATGTTGATCACCAGGATTTGAAGTTTCCGCGCATCGCTTTCTTCGCTGTTCGAGATATTGACGCCAATGAAGAGTTGGCGTTTGATTACGGTGACAAATTTTGGATTATTAAGTATAAGTCATTTACGTGTTCGTGCCACTCGCCAAAATGTAAGTACTCGCAGTTGACTATTCATCGAACGGTAGAAGAGTATCGGCGATGTCTGCAACTTCAGGAACTCGAAAACGGCTACCAGCACTCCTAACTATAGTTTTTTTAAGACCCCGATTTCTCCAAGTTATGCATGCATTCTCCGATTTGACATTACTCTTCCCAATTTTTGTCTCGCCCTGTTTTAAGGTTATGTAAAAAAAGAACTGTTAATTAACTTACCAAAATGCAACTTAGGTTCAGCGTTACTCAAAACCTTACCTCCACCACTTCCCCTACACTCCTGCTCCTATATTAGCTGCAAGTTGACTTTAATTACCTGCGAAACGTTAATGAACTCAATGCGGTAAAATTTTGAAAATGCGATTACCTTTTCCCGACTACTTAATTTCAATTGAAATACTTGTGTCCTAATGAATTATTCTTTGTTCAAAAGCAACATTAGGATTCTTAATCATACGCGTATAAAAATACATGCACGTATATCAAGAATCCTAATGTAGCTACATTTCGATCAGTAAGTGCAATCTGTTTTTGTCCTAGTCTACTGTTTTTTTTGTTTTTTAAAATAGCAATTTCGCGAATGTCCCTCATTTCTACTGCCCTTTTTTAACGTCAATGGTAGCTCCACTTTACATGGGTAACACTATTTGATTCAATTGACTCGTGAGTGATTCCCCATCTCTTTTGTAAATAAATCTCACCTGAATTTCTGTCCAAGTCTCGTCTTGCAATTTCCTCTGCTGTACTTGTCACGTTGGCAAAAATATACCTCGTTTCGCGTAGCCATTCCTGTCCTATATCGAATTCGATACGCGTCCATCGGTCTCCTGGAATTTACATAATTTTTTTTTAGATTAATTCGAACATGATCTCAAATTTAGAGTTGTTTCCTCGGACAAGCGCGAATAACGGCCTGGTTGTGTAATATTGCACGACAAATGAAACACCTCGGAAAAAAAAACGATAACACCGACGCAAAACTTTTCTGCCAACAAAAAAAGAAGAAGAAATGTTCATCAACATACACGAAAATTGCTTGTCAAACTACACCACCTGAATATTAGTATAACCATAATGATTATGACAGT
The DNA here is from genome assembly GCA_013167095.2 of Daphnia sinensis. Classification (NCBI taxonomy): domain Eukaryota; kingdom Metazoa; phylum Arthropoda; class Branchiopoda; order Diplostraca; family Daphniidae; genus Daphnia; species Daphnia sinensis. The sequence goes on along the minus strand of CM023191.1, from coordinate 5,129,823 downwards.
GATGTGATAACAATGCGCAACATGTCGATCTTGTCAGGAAGAACAAAGTTAAACGAATAAGTGAGAATTATCTGGGTATAAACGGGTAGGGAGAAGTCAAGGAGAGATTAGGCGTAGTAACACTCAGTTGGAACAATCAATACCAATGAAATTTTGGTACGATACTTCGACAAAGAAAGGTGCAGTAACAATGCGTGAGGGCCCGGAGGCCTAGGCTAAATAAATGAAAATGGCACAAACACCTAGTGACCTGGCTTCCAGCTTCCCAAAAAAATGCACGAATTACAACCAAAGAATATAATACAATGATTCATTCGCATTGACCACCAATTAAAATTCAGATAAAATCTCAACAAGTTTTAAAGAAAAAAAAAGAAAAAGAAATCTGAAACCAAAACAAAAACTGGGTTTTTAAAACTATGTTTTTGTTAAAGCTATAGTTTAGAAATATGTTAATGTAATAACTGGTTGTCATGTGAGAGAAAATCATTTACGCGCCGAATCAGCTGCGAATTCTCCTTGGTAAAAATCGGTTAAAAAGGTCTATAAAACTATTGTGCGTGGCTCCAAATTACGTCATCAATCTGAACCGTCTCTATTTAAGAAATAGATAACGTTTCACTTATGAATTATGAGGAATATTTAATGTGATTTGGGAAAATGTAAGTGAAGAGCGAGTTGCTATTGACTTAAATTCAACCTAAATTTACGGAAGGTGAGCAGAAAATCCCCGTCTTAATATCAAAGAGCGGAAATGACAAAATAGGGATAAGAAGGATATTTGGATAACTAACAAAAATCAGCTATGAATCTCTGCTTTGTCATTCCATCTCAAAGACGTTTTTGTTTTCCACTTTAGTAAATGCAAGACAACGCTGAGATCATAACGGTGATTTGTGGGCTTACATGTAGACTTGAAAAACCATGGATTGTTAGTCGAGAAGGGGAAAGAGAGCGTGAGAAATTGCCGAAAAAGAGAGTGATGGTGAATAAAAAATGAATGAGTACACCTTCACATGCGATCCAGCCTGAAATGGTCTTCGGTCGATGGATCGGTTACCAAAGTGGAGTTCGTCAGTATCTGCAAACCGTCAAAGTCAATCGGGTCGAGTCCATCTGCAACAAAGGAGGTTGCATATTAGTAGATTAACATATTGGACTAGGGTGAATATTATAGCAACCTCTAAGGGCATCGTCGGTGGGGTAGAAATCGACGCCATCAAAAGAAGACCCCATGGCTGAACTAAGATCGTGGGAGTTATGTCGAGCAAGCTCTTCCGGTGTGCAGGAAAAATCTGAAACGTACCCATACGAATGTAGCCATGGAAGTTAAACTTTAGAAATATTCACGTTACCTTGCAGAACAATATCCGGAATACTAGATGGGGTTTGCGGAGTTTGTGGTGCAGTTTGCTGGTTCAGTTCTAACCTACCACCGAACATGAACTGCGACGGCTGACTGTAAAAGGGATCCAGTGATATGTCCATACTGATGTTCGCCTATATTAAAGCATAATCCACAAGGTTCATTTAGTCGAAAATTTCGTTGTCATTGGCTAATTTAAAATTGTTTTAAATATCAGTGCCATGAACTAAAATAGCAAACGTGATGCATAAACACTTGTAAGCGTTTTTGCATTTTAAAAGCACAACTAATTAAAAATGAACTTAAATTACAAAGCATTCTGAAACCAAAATATTTTTAACCTGTCCCATATGATTTGATTTATAGTTTCCGTAACTTTGAAGCGTCTGTTCGGAGCTAGAATCCATCTGGAGGGAAAGGCGAAATTAAAATCAAGCAAACTAAAAAACCCATGCTCCAATAAGAAAATAAACAATATAAATAACAAAAAAAGAAATAAATAAAAATGCATGCTTCTACATAATTTACATTCATTAGGCTTGAATAGGTTAGCTTACCATATTGAATTGCTCGAATTGGTTGAGCACATTCGATTGATTGGGATAAAACGACATCTGGTTAAGATTACTACCGCTGCCTGATCCCATCTATAAAATAATAAAAAAATGTTGGTGGAAATGAAAATTACCATCCAGCGGTAGATCTATCGAAAGTACCTGATTTTGACAGTTCATGCTGCTGATTTGGTCAGCAAACGGGGAAGCGGGTGATGCAGCCAGACCAGGTGAACTGGCCGGTGAGAGGCTCTGTGATACGGGGCTGGGCGGGGCACTACTGGCACAATTCGTACCGTCGCCTGGACTGTTGCTCCGATAATTCATGTGACCCTAAGAGAAATAGAGATAAAAAATAATTCTATTAGACAGCTGCGTAAAGACAAGAAGACCCCGTTTGGGCTGACAAGACCGATATTGAAACTTACTGGTACAACCAGGGTAGGTGAACTGATCGGACTGGGTCTGAGAATCGGTTGGGGATTTCGGTATGCCGTTAGCAAGCCTCCATGCTGTGGTTTTTAATTATCATTTTTTTACATGGGACAAAACAAACAGAAAATAAAATAAAATCGAATCATGCAAATCAAATGAATAATTCACAGGTGCCGACAAACAAGAAACAGCAACTTAGTCAGAGTGTGCCGCTTCATCATGCTACACGTATGAAAACAAGAAGCTAAAACAGTTCCGAGTTGCTTTGGAACATTTCCACAAATACTGGATCAACATAAAAGAGAAAAAAAAATTACCGTTGGAATAGGCTGTGAGGGAGACATCATATGAGTAGGACTATGAGCTGGACTGACAGGCTGGCCGTAGTCAGCTCCGCCGCCACTGTTCTGATAGAGATACGGTTGGTAACTAGGCACCGATATACCATTTGGATCCAAGGCGATTCCCTAGATTTATCGTCCCAAAAAATAAAATCTACGTTAATAAAAAAACAGCAAATTGCTTATGACGCCAGAAGCTCAGGTTGGATGGCAACTATGAAGTTTTTCGCTTTGGCGGGAAAATGCATCATCTTCCATTCTTATTTTGTGTACCTTTGAGGAATGCAGAAGCCTTGGGTTCATGGAGGCTGAAGGCACGGTTAAAAGGTTCTGGTACAAAGGGCACGACAGCAAGCACAAAACACAAGAAAACAAAAAGAAAAAAAAATGATACAAAAAAACAACAAAAAAATAATAAATAAAATACGAAAAGAACGAAGCCAAACGCCGACAAAGTACACACTAAACACACTACGTTATACTTTACCATAACACCATGCTTCATCGTTGGGACTTGGGAGATATTTAGTGTGATCTCAGTTATAAAACTACAAATACCAAAAGATAGCGCTTACGGAGGAGTGGTTATGCGAATGATTCTGCGACGAATGCGCGTGTGAGGGTGAGCGCAGCTGCAGATTCACCAGTTGATGATGAGGACGCCGCCGCTGACTGGGTGACGGGCCAGGAGATGATCCCCTACTGGAGCCCCCCGGGGGCCCAGGGTTCAAGCCCATGTTAAGCGAGTTGAGGGGGTGACTGTGGTCATTCAGGCCATTCGCGCCATAACTTGGGCTAACCACGTTAGGACTCTGCTTTGTTCCAAAAGATAAAACGGGACAGAACATAGACTGTGTTAAAAAGCTTGATAACTTTTAAAGTGTAGTGCTTACAGTTGAATAGAGTGGATGCGTTTGAAAGGAATTGTCGTCTCCATCAATAGGATCGGATAAGGGCGAGGCAAACTGGAGGTTGGTCAGATCAGGCAACGATCCCGTATTACTTCCGATTGGAATTTGAATTCCGTTGGGTTCTGGGCCGGGGCAAATGCTAGAAAATTGAAAGTGCTATTATATGTATTCAGAATAACGAGAGGAACGAGTATGTACTTGATTCCAGGTACTCGCGAAACGTCACAACAGGACTTGGGTCGTCCATCGCCAGTGGCGCTAATCCCAAGATGGACAGAAGAACTATTGGGATCCATACTGTTTAAGTAATTGTTCCCGTCTTGCCCTGGAAAAATGAATCGGTTAACGATACACAAAGGCTCACGCGATGGATTCATTTGATGAAACTGCTTAATACCTCTTCGGGACAAGTTTGTTGAGGCATTTCCGGTGACCCCTTCGCCTGAAACCATCGCTGCTTGGTGTAATGCCGAGTCCGAATGTCTCCTCCAGCAGGGGTCCAAAGGAGGAGAGAGGTAGGCAACGTTGGTAGATAACCCTCCGTTGCCACTACTACCGGTGCCAGTGCTGTGAGAAAGATTGGGCGATCCCACAGATCCAGAAATCTGTGGTGCTTGAACCAAACCCCCACTTGGATGCATCTGATACGAGTGTGGGTTAGACGAGGTTGTTTGGTCAGAGCGGCGGGATGGGCGAACGGAACCGAGGCTGGATCCAGGACTGTATCCACCACCTCCCGGGCCAGCCGAACGTCTATCACGATAACCACTTTCTCGTCCTGCTCGCATATCCCCGAGATTATTCAAAGCACTCTGCAACAGCATCAAACACAAGCAATTAGTATTAGAATGAACCAATTTGGTGCAGCAAAACAGAGTTACGGAAAACATGGTTAAATGTTTATACATGATGAAGGATTGAAGGATTAACATGCTAAGCCAAAGTGGATAGATAATGAGATACCTGAAGATCAATTGACGTGGAATTGGTGGAAGGAGAATTCACATTTGGTAATGAGCCTGCCCTAAAGGGTGAAATAGGACTGATGACTAGATGAGAGGGGCTACAGTCACCATTCTATTCAGAAGAAATCACCCATAAGCAAAGGCAGTCAACATCATTTTACAAGAAAGATTAGCCGAGACAATATGTTTCTATGGAAGATGGCTTGCATTGAAAGTACTGTAAACCTCTATAAAATAGATTGCGAAATTTATTGCCCTTCTATTGACCTATTCAGAATGCATTTTATAACGAAGAAGAAGAAATAACTTTGGCAACAGGTGAAAACCCTTAACGTCAGTTAAAAGATGAAATGTTATATGTTATTAAGAACCTCTCCACTATGTTTTCATGCATACGAATCGCATATGATCTTTCACCAGTGGCGATCAGCATCAAAACAGGTACCAATTTTATCATAGAACATTGTTAATTCAGCAAGTCTAGCCAAAGACGGCTTAGGCGTGTGGCGCCTGAAAACAGTAAACAGGAGGGAAACACCGATACTCACAATTTGATTAGGCTTGGCACTCCGAACTTCGTTCATGATTTTCTCAAAGTCGGCCGTTTCCTCTGCTTGTTTCTGAGTGTGCAATGCTATTTTCTCGCTAAATTTTCGCGGATTCGACGACGCCATGTTTAAACACTGAATTCCACTTCTGTTGTGACTTCTTATCACAATGTTTACAAAGGCCAAGTCATCAGCTGGTACTAAAAAAACACTACAGAGGACTCTGCGTCGTAAACTAAAATCCATACGCACGTGTTCTGGCCTTGAGCTCTACAAGGCCAAGAGGATTTTTACAAGTTGCACTGAGGCACTGAGCACATCCAGCAAAACTGATTGGAATTAAGTCAATAATTGTAACTACGGACTGAAGTTGGTGGTGGTTTACCAATTGGAAACCACGGAAGCTGCTTTATCTAAAAGACGGTGCACATACTTACATTTCTTGACATCCTGCTGATCTACACATGTTGCAAGTGCACGCAGTTTATGCAGCACGGTCACACACACTCTATCTTTGACATGTAGATAACTTCGCACTTCAATCGCCTGTTTTTCTTGTTTGTTTCGTTTTGTTTCTTTTCAGTTTAGAACCTGAGGCATTCGATGTCGACGGAATCCGACACCGATGCCAGGTTGGAACTTATCTCCAATAAATATTTTCGCAAATCGCTATCGCCGCCATTATTTGGCCGTGGCTGCCAACAATCCCAACATTTACCCGCCATTCCTTGCTGCGTTGCGAAATCATTTAAGCAAATATTTAAATGTTAGAAATCACAGATTAGAATAATCGAAGCGCAAAAGATAGTCAGCGTAAAGTGCGAAGAAATCTTGACAGTGAGAAAAAAATGAAGAACAACCACCAGACCATGTGACCAGACCATGAAATTTTACCGGAAAATGAAGATAAGGCAGAAAGACTTGAGAACCGGTGTAGTAGGTTTAGTACAGCAGCAGCCCCAGAACACTTTCACAACCAACAACGAGATAAGGGGGGAAGGGAAAATGTGGCAAATTTCGGAAGATGATGTACGATAGACCCACCATCTTTCGTAATTTGCTTTTAAACAGTTAACAATATTAATAACAAAGGTGGAACATTAAGCCAAAACATAATTCTAGGGAGAAAAGAATAACAGATTTTATGAAGTGTTTTAAAAACTACTCGCATCAGTTCCTGCATTAAAGACAATTCTGGGTTCATGTAGCATGGTATCATGGCAACCACATCAATTCGACTAGTTTAATCGAGGAAAACACAACCTACATCAATATCAAAGGTTGATGATAATAATAATAATAATAATAATAACATAACTAAGTTTAGCTAACGTTTCTCGTACAGAATCCATGATGTTCCTATACTTGTTCGCTTCTTGAGGTTGAGGGTCATCGTTTCCTAATTTATAATTTGATTCTCGCTTTCTTCTTCGACTGCGATGTAAGAGCCTTCTTCTTCGTACGTAGAATCATGCTTCGCCAAAATACGAAGCAAAGGACGCATTTTAAGCCACCATTGGGTTTTAGGTAAACGATGCTTGAAGTCGGTCTGGTCCTTCAGTTCTTGAACCGGTGTGTACGCATAATAACGTTTGACGATACCCAGCATGATGGCTGAATCGGGTTTGTTAGCACATACTGTGCCATCGGGTTGTGTAGCTTGAGTCAGTTGCTCAACCATCCATTCAACAGCTTTGGCAGCTAGTTTAGTTCCCATGTTACGGTCAAAAGGTGTAGGTGAACCACCTTGTTGCATGTGGCCTGCGAGAAACAAATGTGAAAAGACGTGTAATGGAATATTGAGGGAATGAATTTCCAACTGAAAAATTTACCGAGAACGTTCATCCTGGCGCTAAATACTCCTTTGCCTTCCTCGGAAAACAGTTTGTAAATAAAATCGGTGGTGTAGTTCTCATTTGCTTTCTCGTTTCTAGATAAATAAATAAAAAAACAATCAATACACTTACTTTCATAAAAAAAACCTCAGTCAACTTTTTCGTTACCGGAGAACGAGACCACGTTCCACTCCTTCCATAGACATTTTAGATTTCATATGTTCAACGTCCATCTTCAGATTTTGTACGTTGAAAGGTTCTTCATAGATGTATGCAGCATCGGCTCCTCCTGCAACGCCGGCCAGAGTAGCAAGATACCCACAGAATCCACCCATTGTTTCAATGACGAATACTCGACGCTTCGTTCCTTGGGCAGATTGGCGGATACGATCGCAAATCTACATACCAAACATAATTTTTAAATTGCATCAAAAATGTCACTTTAACTCAAAAACATTTTCTAGCAGCTGAGCTTTCTGACCTCAGTAATTTCGTTCAACGCAGTATCAGCGCCAAGAGTGAAATCAGTTCCTGGAACGTTGTTGCTAATAAGATGGTAACAATTACCTATAAAGGTGACAACAATACGAATTCGCAAGTACCAACCTGATAGTGGACGGAACAATGGCCATAGGAATGCAGAATTCCGGATATTTATCGCGGTTCTCGGCTAACTGTAGCACGGTTTGGTAGGCCTTTTTCAAACAAAATACTATAAATAGCGAATCAATCAATTCAAATATCAGGAGATCGAGATACCTCGAAGCCACCAATCAAAAGCAGAGCTTGTATATTGTGTGTACGGAGGCTGGCGGCTACCTCAGGGAATTTTCCCTCAGGTAAGGTACGCTTGGTACCCAAAAAAGCTCCACCTTGTCCGACCCATCCAGTTACATCCGACCAGCCCAAGGGTTGAACCTATTGCAAGGAACGCTTAGAAACTTGTCGATGAGATGAAAAATCAATATAACTCACATTTCCTTCGATAAGTCCTTCGACACCATCATGGATTCCAATGACGGTATCGCCGCGGTAGATGCAATTACGAACAAAAGATCGAACGGCAGCATTCATACCGCATGCCGGCGCTCCAACGTGCATCACTCCCAAAGTATAGCCGCTCTAGGGAGAAACAAGAGCGATGGGATATCCATTTAAATTTTGTACAACCATAAGCTATTTCTTAATAACAGGAACAACCATTCAGTGACATATACCTGCATCCACATAGTTTCTTGCTACGTATGTGTGGTAGTGATTAAAATAAGAAAAAGAACCGAATTCAATTAAATCGATCAGTGCTTTGGATAGGCTGAAACCAATGTGCTATGCGCAATCTTGTCTAACAACTCAACTTACCTTCAACAGACGTCCTTTCTTGAAATAGTAGCGGCAATGCGACAATACCACCCCACAATATTTATTATTTCTACTTAGTATGTGTTATTCATATCAAATTCTTACCGCATGCATAGCCATCTCCGGTGTCATTTTAGGTGGCTTCAGGCGCGTAAGCATCTTGTAGGTCTCTACGTTACGAGCGAAGCTCCTAGAAAGTCGGAAACAAATTTTAATATTTCATTTTGTTTAAATTCAACGCAAAAAAAATGTCTTTTTACACGTCATGCAACCGTTAAATACCTGCCACGTAGCTGTACAGCCAATTCCCACTGTTTATCCGCCATGGCTTTCGCGACAGCTTGAGTCTTCTCGACGCAAGCCATCAATGGTAGTCTAACGGCTTGATTACCGTCTAGCGACACCACGCACGCTTCAGTTTCAGGGGTAGCTTCCAGAACTGCCATAACGGCTTCAGCTCCCATTCGACAGCCCTAAAATTCCATGTCGGATTTGAGAATGACATAACACTAATTCATGTACAAGTCTGTAACAGGTTTTACCAACACACGGTCGAAAGCGGATGGACTACCACCTCGCTGAACATGACCAAGAACGGTAATCCTCGTGTCTTGCTTTAAATTGGATACAACAACCTTTACAAAACGAAAGAATTGTTTACTGTAAATAACGTAGAGATTGGAGTAAAGCTGAAAATATATACCTCGCGAATCATTTCTGCAGTAATGGGGTTTCCTTCGCGATCTATGGCACCTTCGCTGACAATAATGATATTCAAGCGCTGGCCGGACTCACGTTCCTAGAAGTTTAACATGTAAATAGTTAGAATGCCCTTTGTACAGGTAAGTGCTGAAAAAATATTAAAAAACCATAATCTGCAATCACAGGCAAACGAAATTTTTCTCAAACACAACAGGGTTGAGGTGGTGTCAAACTTGGATGCAAACTGTACAACAGGCATGTGGAGGCTAATCAGCATTAGCCAATGGATAAGACATTTCGTTTGCCGGAAACTTGTAGACCTAGAGTTGTCTTGCCTGTTTAAGTTTCTTGCAAAGAATTTGTGGCCACTCCACTTCTGGTGGCCATTCAGGAATAAAGACGAAATCAGCTTCACACGCTAACGCTGCTACCAAACCCAAATAACTATGTTACAAATAAAAAAAAATAACACAGGAACAAAATTAAATCAAATGATTAAAAAATCATTAGCTGGTCAGAAAAACATGCAGGAAAATCAACCATTATTTTTAAAAGGAAGGTTCACAGACCAAAAAGCACAATTGAAAAAAACCAAAATGAACTGATGAGTTAGACGCTGGAAAACGGAAAACATATTTTGGAAAAGCAAAAAACATGCGAGCAGGCTGAGCAAATTCTAATCAACGCCCATAAAAGTTTTCACGAAGATTTTAAACCTGAGAAAGCTTCTTGCAAATTTTTTCAGGCCAGTCGACCGGAGGCGGGTTCTCAGGATAGAAAACATAATCGGCCTCGGTAGTTAACGCAGTCACTACGGCTAAATACCTATGATTCGTGAGGTTGGAACGCAAGATTAAGCTAGTTCCCTGTACGAAATTATATTTTTAGAACAGTTGCCTTAGAGAACTATATGATGAAAATAAATTTTTAAAAAAAGCTCTGTGACACTTCAGAACAAATTAATTTCCCTGTCTATATGCTATCCATCCTACTTTCAAAATATTTCCACACTGTAATTAGTTCTATGTTTGTAAGTCTAACATTTTACGTTTTAGGCACTTTTTAGGCGAGATTTTAGCAATTAGCATTACCCACAATGTCGTCCCATGACTTCCATAATAAATGTCCTCTGGTGAGAGTAAGCTGTGGCTGCGATTGCATCCACAGCTTCGATAATACGATGCAACGCGGAATCCGTGCCAATCTGTAAATAACAAATTCAACCAAACAATTTCTTTTGTTTCATTACATTGAATAAAACTTACCGTCATGTCAGTACCACAAAAATCGTTGTCGATTGAGCCAACCATACCAACAATATTCAAATGGCTGAATTTCGTTGCCTGCTCAGGGGTGATGTCACCTAATTCAAGGATGGTAGGACTATAACTATGCCCAAGGTCATAAAAAATTCAGAAAATGTACCTTTCGAAGCCAACTCTGTAACCAGTTCGGGCCAATCTTGACGGAATAAATTAGCACCGGTCAGTGAACCATCACCGCCAATGACAACCAAATTCGAGATGCCCTTCAAAATAAGGTTCTTGGCGGCTTTAAGCCGGCCGGCACGCTCGCGAAATTCTTTGCAGCGTGAGGATCCGATAATAGTGCCTCCCTAGACAGATGATGGTTATCTTGAGGTAAGAGTGCATTATTTATTAAAACAAACCTTATGAATGATGCCTGACACGGAAGACCAATTGGCTTCAACAATGTTGTCTCCACCATCCACCATTCCTTGGTAACCTTCCTTGATGAAATATACCTTGGCACCAACATAGATACCCATTCTCACAACAGCCCTTACGGCAGCATTCATTCCTTTAGGCAATTTAACAAAGGATTAGTAAAATACCTAATACAGAGTGCAATTCTTGTCTACCTTGCGCATCTCCTCCACTAGTGAAAACTGCAATTCCCTTGTCCTTGTAATGTCCTCTATGGACGGTGTTCTCTTTTTCTGCCTCAGTTTGGTTGGCTGCTGTTTTCTGTCCTTCCATTGCTGATGGAATATATACTCCGTCTGTATAATAAAATTTAGTAAAGAAATATTTATGCTCAAAGCTGTCCACCATTACTGAATTCCACCCTGCATTTTGACTTAAAACAAAGTTTCCGAAAAAGACATAGCATTGAATAAATAGACAAGCTTAAAACACAAACTAATAGCTCACGGGACAAGGCAAAAAGTCCTCTCACGGTCTTGATGAAGGGACCTTACCAGCAAAGACATTGTACTGCTCAGTCTCGAGAACGTCAACCACCATCTCAAGTCTACCGAATTGAAATGACTTTCTCACCTGATGTTTTAATAAATCCCCTTGAAGAAATGATGGTTGAAAACTTGATGAATTCCACTCACGTCACGTAAATGGGACTAGATGTTACCACAACAGTACGCCCAGTAGTCCTTGCAGTCCTGCAGCGGGCAAATGTTGGGCTAGCGACTGAATAATAAAATCCTATACCATAGATTTAGGTAAGGTATAGATCGGACTCATTGCACAGAAAACCCAGAGTGTTTTTCTGGCGTGCCCCTAGCGGAGGCAATGTATTTTCTATGATAAAGGAAGGAAAGCTAGCTCCATGTCGTATTGCGGGAGCAGATGGCGTATCAATAACACAACATAGAACGTGGCCGATCTATAACAGTAAGCCATTTAGTTTATAGCAAACTTTGCAGACAAGTCACCTCTGTTTCAAGGTGACTTTCAGGCGGGATCCGGGGGGCAGTGGTTATGACTAAAATAAACTCTAAAGTCTAAATTCACTGATTATTTCAATATTTTAAAACCACGTTAAGAATTAGATTGAAATATAATAAATCATTCAGTATAAGTGGGACGTTTTTGTTTTTTGAAACTTCATGTTTTCTTTTGAATTGGCAAATACCGGTGTGTTAACACTATAATTTAAAAAGACTAGTTTCGTGCAGACGATATTTGACCACGCATCGACTGCATGCAAACGAACACTAAATTTTTTTTCATGCTTTTCTCCAGAAGCGTAAGTAAAAATACTACTAACTCGTACCACTTTAAGTCTTTGACATAATAGTTTTCAATTATCGTTTTCCGAAGCAGCAGTTTTATCGATAAATTACGCCAATAGTTCTACTCTGTTATTCCTTTATTGAGGTTGCCAACACAAAGGTTTCATGCTCTAATACGTGAGCTTGAGATTATTGTAAAAAAACACACAAAACGAAAAGTTCACGTTGGATTTATCATGTTCTCTCAAGAAGACGAAGTAATCTGAGTAGGAGCATCGAAAAGAGATGAATAACTCGAGGACAACAGCAGTCGTTACAAATTCGTCCCTTTGCTCAAAGATTTGCTTATTGTACCTAGCATTTCTCTGTAGCTTATTAGGGACTTCAGCGGAATACATGTTTTATAGTGAACGGCTTTGCCTCGAATTAATTCATCAGAGACTCGTTAAATAATTTCCAGTTCATTCTTGAAAGCGAAAAATATAAATATATATATCCGCGAGATTTGAAAGAATTCAAGACAAATTACAACAGTTGTCACAACTAGTCCCCACACACAGTGTGAGATACTATACTTTTAGAATAGAAAGATCTATATCAATTAGCAAGAAGAGAAAGCGATGAATGGGAATCCCGCTTTCGTTGCACAGATCAATGAACAGATCTGTCTCCTATCATATTTTGTTGCTTTTTAAAATGGAAAATTGGCCTAGTTTTCTTCGAAAATACGCTTAAGGGCTTTTGCATTAGTCAGTGCTTCTTTGGGCGATTGCGTCAGCAGATTGAATGACGTTGGGACGGCGAAACTTTTCCTCTAGGTGTCCGGGTACCTACGAGACGACAGAGGTAATCACATTATTAGTTTAGAACGTCTAAGAGTAAAATCAATTTACTGCTATACCTGTGGCTTAGGACGATGCGTGTCAACTGCTTCGATGCCAATTGGAATCATTTCCACTTTGCAACCATAGGCCACCGGAGTGAGCTTGATGACAGTGTGAAGAGGCACATGAATATACGGAAGTTCATCTGCAAATATAGATGCAGTTGAATTAGTACAGCTTATGGGACCGAGTCAACTAAATTCATTGCTATACCAGCACTCTTATCCAAAAAGTAGGCCAGCAGACAACGGAGCACAGCCTGGTGCCCAACTACAATGACATTCTCTTGGCGTTCCAATTCCATAATCACAGGTTCTAGCCTAGCTACGAGGTCTTCGTAGGATTCTCCTGTTCATGACGTAACGTTGCGTTTGATGTTGCATTAAAAACAGCATGTGTACACACACATTATTGGTAATTACCTCTGGGATATCGATAATGAAACTTGTCAGTATCACGGGCTTTAAAATCTTCAGGGTATTTTTGTAGAATTTCTTCGTAAGTCAACTCCTCGCAAATCCCCTACGACATAGGAATTCAAATGTACACGAATCACCACAAAGAGTCATTATATGTTGCGCAACGGACTTACTGCATCGAGTTCATTGAGTGCTCGCCATCTCTCTTGTGGCGCGTCTATATTACGTGCTGTTTGGATAGTGCGCTTCATCCACGATGTCCAAACACGCAAATGCGGGATTTTCTGGTTTTCGATGAAACGACCTAATTCGGCAGCATACTGGCGGCCGCGTGGAGACAAATCCGAATCTCCTCCGATGTGGCCACGAAGGTTGTTCTCGCTCTCTCCATGCTATTTGCATTGGATTCATGCCCATAACCATATGCTATTAGAACAAAAGAAACAGCATACCCATTGCAAACTCCAAACTTACACGTGTCAAATAGATTGTCCTTGGCGTGATGTGAATGTTCATGAGGTAATAGACGATGCGTGATTGGATATGCCCCTCATGTTTGTGGACCAAGACTTTCTCACCTAGTAAGAGACCAAAATAATAAAAATTGGTGGGACTGCAACAATATTAAGAAGTTCATCGTTGTACCTGTATTGAATATTTTCATAAAACTAAGGCAATCCTCTTCTACTTCGTCCAAAGTTTGGTATTGATCATGGTAGTGATCAATACGCTGTAAAAAGTCTTCCACGGCAGCTTCCTTGTCCATATTGGCATAGTCGGGACTGGTGATCTTCACTTGACGGATATTAGACTCAATAATGGCCGGATCATCACAGACAGATTCAACAAAGAAGAGTTTATAACCCATCTTGTCGACAATAATTTCGCGAATCAGCTGCCGACGTTCGAAAGTCGTATTAGTTGCATCGAATACCTGTAAGATAAAATAAACTACTGAAAGTGGACATCAATTTCGATAAAAATTATGGCTTACCCCGACTTCTCCACCAGCCTCGAGCCATTTGCAAACGTCTTCAAGCGCATCCAGGGCACATTGCGCTCTAACCGACATGGCCTCTACGTTTTCCTGTTTGAAAAAGTGGTGGCTCTTCAACGGTGTTGCCATTCGACGGTACTCTCCTAAATTGAAAACTGCTCACAAACAAGAGGAGAAAATAAATCAACAAAATATATCGATCCATCCTGTCAGTTCTTGCTCTCACAAAGTAAACCGAAACAAGGGTTTCTCGTGATTCGCAAAATCGATTTCAATGTAAATCTTGTTTCATTTTCCAAAGAATTCGTCACCTTTCGTATTGATCCCAATCCAGTTAAGGTACCTGGAGAGCTTTTTGGCGATGTACGTTTTTCCTCTGATGAAAATATAAAACAATATTATTGAAACATAAATGTTATCTGAGTAATAAAAGTCTATCAAACTCTAGAAAATTACCTAGCTGGAAGACCACACATTGCGATAACGTGGGGGGTGTTGACATAATTGGCTCGTTCTCCTGTAAATTGGCAATGCCCATTAAAGACGCATTAAACAAGATGAATTTCAAAGACCTAGGGCAAGAAATTTTTGGCCATCCTGGTTGCACGTGAACAGGGAACACGTGACGATCACGTGATCACCATGCATTCTTCACAATTCTCTGGATATCTTAATGGGAGGGGAGGACACAAGTACCAGAATTGAGCATTTAAAAAGTACTTTTTTTTTCTCTCAAACCTAAGGTTCAAATTCCTTTCGGCAACGTCATCCCGGATGAAGGTTTTGCCCTGGGCTACCAATTAAATAACAGTTAGCCTAAGGTACTCATTCTTTTGTTCCTAAAGAATGCTTCTTTTAATAAATTCGGATGATCGTTTGTCGTATGTAGCATTTAGAAAACGAACGATGGTGAAACGAGCTATTGCCAAATTTATGCGAAATCATGTATGTCAAAGCACTTTCACTTTACCGTTACCATAATGGCAGTTCGTTGCACCACGACGTTCATTTTCATTCTGTACACAAAAAAAATCTACGGTGTAGAGCAATTAAATTTAGAACGATGACCCTCGACAGATGGTTTAAAAAAAATTTGTTTCCCGAGAATTCTCTCGACTTCCTCCCCCCGTCACACTGAATTCTTTTATTTGCTTACCAACGCGCCAAATGACGTCACGGTGAGGTCGCGATTTTCGGAAAGCAGCTAACCAAGCATCAAAGCCCTCTCTTATTTTGGCTAGCTCATCTTTGTTGCCTCTGACGTTGCCATGGAGAGCGTCACCATCAACATTTTTCAGTACCGGCTCTGTTGAAGGCTCCTGACTGCTGCTGCTGGAATCGTTACCGGTGACACTGCACCTAACAGGACTCTCAGGCCGGGAATCCTGTTGCAACTTCCAGCAAACATCTCCAATGGATGACTGTTGGAAATGAGATTGATGGGTGTTGGCTCCATCGACGGCACACTCGAATTCGTTCAATGCTCCACTGGGCATGTTACGTGGCTAACTGTTGAATTTAATAAAGAACTACGAGTGCTGAATGTAGCAAGCGAACTGTCAACAGGCGATGATGTAACCGAACGCAGATAAATGTGCTCACTGATCACCACTGTGGGAACCCTCGCGCCTAAATGCAAAGTTTCTCGCAATCGCTCCGCTAGGAGGTCGACGAACAGAGTGGGCGGGATGTGGGCGGGTCAGAACCAATGTCGTCAGCACTCCAATTCCAACTTCTAAGCATGAAGTGAGAGTACAGGAGCACCCACGCCAATTTACTCAGTTTTTGAAAAACGAAGACTTTTTTCCCCAAATTTAACCCGAGACTGGGCTTTGCTTTTAATGCGTCCGTGCGTGCTCCTTTATTCCTACTTCATGTTTCAAGCATGCGCTTTCAATATACATCGATTGCTGCTCGATCGATACGTAGCGTACAGAGCGAACAGTTTTGTTTTAATTTTGATTTTAAATTTAACTACTACTTTAAAAATTCCAAAACCATAGATTTTGGACGAAAATACTTTTAGATTAAACGCTTGTACTATAAATGCTATTCTCTACACTACGGTTAATGATTTAGGTGGCCAGTAAATTTGTCACATGTTACCTCTTCCTGGATGAATCATACGATGTCCAAGCGGATGCCTTGGTAAGAGAATCACTAGCTGTCGGTCTTCCTCCGATCCCCCGTGAAAAGAAGTACTGAGCTGCCTCTCCATTTGGGCTTTACTTTTTCCAAGTCGTTTTGTCTCTTTCAAAAATGAGACTTACCACGCCAAAACAACAAGACTGAATGGTTTCATCCTATCCAACTTGAAACGCAAAAGTTGGAGCTGATTCAAGCAACTCGTGTTTGGCTCCATCATTACTTACTGAACGAAAGAACAAGGTCTGTGGTATGGGGACTAAAATAGAAAACTCACTCTCAGCGACATACAGCGGATGAGTATGTAATGCTTTAAACTGAAACGTGGTTTTGGCAATAATCCAATCAACACAAAATCTCAACATGTGCGTACATAAAAGAGAGAGCTTGCACGATAAGGAAGAGACAAAGTACGACGACATATTCCATGGTGCCAAATGACAACGAGCACAATAAAAGAAAAGTTATTGTCACTAACGAGTTTCACATTAAACATCGAGGCAAGAACATGGCTAAAGACAATTATAAGTGACTAGTACCTTACAAGACTAAAATATGACTGATGAGATCATTTAAAATTTGAGATACTGTATGACATGTAAATGCATGGATATTCAGATTTTTATGTGTGGCAGACCAGTTGCTAAAAAAAGCTTCAAGCTGATACCGTTACCAGCTTGAAAACACGCAAACAGATGGGACAAAAAGGCACAAGAACATTAATGAGAAAAACTTTTTACAGCATTAGACTGGTTGAAAATTGAAGTAATTTTGGAACAACACAGCTCTTTTGGTAAACAGACCATGAAGATATACAATAGCTTCGGAACTGATTCAAAGTTATTTTCAATCAGTATCAGTCCCATCTGCTCTCCGATATTGAGTGTATCGATTTTCATATAAACCTGGAGGTGACCCAAGTTCTTTTGGGGCAACTGGGAAGCAGCACCATAGAACAAATGCCACAAATGCCACAAATGTGCCAACCAAGAGTATGAAATCTTCTATAGTCTAAGAAAAAACTGCATTCAGCATCAATACATCTACTTATTATTTTTCTATTTACTTACAGGTTCTTCTCCAAGAAGAATAGAGTTAATGAGGAACATGAAGTCATCAAAGGGTGTCATCTTTCTGCTTTGCTGTTTAATATGCACAAATAGTTGCAGGAGAAAAGACCATGGATTGATCTATTCATTGGACGAGGCGACTCCGCTAAAGGGAAATAAGACCACAGAAACAGTTTTATGACGCCACCAAAGATGTATCTATAACCACGGACAACGAAGTACTTCGACGTCTGTTAACAACTACGAATGAAACTCACCCAAGATGGAAAGTGGTTTAGAACCAGTTTCATTATTTGACACTGGTAAGTCAAATACGAAGTTTTGTCACTCTGGCTTTCCCCACATTATCAGTAAATCTTTACTTTTACTAGTTCGATCCCATTGCAAAGAAACAAAACCATCACGTAAACTCCTTGCCACAGACTTAACTCTCTGACTACTACGGATAGGCTAAACAGCATCTTTTTCGCTTAGCCGCGATTGTTCTCCGGATCTCTTTCCGGCTCGGCGACTCCGGATGTTTAAAATCGTCACAGAAACATACCGAAGCAAAGTACCAGTTCTGTATTTGACGTATATTAATAGGTTAATGAGTTTAATTAAAATTTCACAATAAATATTTGCAGGGAGAATTCGGGCGTCTTCAACGCTGCAGTCTTAAGACTTAACATCCGATTTCGTGCTTTTGCAAATGAATTCGGTCAAGCAGTTTCGTTCTTTGGTTGCACCCACGGAAGATCCGTCTTGTAAACGTTTCTTTATACCTGGATCAGCAGTTTTCTCCAGCAACCGCATAGCTCTATAAAGGGGAAACCAAACTGTCATATAAGTACACAATTTAACGAAAATTTTAATTACTTTTTCAGATTGTCATATCGTTTAAATTTGCTATTAGTGGTTGCAGCCAGACACGACAACTTCTCCAGACAAGGATTGTGAGTGTCGAGCAAGCCCCGCTGACGCACAAATTCGACTAGTCTTTCGCCATCGTCAGGTGAATAAGATTCTAACATGGCATCCATTGTTGGGAAAAAATGGGCGTCCAATAACGTAATGTCAGCGTCTAAAATGTCTCCGCTCAACGAAAACTGCAAGTCATCATCATAATCATTATACAGGTCACGTTTCTTTCTTCCAATTAGCGAGCTGGTGGTGTTGGTCAATAAAGCCAGAGCTAGAGGTATCAACAATGAACTGAGCAAAAGAGAAGGTGCAAGCGAACTTAAAAGATGGATAGTGTCTGCTTTCGTGGCCCCTTGTTGTGCTGGGTAGGATACCTAGACGGAAATAAGGTATTTGTATAACATTACGGAATCTAAGTTTAAGAAATATTACGGAGTAGGATGGAGATCCGCCGCCGTATGGTACGCCGTATGATGAAGATCCACTGTTCAGGCCGTAGCTACTGCCCGTGCTGCCACCAAGATTATAACTGTTTCCACCTAAACCGTAACTACCTGCTCCAGTAGATCCTGTTCCGTAACTGCTTAGTCCAGTAGACCCTGCTCCGTAACTACTTGCTCCTGTAGATCCTCCGTAGCTACCGCCTGTGAGTCCACCATAACTTGAACCAATTCCAGCGGAGCTTCCTCCATAGCTTCCGCTTGATCCATAACTTCCAATAGATCCTGTTGAATCATAACTTCCGATTGCTCCGACAGATGAACTTCCGTATGCTGCGCCTGCGCCGCTAGATCCTCCTCCATATCCTCCGGAACTAACTGATCCACTTCCATAGCTTCCGGCCGAGCCACCTGATCCATAGCTTCCAAGGGAACCACCAGTGCCTGCCCCGTAACCTCCACTGACGGCGGAAGTATAGCTGCAGGTTATTTTTTTTTTCCAACAGACATAACTCATAGTTACTTATAATTCAATCTCATTTCAATCTATATATCCAATGGTAGGCATATGTAACAAATCCAAACCTTGTGCTGGATGCTGAAGCGGCCAAGTTATTCGACTTTTGTTCAGCCTGAACGTCAGCTGCAATTTGATCTAAGTCAGGATTTTCGGGAACTGGCTTGTCCAGAGAATTCGACCCACTTATATAAGGATCAACTGCAAGTGAAACAACTTGATTAAGGTAAAAGGCAGGATTTAGAGACAGTGACGTAACTTACCGTGATTGGCTACTGCTGGTGGGGACGATGCAGCTGGAACTAGTGGCTCTTGTTGCTGATGTAACAACGGGTGGTAGTTTTGCTGATGCTTAAAAAGCTGTTGGTTGTGATGCAGGTTGCCGAAGCTCGCAGATGGAACTGAACAATTTAAAAAGTTGAATCTCTCTTTTACTAACAAGAGTTGTGAATGAAAACATTCGACTCGTAAATATTATATTACTTGCGTTTCTCCGATTCAACATGCCGTTGAACAATGGATTTCTCGATAATCCGAGAGCGTCGATATTTTCACATTGCAGAGCCAAACACAAAAGAGTCCAAAGCACCAAAAATTGACGTCGTCGACGTACCTATAAAAATGAACATTGTTATATGCTTTACGATGTCTAAAACAGTATTCCTTAATCTGAAAAACTTACTTGCAGGTTTTCGATAACCATTCTGTGCTGAAGAGTATGTCAATCTGAACGCGACATGACATTGCAGTCAAGTATTTATACGCTTTTTACATTCTAGCCGCAGATTAGTGAATGGATGCACCAAAACATTGGATACGAAAAAGAATTAGACTATAAGAAGAACTGGATTCGGTCCAGCGCTTGTAGCGGTCAGGGCGAATGCTGTGTCACGCAAACTGAAAGACAAAATCAAGAAAAGCTACGGTAGGGTTCCAAATTCAATTGTTATTAACGGCTACCTCCTTGATTGAGAATCTAGAACGTGCGATCCGATGGTTAACAACAATGAGTGGAAAGAAAACGGAACAACGTTTTTTCTTTTTGATAATTGAAGCCGTAAATTGCTGAGTGCATTTCTGAAAGATGTGCATCGAAGCAAGTTAGAATACGATACGGAAGCTGATGAGCTACAGTTACTACTTTTTTAGTGTTTTGCATTTCGTGTGACACTTTGAGGAATGTTGTTAGGTAAACCGTGGGAAGTAATAGAAAGGTATAGGTGAAAACTAAGGATATGCAATTAGATACGTGTATTAATGTTGTTAAATAACAAACCGTGCAACTTTTGCCGTAATAATGGAATTAGTAAGAAAGTTTCTACGTTGGTTACGTTTGTGCGTTCTACCGAGATGAAAGTATGTATGTACACCTAGAGTATTGCATTTCAGTGAGATAACTAAAGTGAGTCACAAATACGTACATGTACATCACTGCCATCTAATAGGTTGAATTGTGCATCACAAATTTGCTATAAAAATTGCCTTTTTGTCGTTGTCAAATAGTGAAGATATAATAAATTGCCGATTACTTTTTCTAATTAAGTTGATCGCATATGAAGGCACTACACTGTCCACGAGAGCGGCCGTACTGGGCGGCTGTTCGTAGACGCTCCTTATACTCTTGAGAAACATAGCCGTTGGACATAATGTTGTACAAAATACTATTTTAAAAAAGAATAACAGAATGAGCGTTAAAATTGATTTATTCTGCCTAAAAGGAAAAGAAAACTTACATGGAAATGACGTCCTTCTCGAGATCGGTCATTTTGCCGGGTCGAATGGAATAGTCACAAACGACCCGATCCAAACACGAATTGCTGGATTCAGTGAAGCCAGAGCAAGAAAGATAGGTCGCCATGAGTTTCTTTTGTTGTTTCTCCTGTTCAGGTACTTGGACAATGTACTTTTCCAAAGTCTAAATAAGACAATAAACTTTAGCTTGCGGAATTACATTGCATAGCAAATTGTTTAAATACCTCCATTTCTTGCAATTTGGATTGCAATTCAGCAGTGAGGTCATCTCTCCCTATCTTCTCCAGATCGACAGCTCGACGCTTACGGCCACTAGACAAAACGGCTAGGGTCATCAGCACCGGATTGCTAGCAACGGCTCCAGCGGCACCCAACAGCGCCAAGGCAGCCAGAGGGGCCACAAGGGCCGTTAGCGGATTGATACTGCCTTCACGAGTTTCGTAACCAGTTCCATAATTGCTTGTGTGACCATCTTTTTTTTTAAAACCACACATTCATTGTCATATTCAATCGTTTTAAATTTACACAAGTGCCAAAATACCGTAAGCTGCAGCTCCCGCGTAGTTTGTCGCAGCCAGGTCACGGCCGCTCCCAGTACTTTGAGGTTGTTGCAGAGGGCTTGCCAAAGGGTAGTTGTTGGCACCCTTGTTTTAGATAAATACAATCCATGTATACAACAATAGATTATAACGGTTCTAAAGTCAACTTACTTGAGTGCCGAGTCGCTGTCGGAAATTTGAGTTTGCGTTGAAACGCTGGAACGGTTGCTGGGCGTTACGGCGTCGTGAAAAGAAGCTCTCGGCGTTCACGGCTGCTAAGGCCACTACAATCAAGACGATCGCTTGAGAAGAAATCATGGTAGCTCAAAATCCTGCAGAAAAATTAAACTTTAGTAATTCACTTAGATATTGATAGAAGGTCTAAGAATAGATTAAGACAGAAAGTGAAAAACTTAGCTAACGAATAACGAGTGTATTTTAAACCTAAAGAACAAAGTCTTTAACGAATAGCAGATAGATTGTTTGATTTTCAAGATGAAGAGCTTAATTTAAATTATTAATTAATATCGTGTGTGTTATTGCGAATTGCGTGATTTCCCAATTATGTTGCCGTTGTCCTTATCGCCGAGATTGAAGGTAAAAACGAGAAATTATAAAAATGGTCCGTTTTTAGAAACTAGAAGTAGCATCGCTCAGAGCGGGACAGTCGTATCTGTTGCACTGTTGGAAATCACGACCAATGCGTGCGGCCGATCTCAGTCGTTGCTTGTACTCGATCGGGATAAACGTGTTGGACATAATGTTGTATAGCACGCTAGTCGATAATTTTTAAAAATGTGTTAGTATAAAATTTAAAAATTCATTTTTTTTGGAAATATCTACATGGATAAGACGTCGCGTTCTTCATCAGAGATGTTTGAATGGGCGTTGCCGTACTCGCAGAAAATACGATCGAGGCAAACGTTGCCTTCACGCGTGTAGCCGGAGCAAGAGAGATACATTGACATGATTTGCTGTTGGTAATCAGTCTCTTTCGGAATGGAAGCCAAAAATTTCTCCAGCGTCTATTGGCACACGTACGCCAAAAAATGCGCGGAATACGTGACTTGCGTGAAATGCCAAAAGGGAAAAAAAAAGACTAGGATACCTGAAGCTCTTGAATTTTTTGCATCATTTCGGGTGTGATCTTGTCAGCCATGGTAGCATCCATCATGGAAGCAAGATCGCGTTTCTTACGACCAGACAAAAGCGACGAGGATAATGTCAAGTAGACCGGGCTGATGGCCACTGCGGCCGCAGCAGCAACGAAAGCAATGCCGGCCAACGGAGATACCACCAAAGCTAAATTACTGGATTTGCCGGCTGCAAAAGTCTTGCGATCTATTTGCCCTCGACGTTAGTTATTCCATTTCGGATGGTTGCATTTTTAAAAATAAGTTACTTACTAGCGGGAGTTTGAACAAAAGTATTGGGTTCGTTATAATGGGCCGGATCACCATTGCGATGGATATCGTAATCTACCGCGGGAACTTCGTACTGACGGCTAGACGATGATGGGTATTGACGAGCCTGGCTACTCTGGCTACGATAACTGGAATGAGCTTCGCTAGTTGGGCCCTCCGGATCAGAGGGGGCCAATCCGCGGAGCCGCTTGGCATTGCCGGAGCTCAAACTGTCCATAGCTTCATTGTAGTTACCGTTGAACTTGTCTTGACGATCAAGTGATCGATAAGGTTGAGGGGTCTGAATGAACTCTGGCTGGTTGGCCACGATCATCGACACTGTCAACAACAAAACTATCGCAGTTTGTTCGTAGATGGCCATTACAAATTCTGAGTGGTTTAAAAAAAGGGGGATTTTCTTTAGTTATACGATATCGAAACGACTACTGTATTCACTGTTTGAAAGCAACTTGTCGACTGATGCTGGTTTCTGAACAAGCCTGGCTTTTTATGTCCGTCCTATCACACGACATGTGCGTGCACTCACTAGTGCAATACATGTCTTGGCCAGGTAAATGACCCGCAAAGACAAAGAATACCGTTGCTTACAACAATCTTTTTTTGTTGTTCCGGTTTACAGGAAGGAAGACATCGTATAAATAATTAAAATAACCGCAGCTGTCGTTAATGGCTCTCGTTTCTGTCAGTCGTGCACTATTCTAATAACGTTACACGACGCGGTTGTCCTTATATAGCATGCTTTCATACAAAAATAGGACTTGGAAGGGGAAAAAAAAGACACGAGTTGGCAAACTAATTGCAAATGCAATTCAACCGGGGACTTTATTACTGTGACACGGAAGATCCATCTAGAAATTGTCTTTCCGCTCGTCGGTATTACAAGAAGAATAAGGAAAGTAACGCAGAAAAAAAACAGCTGTTTTTTCTGTCCCCATCAATCACGGCTATTTACCTATAACGAGATGCTCACGTGATATGACAAGCAGGAAAAAGAACTAATTGCAGACGAAAAAGAATTGGATAATCATCGGGATTATTCGCAGCTCAATTTACAGCATTTTCCTACCGGATATCTATAAATATCGTAATTGCAGTAAGGAAACTGAAAACAAAAGGAAACCTGAAACGATGAAGCTACACTAAAACGCATGTGTTTGACAACAACAGGTGGTAGGTACCGGTCTACGAGGAAGGAAGATAACACATCACCATTGTTATCGCAACTCGACAATCGAAAGAGGAGGAGTTCCATGTCCGTTTAAAGCGCACGCACGGTAATTGACGGACAACAACAAACAAGCAAACACGGGCACGCGATTCGCGGTTGTTCCAAAACAATTCCACACTGACAATCGAAATTTACGGGACGATGTCTTAAAAGATAGCAAATTCAACTTCCAAAATAGAACCACATCATTGAAGTACTACGCGAATAGGAATAAAACTAAATAAGAAATGAATACAAAAATGATTGAGCTTACCCCTTTTCAAAGTTGAATATCGAATGGAAGAATTGGTGGATGCGTTGGATTGAAACTCGTGTTGTTTACGTTCGTCTCCGTCAGATGCTCGTAGTGTATGGCAGTGCCGGCTGGAAGATACGAGATGGAACTGATAAAGGTGACTGGGCATGCGTGGTTTCTTATATAGTTGGTGGCCAGTCTCCGGGAGGTCGTCAAGTACTCGAACACGTTCACGACAAGCGTGAAGCTACCGTAACCAAGGGGTTGGGCCGATCCACTAGTGTTTGATATTTTTACCGGGTTGTAGAACCAACGTGGGCCATGTCCAGTTTTTTACCTCCGACTTGCGATGGTAAACACTTCTTAATTGCCAACGGTACGCGGGTGTGCGCCCCTAGCTATTCAACGGTTAGTGAAAATCAACAAATCCGATCGGATCAATAAAATGAACAACGTTAGGTAAAATCATGATAAAAAAATATACGAGCCGTTACTTTACCAAAAATAAAACAGAGGAAACTCTTGATTTGCACTTCCGATGGATGAATCAATTCATTAGGCACATAAAGCGTTTGTTGAACCAATATTTCAGTAAAACAGTTTTACTGCCGTGTAGATCCACAATGCAATTTAGAATATGCCGTTCGCCGTGTCCCGATGACCTCGTTTCTTTTATCTTCCTGCTGGATTGCTTTTTTCCTCTTGACGGATAACAGGAATGATGTACCTCATCCAGTTCCTAGCAGGAATAAATGCACTTCTCACGATTGTCATTACAAGTTAAGTAATTAACTACTGTTAAGAAACCATAAACAATGTCACAAAGGGCTGATGCAAATAAGGAAATGCGATACGAAACAATGCAATTCGAAAAGGAAACACTTCAATAGCAACTTGCGCATGACAGATTAACAATGTCGTTGAAAAGAGGCCAACGGGACAATTTCTGCTTAAGTTTGAATTTTTGGGTCGACTGTCAATTGTAAAAAACAAGAAATTTCCTTATAGATTAAACCTAAGGGGAAAAGAGAAGCGCTGTAGGAAATTCATAGCAATTCAGTTAACCAAGCCGTGAATTTTCGATTATTTTACACGTCAAATCAAATCTACGTGATATTTTTAAAGTTCTTTTAAAAATAGAGTAATCTGTAAAAAATTCTTCACTTTTGATTTTAATCCAACGGTCAACAAATTGAAAGATTAGCAAGAAGAAGGAAAAACAGATAAAAAATAAATTGGATCCGAAAATCCCGTACACATAAATCTAATTAGTAATTAATATATTAATACTTGTCGCTGAAAACGCAACAAACCTACAGACGAATAGCTGCAGGTTTGGCGAAAGAACGAAAAATACTTGAGACGGGTTTCATCGTGCCCCGCCATGACAGGCCAATAGATAGTGGGATGACACGACCCGCACCGGCAACACGCTGTAACATTTTGAATGGACTTCGTCTGTTTGTCTTCCAAAAATCTTTTTGGAGGACATCATGTACTTCTGTAGTAGGAATCATTGTTGAAGATGTCGACGTGTGTTCTTGGGTTGTAGCCAAATCTTCCTTTACACTATCAACTTTAATAGGATGATGGAAAAAGACGTCACTGTTCGAATTATTGTTCTGAATAAGATTTTCCAGGAAGCCTTCCGGGATATTTTGGCTGAGACGGTTGACTGCTGATATGACATCAGTCAGTGGAGTATCTTTCAACTGTTCTGTTAGATTTTCCATCAACGATTCTAAGCTGATGTTTAACGTCGGTAAAGGAGACACAGATCCGTTGTTAACAGAAGCTGTTGATAAGTTTAGAAGGAAAGATTCTGTGAAGTGTTGCATCAGAAGAGTTGACATTGTGGTGCTTTCCGTGGATATGGGGACGGTTGATTCAGTGCTAGTTTCTTTGACACTGGGGGTCGTGCTGGAGTGGTTAATTTCGAACTCAGTTACGTTAGAGTTTTGAATTTCTGTTAGATTCATAACTTTTGTCAAGTTGGCAATAATTGCCGGCGCTAAGTGTCTAATAAATTGCACAAGATTGGGCAAGCGTTCTTCTTTGGTTGAATTTGATTGGTTGGAACATAACAGAGATTTAAGAAGTACTGAATCTCCTGCGGCTTCACAAATGGCTGACGATTGGATTTCTTCTTGATGCGCTTTCAGTTGTGAACTGAGAAACTGATTCATCACTTCAGACCATTTATCCAAAATGAACGAAGAATTCAGTTGATTGCCCATGTCAGCTGTCATGTTCATTTGGAAGATGACTTTGTTAACGACGTTATGGGTAACAGAGCTGATGGAAGAATGTACTGCATGTTCTGTACAGTTCTTAACGTTTGGATTGCCGTTGACGATTAAATCCGTCGGCAAAGTTGTTGGAAGAGGCGTCGTTGTTGATGTTGTCGATTCAGAAGTGACGTCGTGAAGTGCTGACAATTCATTGAACTTTGATGGTTTGTACGGATAGGTAATAATAATAGAAACCCTACCTTCTGTGGAAGATGTTCTCGGGCTGGACAGTCGTGTGGTAGTCCCTACGTTGGTCGTTAACTTTGACGGCTTCGTGCTACCTTGTAACCAAACCGGGCGAGTCAAAATAAGATCTGCAACTGAAAATAACAAGAATTTAGCTGTTTGAATTATTTACATGTTATTAATGCATACCTGAGTGAATAGAAGACTCGGTCGTTGACGTCCGCACGGAAGGTTCAGCGTTAGTTGTTGTGCGAGTAATAGCAACAGTTGTCGGCTTACTTTCTTTCGAAAATGTTTGGCTGGTTGACAACACAAGAGGAGAATCCCCATTGGGACGAGTTACCAACCAAAACGGGCGGGTTACAAACGCAGAATTTCCTATGGAAATTAAAATGCGTTTTAGAGTTACTAGCAATAAAATTGTAATTTAATATCTACCTGAGTTTTCATTTGTGCTAGGTATTGAAGAGGTAGTGGGACCTTTGAGCTCTTCGTTATGTAAAGCAGAAGTGACGCCATCGGACAGCGGAGAGATTGACGTCACATTGTTTGCTAAAAAAGGGATTCCATTGGCTGTGGTTATCCTTGCGATTAATAAATTCCATAGGTTTATGATTGGAGGAACAGTTGTTGATGTCGGAATGTCTGCAGCAGTTGGAGAGATTGACGTCACGATTGCAGAGTTCGTTGAAGTCGAAGGCACCACATCAGGGGAGGCTGTTGACACTGCCATAGTAGACGAAGAAAAAGAAGGTAGCGTTGCTGGACGAGAAGTTGTTGATGGAAGAAATTCGGATGACGTGATCGATATCGGAGGAGTCAATGAAGCCCCAAATGTTACGGGAAACGAATTGGTGGAATACGTTGAAATGCTTGGTGTGTTGATTTCTGTAGTAGAAGTAGATGGCGAGTAAGTTGAACTACTGGAACCCAAAGGTGAGGCAGAACCCTCTGAAGAAAGGTTGTTCCAGACTCCTGTTGAACTAGCAATCATGTTATAAGCTGGTGGGGGCTTTAAAGACACAGTCACCACATCAAAGATCGGGCTTTGACTGGAAGGAACATCCGGCGCAAGAGATGGTAGAGACGTCGGTGATTCTAATGTCGATTGTAATCCAGCAGAAACACTCACCGGCAACTGACTCGATGGATTTTCAGTTGATAAAATCTCGCTAGTTGTTGATGTGAGGGCGATCGACGTTCCAGAAGAACTGCTCAACGGACTGGGATTAGTAGTTTCAGAAAAACTTATAGGTGTAAATAAATCATTTGCAAGTTCTTGTTCGTTCAGTGACACTCTTCTTGTTGACGTATTTTCAACACTAGAAGTGGGTGTTCCATCGTAGGTGTGAAACGCTTCCGATGTGCTCGTAACTGGCAAAGAAAACGGTAAACTAACACCGTTTGCAGTAGAATCGATTTCGGAGATGATATTAGTAGTTTGAATCGGTTGGTCAGTAGCATTTAAAAAGCCTGGAGTTACTGCCCCACTTCCTTCGTCTTCTAGAATTACGATCGAGTTTTCGGCAGAGCCTTCGTTTTCGAAATTCGGTGCTGAGGTCGAAAGCTCAACTTCTTCAGGCGTCGTAGAAAGCTGAAATCCACTTGAAGAATCGGAAGTTGATGGGCCAAAAGGAACGAAATCTTCGGTTGACTCGGCCGATGTGTCAATGGGCAGCAATGATGTAGTTGTAAGTGAATGGGCCATTACTACTAAGGGACTCGTTTTCAACGGGGTCAGGGTTTGTTCGACTGAACCATCGAGGGAGACAGACATATCGAAAGAAACAGACGAAGATCGCGTTTCCTCAGTTGGTACGTTTGACAGGACATCTTCCAACAAGTGGCTGGTCGTAGGTTCTTTGTCCAACAGTTCAATGCCAGAAGTCGTAGGTAAAAATGAAGATGAAAGCTTCTCTTCAATAAGAGTTTGAATATTTGGGCTGAACGTCAATGAATTTTCAGAATTTAGATGATCGGTTGACAACTCGGTGAAAAATGTGGAAGTGCCTTTATGATTATGGGGCAGTTCAGATGCTCCAGAAAATTCATCGGTCATTAACGTAACGCCTTCGGTCGATACTTCCAGAATACTTGGCGAAGATTTGCTAATGTCAAACTGCTCGTTTGAAGAAGTTATAGCTGAAACAGCAGATCCTTCACCATCTTCCGGAGTGCTTGTAGCTTCCAGGTTAGGCAGCGATGGATCGGTGAACGAATCTTCCAACGGGCTACTGGAACCAAGGGAATCTCCAGAACCTTCCGGAAAAATGTTATCCCATACTGTTGTAGAGGTAACCGTCACGTCATAATCCAATGGCAGCACCGAAGATGTACTTAATTCAAGGGCGGGTTCTGAAGGAAAAGTTGTTGCATCAGCAATCGATTCAAAAGAGACAGCAATTGGTAAAGACGTACTACCTTCAAACGTCACATCCTTTGATGAAATATCGCTGACAGTTGATGACTTTGAAGTATCAGCGATTTGTGTCGACGTTAAAGTGCTGGTAAATGAGTCCTCGACAAGTTCGAGATGTGTATCAATAAGCGAAGAAGGGAGCAAGTTGATTGGACTGACTGTTTCATGTGGTTGGTCAGTAGGAATTAGAAAGCCTGGAGTTCCGCTTCCATCCTCATCCAGCGTTAAGAACGAATTGTCCTCTAAACCTTCGTTTTCAAAATTTGGTGTTGGGGTAGAAACTTCTATTAATTCTTCAACTGACGTAGTCAAATCAGGCTCCAAATTTTGAACCTCTGTAGGACTCGTGGTGGACAACGATGGCTCAAAAGAAGTGAAATCTCCGGACAGCTCGTTTGATGTGCTAAAAGGCTGAAATGATGCAGGCGAATCAGTCAACGAAGGATTTGTTTCTAAGAGATCAAGCGTTTCTTCGAAGGAGCCAGACATTTCGAAGGGAAAATCTGAAGAATGGGTCTTCTCAGTTGGAACGTTTGACTGCAAATCTTCAGAGTAGAGGATGGTTTTAGATGTGAAGCGGTCATCTTCTTCATCCATTAATACGGTAGTTGAAGTGGTCGCCTCCTCTGAAATGGGCAAAGTTTGAAACTCCTCTGCAGTAATAGTTTGCGCAAATTCTTCGAACGTCACTGAGTTCTCAGAAAGAAAATTCAGATGACCCATTGAAAATTCAACAGGAGAAGTATCTACAAAGTTAGAAGGCAGCTCAGATGTTCCAGAAAATTCGTCAGATATTAAAGAAGAGCCATCAGTCGATGTTCCCGTGTCAGTTGGCGATAATTCGACGACAGCAAACTCCTCGTTAGAAGGAGTTACTTCAATCGAACTACTCTTTATCTCCATGGGTGTAGAATGCAACAAAGATGGATCAGCGGAAACCGGTACTGATCCACTGGTAGACGATTCAGTCGTTAATTCTGGAGGATTTTCTTCCAACGTGGCCGGCGTTTGTTCCAGGGAAGCGTAGATCGTGCTTGAAAGATGCTCTTTCATAACCGTGTGCGAGCTGTCTTCTTCTGTGGAAACTGGAACACTTTCTGTTGCTTCTGACATATCTGCGTAGAGAGTAGTATCGATGTTGTTTTCTTCCACAGCGAATGAAACAAGCGAAGAATCCACTTTGTCGGATGGAAAATTAGTCTGGGAATCTTCCAAGTAGAGACTGTTTACCGTAGAAGAGACAAATTCATTTTCCTCGTGCACTAGTCTAGTTCTCGCAGTGATATCGTCAGGAACACTAGGCGAATTCGTTGTTGAAAGGTCCCCGATATTGAAAAGGAGCGTGGAAGAAGTATCCTCTACGCTGGAGTGTGGGATCGGTTCAAATGTCGGAGACACTTCGTTAGATGAAAGAGAAAAGTTATCTTCGGTCGAGGTTTCCATGGAAATAGAAGAAAGTTTGCTGATTCCAAACTCCTCAGACAAAGACGTGGATGAAAGAGCCGCAATTTCCTTGTTCCCAACTGTCTGAACGTTCATCATTTCAATGCTGTTCGATGTAGAAGATAGTAAGCCTGACTCTGTGAAAACTTCAGGCGAGTTCCAGTCAGCTACTGATGAACTCACTTCCGAATCAGCGAGTTCCAATGAGGACGAAGGATTGTTTTCGGTACTGGTAATATCCGCAACGGTGGATGCATCAGGTGTTGAGAGGTCATTAGACGATAGAACTTCTTCAGCAGCTGCCTTCAGATCCGACAGACTGGAATCATAATACCGTTCTTCGGTAGACGATTCCATGATATTTGGCTTCAAATATGTGGAAGTATCCGCCACGGTGAAAGATGAAATCGATTCAGTCGTCGAAGATATTCCTTCAAAATCCGAAGTGGGAAAACTACTTTCCGTCGATATTTGCAGAGTTGTTGGCGAAAATTCGATTGTGCTTATCTTCTCGTTTGACGATGGCTGAATTGAATCTGCGGGTAAATTAACTTCATCTCCAGTGGATATGTCTGTCATTTCAACATCGATCGTTGTGGTATGAAACGGCACGGCAGGTTCATCAGAGGAGGCTTCTTGGAATGGCTCGGTATATTGATTTTCGTTCAAGTCTATTGCCGATGTCATTTCAGACTGAGATTGACCAAATAAGGGATCTTGATCCTCTTTAGAAGTTCCAGAATTTTGGTCAGTTGATTCAATGGCAGCTGTGCTCACGTCTAAAAGGGTAGGCGTCTCGCTTGTCGAAAAGTCCAAAAGAATTGAAAACGACGTTTCTTCGATAGGCGTCATCGAACTTGAGGGACCAGAACTAGAAAGCTCGGGTGACGTTTCTGTCGTGTCGGGGATTGAAGATGTCGAATCCACATCCATCAGATTCAAAGGAAAGATTGGTTCAACATTCGAGAAGAATATTTGAGATGGAAGACTACTTTCCACGGACTCTTCGAACACTGATGCCACTTCTTTGGTAGGAGATACATCGTCAACGACAGTACTAGGGTCTTCCGTCTTCCCTGCCATTCCTGGATGTTCTGGAAGACTGTCTTTGACAGACGAAGGATCGTAGACAGTAGAATGAATCAAAGGAGTTTCACTGCTAAAGGTTTCTTCGGGTGCGTTCCCTTCCTGAATTGAAAATGTGTTGTTCGATGAGGCAATCTTCTCCGATTCCATTTCGCCATCCACTTCCAGGGCAATAGGCGTGACATACATCGTTGAAAAGTTTATGTTCGATGTGGGCGGTTCGTCTTCCTCGGACACTAAACTTGCAGAGCTAACAAGTCTTTCCTGTTCCTCTGTTGATGTGGCTGTGGAAGACGGATCTACCAGATCGAATGCTAGACTCGATATCGAAGAGAAAACATCAGAAACTGAAGTGTCCGTAGCGGTAGTGGAGAATAAGGCTTTTGATGGAAGGGTCGAACTTGGATATTCAGTCGATATTTCGATCGCAGACGTGCTTTCATCATCATTCTTTACTTCTTGTACTGAAGGAGTAACAACTTCTTGAAGCACCGGTGTCTCATATTTAAGATCCGTCACATCAAATTTGGCCGAGTTCATTGGGGCATCAGTGGATGATTCCTGATAGTTATCAGTTAACAAAGTCGAAAGCTCCGGTGTGACTTGTTCCACCGGATCACCTACAGAACCAGAATACTGACTCGAAGCTGTTGGCTCTTGATCTATTGCAACTTGAGGCGTGGTTGTCGAACTATGATGTAAGTCTAATTCAGCCTTTGAGGAAAGTACAGTGTTCTCTGTGCTATCTGACGCGTACGTTGTGACGTCAGTGGTAGCCTCAACCTGCAGATCAACTGGACAAGAAAAGAGAAAATGAGTTCGGTAAGAGTCATGTTACGTGTAACATTAGAAAGAATCAAGTTACATTTGCTAGAGGATTCCACTTCTATTTGAAAAGATGACGTTATGGTCGCCTGGGATGACGAAACGGTTGAAACAATGGTAGAATCCGTCATTCGATCAACTTCAGATGTAGGAGTCACAGATGCAACGGGAGCACCATTCTCGATGGCTGTCGGATAAAGTAATTAGTTTATTTGGGCCATGGTCCAAATCTTATTTAAAGAACTTACAGTTCTGTAAAGCTGTTACACTCCGAGGTTCAATTTCTGTAAACGTATCCAGCCCTGGTAGCGAAGTGGAAACGGGTGGGACGGCAGTGGGAATTTCAAGCTTCCATGACAGTAATTTAGATGATACTGCTAATACAAAAAGAGGCATGAATAAATAGTTAGGGCGAACGCTCAATATTCTTTTGCATACCAATATCCGCAGCTGATTGAGTAGGTTCTTGTATCGCCAGTACTGCCTGGTTCCCAGCTGTTCCAGGCAATTCGAGCGTTTGGCTGATCATGGTTGCGACAACATCAGACAAGTATGTCGGATGATCACGTGATGGGTCAATTTTCCCCTCTGAAGCTTCCCTTACAATATTGGGAGTAACATTTGTCAAAGATTTCGGGGCAGGTAATCCAAACTCGCTATTTGCTATACGACACAAGAATCATTAGTTTTTACTGAAACAAAAGAAGTAAGCTTTGGATAACAGACTCACATGATGAAAAACTGGGTGCAATGTCCACCAAATCAAAGCCAGGAGGCCTCAGATAGGAATATGAAGGCTCTGTTCCCATGTCGCTTGATGAAACTGAACTCCTCCTTGTTCGAACCAGATTTTCAGCATCCGCCACCTGAGCCCAGGAAGGAGCTAGATCGATAGTGGCCCCACTTGTTGAAGAACTTGGCATCGTTACACCAGTTTCTGCCACGTACTGAGATGATTCACGTGTAGGCGTTGTATTATTCGCAACCGGAAAAGTGGTTCTTGTAACTGGAACAGTAGATGGGGTCGTGAATTCCAAAGATTTGGTACTTATATTTGGCGTCCCTAAGTTGAAGGCCCCTTTGCATTCATTCGTCAGTCCAAGAAATGGGATGCAGAATCCATTATTTACGTCAATGTTTGGAAATGGCACTGTCACGTTGACGTTACGAATGCTTCGGCCAGCCTGTTCAATGATGGGGTAAATCTTTACTTTGGGGTTGCAGATGCCTGCAAAATCATCCTAGATCCCATAATCAATCAAACAATAATTAACGATATGAACATAAAAATTGTCAGCTAAAATCAACTTGCCTGATAATAATCGTAGAGAGCCACTCCACCGAAACCATATTGCTTTAATAGGTCCACACGTCTGCCCAGAGTCAAAGGATCGACATGGATCATCCACTGGTCATTTGTTGGCGCCAATGCAAGTTGATAAAACGGACTTGGCGACTGATGTTGAATTCGCCAGCTGCTATTCACCGTTTTACATGATTCATAGTAGCTCTGGAGTTGGAGAACAGCTTGATACTGGTTAAACTGCGTGCCCATTATTGTCCCGATGTTTAATTTCCACACGAGCGTTTTCAGGGATAACCCAACGACGATCTTTTTCCAGCTCAAATTTAGTGTAGAGTAAAGTTTCAAGAACGTTCCTTCGTTGAGTTCGAGAGCATCGAACGCCTGTTCTACCTTCTTTTCGGTTAAAGGATACCGACTACCACTGTAGTGACGATTGTAAGAGGAAACGAGAAAGATACGATCCACGATGGAGGCGATCTTAGTCACATGGAATGCGTCGATACGGTCAACTTCCACACCAATAGTAGTAGTCAAATTGAATCCTTCTTTTCCTAGGGTGGCTTTTAAGCTTTTCAACTGTGGTCCATAGTCTTGAGTGGATTGAATCAAGTCCCATGCGATGTCGAAACTCTTAAGCTTATTCACTCGCAGAAATTCGACCAGCAGGGGAATGGATGACGTCCGATTAAAAATCGTTTTCAAGTTCCATGTTGCCGGCACGGTGTTGGTAGAACGAAGACTAAAACTGAATTCGGCTTCTGGAGTCTGTTGCTTCAGTAGTTCTAAGCTCCGTTTCTCGTTAACCAAGATAGAAGCTAATGAGGCGTTGCTGGTGGGCAGAAAAAGCGCGTTGACACTGCTCAAAATGATGTGCGTGCAGGGTTTCAAATCAGCCGACAAAGCTTGATAGGATGAGTCAGCTAAATCGATTAAAATTACAAAAAAATTTTATTACAACCTTAATCTATCTATTTAAGGGATCAATGAAATATAGCCATGCTTACCGAAAATTTTAACCTCCAGCGGAACGTGACAAGCCAACAGTGGCCCGCCAGTTTGAACTCCATTGGCTGTAAATGCAAACAGGATCAACGTAAATCCGACGAGTCGGCTGAGGCACACCATCGCAAGCGTCTCTGGAAAACTGCGAAAACGAACTGGCAAGATCAGGCTCAATGTCTTTGATATAGAAAGTTGGAAGTGAAATGAGGAGGGTTGGGATGAAAAACGGAAACCAGATCATCTGGGGCGCGAGGCTTTTAACCAATTGAAGATCGTGTAGACGAAGCAATATCCATGCCACACTCATCGCGCGACGAATTACTTTGGCTGTGAATGCGAACCCTCGCGAAACACAAGTAGGCAAAACGGCGGCTCTGTCTGGCCCACTGTGAGCTAAATGACGAAGACTGCCCGGCATCAAATCGCCGGATTGCACCAACACAAATTTAGGTTATGGCTATTCCGTCCTGCAAACTGAAACTCAATACAGTCAATACATTTTAAAGAGGACGCAACCCATTTCACAACGTCAACCGTTTAGTCTCATCGAATTTCGTACTGCGGTGACAGAATCCTACAACATAGTCCAATATGAGTATAAATTAGAAAAATATACTTTAAAGAGGTTCGTCGGATTGCTTTAGAGAGCCGTAAGTAGATCGTCATCCGTTGAAATACTGTTATTATGTGTTCCAGAAAGCGTTGACAAGTCAAATTCGGGTTCTGCATTGTCACATAATAAATTACCCATTAGCAGCTGTAGCAGTGTAGCTACAATAATAATTTTACAAAGCACCTTCGCTAGCTCCGTCGTCGAGAACTTCGCGTTGCAAACGTGCAAAGCGGACAAATACATCGTCCAGTGTAGTTTGGGTGATCGAATAGTCGACCTTTGGTTATTTAAAGAAAAAACCATAGCTATCGCACTGAATTTAAATGTTACGAAACCTAGTTTTAATAAACAGTGGAACTTACCATTGGTGTGGCTGTTCGAGCGTCTTCCATTCGCTGAAATAATGTTGATATCTGCAACAGGTTAGGCTGGACGTGCCAAATGAGTTGACGTGACCGCCGTTCACGAAGTCGGGCTTCGGGAATGAGTGACTCAACGCACTGCAACACTTCGCTTATGGTCTCCACTTCGCAACGTACATTAATCATATAACCATCGCCAAACCTTAAAAATTATCAACAAATTGCAATCAGCACAAACAATGAATTAGGATAAACGAGTTTCGATTTCTTACTTGTTCTTAAGATGTTGTGCAGAGCCCAAACAGCGTAGCGTTCCGTTGACCATGATGGCTAGACGAGTACAGAGAACTTGACACTCCTCCATGGAATGCGAAGTAAGCAAAACTGAACGCGAATCATTTACAGCGTCAATGACTGCTTGCCAAAGAGATCGGCGAGCTCTTGGGTCCATACCGCTGGACGGTTCATCCTAAGATTTAAGGAAGAAACGTAATTAGATACACGTCATAACAATTATGGACATTCAGTAGGGACTTCTTACAAGGAATACGACCGCAGGGTTTCCTACTAAAGCTATAGCTGTCGATAGCTTTCGTTTATTGCCTCCAGAATACGTTCCTGCACAGCGGTCTTTGTAAGGAAGAAGGCTTAATTTCCTCAGATTATCGTTGACGAGCTAAATAACAAAGAAAACCCAGTTAAGGAGAATTTCATAACACGCGGGTTAATTCTTTTACCTTGCTAATATATTGTTTCGGAACCCCACGAAGCCTTGCGAAAAGCTCAAGGTGCTCAACGCCTGTCAGCAAGGGTAAAAGGGCGTCTTCTTGTGGGCAATAACCTGTTGCAAACAATTTTATGGTAAATTGAGGAGTAAATAAGTCATTTACAGTTCATGAACAAACCCAAATTTTGCTGCGCTTCGCTCAAGTCCGTGAGGATAGACGATCCACCGACAAAAGCGTTTCCATTCGTTACAGTTTCATCTCCAGTTAGCATCTGTTTAAAATGTGTTAATGCCGCTGAGCAATGCGAAAAATACGAAACTGGAAAAAATATGAATGTAAAAGTACCTTGAACGTTGTGGATTTTCCAGCGCCATTGACCCCAAGTAATCCAAAGCATTCTCCTTTCTTTAAGCCGAAAGATAATCTATCCGTAGCTGGATTCTTTTGTCCGTTGTAAACCTTCAAAGATTAAAATAAAAATTACAGCTGATAACGTTTCATCAACACATTTTTCATGCACGCACCTTCGTCAGTCGTTGTAGGAGTAACTCGTCCATGTACGCATTGCTTTTTTCAACTCTAGCGCGTTCGCGTGCGACATCTGCATCTTCAGGTCCTAATGGAGGCAAACTCTTTTTCTGAAAATTTACAACTACAAAATCAGAAAATGAAGAAACGGGCGATAAGGTAAAGAAAAATACCTGATAATAGCGTGCAATCAATTTAGGGAAAAAGGGGTAATGTAACATCAGGTTAAATGCGAAGAAGACAATGGCTTGCAATATGAAGCACACAAAGTAGCGGCCTAGGTAATTCCACTCAAATATGTTTCTTTCATAAACAACACCTGTCACAAATTGCAATGATTTATAAGTGCTAAATTCTTAATAATTCAGAGTACCTACCAATCAATTCGAAATTCTTCGCAGTGAAATAGGTTTCAGCTAAGTCTATAAGGCCTCTGCCGAAACAAAAATGCGGGAATATGAGGAAAACCTGGTCAAGGATCTCACCAACTGCGGTCAAGTGCTGCCAAGAAAAGTTTATCAAAATCACACGATGAAAGAGCCGTTTTACTTATGTAATAATTACCTCATCGTCAAAAAGCTGAAGGACGTAAGAGGAAATGACTGTGACGATTGCGATAAATAAATTGGCACATGCCAGGCCAACAAAGGCTGTGCTCGGTACTGAGAAGACAAAGCTTGTCGGGTACATAAGCGGGATTGCGGAAACACTACAAAAATATTGATTAGTTGAATTTGCATTAAACATTTATGAAAGATTCATCACACTCACCCGAAAAGTACCAGCAAAAGGACAAAACCACCGATGCTTGTTGCTCCGACATACTCCCATTGACCGAAGGCGAGGAATATCAGGATTACTAGAATACATGGAATCAAATAGTTCACCTAGAAACCACAATCTGTTAGTCAAAATTGAGATTTTTGGTTTTTCTAAATAATTTACCAGGTCCCAAGTGTACGAGGCTACCCAAAACGTTGTCGGTTTCACACCGGAGACAAACTGCAGATGCTTAGCTTTGGAAGTTCGTTCTTCTACCAGGAAAATGACGAATGAAGCGGGTACGAAGCTCAATGCAAACAAAACCGTGAGCGCGTACGCAAGACTGACAGCAACTTGTTCGCTAAAATTGTGCAATAATTTCAAAGAATCAATTATAGATAATCCTAATTTTCAATAAAGGGTTGCCTTACTTATCAACAACTTCTCTAGAAGAGAATTCCATGGGGTGATTGATCACTGTGATCCCGTAAAGGAATGGATCTTTTGATGGGGGTAAAGACGAACGCAAAATGACGTTGTTGATCGCGTTCAAATAGGCGACAGAGGACGCCCAAGCTTTGTTGTCAAACCATACCTGGTTGGGAAGAAAACGGGTGCAAATTAGATTCGATTACGTAAAATTCAAATTATCACTAGTCTTTGAACTTACCCTAACGTTTTTTTCAGAAGCATTTTGTAAGGGTGGATTCTGGTGCAAGCCAAATTCAAAACCACCAATTCTTAAGTCAAAAGAAGATTAAGCACAAATGAAAGGTCTTACCTGTTCAGTCTAAAACTCAAATGCAATTTCATATACCTAATTTCGTTTAACTCTTCGTGCGTCCGAAGAATCCAGGTAGATATGTTTTTATCTGCTAAGTCATAAAATTCGTCGTACGAAACAGAGCCATAGTGGAATAGCTCTCCTTGTTGGGTGGCATTGGCAAGGCAGATGGGAGCACCAAAGTCATTACATGGGCAGTTGATATCTTGATAAATTTCTGGATTAGCAGTGGGATTGAGTAGTCCGATATTATGGATTGAGCAATTTAACCTGCACAAAATTTAAAACACAGGTTAAAACCAGAAAAATAAAGCTATAGAGCATTTGTCTTTGTTCTAAAAGCAAAAATGGAAAATAAAGAAAGAAAATTGAGCTTACCCAAGCAATGGCTCGCCCTCCACGCATCTGACTCCCATTCCCGTTTCATTCAGCATATTCTGCACATATGTGTTGGCCCAGTTTCCATTGAGTTCACGATTTGAATAAAATACTTGGTTAACATCTCCGTATAGCCAAGGTGAAAGAACTAAAGGTGGCTGAGGAGTTTCCAGGTCTAGAGTCAATGAGAATAGCTCACCAATGATGACTAGGATGCATGGCAATACAATCTAATAGGATGCCAAAATTTCACCACTGTTCATTAATCAAATGATCCTAATTAATTGTGATGCTTACCTCACAGAAGAATCCTTTCACATTTCTTTTAGAGTTGTTCAATCTTTTAATGTACATCGCTTTCATTTGTTGAGCTACTAATTTTTTTCCCTTCAGTTTTTCATTCGATTCCAAATTAAAGGAATCAGAACCCCCATTTTCCTCTCTGTATGGGTTTTCGTCTGCTTAAATTAAAGAAGAATAATATAATAAATCACAACATCTTGATCAACCGGTACTACGACTACGAGATTATCTTGAGGAATTTCATACCAAGATCAGAAACGCTGGGCGGTGGAAAATTTGAATCAGCGGAAGGATCGTCAGCCACCCTCAAAAAAATCTATTGAAAAATTAAGGTTAAT
Organism: Daphnia sinensis; assembly: GCA_013167095.2. Lineage (NCBI taxonomy): Eukaryota > Metazoa > Arthropoda > Branchiopoda > Diplostraca > Daphniidae > Daphnia > Daphnia sinensis. The sequence continues at coordinate 5,089,908 of CM023191.1, read as the reverse complement.
TTTATCTACGTAGCTTGAGACAGAGAAAACCTTACCTCTTCAAGTGTGGTGTCCGAAACGCCATAGCTATCCACACGAAGTTGTTCCATGTTCAAGTCTAGCTCATCAAAAAGACGAGGAAACTTATTTCGCTGGCGAAGTCCAGCTTCATCAAACTCGGGAAGGCAAAACACGATATCCGACCCTACATTTTCAACAATTGTAGTATTTGGAATGTGTTGCTTCACCAAAGTCACAATTCTTTCTGTATCAATTTCCATTGCGTTTCGGGGGACTTGGTTTTCATTCTCCTATAATGGAATTTAAAAGTAATTTTTTTTTCTCACTACTTTGATTTGTTGTTTCAAACGCACTTGACCGTTGTTGATCGGGCCGTCACGACTAGTATCATCTTTTCTGACGACAGTAAGATAGTAGCCGGATCCAAGCTTCTGCTTAAGAAAGAGGGATGAACCGCAACATTTCAACTGCCCTTGTGAAATGATCGCTATACGGTCTCCCAGAATATCAGCTTCATCCATGAAATGGGTAGTTAAGATGATAGTCCGGCCTGCAACACGAAAACATTCAGATAATAGGAATGGTAATTACACAACGAACACAACGGCAATGTACCTGTTTTGTATTTCAAAAGAATATCCCAGATGGAGCGCCGAGAATAGGGATCTACTCCTGCTGTGGGTTCGTCCAGAATCACCGTTCTATAGTTTAAATGATAGTTAAATAACTGGATAGAGAGGAGGCTGTTGAAAATACACTCACTTTGAATTTCCTATGAAAGCAGCTCCAATTGAAAGTTTTCGTTTCATTCCACCGGAAAGGTGTTCTGATATGTCGTGCCTTTTGTGCGACAACCCCAAGTCTTCAATCATTTTGTCAATTTCTTTCCGAGACTCGATTTGTTCTCCGGTTTTCAGATTTGCAAAGAAGCGCAAATGCTCCTCCACTGTTAGTCTGCGAGGGAAAATTCAGAATTATTAAGTTTACGTTAACTAAAATTCTTTATACGTGAATGGGTAAGATCTTACTGGTCGAAAAGGACGTTGTGTTGCGGACATACACCAAGCTGATGCCGAATATCATCTATTTGGTAACGGATATCTAAACCGTTGATTGATGCAGTGCCACTCGACGGAGGAAAGAGTCCGGTCAAGATGGAACTGCCAAGAAAGCCTAAATATTAATTGAAAGACCCTCATTTGGGAAAATAATGTGGGTACATTGTTGTTGTTTTTCCAGCTCCATTGTGTCCAAGAAATGAAGTAATTTGGTCCTCATAAAAATCCAAATTGAGATTGGTAAGTGCGACCTTTCCGTTTGAATAGATTTTCCCTAGATTTCGGATGCTAACTCCGACCATCAAGTTTCTATTGGATTCGTCTTCGATAAGATCCGAATGCTCTAGTAAAACATAATGGAGAAAATATTTAGATAACATCCCATACATTAACCTGTTTTTAATTTCTAGAAACGAACCTGTTCCAGTGCGTGGACCAAAGGTGACTACATTAGCATTGTCTTTACTGGAAAACCAATAAGAAGACTGAAACATAAAATACCACGGTTTCGGAATACCATATTGCCCTATAAAAATGAACACGATACAATCTCCTTCTCCAGTAGTATATGCACTCAATTCATACCTGGAAAGACTGTCTCGATGTACCAAGTCAGTACTAAATAAATGACTGAGTCAAATAAAAGCATCAATATGCATTCCAACAGCGAGAAAGTGTCTCCTTCTCTAGGACTAGTCCCAATATTGTACCACTGAGCACCTTCTCCGCCTTCTTCTAGTCCAATTAAATATGCGTTTCCAATGCCAAATGCAACGTTTGAAAAAAGACTCTGGAAAAACACAAAATTATAGAAAGTGTAAGTACATTGTTGGCTCGACAACAAATCATATTAGACTTCTTACCAATAAAAGATTGGCCGCATACGGTGATGTTTCGAACCCCAAATCGAGGAGGCTAACTGGTTGATAACAAAGAAAATAGATAAAAGCTCCCGATGCAGCAGCGAGATTAGCTCGGCTGAAGAAAGTTGAAACCAAAAAGCTAAAACAGATGGTCGCGATGCTAAAACTTAGGAGGAAAACAAAAACGACGAACGGATTCGATTTCTCCAAAATGTTTCCAAACTACAGAAAAGATAAGTAGTTATTAGTGGACGAAAACAGACGAAAAAGATACTCACGTAGATAATAAGTGGAAGCAGGATACAAGCGAAGAGCAAAATGAGCAGACTGTCGATAAACCATGCCAGCCAATGAACTCCGTTGCTCAAGCCCATAGTCCTCATAGTTTCTTTAAGCCGGCGTTCTTTTTCGTAAACGACTGATTTAATGATCATGGCACAGGTAAAGACGAAGGCTAGATTCATGTAGAGTGGAAAGCTAGGTCCAATGGCGAAAAGAAATGTGTCGAAAACGAAACAAGGACCCGGAAATTGTTGCATAAACATCCCAGGAAAGGTTTCACTCATAGATTGGAGTGCAGCAATTGATTGCTCAATTTTATCTTGTAAGTAAATAAAGCCCGAAGTGAAATATTTCATATGCCCAGCGCGAGGATCATTTCGTGGTAATGGTGTTTCCACATAATCGTTTATCCTTTCAGTTGTGTCGATAACAAATTTGTCCATCCTAATGAGTACCCAGAGAGAAAGTTAATAATACAACACAGACTAATTTTCAGATGACAGGGATATTCACCTTATTTTGTACGAAATGTGTTTAGGTAGTTCATCCTCTGACGTGAAATTGGTATCAGCGCTTTCGAATATAATGACAGCCCATAGTTGATTCTCGTTCAATAAATTGAGCCCACGAACGACAGCTTCTTCTTCGGTAGGGTAGCCTTCAAATTTATCAAACTCGTAACACTAAGTAGAGTTAAGAATTACGAAGATGAAGAAGAAGCTGGATGTAAATTTGCCCTTACCTCTATATAGACACTGAAAAATTTGGCGAGAGTGTCTAGCTGCACTACAATGATTTGGATGCTGGAAAACAAACGACCAATTTGAAACATTACAACATAGTTAAAAATGCAAAACAGTGAATGGTAAGAATTTACCTCTGTATCCGTTTGAGAGCCTCTTCCAAAACTGCAACAATATCCGGAGAATTTTCAAAGTTATCAATAGCTTCTGTAATAGTCTCTTCGAGGTTGTTCAACATTGAAGTAATATTGGGCGAAATTTCCAGCCAACTGTTGGCCAAGTTTTGAATAGTTCGTATGTCCTGGAAAGTTGTGTTTACCTTTTCAACCAAACGAGTAAACGCAGGCGTATTGGGTGCATAAACTAGTCTTCCCCTATGAAATAACGTAAAACATTACAGTTTTTCTAGCTTGTTATTTCTTTAAGAAGTTATTGTAACATTTACCTTATAAACGGATAGATGTACTCAAAAAGGGCTTCAGTTTGCGAGTCGTTTTGCAGAGTTGCAAACAGATTGGTACAAATCTCTGGAAGGGTGTCTGTTGTTTTCAACATAGAATTTCTTTCAAAATTATCGGCACTAAGATATGAATTTCTTTTCCTGTATGAAGGTTAATTTTAGGAAAAAAGAACCGTAGCGTATGCAAAAAAAAAAAAGTACTTGAAGAGTTTTGGGGTCGCTCTTGATTTGTAGAAACTCGGGGGTAGTGGATTACTACCACACACTGTTGTAAGAAGGGGTAAAACGGAAGTCGAGTTTGATTCATTGTCGATGTTGCTTTTATCTTTTGTAATCCATAGTCTTTCAGCGAACTTTCCTATTCCTGAATTGGAAACTTCCCTGCAATGACAATAAACAAAACAAATGAATTTTAAAGCATGCGAAACTTAACAAAGAATGTAACTCACTTGAAGATGGAAAATGTTGAGTCCAAACGTTGAAGTTCCACATTCAGGTTGTTCAAAGATTCCACAGATTTCCCACTCGTGAAATCGAGTTTTCTAATGTTTGGCAACGAAGCATCCCTTTTTAATGCGCTAAACATCGTTTCGCTATCTGGTGGTGGAAGAATATCCATTGTAAAGTTTTGTAGCAAAGAGTTGGTAGAAATTGGGGATTGCTGATTTCCGTATCCTTCTTTATAGACACCATCAGAGTCCAGTACAGATAACTGTTTTAAAGCGGAAGAATAACCTAAATTGCCTACGGCCTTCGCAAAAGATAAGACATATGCGCAAAAGTAAACGCCAATGATGAGTCAGACCGGGATATATGAAAAGGTAAACTTTTAAAATAGACACCTCAACGTCTGCGGATCGCTTTATCAGGACGTTCTCCATTTGACTAATCAGCTTTCTAGCCCTGTGACACAAAATTGATAACAATAAAAATAATGAAAAACGCCTCATCATCTTTTAGTTACTGTTCAAACTCCACTATTTCATCAAAGAAGTCAGTGTCATTTTGGTAATCGTTGTAACACCAGTTCATAGACGTGCAGATTAGGCTTTTGTAAAATCGAACCGGGCCCGCTGAAGGCAACGCTTTTTCTTTCAAATAACCTGTATACAAACAAAAAATAAAACCTAATGTTTTGAAAAGCTCAATAGTTGAAACACAACTTGTTTCTAATTACATTCTTTTTGGTATTGCTTTAAACCTTCCAGTCGGACAAGAGCCAAAATGATAAATATAGCCAACGGCCAGATGATTTCTGCAATTACTCGTGCCTAAAGAACGAATTAATAATTGAAGCCTCTTAGAACACATTTTCATAGTATCTTACTTTTGATCGGATTCTCACAAGATAATTTTTCCACATCAACTGACGAAGTTGTAGAAAAAACATTTTGAAATGGCGTCGTACCGGTTAGTACTACAATTTAAAAATTAAAGACACTATTAGCGTAATCGTAAATGCCGCGTGACGTTCTCCAAATCAAAACTTACCGAACGTTTTGCACTACTAGTCGAGACAGGGTCCACGATAGAAGTGATAGCTCGGGGTTTGAACGTACTTGGTTTAAGACTTCAAACAAGTACGCACGCATCTACATCATGCCCTACGTTATTATCTGAATTATATCCGTTCTTGGCAATACGATATAAACAAGTGCGATAGACAATCTCTTTTGGACCGATGCGTTACGTGTTACAAAGGAGCGTGATAATCGCCATGTGAACGTAGTAAAAAAAAACACGAAATTCCAAATATGTCACTAGAACAGATGGTGACAAAGGACATAGTCCCTAAACGTTTTAGGTATGATATTATAAAAAATTTATGATAAAAAGCGAACAAGACTTCGTCTTAAGTCTAAAGTTTCCTCAAAAATACAGTCCATCTGTCAATGTTTGCTTCAGATGTTATTTAACTTCTGAATCACAGTTAGTTCATAACAGATAATCAATTTGTTAGTATCCGAAGACAATCACGTGTACCTGCTACAGTTGTCCGTACAATTACTTACTAGCATTTACTTTTCGTCGCAGGGATAAGCAAATGTACCACCACACCGCTGACGTAAAGACATTGCAACAATTTGGACTTGTAAAAAGGACGCTGAAATTTAACGAACGCGATAACACTACTTTCATAACGTTGATAAGTTGCTATTAATATTTCTCCTTCGTCTCACAGGAAATTGGTCTATGGGCACTTACAGGTTTGGAAAAAGTTCGACAACATTAAGTAGTTAGGAGGTTAAATTAAATTAGGCGTGGATAAACGGATGAATAAAAGATCACCTGAACTTTAAAAATTTGATTAGAGGAATAAACAAACACCTAGGAAGTGAAATGAGAACGAAATTTTTGATTGCGACGCTTATTTTTAAAATACTTCACAGCTCCGAGCTGATCGAGACTGCGTTCAACTCTTGATTAGCTAGACCAGCCCCACTCCGAGAATGCAAGGGTAAATCTTCAAACCCTACGAAACGCCGTATTTCGAGCCGTAAATTGAGTAAAAGAAAATATAAAAAAATCCATAGTTTGGTTATTCAACTTTTGAATAAACTATCGTTCACGGACCTTGTTCGCAATTTTCCTCAGAATCCTCATTAGTTTCCCTTTGAAGACGTGCAAATCGAACGAATACATCATCCAGAGTAGTTTGTGTGATAGAATAGTCCAACTTAGGATGAAAATGACAATCCAGAGTATTAGCAAAGATGCCTCTTACTCTTTCAAAGGAAAAAAAGGAATATTGTCACTTACCATATTGGTTGTTACTCGTGCAGCCTCCATTTTGTTGAACAACGATGAAATGGAGAGTACGTTGGGTTGAATGTGCCAAATCAGTTGACGAGATCGTCGTTCGCGCAAACGAACCTCCGGTATAGCTAGCTGGACATGTTGAAGGACATCACTTATATGCTCCACCTCACACCGTGCACTGATCATGTAACCATTGCCAAATCTAAAAAGAGTTTTAATATATCCATCATCTCTTACTGATGAAATCAAATCATCAACCGTACTTATTTTTCAGATGTTGAGCCGATCCCAGGCAACGGAGTGTTCCATTGACCATAATGGCCAAACGAGTGCAGAGAACTTGACACTCTTCCATCGAGTGTGAAGTCAGCAGAATAGAACGCGAATCTTTCAATGCGTCAATAATAGCTGACCATAATGAGCGACGTGCTTTAGGGTCCATGCCGCTTGACGGCTCATCCTAAACGTAACAGAAAAGCACCAATTAAAAACCTATAGTACGAATATTTGAATTGATACTTGGTAACTCACCAGGAAGACAACAGCGGGATTGCCGATGAAAGCGATGGCGGTTGACAACTTCCGTTTATTACCACCCGAATATGTGCCAGCGCAACGGTTCTTGTATGGAAGTAGGCCTAATTTCTTTAAACTATCGATAACAACCTGAAAAAATTGATAGAGTAAATTTTCCTGTGTGCAAAACATTTCGTAGGAGTGCTTACCTTGTTCATATGCTTCCTTGGAACTCCCCGAAGCATAGCAAATAATTTCAAATGCTCAGTGCCAGTAAGCAGGGATAACAAAGCATCTTCTTGGGGACAATAACCTATTAAGATAATAGTAGAGAGTAAATATACTATTCTGAAGTAGTTGGTTGAATAAATACGAACCCAAATTTTGTTGCGCTTCTCTCAGGTCTGTGAGAATACTATGCCCACCAACAAACGCATTACCACTGGTGACAGTTTCATCACCCGTTAGCATCTGTTTTAAACATTATTGATACATGTGTGATGTCGAAAATCCAAATAACCAACAACTTACTTTGAAAGTTGTTGATTTTCCAGCACCATTAACTCCTAAAAGACCAAAACATTCGCCTTTCCTTAGGCCGAAAGACAACCTATTTGTAGCTGGCTCCTTACCGCGACCATATACCTAAACGACAAGAAAATTTCAAATAAGAATCTGTCCAATCCAATACTAGTTCGAATTAAGATAAACGTTTCACCTTGGTTAGCCGTAGCAAACGTAATTCATCTGTTGAATCGTCATTTCGCTCTACACGCTCACGTTCACGTGCGACATCTTCATCTTCAAGGTGTAGCGGAGGAAGTTGTACCGTCTACCGTAACCCAGAGTCTTACGAGACGTTGTAAATAAATAGAAAAATCATAATGCACAATACCTGAAAATAACGTACAACACGTTCCGGGAGCACCTGATAATGCAACATAACGGTAAAAGTGAAAAAGAGAGTAGCTTGAACAACCATGGACAAGAAGTAACGACCAAGATAATCCCATTCGAAGATGTTTCTCTGGTAATCGATTCCTATTGTATATAAGAAAACGAGTTAATTAAAGTTAAGGTTCTTGAAGAGCAGAAATAAGAAATACCTAGAAGCTCAAGTCTTTGGGTAGTAAAGTGAACTTGGGCCATGTCAATCATACCACGGCCGAGGCAATAATGAGGAAAGATTAAATAGACCTCATTAAGTATACTTCCAATCAGTTTTAATTGCTGCAAATAAATGTTAAAAATTCAGATAAACCAATACTTTTGTACTGTGTAAAAATATTGAGCATTACCACATCGTCGAAAAGTTGAAGAACGAAGGATGAAATAGTGGTGATCACTCCGATGAAAAGGTTACCACATGCCAAACCCACAAAGGCGGAGCTTGGAACGGAAAAGACCAAACTGGCCGGATACATGAGAGGGATGGCGGAGAGGCTATTAAAAGAAAACACCATTAATTCGCTGTTTTATCGTCAAAATTTTGCTGAAGATGTTTCAATAATAATTACCCATAGAGAATCAATAACAGAATCATTCCTTGGATATTCTTGGGACCAATGTATGCTTGCTGATCAAATCCCACAAAAATTAAGATGACCAATATGCTTGGGATCAGATAGTTGATCTAAAACGATGCACAAAAAGGAAAAAGAGTTTAATTACTGACTTAAGACGTAATATAATTGGATAGGACGAACCATATCCCAAGTGTAGGCTGCAACCCAAAAAGTTATGGGTTTGACTCCAGACACAAATTGCAAGTGTTTTGCTTTGGATTTACGTTCTTCCACCAAAAAGATGACAAACGAGGCTGGTACAAAACTCATGGAGAAAATAACTGATATCGCGTGTAGGACGCTAATACCCACTTGCCTCCTACAAAATAACGCACATTATTCTACTACCTTTGCATCTCATGAAAAGAGGGCATAGTTACGTAAATCTGTCTTCCAGCTGTTTAATTGAATAATTCATGGGATGGTTTATGGCGGTTATACTGTAGAACGTAGCACTCTTCGACGACGGTAATGACGAACGCAGAATTACGTTGTTAATGGCATTTAAATACGACACAGATGATGCCCAGGCCTTGTTGTCATACCAAACCTATCAACATGGGCAGCATTTCTTCTTTAAACCCACGAAAATTATAAAAATAAAATATCACCTTACCTTAACTTTATCAAACGTCCCTCGGAGCTGTGCAAGATTTTCGAAATTGATGATTTCGCTAGATGCATTTGCTTGAAGCGATAAGGGAAACCTCAAAGCGCCCAGTAGGTCTTGTACATCTTGTGAAAACAGGGTTAAATTTAAATTGCCAAATGGATTTTGCAACCCAAATTCGAAACCACCAAACCTGATATAAATAATAAAATGAAGCGGAAAAATCATCGTTGTAAGTGAACAAACCTACCTAAACTTCTTAAATTTCTTGTAGGTTCGAACTATCCAAAGGGGTATATCTTTCCCTGTAACGTCGATGAAATCGTCAGTTGAAACGGACTTGTATCTCGGTAACTCTGCGGATGTCAAATTTTCGGGGCATAAAGCAATACCCATGCTACAGGGGCATTGAAAATCTTGGTAATCAGCTGGGTTAACCAGAGGATTAAGTAACTGTGTTATGTTACTGTGACATTGGAGCCTAGTAACCCAAACATAAGTTATTCTCATTTTGAGAATAGTGGAATAACGTATACCTCGTAATATCGTCGTTTTTGCAAAGAGCACCCATGCCTGTTTCGTTCACCATGTTCTTTATGTAACGAGCTGACCAAACTTCATTGGGATTTTCATTTGCGTAAAATGCAACATTTGATTTTCCATACAGCCAAGGTGAAAGTTCGATAGGCGGCTCAGGCGATATGGCACTCAAGGACATGGTAGTCAACTGGTTGATGATAATCAACAACGCAGGCAGAACAATCTAAAAAAAAACTCATTGGTATCCCATTAATCTACTAGTATACACGAAAAAGCAAGATTACCTCGCAAAAAAAGCCCTTCAAATTTCGTTTTGAGTTGCAGAATCTCTTCACGTACAAAGCGATAAACTGTTGACAAATCAACACTGTTCCCGTTAATTTTTCAGATGAAAGAAGGTTAAAAGTATCGGAAGTATCATTTCCTTCTATCTGAGGCACTTCCTCATCTAAAATCAGGAGGAAAAATGCTAAGAATTAGAATTGGAGAAATGAACATTCAAAACAAATCTAATTTCTTAAACAGCAAACGGCAAAACAATTAAAAAAAAAAAAAAAAAGAACAATGGTAACGGAATACTCACATACACACTCCCGAGTTCCAATTCTTTGCAAAGACTTCAATACAGGTACGGCACCGGACGTAACTGCGTGGAAAAATTTGTGCAAAGGGTGAAAGCAAGCAACAAATGCAACAAACAAATACGAAAAGGAACCAGTATCGCAATCAAAATACGATGGTTTACCCGAGGTACAAGGATCAAAAACAACTTCAGCACACCACTCTAATAAACACACATTTACGGAGAAATTCCCGCAAACAAGCAAAGAACTTCTGAATAATTACCTTGATTCGTTTCCACCGAGGTAGTAGCACTTTCTTCTGATGGGTCATTTGCTACTTTCAGAAATATCTTTACATGAAATAAAATTACAAGAATTAATTAAAATGCTTAGCCAATAATTAAAAAAGCTTCAGTGTTATGTTGGTACCTCTTCAAGTGTCGTGTCGGAAACGCCATAACTATCCACACGGAGTTGTTCCATGTTCAAGTCTAGCTCATCAAAAAGGTGGGGAAACTTATCGCGCTGGCGTTGTCCTGCATCGTCAAACTCGGGAAGGCAAAACACTATGTCAGAGCCTACATTCTCGACGACGCTTGCATTCTGGATATGCCGTTTCACCACATTCACAATTCTTTCCACATCGGTCTCAGTTGAATTTTGAGACGCTGGATTTTCAGTTGCCTACACCGCGTTAAAATTACATTTTTGCTTGCTAAATATTATGGTTAATATTAAACGCAAACCTGAGCATTGTCTCCCGAAACGTTTTGCCCATCTTTCTTCACGACCGTAAGGTAGTAGCCGGATCCAAGCTTTTGCTTGAGGAAGAGGGATGAGCCGCAACACTTCAACTGTCCTTGAGAAATGATCGCTATACGATCTCCCAATAAATCAGCCTCATCCATGAAGTGAGTTGTTAAAATAATGGTTCGGCCTGCAATGTGGACATATCACAACACTCTTAGAACGAACGTTAATGATGTGCAGCAATCTGGATAATACCTTCTTTATATTTCAAAAGAATGTCCCAAATAGACCGTCGAGAATAAGGATCTACTCCGGCTGTGGGTTCGTCCAAGATCACCGTTCTGTAATATGTTAAGACGGTATTTTTAAAAATCTGGAATGGAAAAAAAGTTACGAGACTAAACTTACTTTGAATTTCCTATGAAAGCGGCGCCAATTGAAAGTTTTCTTTTCATTCCACCCGAAAGGTGTTCAGATATGTCATGCCTTTTGTGCGACAGGCCCAAATCATCGATCATCTTATCAATTTCTTTACGAGATTCGATTTGCTCTCCGGTTTTTAAATTAGCATAGAAACGCAAATGTTCCTCCACTGTTAGCCTGAATTGCACAATATCCACAATATCCATTACAATAATGATTTAGTTCTGTAACTGTTATTCAAAAAAGAAACTCACTGATCAAACAGAACGTTGTGTTGTGGACAGACCCCGAGCTGATGGCGGATATCATCCATCTGAAAGCGGATATCCAAGCCGTTGATTGTTGCAGTACCAACTGACGGCGGAAAGAGTCCCGTCAAAATTGAACTGCACAAAAAGATTTAATTAAAAAAAAATAATGACAATTTATAAGTATTTAAGAACGCAGGCTTACATGGTGGTTGTTTTCCCTGCTCCATTGTGTCCAAGGAAGGAAGTAATCTGATTCTCATAAAAATCCAGATTAAGATTGGAAAGCGCGATTTTTCCATTTGAATACGTTTTCCCGAGATGACGGATGCTCACTCCAACCATCAAGTACCTTGATTCCTCTTCTATAAGTTCGGTATCTAATATTTTTCAACAGAAAGAGAAATCTGCCGTAGTACTGTGTTAAATTTTATCATTTCTCAATCGAAGTACCTCTTTCTGTGTGTGCTTGAAGGGCTCCAACTGTACTTTTTCGGCGCTTTTCCGAACACCAGTAAGACGGTTGAAACATGAAATACCACGGTTTTGGAATACCGTACTGGCCTGTGCGTAGAAACAAAACATTTTTTTATTTATAAATTCTCTGGAGCACACGTTAAAAGATACGAACCTGGAAATACGGTTTCAATGTACCACGTTAGCACTAGGTAGAGAACAGCGTCGAACAGCATCATCAAGATGCATCCCAACAAAGAATATGCATCGCCATCCTTGGGACTGACAGCAATGTTACTCCATTGTGCACCCTCTCCACTTTGTTCGTGACTTGCAAAATACCAGCACCCAATTCCGAACGCTACATCGGACAGTAAACTCTGAAGAAGAATAAGCACATTATACCATCATAGTATGCAAATATATGTAGTATTTGAAATTACCGATAGAACCAACGTCGACAGGCTGTAGTCTTGGCCGTTTAAGTTGAGAAAGTTGTAAGGAAGGAAACAGGCGAAGAAGAAGAATCCACCGCATGCAGCAGCAAGGTTCGCTCGACTAAAGAAGGTCGAGACTAAGAAGCTGAAGCAGACTGTGGCAATGCTGAAACTCAAAACGAATATGAACACCAGGAGAAAATCCGATTTCTCTAACACTCGACCAAACTGTAATAAGAAAAGTTGCATTAGAAAGGAAATACCACGCAACACTTAGAAAAAGAAATTAAAATTACCACTAAGATCATCGAGAGCAGGATGCAGGAAATAAACATGAATGACATGCTATCGATAAACCAGGCCATCCTACGAAATCGTTAATGCAATATGAATTACCAGTACGTCGTTAACTAAAGTGATAAATGTTACCAATGAACGGCGTTTTCGAGCCCCATGGTTTTCATTGTTTCTTTAAGACGTCGCTCTTTTTCGCGCACAATTGATTTTACAATCATGGCACAGGTATAAACGAAAGAGAGAACCATAAAAAGCGGGAACAGACCCGCAATCGCCATGAAGAAAGTATCATAGGTGTAACAAGGGCTCGGAAACTGTTGCATGTACATTCCAGGCAATTGAGTCCGATTTGTCTGCAGCTTGATAATAGCCTGTTCTATCTTATCCTGCAGGAAAATGTAGCCAGACGTGAAATATTTCATGTCTCTTGTGGAACTCGTCCGCGGCATTGGCGTTTCAAAGAAGTCCCGTAGCCTCTTTGTACTATCGATTTTGGAACTGTCCATGCTAAAACAAGGTATCCAAAATTAAGGCAGAGCAATGAAAGTTAAGCAGAGCTTAATTACCGTAATTTGTAAGTTATGTTGTGTGGCAGGATTTTAGATGCGAGATCCACGTTCTGATTTTTGAATACTATTACTGCCCATAACCCACCTATGTCTATTAAATCCATCCCACGTTCGACGGCTTCTTCTTCAGTATCGTAGCCTTCGAATTTATCAAACTCGTAGCACTAAGCCAATCAAAACACAAAAACAATGATTATCTGAAGGACAAAACTTAAAGAAGCAAACTTACTTCTACATAAGTAACGATTAAATTAGCGACCAAATCCAGCTTGACCAACGTTTCTCTTATTCTGTAAAATAAACAGAGCATATAAAAGGAAAGTAGTCAAGATTATTTTTAATTTAACTCACCTTATGATCTGATCGGACGTATTTGTTAGTGAGGATGTCAGATTAGCTATAACAGGAAAACGTTCAGTCATGAATTCGGTAATATTTTTGATCATTTCTGGATCCAGTTGGTCCAGAAAACGCTTAATGGAAGGTGATATCTCAGTCGACCATCTCTCTGCGGAACGCTGTACAACCCTCAAATCCTGGAATGTTTCATTGACTAGATGAATGACGCTTTCAAACGCCGGAGTTTTGGGAGTATAGATGATTTTTCCTCTGGAAAGGGTATTTTCACAATCATCAATAATTCTACGGGAAAAGAATAACAAGGGGCGAATCAAAAACAAAGAATTTGAATTACCGTATAAATGGATAAAACAACTGGAGAATCAGGCGTGTTAACGGATTTTGCTGCAAGCTATTAAAAAGCTGCACGCACGGTGCCGAAAGGCCCGACCGCGTTATGTTGGTACTTTGGGATTTGAAAAGTCTCTGCCTAAATTGATTTGACCTAAGAATGTGAGATGTAGAAAGTTAAACAAGAAAAGGAGAATTTCCTTTACACCTTACTGGGGTCCATCAGGAAAATCTGATGATTTCTTTCCTCGAATAAGAGAATTTTTTCCGCAAAGAATATTTGCGGTTGAATTAAAAAACGCCATGGTTGATGTTTTGTTTCCTGTTTCAATGTCCCTTGATTTCCATAGTTGGTTAGATAACTTTCCTAGTGTTGTGTTGTTAAATTCGCTACAAAAAAAAAATTTATTCATAGTTAATAAAATGCTTCTAGAAATTCCAGAACAATCAACAATATTTTTACTTGAATATCATGGAGAGAGAATTCAAATCGCGAATGTCTAGCAGTATGGTGTTCAATAGACGCCCAAGATTGGTCCAGTCTTCCAAGTGAAGAGGTTGCTCTAAATTGTCTTCTACAATTTGCTGGATCTACAACAAAACGGGGAGAACAGGCGATATAAAATTTGCATTAAAGAAATTATACTTCAAAGGGGAAAGATTTGTTACTTGGTTGATCAATAATGTTCCGTTGACAATGCTCAATTTTTCGACAGTAGAAGACTGACACAGCACTTGGCTAATAGTTTGCAGAGTCGACTCGTCTGGTGCACTGATCCATGATTTTAAAAGTGTAGTGTTGCAAAATACTTGCTGTGGGTTTTCGGTATTATTCTTCAATACATCCTGTAGAAATACCTTTCGACGTCAATAATACGACAGTATGCACTTTTTAAAAATAGAAGGATAGGCAAATTTTTTCTCTTACCAATGGTGGAACATGAATCATCAACTCATTTAGTGCCCGTGTTGATGTTGCATTTTTTAAGGTTACGAGTCGCTGAAAAGCATTGCGGTTGACGATGTTTTTTAGAGGGAAAGTTACATTAGGAGTAGACCCACCAGCCAAAAACTTGAAAGCGAACGCTACAGCAGCGGCAACGTCAATTGCAACTCCAGACCCTTTGACAACTTCCTCATTAGTAATCCTCCTTTTGGAAACGTCTGTCAAGTCGCGAACAAGATTTCGAATTCTATGAAATAAACAAATGATCTGGAAATTCGTCAGAATTGCGTAAAACTTTTAACTGTATCAACTTACGTTTGGAAATTAAATTCTTCACTAAACCGATCGGTCGATGGCGGAACATTGTGGCAATTATTGTCAAAAGTACAAATTAAACTTTGTAGAAATTGCAAAGAACCAGCTGACGGTAAAGCTCTTTCCTCAAGAAAACCTGAGCATACAAATATTGGATTATTTTTCATAAAGCAACAAAGAAGAAACCATGTAAGTTTAATAACTTACATTCATTTTTGTAGTCTTTTAAGCCTTTGGTCCTGAAGTGGGGGAAAATCAGATAGAGGATTAGTAACAAATAAACCAGGTGATACAAATCATTCAAAGATTACTTACCTTACAAGGGCTAATATGACAAACAAAATAATAGGCCAGACAAGTTCGGTCACGACTCTGAGCTAAAATTGTTGTGTACGTGGTCATTCAAAAATGTATATAGACTGAAATTAAAATCTCCTGTCTACCTTTGATCTGGATCTAATCAATAAGTTTTTCCACATCAACTGTCTCAGTTGCATCCAAAACATTTTCATCTTGAATTGCACCACAAGACGAGGCAAAACTGAACTCGAAAAAAATTTAAACAATGTGGGTCCTACCATTAAGGACAGAAATATCAAGTGGATCATAAAATTTTATTGAGACTTACGTAACAGAAAGTCCCTGGGACAAAAACACCGGGACTTGCAACTTGCTGATTGCAAGTTTTATGACAAACGAGTGCATGGTGGCGAAAGAAGCTTAATGGCCATGATGATTGCACACCCTTTCCTTTGTGCACCACAATAAAATTTACAAGTGATATGTGATAATGAGTTATGAGATTCTAGAGCTCAACTGATTTCCCGCCTGCCATAGATCTGCAGAGGAAACACTTTATAAACCCTTCCTCTGCCCCTTCCCGCCCGGCAAGACCTTGAATTAAGTGAAAAATATGTAAATAATGCAACGATGCAAAATCTGACAGAAATTGTTTTAAACTTCAGAAAATTTCGATTTTAATTTTGAAAAATAAATGAACTTGTGCAAATTGGCACTGTTGCACAAGGAAATCGACTCAAACCTGCTCCTTAAAATCAAGTATATCTTTGCACTTTATTCTTGAATTTTGACCACGTTTTTCAGTAGCTACACGGTTTAACTTCATTAAACATATTCTTTCGTGGAAAAATAGCACTATTAATGTTTTCGTTCTCCAAAAACTTTCTCGTAATTGATTATTGCGTCTTTTTTGGCTCGAGACGAATTCTGATACCATCACGAGGGCGTAGAATCAATTCTGCCAATAAAACCATTTCGTCTCTTTTGTCCAGAGATTGGACATGGAAGTTTCTCAAGATGGCCGACAGCACGGCTTTCTCTTCCATTAACGCAAAACGTTGACCTGAATGAAAGAAACCATCTGGTTTATCATATATTATTTGAAATTCCATCGTCATATGTTAGATTACCAATACAATTACGTGGTCCAGCACTAAATGGCACGTAAGAATAAGGATGGCGCCTTTCTGAGTGCTCGGCCAGAAAACGTTTCGGCTGATAAAGTTCTGGATCGGGAAAATATTTTGGATCACGGTGTAGGTAATACGAGCAGATGGAAACTGATGTCCCTGCCGGGATTTCATCACCTCCTACGTAAATCAAATTCTATTTGACGTCAATATTATTTTATTTAGGATCATTTCAAAACCTATCACGGTATCTTCAACACAAGTACGACTAATAATTGGAACGCTTGGATACAGTCGAAGAGCTTCCTTGATGCAGCATTCAAGGTACTTCAATTCACTCAAATCGGCCATCGTAGCCGGCCGGTCAGAATCACCGAAAACACGATCCAATTCTTCGTTCACCATTTCCTTAGCAAATTGAGATTTTTCGGTTACTGGATTTTATTTCTCTTGATTAAACACTTCAGGCATTTACCTGCACTTCTGGGTGACTTCCTATCAAGAAAATCGACCAGCTGATGGCTGCAGAAGTCGTATCATGACCCTGTAAAAAACAATTGAAACAGTACAAAAATGCAGGTATATATGCGAATAAAAACGGTTAAATTAAATTACTTCGAACATGAACGTGTCCACCTCTTCACGGATGTCAGAATCACTGAGGACGGTGCCTCCCTGAGAAGCTTCAATCAATAGATCCAAAAATGCTAGCCGACGTCGCTCTTTAAAAAATCAAAGTAAGCTTTAAAGATTATCATAATAATAGCATTACGTAAATGTTTTTCTTACTAGAAAAGTCGGTATCCTCCGTAACATCTTTGGAAGGTTCAACAATGTTAGAGCTTCGCTTTTGGTGCTCGGCTTTCCGCTCTTGAATCACCTGTTTAACAATTCAAAAAATGAATTCAGGTATGCTTCCCTGTAAGAATTAAATTTACATGTAACCTTGTTAGTAAATCCATGCAGTATACCCAAAGCTTTGCGTTGCTCTGGCCAATATGAGCTCAGTTTAAACATCCAATCGGACCAAAGATAAAATCGGACTTGACGATATTGAATAAGCTGACTCATACTTCAATCGAAAACATTTTTTAAAAAACCATACAGGTAAATCAAATAATAAAAAAGGAACTTACTTGTAAACAGCTTGAACATAAGCTGAATCCATTTTACTCTGGGCTTCAACATTTCTTCCCATAGCCGTCTCTTCAAATACGAATTTCAATTTAAAGAACCCTGCCCATTATGGAAATACTGTCAACACTCACCGCAAATAATGTCGAGTGTACACAACGTCACGAACGGGAAAATGTTAAGATCCTTGTCTTTGGCCACTGCTTGGTTCAACTTGTTGACCAGGATGCGACTTTGCTCGTTGAAAACGTGAACAAAGTCTTCGAGGATTTTAAAATGGAACGCTGGTGTCAGCAATTTACGACGGGTTTGCCACTTGCTACCTACCACAAGAATTGAGGGTAACTACAAATGAAGATGACCAACAATAAAAACTAACCTGTGCTCGTCAATAGGCCCGTGTTTAACCAAGGATGAAGAAAGTCGTACTCTCGGCTCTTTGTAATGATTTTATTGCTGCTGAGTACCGCCTAGAGTAAACACGCAGAGGTGGATCATTTAACCTATCATTTGTTTTTAGGATTTCGTGTATACCTCAACTGCTTCAGCTGTTGTTGCGAAAAACATGGGTAAAGGACCGATCCAAGCGCGGATGATTCCGCTAGGAGATATCCGTCCAAAGACAACGTGCAACAGCAGAAGTAGGTTCATAATTTCTAAATGATTTAACCATATTTTATTTATTAAGTGTTGGTTTAGAAAATTATTTTTTTACCTGCTGGTGGGACAAAGATCAACGAGCCACCACCAAATAATGGAATTTCCGTTGGCGCTCTGCGATGGATTTTAAATTAATTCTTCAAAAAAAAATTAAGTAAAAATTCATATTTGATTAATACCCCAACACTTTGTTGCATCTCTGCATGAAATTGTAGCGTTTCACGACGGCCAGGACTACGAGCGTAGCCAAAATTGTGGTCACGGTGTAGTAGGAAAAGCTGCTAATCCAAACGGACGATTCTCCTCCGCTCGTTACATCCATGTCGAAGGTAAAAACACTAGATCAAATATGGATTATTTAAACACCGTTTTCTTTTTAAGTTTGGTCCGTCAGACTGGGATCCAAACTCAATTTGGAGATTTGTGTTCAGATCGAGCCATGACCTTCAGTTCGCTATCGAATCCCGATAAAGATATTGACAAACTTTGGGATGTGTTTTCGTTTTCCATCAAGCGTCCGTTTGATAGTCGGCGATAACTTAATACCGACCTACAAGCAGAGATGCAACCCAATAAAGAAGGATCCTGTAAGTTGTAATAGCCTCTGAAAATGCAACTCAAACATCCACATCAAAATTGTTGGCAAAAAAACACATTTTCAAAATTGTTGTTTTGCTGCTATTTTTGTTTTGGAATTTTGTTTTGTTTTTTTCAATTGAGGGACAGGCGTTGTTAAAATCAACATAAGAAACGGCTACGATATTTTTATGGGCTACTTACTCCATTTTTTATCGGGGTTTGTGGGTGAGTTATCAGACATTTTGGGTGACGAGGTCCCTTTTGGCTCGACTGTTTTAGATATTTAACTAGCCCCACAAAACCAGAGTTTGTTGGCCGATAAAACGTCAATGACGTAAGATAACACAGCAAATTGGTATAGAAAGAAGTAAGCCCAGAACCAACAGCCAAGAAGCGAAATGACTTTAAATAAAACTGCTACCTTAAAAGATCCCACAGTCTAACTTAAGTTTTAAAAATGTTGTTTTGCCTTTTGAACGACTTACCGGATATGTGTCCACGTTGAAGACTAGATAGGCAACTGGTAAACAACTGTCAAATGAGATAGAACCGAACTTGAAACGTGTGTGTCTGTCATAGAGGGAAGGGTCGGATAAATTTTTTAAAAGAAACATAATTTTCTGTACTTCCCTAAAAATGTAAAACCCAACCCTTATCTACATTTAAAATGAAACTATCAAATAACATAATATTTTTAGTTTTTTTCTTGTGTTGTATACTGGAGAATAGAATAGATAGGGAGAAATCAAACGCGACATTTTTTTTTCATACACAACATGAGAAAATTTTAGGTTAAAAATGTTTCTTTTCCACAATGAAGAGAGAGAGTGAGAACTTACTTTTTTTCTTTTGTTTTAAATGGGGGTAATTCATGTAATGGGATTTCTCGAAAAAATTGTTTTAAAAAATGCAAATACACGTCGACGCATTCAACAGGTAAGGGCTGGGCGAGAAGGAGAGATAAAGTTATCATTATATCAATAAAAAATGTGAAATTAAAGAACTCGCACAATCACGAAATAAAATAAAAAATATTCACGATTTTACTCACTTCTTGCAATTGAATAAAAAGATGTTTGTTTTGTTTTTTTTTGTGGTTTTTTCCTTAAATATGTATCAGAGAAAAATTTTACAAAAAGGACCAAAGTAAAATAAGAATGGCTCAAGTGAAATATATAGAATAAAAAGGTCAAAAAATTCGACACAATCTGGGTAGTGTGGCGGTAGTGGTTGGGAGGAGAAGGAGAACAAAATATCATCCCGACGGCTCTCTTGTTAATTTCTTGCTAATTAATTTTTTTTTGCTTCATTTTATGGACTGGGATTTAAAATTTCTTCTTCTTTTTTTTCAATGAAAAATGAATAAATGTAAATATATAAAACACTGGTTTGATTCCACCTCAATTTTATGGCAAAAATTAAGATTTTCGAGAGAGAGGGAGGGAGATAATACGGTGTCAAAGTTCAAAGTAAATCAATTTTCTCTTTTTTTTTCTAGCAAGGGGTTACAAACATTTGATCAAAAGAATTAAAAAATTCTTTAGATACGAGTACACGTGTGATCTTTCGTCCCCAGTTTTTCTTGCCTTGCGATTTCTCCGTGTGTGTGGGGGGCGGGAGGGAGGGCGATGTAATAATTCCTAATATTATATATTACAATAAAAATACACGCATTATAAAGGCAAAAAAGGGCTCGGCAAAAGGTTAGACAATAATACTTAAAAAAGAAATAATGTACCCAAAACGAGACTCGAAGGAAAAGAGTCGTTCCAAAACGACACACACACACACACACACACACACAAAAGGTTTCCCTGGGCCTTCAGCCATTAAAAAAAAAACAACACACATTTATAAACTAATATTAAACTAAAGCTGGAAAAAATAATGCATCTAAGACAACAGCCAAAATAAAAAAAAAATAATTATTAAAAGAAAAAAAAAAGGATGGCGGTAAATTTGAACGATAGAAAAACGTTTGAACGGGGCGGGAGTCGAAAAGCAAAAAGATTAATACACACAAAAGCCCATTTTCCCAAATTGATTAACGAAAAAAAATTAAATTATTTAGAAATACAAAATAAACAAACACTATAAGATTTTAGGTGAAAATTAAACAAAGAAAACACAAATTCCCCTTTTTCAAGAATCTTTCTCTCATCTACTCCTTTCCCTCCCCCCACTGGGTGGCATTTGCAGTGACTAGTTGTCCAGCAACAAATCGACTGGGCTGATTTCCGTGTTCTTTCCTCCAAAAAAAAAAAAAAAACTTCCGCATTTTTTTTTTGTGTGACGATTCCACCGCAATTTGCATCTTTCCATCAGCAATTCGTAACTAGTCCCGATATCGATAAATCACAAAAAAAAGCGTTTTGTTTCTTTCTTTTTTTTTTTTACAAAACAAATGGGTATTATTTTTTTCTTTTGTCATGGATTTTAATTGTAATAATAATCAAGTGACTTTTTTTTCCAGTTTCGTGGGAGAAAAAAAATTAAAGAGAGAGAGAGAGCCGACGAGAGGCAAAAATTGTGGGGAAGATAACGGGGTAAAAAAAAAGCATATTATCGCGAAAACAAAAATCCCAAAATTTTTAAACAAAAAATTAAATCAAAAACAACCAAGAAAAAATATTTCGAAAACGCGCGCAAGTCCCACCTCCAAAGACACCCACGAAAACACACACACACACACAAATAATAATAATAATAATATAGTGGTGGGACAATTAAAGATTGGAAGGGAGGGCAAAAAAATATATATATAAAGCGATGAAAAATATGATCAACAGACAAGGAGAAATAGGGGACTCGGGATAATTATTTAATAAGAAAAAAAAAATAATAATAATAAGAGCGTAGTAGTAGTGATTGGATGAGGAGAAGATCGGGAGAGGAAGAGGAATATATGATGAAGAAAATCGTAATGCACACACGCACACGCACTCACACACAATAGTATTTTTTTCTTTTTTTTTCTTTTTCAAGACGAGGAGAGAGAGAGAGAGAGAGATAAGTGTGATGTTGGCTAAAGAGAAACCGGAGGGACAACACACACACGGACGTAGAAAAAAAAATGTGTACGGAAGGAAGAAGATTGCAAAAAAAAGATGAGTGAGGGAACTGAACAGCAAAAGATTCACGTTCTTCCACACGCGTGTTGTCATCACTTGTTCCATTTTCCCTAGCGTCTTCCAACATCATCTGCAATATTTGTCTCCAATCTTCCGTCAAAAAAAATAATAATAATACGGGACCGACCTACTTTGAATTGTTCCAATCGAGATGAATAAATCAATTATATGGACAAGAATTGCACACGTGAAATAATTTAAAAAATATATACCAGATCGCGTCCAGGCTGAACTTGCGGTGGCGTCGGGAATTACAATCGACAAAAAAAAATTAAAGAAAAGGGGAAAAAAAATTAAAGAAAAAAAAAAGGAAAACCAACATCGTTAAACAAAATCACTGCCGACTGGCTCAGGAGTGACCGTGGCCACCACCAGCTCCACTTCCGGCCGGAACATGCGAGTTGCTCTTCGAGTGGCTATTGACATTGTTGCTCCCTGCGCCGCCACTGCCTCCAGCGCCATTGTTATTGACGCTGACGCTGGGCACGTGCGAATTGGCACTGGCCGCTTCGGCCACGACGGCGGCCGCCGCTGCCGCAATCGGATTCGACGACACGGCCGACGAATTGGCGTGCAGCGGCGGAGGTGCGTCATTGCGAGGCGGCATGCGCTCGTTAATGGCGTCCAAGCCTTTGGCCTCTTCAAACGACCTGATTTGGTGTGTAGGTGAAAATCCCTGCAAAGCTATTAAGGGCATACAAAAAAATACATGTCAAAATATATATGCACATTAAATGATAATATATCGAAGTCCATAAAAACAATTTTTTTTTTTTTTTAATATACCGTTCCTTAGTGTTGCTTTGCCTCCGGAGAGGGCACCTAGCGGCAGGGAGCCAGTAGGGGTGAGCCCTTTGAGTTGGAGTACGCTTTCGCTCTCTTCCCTGTTGGTGGTGGAGGGGGAAGGCAAAAAAATAAGTGGGTCATTAAAATCTATTATTAGCAAAGGAAATAAAAATGAGTCATCGTTGAATTACCTCAAGACGGAGAAGACGCGGGCCATTTTGCCGATGGCTCGAATCTTGTTGCGAATCACCTCTTTACGGATGGCAGCTGCTTCCCCTTACAGAGAACAGGATCAGTTTGGGTGTGAACGCAACACTCGAATTGAATCGAATGCCACACAACGTAAAAATTTTAAATAATAATTCAATCAGGGGGGGAGGATAGAATTTTCAAAAAAGATACGCTGGATAGGTGGAAGAAATGAAAACAAGAAAAGAGGGTTCGGTGGCAATCAAACAGAAACAAGAGGGTGACTATAACACGAAGGCCCAAGACCATAACCGATGCAAGGCCACACAAACGTGAAAAAGACGGGCATTTAAAAAAACAATATGAAGGAAATAAATTCACGCGCACACACACACACACCGACTTGCCCAATGGTTTCACATTATCACAAGATTTTCTTAAGGAAAAAAAATAATAAAGCCATGCTTTTTTTTGAATTTCTGGAAAAGAGAATTCCCTGATCAAGTAGCCTCGTACAAATTTTGAAAAATAAATAAATAAATTGAGCTACAGAAAAAGAAATTCCTCATTTCTTTTACATTTTCAATTGAGTGGGGAGGTGTAAAGGAGGACTTGCCGCGAGGGGGAAATGTTCATCCAAACTACTCACCGGTAAGTTCCAATTTGCCGCCTTAAGGTACCAACCAACGGACGGACCAGACGGACAGGCGGGGAATTTTTGTGTGTGTGTGAGTGAACGACAAGAGATAGAATAAAGAAAGAGAGAGACAGACAGACAGAGAGAGAGAGAGAGAAAATGAAAGTAATGGGGTGAAAGAAAAATTTTAAAAACGCTGACAGTTTCTAAGGATTTAAAATTAAAAAATTCTTACGAGATCAGTTGGATATCTAAAAAAAATACACTAATCAATTGAAATGTTTTTCTATATGGAAAACAAAAATCAATAACTGATTATCTATTAATGAATCGTAAAAAGAAAGGCCCGCCCTCTATTTAGGTGTGTGCGCGCAAGGGGCGTAGTCGGAAGACGAGACAAACGAATATAAAAATTTAAAATCAAAATCAACAGTTAAAAATAAAATAAAAAAAATGAAATGGCTGATTTACATTAAAGACATCATTTTGTTTTTCTTTTTTCTTTTTTTTTTTACTGAATGGGGCGGATTTGATTCTGTCGGGATTGCGGATAAAATAAGGAGGTAAAGAAGTTCAGGGGCGTAGCTCTTAAAATTATAAAAACCAAATAGTTTTAAGGTCTTTGCGGAAAAAAATTTAAATTAAAAGGAGACATGAAAGAGGATCAACAGCTTGGGATTTGAGTTGTGGAAATAAGAAAAAAACAAAAGAATAACGATTGGTAGGATAATGCTCACCGTCTTCGATGCTCTCCTCGCCTTCGGAAACGAGTTCATCGTCGGAGCAAATGTTCAAGACATTGACCAGCATTTCCGTCACTACAAAAACATGAATAAAATTGATTTCTTTTTAACGTCATTTAAATTCAAGTTGTTCTTTAAAAAAACCTTTCTCTCCAACAAAGGGCAGAGACCAGGTGAAGACGTCCATGAAATTGGGTAGCCAATAAGGGTGAGGCGAGCAGTTAAACTGCCGGATATTCATCACATTGTTCTCGTACTTTAGCACAGCCGCCTTGTTATTGTACACGTCCAGATAATTAGGAGCGCTAAATATAGTGATCAACGAAGGGAAACCGGTCGTCTGACTTTTCCGATACATTCGGTAACTGGTCCATCGCGTGATCACAACAACATATAATTAATTCCTTTAAATATTGACTTAAAACAAAACACAATTCAAAATACCCAGCATCTTGAGCTTCGTGCGCTCGAATAATTGAAAGGAGATTATTCTGTTGAAGGAATTCACAACAGGCTGCATAGCTATTTGATCCAAATATATAATTTAACAATAGTTCCATCCAGTAAAAAAAACAAACATATCAATTAAATTGTTTACCTATAAAAATAGGAGCAACCCCGAACGGAGTTGTGTGAAAAATGTTCGGCATTCTTCTCGTTGCCAAAATCTTCCAAGGGATCAGACCAGAGAAGGTCACACATGGGACCGAACGCCGGTGGCTCCTTGAACCGATCCAACTAGACATTTCAACGAAAAAAAAAAAATTAATCCAGTAAATTATAACGAAAAAAGGACCAATGTTGTTTACCTTTCGCACGTCATCGAGCGAGTGGATCTCGGGGGAAAGACCGCCGTGAACGCAGAGGAACTGCTGGTTCATCAGGGCAGCCAGCGGAAGGCAATCAAATGCCTCCATGCAAGCGTCGTAGACGCGCTCCGAATATTTGATTTTACCTGACACGTTTCAAAATCAATGACGTCAATCACAACAAGACAATTTAAAACAAAAATTAATAAATAATTCAACCAACATTCTTGTTTGAACGTAAAGTATTCCGTCAAATGCCGGCATTCGTGGTTGCCCCTCAACAGGTACAGGGTGGTCGGGTAGCAAATTTTAAGCGCCCACAAGTAGAGGACGCACTGTTGAGGCCGCAAGAAAATGGCGTCGTCATCACCATATAGAAAAGGCACAAAAATGATAAATGGATTGATTAGAGGCCCATGGTTGGACGTGTGTGTTTCTTTTTCTAAGGCAATTGTTAGATAATAGAGGCAAGCAACTGCGTGCGCATTCAGAAAAATAATATAATGATAAATGAAAAAACAGTTGGCGTTACACCAAGACAAATGGTCTTTCCAACTCGACACACACAATGACATCACTGACAGATGGCGACAATGCGCTTTTCCGAGTCCAGTTTTGTGCATGCGTGAGCGATCAGAGAAAGAACAATTGAAATGTATTCACTCACGCCGGGGGGATAATTGAAAAAAAAAGCAAATAAATTAATTTTAATCAATTAAAAATCGTACCTCTATGCTGAAATATCCTCGATCGACGTAATCGCCGAGGAAGAGATACTTGGTATTGGCCGGAGATCCGCCCACTTCAAACAGTTTCATCAGATCGTAAAACTGTCCATGGATGTCGCCACAAACTGTACATTTTTTTCCCCATTTCGAATTCATCATCAGCAACCAAACATGATTCATAAAAAAAAAAAAAAAAAGAAAAGAACAATATTTATAAATAGAAAGTCACCAAGCATTCTGACATCGATCCATGGCACCAGCCGTCTCCCACACATAGTTGTTATTGCCACCGCTAGATGGCTCTCGCCAGTCAGGCAAATAAAAAGCCTCTCAACTTCCTCCCTTCACTAGACATGCACACATATACATAATATAATATCGTCAGCGTTCCTCTATTTGCCCAGCCCTGCCTAATCGATAACGTACACACACACACACATGCACAAAGAGGCTAAAAAAGCCTTCTCCCACTCACTTCACCTACCACCACCACCCCCCTCTAACTCAAAAAGATTTTTTTCTTTTTCCCTTCTGCCCAGGCCTCCCCGAAACAACAACGATCGCGTTTTGGAACGGCAATGACGACAATAAAAACATCAAAACTGGGACCTGTCTAGACGGCCAAGTCTAAAAAAAAATTTTTTTCTCTTTCTACAAACAAACAAAAAGAAAAAAAGGGAGAAATGAGACAACTCGCCAGACACCTGTGGAATGGACGAATAGACAACAATGTATATAATATGCTGGTGGTAGGATTTAGGATTGTAGTGGTGTTTAGAGTTTTGAGTTAAAAAAAAAGCGGGTACATAATCATAGAAAATGTATAAAAGTAGGGGGAGATAGAGAACTAGACGTCTAGATTTTCTCTTTGTTAATTATATAGTGAAACATCGATCGATTTGTCCCATACAGTCTGCCCAACCTTTTTTTTTCTGATCAATGCTCCCATTATTTCATTTCCCTTCTCCTTTTTCAATCGATTTTGGATTCTGTTATCTATTCCTTCTTTTTCAAAAAAAAAAGGAAAAAGGCAACGATGGACGGCTAACTTTACCATGGCTCAACTTTATCAAAGTGGACTTACGAACATGCAACACTGGCGGGCACAAGTTCTTGTTCAATAGCCCAAAATCCCGTGCAATCTACTTTTTTTTTCTTAAATATATTCCTTCCCCCCACTCCTAACTCTCATTATCAATTCAAAAGCTCCCGATGGCTAAAAGGCAAGCACACAAACGCGCACCCCCTCAAAGTATATACACACTGCAAGTGTGTATGCAGATTAGCCTTTGCGAAACAACAAGAAAGAAATCCATTCTTCTTGCTCTTCTTCGCATTAACACACACACACACACACCCAATCAGCATTCCGGAAAGGTTGAATAGCTCGAGGAGGGGGGGAGGTAGTAGTATCCATCATGATGCGGATGTTATTTCACGGGTAGTGCATGACAGTTGGTTATACCACTCCATTACCTCGTTTCCCTTAACCCTTGTTTTCATTTCCGTCTTAAAAAATAAAAAAACAAATCTAATTATAATAATAGGACGAAAACCTGTGACTGGCGCTTCAATGTCGATCATCGTCTTCTCCTGGCGGAGGAGGGCGGCTCCCTCGTTGATGATGCGGAGGGCGGCGGCCTCCTCGATCCGGCCCTCCAAAATGAAATGCTGTTTGAGAACATCGGGACGAGGTTTGCCCGTCTTCGTGTCAAACACCTCGGCCACCGACAACTTGCGACTCGGTGGGAACGGCACACCTTCAACAAATCAAACGAAAAACAATTAATTGTTATCCTTTTTAAAAATCTAGTTGATACAATCTGCACTTGATTCCGAAATTGCCTTTCGTGTCTAGACGCAGAAATAGAAACTCCCGTTTGTTTAGAAACATCCATTAAAAAGGCGGGGGTACCGTCCGGTACCCCGATCGTTTAAACGAGCCGCCATTTGCAAACGATACGTTGGCATGTGACACAAAGTTTTATTATCCTTTGATTTCCAAGAGTCAAATAGCCGTTTAACTCTTACGCCAATTCTTTAACTAGAAAAAATAAAGGAGCGGCACGTACAAAGCGTCTCCAGTGTTGCCGAACAAAAACTTTTTTTTTCAAACCCACAGAAAAAAAGTTAAGGCCAAAAAGAAGAGCAAAGTTCACGTCAGCTCCGTTTGATTTCGACATTTCAACTTGAGAAAATTCAAGTAGCTTATTATACCCCCTCCCCCAAACGAATTCTTTTGTTTGACACTGCCGAATAAAAATATGTGGCCCTAAAAAGCCGATCGTTCGTCATCGCTACGCTAACCCCGAAGGGCACCACTCTTTTTGATTATTTAACAACGTCAAAGAGGAGGAGAAATAAAGAGGGGGGAGTCATCAAACATCAAGAAGAAAAAAAAGTGTGAATTATCGACGTAACGCGATAAACCTCTTTTTTCGGAGTACACACAGGTTGGCCTGTCACGCTAGTACATACACCGCCATCTATACACTCGGCAATACGACAATAATAAAAAAAAGAAGAAGGGGAGGGGTACCGTGACACACAAAGTGTGAGAGAACCCGGTGGCACATCGATAACACAGGAGAACTGAAGCCCCACAAAAAAAAAAAAATAGTGTAAGGATCGGAATGACATTCACAACTTCGTGAGTATATATGTATATGTACACACGGCATATATAACGGTAACGTTTCGGGCGGATCCCGCGGCTTTGCTTTTGGGGTTCTCACATCTTTTTTTTTCTGTCCAATTTTCCCTTGAGCCCACCGTGAGCGAAACGGTACAGAAGGGTTTCACGCTACTTCTTTTTTTTAAACATTGCAACTTGCCTCTCCCCCCCCCCCCTTAAAGCTGGTCATAACTGCCAGCCAGCGAAAATCAATAGATCCCACATGCGCAAACCCACCACCCTCCGCAAAAGAAAAAAAAAGAGGAAGGGATGTTACAAGACGCTCAGAGGCCCCAAAGACACAAGAAACATTAAAAGCTTTTCCTGTCTGCCTCACTTTTGAGAGCTCCCTGTTACATTCCCCCCCTCCCAAAAGTTTTTTTTTTTTTCGTTCAAAACACACACAAGGGCAGAGTAAAAGTCTTCGTAATCACATCATCGAGTGCACCTTACTTTTCTAGAGTTTCTTCTTTTTTTTGTTTAATTTATTACGTAAAAAAAATAACATTTTAAAAGGACATTTAAAAGGGTACGCCCCCTACCCAATGCAATGAAACAAACGTATCTTTCAATTAAATAACGGGTGAAATTGCTTGAAGCGCATGCGCACAATTCCATCTCCCGGCACAGACATACGACAACAATTGTCGTGATCTGACCCATTAATTTCCCATGAGATGGGGTGGAGGATGGATCAATGTTGTTGTGCAAAATGGCTAAGCCCCCCCCCCAACTTTTTCCCTTTACAATCAATTCCATTGATTAACTCCATTCTCTCTTTTTCCCCAAACACAATTCAAAAATTATTCTTTTTTTCAATAAACACATTTTTCAAAAAAAAAAATAAATAATAAGCCCCTCATTAGCCAACAGGCTTAATAGGATTCACAGGTTTCCATTCACGGCCACACCCTTTTCGGCCGGTCTACTATTCGCATGTCATTCCCCCCCCCCCCCCACCTTCTATCTTCAAATCGAATAGAACTCTCGCACCCGTTGAATCAACAAGAATTTCTAACATTACTTCCCTTTCCCCCCCCCATTCCACTTTCACAGAATCGTGAGCGTGTGTATATTTGATCGATCGTCCTATACGCGAAGCTCGTTCAAAACGACACACGCACGCTATAGAACACACCTGCGGGGGGAATGGGGTTCTCTTCATTTTCTCTCCCAGAAAAAAAAAAACGGCGAACGTTAAGGTTTTTAGCAGCGAAAATGAAAGTTTTCAGTCAACGCTTCGTGTCACGACACGCACATCATCATCACTACTCCCTGTGGCCATATGTGTCCCTCTCATTTCTAACCCCTTCCATTTTGATGTGCTCAGGTACACACATGCAACACCTCCCTTAAATTTCTACAAAAAGAAAAAGAAAAAAAAAAACGGCGAACGTTAAGGTTTTTAGCAGCGAAAATGAAAGTTTTCAGTCAACGCTTCGTGTCACGACACGCACATCATCATCACTACTCCCTGTGGCCATATGTGTCCCTCTCATTTCTAACCCCTTCCATTTTGATGTGCTCAGGTACACACATGCAACACCTCCCTTAAATTTCTACAAAAAGAAAAAGGAAAAAAAAAAAAAAACTTTCTCTCAGGATTAGTTTCAACATGAACGATCTGTCGCGTAAAGGTGAGAAAATTGCACCTAGGATCGATCAAACTCGAACCACCGTCACACAGCATAAAAGGTGCGACAGGGACGATATTTCCGCGCAGAAAAAGGTAAAAAAAGAAATTCGCAAGAGGATGTTGCATCTGACCAAGCGTGAAAATGGCACGAAAAAAAAAAGAGAGAAGGATGGGTTAGATAGGAAAACGGGATAACTGGGAAAGAGAATAGGCTCGGATCAATAGGAGGGGAAAGACTGCGGCGAAAGAGAGAGAGAGAGAGAGAGTCCATGGGGCGCCTCGTGCGTGCGTGCTACATCTCTTTTCCATCTTCTTATTGCGGGACTTTTCCCCGTCGGCCATTCTTTTATAGAGCTAGCGCCATCATCATATCCTCGGAGAGAGAGACACGGCCATCTCCCTAGACTCCGCCTTCTCTTCGTCATCATCTTTTTTTGCGCGAAAACACAAACTTACGAGATCCTTCCGTATCGAGCGCGTGAGAAAAAAGATCCGCAATGTTTCGGGAGTCATCGGTACTGGCGCATTCTCATTTTCTCGACCACAATAATAATAAAAAGGATACATCAAACCCCAAAGCTTACATTTTTGTTCGAGAGAGAGAGAGTTGTGTACAGTATCTAAAGCCATCACCAACTCGGGAGGAATAATAATAAAAAAAAAGAGGAAGAGATCGAGACTTGATCCCGCGGGATTTTCCGAACGGGATGGTAAAAAGACCCAATTCCAATGGGAATGTATGGAACGATCTTTCATTTTCTTTATACTGGCGGCAATATAAAAAAAAGAGAAAGAAAAAAATCCCGAAATGAAAACGTTTGACCCGAGCAGTTCCATCGACGATCGCGTGCAACGACGACAATTAGTTGTGATTGTAAAAAAAAAGGGGGGAGGGTAATAGAGGGCCCCAGGATCGATTTTACGATTACTAATTATCGTTTTCATTAGTTTGATGATTATTACACACTGAGAGAAAAAAGCTGTGCTGCCATCGATTTCAAAAGAATGAAACAAAATAATCAATGGACCCCAGACTTTTTGGTCCACTCCCGATGTCACACAAAAAAGGAGAGCTTCTGTGAGCCTCTTCTGAAAGCACAAAAATCGATATAAGTCTTACGCCTACACACACACACAGATCTTTTTCATTTGCTTCTCCGCCCAATTTTTTTTTTTTTTTGCCCAGTAGTCCAGCACCAAAAGAGAAACGCATTCGCTTGTAGACAAAATATTTCTTTACTGTCATTTTTTTTTTCGAAAAAAAAGGGGTACAAGAGATCCCGAAATAAACCTCGCGGGACTCTCTCGTGAAAAAAAGAGCCTTCGTACCGACATCAGCTCCCGCGCGCTTCCTTATACTTTTCTCGTCCGGATCTATTATTGAATCTGGACCGCACAACATTCTCCGCGTTCAAAACTATTCTTTTTTTTCCCTAACCGAAGAACAGAGGCAAAAGAATTGCACCACAACAGCTTCAAATAACTCGCTCACTGTGTTCACCTATTTGAAAGTGTATAGAGAAACACGAATTACCGATTTTTTGAAACAGAAGCCTTAAAAATTGTCAAAAGCTTATCGATTGTGACCTTATCAAACAATGGCATTTCAAAACGCACTCGAAAGATGAGGTAGGGGGATTTGGACCGCACCCAAAAGAAAAAAAAAACTCCCAATAAATAAATGAATAAAATAAATCCAATTTAAAGAAAGGTCATTTAAACAAAATGATCAATACACAGGTGTCATCAACTTAAAAAAAAATGGTCCATTTTTTTAAAGTTTAGAATGAGACTTGATATTGATCGAATCCCTCAGAAAAACAAAAAACTTGTTGTTCGGCCATTACGCTCCCGCAAAAACAAGGTCACGATACAATCCTATTTGGTTCATACAAAAGAAATAAGAAGAAAAACGGGACTGCACGACAGAGCTCGACTAGATTTAGAATTTTTTTTTTCAATTTCTTTTCATTCGAAAAAAAAAAAAAAGAAAACCGATCCCGAAATAATACTACGAGCGCCGTACTAACGAAACTGGTTCCTTGATTTGTAACTACGAACGACAAACAAGATGAAAATTTAGTCTTTTTACTCTGTAGACGAGTTGGTCACCTAGGAGACATCGTGAAGAGACACGATGAAGGGGAGAAAAAAGAGGAGCTCTATAATCCAGGGGCTACTAGCAGCTCCTTTTTGATCTCAACATAAGAAAGGAAAAAAAATTTTTTTTACCCAATCAGGTCCCACCCAACCCCACCTTATGGAGTTGCCAACCTGGTGAAAATCCCGTTCACGAGGGAGGGAAAGCCTTCCGTGCTGCAGACCCCTCCCCAACCTCTTGGGGG
Source organism: Daphnia sinensis (assembly GCA_013167095.2). Classification (NCBI taxonomy): domain Eukaryota; kingdom Metazoa; phylum Arthropoda; class Branchiopoda; order Diplostraca; family Daphniidae; genus Daphnia; species Daphnia sinensis. The sequence continues at coordinate 5,057,336 of CM023191.1, read as the reverse complement.
CAGTAGCTCCCCTCGATCAATACAAACGCTTCGTCTCTCTTTCTCTGTCTGCCATAGTCTTCTCTCTCACACAGTCTCTCTTTTGGGGGCGCAGGCACCGACGACGTCGTGTACACACGGGATTGTACACCCACACACACTGCCGTCAATTCGAAAATTTGTTCTATCCGATTTTCAAAAATGAAAATCCAGTTAAGAACATGACACGCAGAGACATACGGTAGGACTTTGGTTAGGGAAGAAGATAATGATTTTTCGAAATTGAAGGTTTTAAAAGTAAAGTATACAAGTGCAGAGCTTTTTGGAAACACACCTGAGGTTATGGAGGTGGGGCGATTGCGCGGGAAAAACTGGTTTGCCTGATAAAATGCCTTAATACACCCTCAAGTAAAAAATAATTGACGTCAAGAAAAATGGCTTTTACGGTTATATCCCTACAGACATGTGAATTTGAAATTTAAAAAGGATTTTCTTTTTTTTTTCTTGTTGTTATGGTGGTCGAGCCTTAAGGCAACGTACGAAATGAATGTATAAAGAATGCTAGAAAAAGAACCGCCATCACCACAAACAGCGTAATGAAATGACACTCTATGCAATTCAACAGACACACACAAAGCTCTCTCTCTCGTCCACACACAAACCGAATGAAAATGAACTAGAAATACTAATTTTTTCGTGTCGAAAATACAGCAGACCCCTACAATGAAAAATACGGGCGAGAAAACAACATTAACCTATGAAACCCCTATCTTATCGTGTTCAATTCGAGGGACGAAAAAAAAAGAAATGGCGACTCGAGAAATTTGAAAATATTCAGGTTTTTTTTTTACAACGAGACAAAAAATGTAGGTTTCCTAAAATGGTGTTCTCGGCCTCGAAAAAAGAAACGATGGATTGAAAGAGAGTGGGGAATTTTCAACGTTCTAGCTCAACACAAGTCAGGGACGTATTTTGATTCATTCGCTCATTTTGTTTAACCTTACTTTTAATCACACGCTCCGTGGTGGAGATTTTCTGATTGTTGGATGACATGGCAGGTAATCCGGGGAATTCGATACACCTACTACATCCACTCGATGGTCCAACAAACACACTGATATCACCGGATGAAAACGAACGGGGAAAATGTACAACAAAAACGAACGTCCGTATCTTCGTCTAATTCAACACAGCACGGGACTGGCGTTCCCGTTGTCCCTTCGTTCTGAACTGCAACTGAGCTCGGGCCTGGACGTTAAGGGGAGGAGAGGGGGGGCTGACGACTGGCGGGCAAATAAAGAGAACAGTTTCGCTGTCAACGCCACCTATCGTCGAGATTTGAAACTATATGCATTTATGTAATATTTAAGTGGCAACAGCGATACACGATCGACCCGCAATACTCTATCCCCTCTTAAGCTCACGTTTTCCCTTCTTCTATATCTTTGTGCTATGCCTTACACGATCAATAGACCACACACATACACGCAGACATAAAAAAAAAAAGAATACTTGATCCCTGCAACGATAAATCAAGATCTATGAGGAAAAAAGAAACAACAAGGCCAACATAAATGGACAAGGAAAGCAGAGGGTAAGTCAACCAAGAAAAAAATTCTATTTAATTTGGCACATCCATCACTGGAATTGACACATTTCAACGTTCCAGCCGCTTAAAATTGCCTCATTTTCTATTCCAGTTCCTAGACATTTCAGCCGGCATTTTGGGAAAATAAACTTTGATTTATATTTTGTTGTTAAACGCACACGTCACGATCAGTGACTTCCTCACAGATAAATTCCAAGGCAAGATTGAAAAAAGAAACACCGAAACAAGCTCACGTTACCGACTCAAAAGAATAAACCAGCGCAAATTGATAAATCGATGAATAATGGAAAATTTTGAGAGGCGGGTAACATTAAACACACTCAATAAACGAAAGAAATTGAAAAAAGGGGGAAAAAAACCAACTAACCAACAAACACAACAAACAGTCCTCAATCACAATATCGTCACGCCACCCATGGAGTTCACAGCCGGACTGTGTACGGAACAAGCGGCCATCAACAATGGAAGATCTTGATTTTCGATATCCAGAAGGCGAGTTACACGGTCAATGTTCCACGATTGGATTGACGTTGAGAGCAAGGCACCAAGGTCTTCGCTCTTTTGGCAAAGGAAGCGCAAACGGCTTTCAATATGATCCAGGCACTGGATCATAGCAAATTTAAATGAATAGCTTTAAAAAAATTATCTTTAAAAAAATTTCTGACCTGCTCTGCATCGCGCATCATTAACCAAAGCAGTTGGGTGGATTCGACCAGTGCAGCCACTTGTCCAGACATGGTGACGGGCACCCAATATTGTTTCGTACGTGGAGGAATCGTTTCCTCTTCGACGCAGGTCAACACTTGAACTTCCCTATTTCAAAAAGACCAATGAAAAAGACAAATCATAAACACATCGTTTCCTTAATTTGTTTACCAGGTGTCCGTGTTGGCCACGATGCAGTGGACGCTTTTCCGGCGGGCAGAAGCAGCTCGCAGATCGAGTTGCAAATTGCTCAGCCAATCCTTTTGACTGGGATCGCAAGACTGGAGCGCTTTTCCAGCTTGATACTCGTCCTGCAATTCCGTTCCGTACATCCAATTCCACGACGGCGGACGTGTTTGTTCGTTGACTGGGATTTTGGCAGATACACTACACCGGAAATGTTTAATAAAAATTGAATGAATGAAACGAGACAGCGGGGAAAATTAAAAAAAAAATTGTCAGACATCAGACGGGCCAACTGAAAGGGGGAAATACCTCGGAATTTGTACTTGAACAGGTCGCACTGAGGCGGCAGTAGATATCCCACCTGGCTCACTGCCCGTCAGGCAAGGAGATTCCTCACGCGAACTGCTTTTATCCGGAATACTGCCAACAAAGAAAGCGCACGAGGCAGGCTTGTTGTTCTCCGGCGTTGTGGCTGATTCTTCCGCGTAGAACTCGTGGAACCCGTTTTTGGCGATGGAGGAGATAAGATTGGCAAAAGCTTTGGTGGGATCACGTTTGGCAATGGTGTCGGGCGACAGCTGGAAGCGAACATCGTAATAATTCCTGAGATAGCGAGTGTTTTCCAGCAATAATTGCTGACTACTTCGACGATGGGGCAACTGTTCGAGGGGCGCACGCCTTTCCAGCGAACTGGAGCCATTTCTCCTCATCGGCAACATGTCCGGTGATGAGTTGGAGGCACCGTCCGCATAGCCCAGCTGGAACATGCTCTTTGAATGGCAAATGTGCGTCGGATATTCGGTTGAACGTTCCTCAGCTGGCAATTTGGTGCTATTGCCATTCAACCTGGGGGAATGATCGGCTAATGTCACCTCCCCCGTCTGATGGGCCGCCGGAGCGCTGACTCTGACAAAATAGCCGAGAACGTGCAGGAGTCTCCGCGCCAGGTTAGTGTCGTTGCTCAAGACGAGCACTCGGGTGCCGCAGTCGAAAAATTCGACCGGCTCCGTGACAAATGAGTAGAGCCAATTGACGTGGTACGTGAGCAGAGCCGACAGTAACGAGCTCCAGAAACTAGAGACATCCAACGAAAAATAGAACGTTCCATGTGAGTGATCAAAAGCGATGCTATAACATGTTATTTTTTTTATGGTCTCCCCGTTATTCTCACAAGCGAGTCAATTTCGTGTCGGTCTCGGTGACGATCGATTCCCAGTTGGTCATAAAGCGCTGGCCCATTTGCTGGCGATTGCAAATGGCAGATGAATCGGCATCCAGGGCCATGAGGCAGGCAGGAATTTCGGTGCATTTCGCGGCGTTCACCAAACGAGCCATGTCTTTCTCGAATTGACTGATGGCCTCTTGAATGAAACTGTGAAAATTTGTGCGACTAGAGTAAGCTCTTAAAACGCCCAGCTGTAAACGCTGGACGAAATGCTCCACGACAGAGGCATTTGGACCAAAGACGACTTCGCGTGTCGAACTGTTGCAAATAAAAAAAATCCTTTTTATTGTAATTGCTTTTTAAATAAAACCGTAGAGTAGACTTGCATTTCTTTGAGCTCCTCGGGGGGTGAAAAAAGGAGGGCCATGGCCAACCGCGTTTTGTGGTTACGATTTTGCGGCTGGTGGTCATGCGGTGAATCCCGGTTGCCATTATTCAGCAATGAATCGGATACAGTCTTGCGACCGGATGCGATGCGCGGGATGACCAAAGAGCCCGAAGCAAAGCTCGTTCGCGAAGAGCCTCCGCTGGTTGCCAAGCTGATGCCACTACTCCAACACGCGCTGTTGTTGCCGCCAACGCCTCCTTCCGCCCACGTCTCGACGTAGCCACTATCTTTGGGGGCATTCGCCAATTTGTCTGCTTCATTCACAGTGTTGGCTGACATTTTGTTTCTATTTACGACAGTTTTTACGCCAATGAAAAAGGATTGCGTCAGAGGGCTAAACAGGAAAAACTGATGTCACGAAACGTACCTATTTACAATCCTCGACGGTTGCTGGGCTAACGGTGGAATGAGGAAAACCTTGCTGAGCATTATTTCATAACCTGATGAGAATAACGCAATACATTGCGTAATTAATGGCAATCAGAAATTTCTTGGACGCATTCAAACCTTTCCATGATACAGGTGTGAAATCGTGGACACGAAAATTATCCCTATGTAAATCATTAATGGCAATTAATAATAATCAACAATGATTTAATTTTTCAAGTACCCTGAGTATTTTAATGTTGCCGAACCGAAAACCATGTCTTTCATTAGTTGGAGTTCTTGAAATTCATCTTTGAACTGATGCCACGGTCCACCTCCGCCCCCTGAATCAAAGATCAATCGCCGGCCACGGACTTCGCACTCACGAAAGAGCAACAGTCGAACTCGAGCGGAAGTTCCCGGTTGATTAGAGCTGCATTTTTGTTTTCAGAAAAAAATAATTGTTGAATAAATTAGCAAGAATATTATGCACAGAAAAATACGTTTGGTTTCCATTTTGACAGTTTCCAGACAAAATTATGCTAGAGAGAGAAAACAGTTTGCTACGTGATGTGCGTCAGCCTTCCTCCCCATCAGGTTTGTTGTTCTCGCTACGCTACTATTATAAAACGTTGGCATGGGTCTATCCAGCAGTCACGGCCAGGGAGGGGGGAATTCCGCGTGACTACGTACTACGTAAGAAAAATCTAGGGCGGAACACATGACTTTAGAAATGCGGGACACAAAACTATTTATAGACGAGGTGGACGCAAGTTTGAAATTTTGGCGCCGGTTTAAAATCAACAAATTGTTTGTCTCTTGTTTTTGATGCAGCAAAGAAAGGGATGTGATTGCCAACTATTGAAAGCACATGATTGTCTTCGCCCAACAAATACTGAGAATTGCAAAGCTTACATAAGCATACATCTTGGCACAATGAAGCAAAATGTGCTTGATTTGGGGCTGATGAAAACAGCTCGGACTATCTACAGAATCTGATACTTTTTAGATTGCCGGGTGCCCACTGGGAAAATTCCTCTCAGCATGTGTCAGTGCAATTTGGCTTCACGCAGCATGCACAGTATTTGAAATAGAAGCCAGTCTAGATTGTTGGAAAAGAGATCATGTTCAATGGGCACCTTCTTGATAAAAATGATCATGATACAAAATCAGCCAAAGACATACAGAAAATGCTGTGATGATCTTTATTGCTATATACTTGACTCCTCTAAGTTATATGAGAAAGCCACTTACCCAATGCTGTCTCCATTTGTGCAGATTTTCTCGGAATTTCGCTGGTTTTTTACTGCTTCCAAAAGAGTGCCGCGCGCCTTTCCACCCTGTTTCTTGGTCGTCAACAAACATGTGTCGGATTTACTGTTCAAGGACGAATTATTCCGAAATTGTCTAGGAATAAGTTTGTTGATTAAAGACATCGGAATAAATCTACGAGAATGTGTGCTCGGAATCTTTAAGATCAGTTCCTTCCAACATGATTTGCAATTGCACACTACAGAGAGCGAGAATGAGAAACTAAAAAAAAAACTAAAATGTAATGCAAGTGAAACGGAAAGGCGGACACAGTGAGAGTGTTTTCCTTTTCAAGCCGACCTGCAGACGACAACATGGTCTCACTCCACATGTACCACTTAGTACATAACCATGGCTGCACTTTTGCTTGCGGCCTGAGCAGGGGCCGAAGTGTGCGAAGTGTCCGATAGGGCTGGCTGGGGTGACCGGGTGAGCTATGCGTACGCCGTTCGTCAATTGTCTTTTTTGTTATTATTTTCGTTGTCTGCTCTTTTTTCGTAATGTGAAATCTGCGTAAAATGGACGCTATGAGCAAAGAAATTCAAAAAGATCTTGTATCGTTCCTTAGATTACGAGAAAGAAGTGACAGATGGAACGAAAAAAAAAGGCGTGATCGCATACTAAGTGCATCTGCGGGAACAGGAATGTGATTACGTGGTCTTTATCAAAAGACAAAAACCACTCTTTCAGTTTCGAATAAAAAGAAGAAAAGTTCTACTGAATTGACAGAACAGCCTTCATGCCCATCAACGGTAAATATTCCAAATACTTCGAAGAGCTCTTTAATTGAGTCTGAGTGTCCAAATACGTTGAAGAGCTCTTTGGTTGAGTCTGAGTCTAGTTTACCATCAGTTGACAATGTTGCTGAAGATCGTTATAATCATGTTAATGAAAAAGTAAATTTCATTGAAAGCCAAGAGTCTTACATTGCTGAGGAAGCTGAAGAAAGTACAAATCCTAAATCAGACTGGACTCACAGAATGAGTGAAATTCACCAAGACTGGGCATCTGTAAAGCAGAATTTTCTTGAAGCTTTCGTCTCTTCACAACATTTTGTAGCTTCTTGGTGTGCTGATTGCCAAGATCCAGTCTTGCAGCACTACATTTGCTGTAGCAGTTGTCGAAAGAAAAGATGTGAAAAATGTGATCAACATTTTCATAAATCAGAACCATTTCATCTGCGAACCATGTACAATGAAGATACTTACAGGATTCTCAAGCCAGAAGAATTTATCTCGTGTGGTGATGTTGTGACTCGTGGTGTGTATTATAAAGTAACTCATCATGTTTATTGCATTGTGATTTTAAAATTTATATTACAGATATCCCAGTTCCTTGCTTCTCAGCCTCATTTGATTGCAAGAAGTGTAAGTGTTTAACAGCTTATACAGTTACAGCTGGTAAAAAGAGAGTAGTAATCATTACAAAAGACGGTATGTGTTTTTGCTTTGTTTCATGTTTTTTTAAATATTATCTTTTGTTTTATTATCCATGCAGGCAGATTTGATCTTCATTTCCCACAGTTCAATTGTGTTGAATGTGGGGAGCAACAATTTGCCAATGAGGCAGATTTTGTCGTGTCTGGATGGTGGCCATCCTTAGCCAAAATTGGCTCTTATTTTGTGTCAACTTCGTTACTTGAAATGTGGCGTCATTTGAAGCATCAAACTCCCGGCACATCAGAAAGGAAGTTTGTTCAAACTCTTTCGGAAATTTCAAAAATGTCCCATAGAGTAAAACTTATGCATAAAAAGAACTTTTTGAACAGTGTCTTATAAACCTATTTTTTTTCTTTTTATAGTGCGCAACAATTGATAGAAAACTGTTTGGTATGGCAAGCCGGCAATACGACCACCTTAACTTTCTTCTGAACACGGAAATAAATGGACAGGAACTTTTTAAATGCCTAGCATGTGGAAAATGTCCATTAGCTATGCATGCAGATGGGAATATGAAACTTTACCGTTGGATGTCTGCTCTTGGGTGAATATATATACTTTTCTTAATAGTTTTTTTACATTTAAAATATTAAATTAAATTTTGAAGAGTGGATCTTCCCTCTCTTTTCGGAGATGTGGGTATTGTTGACACGATCAAGTTTTTGGAATTCGCCACAAAAATTAATTCAGCAAAAAATCCATCCAAAAAAGCATACAGAAGAAATGATTCCATTCCTTAGCCGATTTCACGGTAAAACTCATACGATGTTTTGTCAGGTAACCCTAATTTTAAGACCCAATAACGGATATTTCTTTTAAATTTCTTCAAAACTTTTCATCGCATGTGTAGCTTTTATACGGAGGCCATTGGATGTCTGGGGCCGCATCAACCACAGGAGAGACCACTGAGCAGACAAACTCAAAAATGTCCCGTTACGGATCTACAACCAAACACATGAGTAGCTCCAGTAAGTCCATACAATATTCAGTCTTATTTCTATAGTAATATCTCATTTATTAGATAGAAGGGACCATTTAACCGATGGAATGATCTACTGGAATCAAGAAAAAGAAAACGGAATGGCCAAGCAACTTACGAAGTTTTATAATGCAGTACGATTTTTCCCTTAAATGTTTCATCAGTACATTAAAACAACATCTTATACAACATGAATTTCTAGGCTCTCAGTGATACTGGACGTTTCGAAAAAGAATTTGAAAGGCAAAAAGAGAAATGGCTAGCTGAAATCAACGATCAATTGTCTGCAGTCCATGAAAAGCTTTCTGTGGTACATGTTAATTCATCGACATAATCGATCCAAAAATATCTAATCTCCTTGATTGATAGGCTCAGCAAGCCATCATTGATATTCCATTAAAGCTAAAAAAGTTAATTCAAGTTAAATCTCCAACTGAGAAACGAAGTTTCACCTGATTGATGCATGGATGCTATTTCAACGAAGTCAAGAAGAGATCATACAAGTAAAACAGGAAATGGGTCAATTCTACAATGGACTTGCTGAAAAGAAAGATGCAATTTTAGACGAGATAAAGAGGTGTTCAGCTGCGGAGAAATCTTTTGACAAAGGAAAGGCTAGTCTTTTAAGAAAAGAGTTGGCTAGAATTGATTCTCTCTTAGAAGACGTATCCTCTTAGTTTTGCGGCATTATACCTTTAGCAACGTGTGGCAGTCAAGTTATAAAGAGTAACGACTTCGCGCAATATTCTTCGGATTCTGATTCGCCTGATTCTTTGGATGATGACGTTGAACGTGATTATGTGAATTTCGAAGGAATTGATAGTGAAAAAACTAATTCTTCCGAAGATTTTCCAGAATCCGACTAGTTTTAAAATGTGCAAGAGTTTATTAACTTAATCAATTCATAGAAATTGAGTGTATGTTTGAGCTAAATAATAAACTTTCGCTTATTCCTTATGTGTAATCTTTTATTGATTGGGTAAGTCATAAAACTATTGAATGAAGATTGTCTAGTGAAACATAAAGATATTTATGAAACATAGCGTGTCTTTTATCACGAAAGGCGTGTGTTTTTTATTAATTTAAATTCGCTGCTCGAACGATGGGTGGAAAGAGTCTTCAATTTCATTTCTTTCCCTCCCCGATTCTATTAAAACCTTCAAAGTTATTTTGTGGGCGAAATAAACCTCAAAACTTGATAATTTTTGCATCAAAATTTTGAAACTGAAAAAACACACATTTACAAGATTCTGTTTTTTCCATTTTTCCGATCTCGAGCCATACGGGACCCAACCGATCAAACAGAAAAAAAAAATTCTTTCTGAAGCTTTTTCCAGTTTCAAAATTTTAAAATAAATTTCACAGAAATCGATAGCCCTTATCACGGGCTATCGATTGCTGTAAAAATTATCAAGTTTGGAGGTTTATTTCACTCACAAAATAGCTTTGAAGGTTTTTTATGGATTTGGGGAGGAGGGGAAGGAAGTAAAAATGACGAATCTTTGAACCGATCGTTCGGTACTTATACTTCGTCTAAATACGTAAACAATATAATATTTTTGTTCCTCGAGATGTTAGGAACACGGAGGTATCAAGATATAGTTTTATATTTCTATTTCTTAATCAGTAAATGTCGTTTGAATAAGTCACATTTTTGACGTTAACAATGGCGGCCATTTTTTTAAGGCGCTTAATTTGAACTTCGGAAAAACCCTACCCGTTAAACCTTACTCATTAGTTCTTGCAACTCTACACTTAGACTAAAATACTGAATGTATTACCTCATCTGCCATGGTGGTTAACCTTAATAGGCTAATCGAAATCATTTATTGCATATTTACTTTTCAATTAATTAAAACACACGAATACGAAAATACCTAGTACATTTTATTTATTTTTACTTAAATTGACGTTGTGAAGAAACACATACAGAATAAACCAGCAAACTTATCATCATACATTGACAACAGCACATTACAATAAATTACAGACTTTGGATACATGGCACGTTATTCCCGCGCCACATCTATGTAATCATCCAACTTAATTTTTTATCAACTCATATCGTCAAGGTCTCAAGTAATCAAATCAACTTCAGTTTTTATAGTTGAAAAATATTTCTTGTGCACAAGCTAAAAATAGTTGGATGAAGTGTCAAATTTAACAAAACACTGGGAATGACTTCATCGAATAATGTCGAATTACGAAAACTCTGGAACGGAAACTTATTTGCTGAGATTTATTGCTGGGTTTTGATATTTCGAAACTTATTCGATGAACTCGTCCCTAGTATTCGGTAAAATTTGACTTCCATCCAACTATTTTTAGTTTGTGCAAAATGAAATCATACCCAACTTACAAAAATTGAAATAGATTTGATCTCCCGATCGTTTGATCGATAAAAAATTAGGTTAAGCAATTAGGAAAAATTAAATTAGGATCGATCACGGTACACACACAGATTTTTTTAAATTGTGGTCATCCAGTAAGTTTCAGTTACAAGGGTTTCCGGCTGACCAATTGAATAGGTACAACACCAGCTGGGATAGTAAGCACCTTTTTTTAATTTTAACACTCCTCTTGATTTGATAGTCGTTCCCATTTCTTGAGTGGAAATAGATCCGTTGTTATTGACGGATTTCCTAATTAAAAACAAAAAAGCGTTACATTACGAATATAAGAAATTAATAGAAAATTTATTTACGGGTATGTATTCGATACGACATTTGTTAAACAAGGCGTGCTCTTACTGCTGGTAAGAACAGAGTTATCACCACACAGTGAAGACACTTTGACCATTTCCTGGATTTGAACGGCGGAACTTTCAGATGGTCCTCTATTTTTATGAGAAAATGCGCTACATTATGCTTTATTCAAACAAGATTTTAAAAGATAATTTACCTCGGCAGTTCAATGGTACTTATTGGAAGAGTCAGGGGTTCACTTATTTCACCAAAAGGTTGACGGGAATCACTAATTGTTTTGTTGGTTAGATAACCTCTGATTTCTTCACCGGTTTTCATAGTGCGAGATGGTGTAACTGAAAATCGCTCCAATTCGTTTGTGGATGTGACGTTAGCTTTAGTCGACGATGATGATTTTTCTTTGATTTCGGCATTGTTCTGTGACCTGATCGTCTGTTGAGATGAAATTGGCCTCAGAGTTAATAACTCATCGTTTCCGGCAGGAGATTTATTTCTTTCCGTTTCGTCACACCAATCCTCAAATTCAGCTGAAATAAAAATGTTGTAAACGTAATTTTGAACTTACGTATTATGAGATAAGGCACATTTATACCCAGAATGTCGGAAACGGTAGGGCTGAAAGATCTGCCGTCAATGGTATCTGGACCTGGAGGCTGATTGACAATTTGTTGGATAGCTTCAAAGCAAGCAAAGTTTCCTTCTGATGGTTTTCTGTCGTTTTCAAAACAGAAGATTGCATTACAATACAATATTTATACATAACGAATCGGAACTTAATATATAGCTACACTCGCTATACCTTGACAGTAGATTAGCACAGATTGAAGGATTTGCGAAATCATCTTCAACCAAAATTTCTCGCGTTTTGACTAGAGCAGATTGACGACGGTGCAGTTTTGAAGCCTGCTTGGACGTGGGACAGATTGAAGTTTCTTCGACAGTCTTCGCGGTGATAGTCGCAGTCTGGCCAACCAGACATTCTGTCGATCCAGTTTTTGATAATGTGAGGTTAGAGTTCGATGACGTTGTTGTTATTACTGACTGATTTTCTTGCAATTCTGGGTTATTGCAGTTTGGCAGATTGATTGATTCTAATAAAATCTGTAGTCTGGAAGTAAGTGGGTCATTTCCAGTAGCAGAGTTATTTGCTGTTCTACATGTATCAGGATGTTTGTCAACTTCACCTAAAATAAAATTTAAAAATTGTAAATCAACTTATCGAGTTTTATTGTAGACTATTGTAGACACTTATATGTCGACTAAGTTGAGTAAATACTAAATAGCCTACCCAATTACCAAATTTAATTTTAAAGGTTTACCTTGTCCAACTGGGCAAAGTGAATTTACTTCACCATTGTTGTCTTCACAATCTTTCTACAATTCTTTCCCATTCATCGCTTTAAATTACCACATTAGCAGGCGAAACTTCACCGAAAAAAAAAAACAAAAAAAACAACTGACGCACGCGGCACGCCCGTTTCAGAAAACTATTCACCCACAAAGGTGGCACTAGTGGCCATTCCAGAACCTCGGCTGCTTGGGCCATAAGGAAAAGTACAGCCACGATTATGGACTAAGTAAGACATATTGCCCCGCGACCAGCCTGGCAGACGAACGATGCTAGCGCCAACTGGCGGCTGTTCCCATCTGGAACCAATTAGAAATCGTGGTTTGTGGCGCCATGTCTGTAAACACCGGCAAAACTGACAACCTCGCTTTTTTTGGAAACTCGGACCCCACTCGTATTAATGACAGTAGGGCCGCTTATTCTCTAGGCATTTGCTATTTTAGACAACAACATGGCGGAGTTTAAGAACTTTGACAGCTCTGTCCTTGAGGGGCACATAAAATTCAGAGAAAAGAAAACAGTACGCAATCTTTTGTTTTACATGTAGTGTTTGTATATGTGCCTGCATTGTTTGTAGTGATTTTCTTACACTCGCGTTGACCCTTCCGATTTTTCTGATTAATTGTTTTCTGCTTGGGCTTCTTGGTGATCGTCGAAGCAAAAGCATTTATTCGTCTGTGTCAATCGTTATAGTTAATTTGTTTAAATTTTTGCAGTGGAAGCGGCGATGGTGTGTCGTCCGGAGACTTTCTCCTGTTGCAAACTCACTGATAATGCAGTTTTACAAAAAGTCATTGAGCAAGGGCAAAGGATCACAGTCCAAATCCTCACTAAATTTGGAACATCTCCTGGGCTTTGAAAGCTGCTTCCTCCTGCAAAAAGAGTCGCAAACTTTGGCCATTGTGTGCCGAAATTTTGTCAGTGTTTTTGCCTTCGAAAGTCGAGAAATGCTCCTAGAGTGGCAAGCACAAATAGCAGAAATACTTGGCCACAGTATGTTTCATAAAAAATGTTATCACATTTCTTAAAGTTAAATATCTTTTTTTCATCAGGTGAAAGGTTTGAAGTCCAACTTCTAAGTGTCCCAGGCAAGTTGGAAATCACCAGCAGCTCAGCTGTACTACATATCAGAGATTGGCAGTTCGCGTTAACCCAGGGAATACCCCCACGGCTGATAGGCTACTGGAACATGGCCGATTTAAGGTGAATAAATATCAACTGGGCGTTTCTAGAGGGTCAAATGTAAACTATAGATAAATCTGTAGACGTTTCGGAGCGGTGGATGACCGGAGATTCTGCTTCGAGGGTGGTTCTCGCTGTTCGTCTAGAGGATTCGAGGGGATATTCGTTCTGGGCTCCAATCAAAGTCATGAAATAGCAAATAAATTTGAATTCTCCGTTCGCGGCCGCCTTTCCGAATCCCAGCGTACTCGCATTCACCCATCGTCCACTTTAAATGGTAAATTCAGTTGTCAAATAATCAGTGCCCAAACTAAACAACAAACCATTTTAGGCTTGTTAACTCCGATGATGCGACATCGACTAAGCGTCAACTCTCGTTGCCCCTCACAGACAATGAGCAAACCCAACACACCGTTACTGGGCAGCCAAAGACGGGCTCAAGAATTTTGTTTGAGCCCTCCCTGTGCACGACACACACGTTCCTATTCGCAACAACACAGTCGTACCAGCAGCATATCAAGTGGGACAAGACTCAGTTCAGCTCTGCAACGTTCCGATCCTGAGCTGCTCTACGACAAGCCACGTTCACTAAACGCCACAATGTCACAAGCCGTCTACGAAGTCTGCGGTGGAGGAAACAGCGAATCTCGACCCAGTTCCACTTTGCCCACAAGTCATTACGATACACCCCGAAGAGTATTACAGAACATCCAGCCCGTCTCGGATGCACCTACCCAATCGATTTCACAACCCAATGGAAACACCTTGGAAGTACCGGGTGGGATCAGCTCGCTCTACGCCACCGTCACCAAGTCGAAGAAAGCCAAGAAGCCCGTGGATCCAAGTGCCAGCGATGGAGAAGTGACGAAAGCGTCATTACCTGTAGAAGTGCAAGGATATCTGGTTATGCAACGCGGACAAAATCAGTGGAATCAGCAAGAAGAATATGTACAGATGCAATCACTTCCCTGCAGTCCAGCTACGTTACTTCAACGACAGCGGTGTCTAGCTCCAGCCGGGCAATGCGGTGGTCCTTGTTGTAAAAGTAACAGCAGAGATAAGGAGCTGTGGTCCAACCAGGTCTACCAAAACTCGTTGTGGCTGCAGTTACAGGCCGAAGGGGCCGCCATAAATTACCAGAATCCAATAACCTTCCGTTGCCTCTACACCAAGCCATGCTATCCTCACTGCACTCTGCCGTTGCTCCATTCACGTTCGACAACTCACGCCAACAACGATGCCGTTCCGCTTCGATTACGACGGTCAGCCAGCATGCCAGCAGCGGCTTGTCGACAGGTCAGTGTGATGGAACATCTTTTCAAGTCCCAACAATTCTGAATTCAAATTTTCCACCCATCAGGGCAATCGCGATTCGTCCGATTCGACAGACTCCGGCGTGAGCGTAACAGCAGATTCGCTTTCCCACCAGGCATCGATGGCTGGTTGTGCCCACCATCATCACCATCTGCTAATGTCCCGCCATTGGTCTCTACCACGGCCGCATGTCACGGCCCAACAAAACGCTCAGCTGTGGGCCGATTCGACGTCACGGAATCCCGCTGCGGTCACTACCCTTTCGGCCGCCCTAGCAACCACTACACCCACACCAAACGGTATCTTAGCCGACGGCAGCAATTGCCAAAGTAATAGCAGTAGTTTGTCTAACATTCTAGACCGCCTCGATACGCTGTCGGTGGCTTCTATAGGTTACGAAACTTGCGTTTGAAAAAAAAAAGAGGTAATCCGCACAGCACAAACCGCCCATTTAAATGTAAATCTTGCCATCGTTCATCGACAGCCACAAAACAATACGTAAAGTAAATAGTACCTGGGTCGAACGAAAAGAAAGAAAAAACAACGAGAAAAGCGAACGCGGCAATTCAGAAAAGCGGGACACTGTCGTTCACGATATTGATTATAATTACTGTTGTGTGTATATCTACATGTATCTCTATCCTATCTTCTGGTCAGCGAGCTCTCTACTATTGCGAGGATCGCACTGCATTAGCCAAAGAAGTCGAAAATACTGAATCTCAAAATTTATCATTTCCCCTCTCTTTTTAAGAAATTTTTGCAAATAATTATCGATTGCGATCCGTTTAGAATTCTAAAAAACAATTAGGTGCGCGTTCGTTTGGGGTATACTAGTCTTCCGTGCGCGCCCGCCGCCCGTCTCTCATCATTTCCTACAATTTTTGTGTAACATTCGCATATTTTTTTTCCTCGGCAACTTAAAAATCAACTCAGTGAATTGTTTTTAATAATGGAAAAAAAGAAAAGCTCTACATAATTTTTTAATGGACAGGAAGTGTGGAATTTTTATACTAAAAAAAATCGCTAGCGATTATTAAATGAAAAAAAAAAGATGTCCCTTGTATATCACTCTGTCGCACATCGATGATCTGTTTATCATGCAAATGCCTACAGGGTTGTTTTTTGTTGATCGATTGGGTTGAAATTTAAAGCACAAACATCAAAGGCAACGTTTCGTTAGCACAGAGCTCGCAAAAAAAAGAAACTGAACCCACCAAAACAATATCAATGAATTTATCTGTTTTACATAATCCCCTTATTTGTAACCCCAATGATATCTATTTTTTTGTCCTCCCAATTGCGTGCGTCTCTTAATAAATTAGGAACACTATCCCAATTATATCCAAAATGTGACGTAAGCGCTTCTTGAAATTAAGATCGTTTAATAGTCCGCAAAAAGAAATAAGATGTTAGAAAATGTAAAGTAGGGAAAAACATGCATTTAAAAAGTTGAGAAAAAAATTGCATGCAACTTTAAAAAAAAAAGAATAAGATAATCAACAGAGATATAAGTTGAGCACTGAGTAGAGTCGCAACATGCACAAAAAAACACGAGATATTGTTCTAGAGATAAGAGCACAATATTTCGTTTCATTTTCTTTTTTGTTTGAAGTGACCCATGGCATGAGAGATATGCCATAGAGATCAAACAAGGAACAGAGAGAAAGGGTTCCAACAATTTAGCGACACGTTTAAAGAAAAAAATAAGGGGAAAAAACATCAGAATAATTCAAGTGACACAATTCATGAAATTGTGCACTGAAAAAAATGTGGAACACGATGAAAAAAAGAGTCCCTGAAAAACTTAAAATAAACATTTGCTATTTGACACTGACGAACGTCAAGTCAAGAGCTAGTTCCCTTGGACACTGATGGATCGGCTGCTGATTGATGCACGTTCAAGACACACGGTTGAGAGAGTAAAAAGAATAAGAGATTAAGCCAATACTTAAAAAATTGCAGTCAATACGTGGGAGAATAGAAATTAAAGGAAAACAAGATCAAAAGAGAAAATTGGCTTGACGCCTTGCATCATCAGCAAACACGACATGTTTAAGAGCCCATCAGAGTCCATTGGGGGGAACCGAAGCTAATCACCGGTGCGTCATCATCGTTTTAGATCCGATGCTGCACAGGAGCATGCAAAGCGGAATCTCTTTCCTTCTCATATACCTTGGATCACATTATTACACAGTAAATCTATCGCTCTATATCAATTCTAAACACAATCACGAATTTTTTCAAAGGAAATATGAGACATACGAAAGTCGAACTAACATTTTCTACTAACCGATTACGAATGATGTATGAAGAGCAATGGATGATTCAATCTTTTTCTTTTTCATTTTCTCTGTCATGCGGATGTCAGTTCTCTTTTTTCAGCTTTCAACCACACGCCGGCTTTTGGATTGAGAGTCACCGTCGGGACAGAGAGCGTCAGCTTTTCTTCTGTACGTTCACACGGCACCAATCTGCAACAAAAATAAAATGCATTATTGATAAACGGGTTGTCAAAAACTAATCTGCCAACGACAGCTGACGTTTTACATCGAATAAGTCGATCAAAGTACAAATTGACTGACCATTATCAACAAAGATTAAGACAAAGATCAAATAGATGCCAAGGCTTTTTTTTGACACATAACAATAGCTCAATCAAGCGTTTAATCTTGTTGGTTTTAACTCACCGATAGTTCATGAGAAGCTTAGCCAAGGCAATTTTGGCTTCCAGCATGGCAAAGCGGATTCCAAGACAAGCTCTAGGTCCAGAGCCGAACGGAATCCAGGCCATCGGATGTCGGTTTTTCTTCAACTCCGGTTCAAATCTGTTTTTTTAAGAAAGCCATAATTGTTTTAGCAAACAGAATTTCATGATTAAATAGAATAAAATTACCGTTCAGGATCAAATCGGTAAGGATCGGGCCACAGTTTCGGATCGTGATGGATTTGCCAAATGGGAATCTGAACGTTGGTACCGGCAGGGATATGAAAATCACCCAGTTGGGCGTCTTCAGCCGCCTCGCGTGTCACGAACAACACCACAGGTGGGAAGAGCCTCAGGGCTTCGCAAAATACCTTGTCCAGGTAAGGTAACTGGCTAATTGTATTGTAATCTGTTTCGAGATCGCCAGAACTTTCCTGAAAAAACAAACAATGAACTGCATTAAACATCAATTGACCTACAATTAACACACCTTACGACGTTCTTACCCCCAGGTAATCCCTCAGTTCCTCGTACAGTTTCTCCTGGACATCCGCATGAGTGGCCAGCAAATACACGCAGTAAGTGAGAGCATTGGCAGTGGTTTCAAAACCGCCCAGCAGGAAAACCCAAGCGTTGGCAATGATTTCATCGTCGGTCAGCAATTGATGGGTCGGTCGGACGCGTCCGTCTGTCTCATCCGCGTCCTCTTGGCGATTCTCGGAGGCTTCCATCAACAGCTGTAAGATGTCACCGTGATTGGGGGTCGACGTGCCCGTGAGACGATCCTCTCTGCGTTGGTTGATGACACCCTGGACTTTATCGATGATCGACTGGGTGAACTGACCGCACGGCGAAGCCACACGACATACGACGGCCAAGATCTCTCGCACCAGCGGGAAATAAATGGCTAAATCGATGATGGGATTATTGGCTTGCTTCAAGAACTGCCGCAGAGAGTTGAGGAATTCATCTTGAGGCTGTCGTTGACAATCAACTTTTGTGTTCAATGCGCATTCACCAATCACCTGGAATCAAACGTTCAAATTATTCACGGATTTTTAATGAGAAATGAATTTTCATTTACCTGACAAGTTAGACCTTGGAAGACACCGTAGAAATCGATTTCATTCTGAGCTTCAGCGTGTTTGCCGACGACCTCCACCAGGATATCGACACATCGATTGATGATGGAGTTGATTTGGCGCATTTTACGCGTGGAAAAGGTGGGCGAAATGACCCGGCGCACCTCCTTCCACCTGTGGCTGCGCAGGCCGACCAGCGTGTTGATGACGGGCCGGATTTCGATGCCCATCGCCGGCCGGTTGACAAACTTGTGAAAATCGCGGATGAGAACTTGCTGAACCATGTCGAGATCTCCGACCACCACGTACGGTTTCATTCCGACAAAATAGCCGTAGACGTCCCCGAATTCCGCTTTCCATTGATCCATGACGTCGATGGCCACCAGCGAATGATTGCGCATTTTGTCGCCATTGCCTTTAATTAAATGCGGTTTCGGGCCGGGAATGCCCAGCCGACGGAAAAACTGGAACGCCCGACGGCGGTACGAGTAGCTGTGCACGAGCGATGCGATGAGGAGAGCCAGCGCGACGGCCAGCAAATGATGGGTGACGTTCCAGTTGGCTAAAAATGTCCATCGTTTGCCGATGACCCACGACTCCCGCAAGAAGATCCACGACGACAGCTGCGATGCGATGACGTGCAGGATTCCATCCAAGAATACAACCAAACCGAATACAAGAGTTATCTGTAGATTAAATAGGAAAAGAGCGAAAATCAAGGAAATGTCAGTCAACATGGTTAACATCTCTTGTCGATGCGAAAGAACAGAAAATGGCAAGCTCGCAAAACAAAAACGGGGAATCAACGTCGGATGGGCGTTTTACATAATTAACTAAGCCGAAACTAATTTACCTGAATCCCACGAGGCGCTTTGCGACTGTTTTGCAGAGTCATGATTGTACAGTCAAAAAAAATATCAGATGTTTTCAAAAGGGAGGGGGGAAATATATTTAAAATACGTTATATAATAAATCTCAGTTTAAGTGTGTTCATCCAGACGGCTGGCAGATGAAACTGAATGCTAATGTTCACAATCAATTTTCTTTTTATACGTTTTACATCCAAGCAAAAGATTGGAGACAAATGATTTTCGATGGGGGCGGTGGAGGAGGGTTACTATCAGGTGCATGGCCCATCCTTTTAATCAAGATAGGGTGATAGAAAAGAACGCGTGCGTGCGGGATATGTCGTTATCGCAGAAAAAAATATTGACGTGTTTTTGACAAAGTTCTAACGTCTTCTCACGTTGTTTTTGTCTTGTTTCAATTTTTTTTTCTTTTCCTATTTACTTAACGTGATATGCCCCCTCCTTCGAGATTGCACGATTCGGATTGTTTATTGGACAGTTTTCGTGTTTGTTCAAACGTTGGCGGGAGGCTTGATTGTCGCTGGAGCCTGACGATACCCTTTGGAACCCGGACTTTGATGATTACGACCTGATCGAATGATGGATGTATGTCAAAGCCACCTTTCTTTCTTCCCTATCCTCGTTATTCTAGAATAAGCAATAACCAACACCCATTGGACAATGTGCGTGTGGTGATGTACAGTTTCTATGGTAACAAAAGGAGCCCGGCATTGGTAACACACACATAATTGTTACGTTGGGAATCCCAAAAGCTCTGCTATTATATCTATCGAAAATGATTGTGTTTGATTAGGAGATTTGACAAACAAGCCCATTACTAAAAAGACTTGGAGTGTTTTTGATTGATAGGTTTGACCCGCGTAACAATCGATGAAAAAATTTATCGCAAAGGAGGAAGAGATGGCATGCAGACGAAACGTGAAAGTGGGGGAGTCACGTAAGGTAGCAACGTAGCCGCCTTATCAAGCAAACGAACATGACAACGTGCACGAGGGTCGGCGGTATCGCTAGTGCAAGTGGCACGGCCGTCTGCACTTTGATTCAGTCCATTGACGTCAATGATTTTTGTTTTCTTTATAAAAAAGCAAAAATGTTTACAGATTATCTTTATAACCTACGATTTAATTTGCTTATCCGTGTTAAGGGAAAGAGTGCGGAATTTATTTTATTATACCTCATCCGCATTCCTGGGTCAACTAATCCTTTAATCCGCGAGGGATTCTGTGAGGAATGGTTGGAATATTCACGTGAGGATTTCAATCAAGGTTGCATGGCTTATTATTGTCTAAGTAATACAATAAGAGTTACTATTTTTCTCACCTGTTTCAGCCGGTTTTAATCGTCGTGCATCCGATAAGCCGCTAATCCGGCAAGCCATTGACGTCAATCGTCGAAGATTTCAAAGTTTGCCTACACATAAAGAAAACAGAAAACACGTTATTTTTTGATGAATTAAGTCAGGCAAGTCTATAATCAAATTCAATAATCATTTTTCAAAACGGACTTTGCATTTTTTTTTACAAACAAAATCGTTACACGTTTTTCCCCCTCCACCAGAGGCCACGTAAACCGTTACGTTTTTCTTTTCGTATTGGCCAAACAAAAATTCGATTTCAATTGCAGACAGGTAAATTCGAACCCCCCCCCCCTAAAGGCCTTTGGCTATTCTACCTGTCCCTCACTTGCCCTCCTTTTGTTGTTTTGTGCAAAATGACCTGAGAAAATCCCTTTTTTTTTCCAAAACCCCATCGTTAGCCGATCTCGCGAATGGAGAAAAAAGGTGATAAGCTTCGACGTGAGAGAGAAAGCGTTTTGGAACAAAGTCACAGAAGGCGCTTTTGGCGGTATGGATTTTTTTTCCGTTGCAATTCAAAATCCGCAGATTTTCAAATCTCCCCAATATTCTTTTCAAAAAATTAATCTCAGGTGCTGTGGGCCTCCAGGTGAGAAATGAAGCGGATTAGAGCCCACTTGAAAGTGACCAACAAACAAGAGTTGTTATGCTCGCAATTGTACCTCACACGCATAGCGCGATAGGTCATTAAACTGCTGTTTTTCTTTAACGTACTATAGGCCTTTCGAAATGCGAATGCGATATGAAGCAAACGGAGGGGGGAGAGAAAACGGACGCATCGGTTAAAGTCCGTAGAGAAAAATGTGACGGGAGGAGACAGCTAACAAGGAGCAGATGGACCAAAATTTTTAATCTCGACATAATTGGCAATCAATAAAAGTGGGTCAACATTTCACGTCAAAAATTTTGGAAAAAAACGATTTTTAAATAATTTGTTTCAAACTTACCGAGGAGAAACTGCGATGTTGTAGCTCCATCCAAAATCGGTTCGTTCTTTTCCACGTCATTTAAACATTTTTTTTCGGGGTACGTCCACATACGTCGTTTTCCGGGTGGAGGAGATCTTTTCGCTCCTCCACCCGAAACTCTTCTTCTATTCAATTTTCACTATGCACTACATTTTTGAATTTGCACTCGATTTCAAAATTAACTAAAAAAACGAATGTGCGGGCGTCAAGAAAGAAGAGTGCCGCTTTGCTCGCTGTTCGCTCCTCAACTGAATCGCCGCAATAATTCCGGACGAAAAAAAAAGGGAGAGGGAGAAAATGCAATGTTTCCCTCTCTCTTTTTTTCTGCTTCTTCCCCTCTCTGAAGAAAAACTCTCGGAGACTCTTTCCTGTATAATAATGTGGGTTACGTCAAGAATGAGGCCCCCCCCCCAAAAACACCCCCCTTCTTTTTCACCCCCCTCTTCTTTTTCAATGCACGGCCGGGTATACGTGTACCCTATCCAGCTGCTCCTCACCGTATAGAGACACACACACTCTCTTCTTCTTTGAGGGAACAGGATCTAGGTCAAGTGTTGCATAGCTGCGACCGTTACGCCACAAGCATTTCTGGTTTGAACCCTCCCTTTCTTATCCCCCCCTCTACTACTCCGGCTACTCCGGATTTTTTTTTTTTTTTCGCACACGTGGAGTCCCTCCCACTGCTCTTACTCGAATTCGCCATCCGCAAGAAACAAGCAAAGCCTCCCCCCTCTCTCTACTTCCAGCTTTCTCTTTTTTAGCCATTACGTCAAAGTAGGTCATCCCTCCCCTCTTTCCCTTCCTTCTTCTGCTTGTTCCAGCACATACACCATCAACGTTACGTCGCTTCTTCTCGCCCCCCTATGCAACAACTTTTTTTTCAGAGTCCATGGAACTATGACCCCATTTTTCTATGCCCCCCTCTCTTCAAAAATAATCTTTGTGGGCTAGGGGGTAGAGAGAGGGGGGCAGTTTAGAACACTCGTTTTTTTTTCTGTACGTACTGATTTATATTCGATGACCAGATGAAACATTAGCGCAATGTAGCTGAAAAACACATTAGCAATATATTTATCCTTTGGGTTGAAGCCTCGCTAATGATATGCAACTAGCGCGGCAACAACTGTAGGAAAAATGACGTCACTCAAAGAAAAACAAAATTACACGAGAAAAAAAATTTGATGTATTTAACTTGAATTTTTTTTTTCGGTTTGAAATGTCTTTTAAGGCATGGGTAGTCTTTTCGTACTGTGGCTAAACGAAGAAGAAAAAAAATAATTATGCAATCAATCACGAGACCTGGTGTAATGATAAAAATGGCAAACATTCTTTAAAAAAAAGATGTTGAGAGAGAGACAAAAAAAATTAGAAACGAGATATACGATATTATATTATGTACAACATACAGAGCAAGTAGCAAAAAATAGGCCTACAGATAATGGGTGGCAATGGGGAAATAGTAGGCAAAAAAAATTCGGTCGGGATATAATTTGTTTTACACCGACAAAAGAAATTATTGTTTCTTTGCTACATGGTGGGAATTTTGAAAAAAAAAATTAAAGTTTTTTTTTCTTCAAAATTCCATGTAAATTACCAGCAAATGTTTGTCGTCCTCTTTGTGTGCCACGGTTTTAGGTCGGTCGATCCATTTTAGTTTAAAACAATTCTTTTTTTTTACGAACCAATTAACACACTTTTTTTTTCAAATTTTTTTTTGGCGGTATCCGGTATGTAACAATCGAGAAAAAAAACCCCAACCTATTTCACATTCTACTTTTGTTTCCTTTTGAGCCATTCCAATTTGTGTGTTTTTTTGTTTCCTGTTTTTATGTTTCTCTCACCATTGCGGAGGACTCGAACAAATTGCGGAATGGTACAAAAAACAAAAGGTATTAATAATTAAAAAGAAACCACAAAAAAAAAGTGGAAGAGGTTTAAATATTCAACAAAAGCGCTGCAATCGGCCTGCCAAGTTTGGATTTTGCGCGGCTCGTTAATAGATCAAATTATTTTTCAAAAAAGAAATTAACTGTGGAACGATGGGAAATCGAGTCAAAAAATGGAGCGATGTGTGAACTTCCCCCTTTCCCCTCCCCTTAAAAAAATGATTTACAAAAAAAAAGGGGGAAGCCGGAAATGAAATGATGATGAGCAAAACCACAGAAAAAAAAAAATATATGCAAATGTGCGTGCTGTTTTGTTGACTCAAACCTTTTCGCTTTCGTCGCTAGGCGACTGCAGCGGCACGTAGATAGACTCCTGGAAGCTGTCTAGATCGATGTAGCCATCTGAATCGTCCAGCAATTGGCCCAATTCGGATTTGAGTTCGCCAAAATCGGGCCGTCTCTGAGGATCTGAATGCCAACATCGTGACATCAGCCGGTAGAATTCCGGCCGGCAGTGACTGGGCCGTTCCAATCGGTGGCCGTCCTTGACGCGACGCATCACTTCTCGCGCCTCCATCCCCGGATAAGGCGTAGATCCTATTTTGCGCAACAGGCAAATAAACATAAATTAAAGTTTTTGCAATAAGAAAGAAACTATTGTGATGTCACCAGGACATCTGGACGCAGCGGACAATTCAAGGACTTGTGTTCCAAAGGTTAACGTGAAGGGGGGAAAAATAATGTTTGTCCCAGTTTGTTTTCAATAATCACGGGATGAGATCATTCGTTTATTTAGTGTGGGAGGGAAAATTCAGGAAGATTATCTACGTCCAACATCTCACGTCCCCAATTCTTTTCATTATTTGTGCAGTATTTTTTTTTAAGCTTGGCCCGAATATTTTAACAAACAGCTGAGTAACGATAAGCACCGTCCAAAATTTGTTTGGGACATATGGGGTTTTAAAAAAATGATTTACATAGTATTTTTACATTACCTAATGTGACTATTTCCCAGACCAGGATGCCGAAACTCCAAACATCTGATTTTTGGGTAAAGACGCTCTGGATCAGCGATTCCGGAGCCATCCACCTGATAGGTAATGCGCCCTAATTAAATTTAAAAAAAGTAAAAATTAATGAAACGTTATATAACGTTGATTATTACAACAACAAAATTTCCCCCCCGGATGTACAGACTAATTCATTTTGATTGGTGGATCTTTATCAGCTTTCGATCGAAATCCAACGTTTCGATTGGCGTCAGATTAAACTAGTGTTTAGCAACGTATACCACCACCACGTACACCACTTTTTTCAGATTGATTGACAATGCGATTTCATCCTTAATCCAATACTAATATCACCGCACAGTTGCACGTGATGAAATGCAAAATGGACAGGTAAACATTTGCTTTAAAAAAAAATTTGGATAGAAGCTTCTCTTACCTTGACCCTTTGCTCGTACATCTCGCCCGCCGTGTCCCGAACGGAGCGTGACAACCCAAAATCAGCCACTTTGCATAATTTGTTGTGGTCGACGAGCACGTTACGCGCCGCCAAATCTCGATGCACCACCTGATAAAAACGCATTTTTTTTGCGCATTGACCCAAATATTTAAATCTACGTCGATATGCAAAACAAATATTTTCATTTTAAATGCCTACCCCCTTGCTGTAGATGTACTCCATTCCTTTAGCTACGCAATAGGCGAAGGTCGTCAAATCTCGGGACGTTAGCGCTTCGCTGTCCGTCGAGTAATTATAGTAGGTCTGATGGCTCCTGTGGTCCCTCAAAAACGTCAACAATCGGCCGTACATGACGTACTCCATGATGAGCAGGAAGGGCTCCTGTTCCGTGCAACAGCCGAGCAGGGCAACGACGTTGGGATGCGGCCCGACTTGCTGCATGATCCTCATTTCCCGCAACAGCTCCTGCTTCTCCTTGGCCGCGGCGCCATCCTTGACGGTCTTGACGGCCACAAGCAGAGTGCCCTGACAGCCGCAAATGTCCTCCGCTTCCGCCTTCCACACCTGGCCGAAATTGCCCTCGCCAATGAGCGTCTGCAGCCGCAAACGCGATCGTGTAAACTCCCACGGCGATGCAGGTGGAGCAGATTTGCCTCCCGCCGGCCCGTTGTTGCCGCCGGGAGACACCGAGCCGGACACTAAATCTTCTTTATCGTTGGCCTAGTTTCCGACACGGGAATAAAAAATTCAAAAATTTAAATGTGCGGGGCTCATCGATCAAACATTTTGCACAGAAAATATAATGTCGTGATTTTTTAAAGTGATGGATTAGTCCGTCAAACCACTTACCCCGTAAAAGAGACGGGCGTGTTTAGACGGCGTCAAAGCCACGGGTGGCAATCTCTTGCGGAAACCCGTTTCGGATGACGTTTCCGACTCGTTCAATCTCTGCAACCGCCACAACAACAACAAATTCAAATTAGCATACACACACGGTCAACAACACAGCCCCGAATTTATCTTTACCTCACGCCGCTTGTGGAGCTGAACGCGGACAATCCACAAAATTAAACCGGCCAACGGGATGACGGCCACGACGCCCACGACGTAGATGGATGTGGTGGCCGCTTGGTTTTCCTTGTGATTCGAATCGGCCGTCCAGTTGTTGTTGCTTCCGTTAGTCGACTGATTTCGTTCGTGGCGCGGGGAGTCGTTGATCGAGCCCGTCCTCGATATGCCGACGCTGGCGCGCACCACCGGATCGGCGGCCGAAACGATCTCGTTGGCATCTTCCGCCGTTGGCGGCACCACCGGAGGATGTTGGGCGGCTGGCGCGGTCAGAAACGGATTGCCGCCGAAATGATCGTGATCTCTAGCAGGTACTAGACGCTGGAGGATGTCTTCCAGCGTGTGCATGATCGGCGTTGGCGGATGAGCTTTCCGGGTCGTAATAATCGACGCTTTGATGGTCGTAGGCGCTTCCGTCGTCGTCGTTGTGGATGTCGTGGTAGTCGACGCCTTCGTCGTCGTCGTAGATGTGGTGTACATCCTTCCGGATGTCGTGCTGCTACTAGACGAGGCTGTTTTGACCACATTGTCTTCCTCTTCTTGCGATTCGCCATCAGCCAATTCGGCGGATTCTAAAAGCTTCGGATTGGGAGTCGACGACGTGACAGATATAGGCGGAAGTCGAGTGGACGTGATTTGAATCTTGAGCGTTCCGGCCGGAATGTTCCTCGATCCGGTCACCGGTAGCCGAACGATCGGAGTCCAAAGAACCGCGGGCGGCGGAGGACTCAAACTGCTGGCCACCGTGATCCGGCTGGATTGGATGGGTCGGCTGTTGGTCACGACGGCCGGAATCACAGCCGGAACAACAGACGTCGATGACGACACAGAGTTTTCGTTCTGGCTCGATTGCAAGGACGGAGCCGTCGGTGTCACGATTACAACATCCGCTTCGCCGGATGAATTGCTCCTCGCATCCGGTGATGATTCTTGTTTCTGAACCGTCGGAAACGTCGTCGTGCTGATCGATGGCTGCGGAAGCGGCGATGAAGAGACGACGGCCTCAACGGCCGGCCTGGCCGTGGTGGATTGGCCGCGTCGGTTGTTCTGATTTTGCTCCATCCGCACCCTCCACGGAGGTTTATTCGACGAAGATAATGTCGTCGTCGTTGACACTGTTGTTGTCGTCGTGGATGGCGAAGTGGCCGCAGTCGAAGAAGACGTCGGGGCCATCGTGGTCGACGTGGTCGGCGGGGCTTCCGTCAAATTAGCCGTGGGCGTTAAGCGGATGTCGGCCAATCCGATTTCACGCAGTTCGACGATGGCCGTCTCGGCCGAGATGAACGACTCTTCAGTGACCTCGCCCAGCGCCGGCTGGACAGTCTCGTTGACCAGCGTTCCGTTGGCTAATTTGCCGATAGCGTCGGAAGTCGGTGGCAACCGATTTTCAGGCAGCCGTTTGCGAATCAACCGGATGATACTGGTACTGGCGGGTGCTTCCGCTTTGTTAACGATGGGAATGGCCGTTGTTGTTGTGGTCGTGCTAGACACTTCCGCTTTGGCCCTCAACTGCGCCCTCAATTGGTCCGGCGTCTGTTGCGACAGCGATCCTTGTCTCCGCTGGATGACCGACAATCGCCGCCCGAATCCGGCCGACCATTCGTCTTGAACTGGATCCGCATCGTCGTCAAACGTTTCCCCGTGACGGCGCCATGGATCAACCTCCGTTCGACCTTGTTTAAAAGATCCTGTCGTTCCGGCTGTTAATTTTTGAAAGAAAAAAAAAGGAAATTAAATGAAACGTCATAGATCTGCATCGTTAAAAAGTAAATAATTATTATCATTAAAATACTAAATTCTATTAGCGCGAACACTGTCATCTAGTGGTTGGCACACGAAACGAAAGTCCAACGAAAGTTGATTATCAATTATTGCACGCGCGCAATTAACAACACTGTCAGCTACCTGCGTTAGCAAGGTACCCGAAGGGCTATTTTCGGTTTTTTTGTAATCTTTATTTCTATCGGCTTTTAAATGCTAGAATTAGAGCTGTTGTGTTATTTGCTAAAAAAATAGTTAGAAAAATATTTTGTTAAAGAAATAGTTAGAAAAATAGTTGAAGTTGTTTGTAGTGTTTTTTTTGAAATATGGCGACAAAAACGACACGATTTTGGACCAACCCAAAGGAACTCGTATCGATTTACTACAAGAAGGAGAGTGAAGTTTCAATTTAAGTTTATTTATAAGTGAAGAAAGGTTTGTATTGAATTCGAGACGAGAAAGTTGAAGTTGATTCCGAGTTGACAAATTTTTAGGGAAATGACTGTGTTAGAGGAAACTAATTTTTGTATCCATATCAGATATTTTCAAACGACCCATTTCTTTACAGCAAATGAAGGGACTAGCTAATGGCGCTAAGAAAAAAAACAATTACACTTAATCACTCTGTAGTGATCCTATACTATTCATCATTCCGAATTAAAATGGCTATTTGACTCTCTTTCAATAATACACCCCCTATCCTTCACGTGAAAACCTATTATTTTTTATTTTCGCTTTACTAAATCATCTAGTGGGGCAATCGTGAACTAAACCCATCCACACCAGAAAAAAAAACCATACCAGCAAAAAAAAAACGTGGTTAGAAACCCTTCGGGTAACTCGACTGGCTCTGCTTAACGTTGTGCTTCTCAACGAATCGTTAATAATGATGACGGTACCCTTTTCTAATCATATTCCATCACAATTAATGGCAGACGATTGCGACTCTCTCTCTCTTTTAGGGACGACGCAAGATGGCGGTTAACGGGGTTCAAGAAATAAGGCTTCAACATGAAACGAGGCCACCCACGGCGAAGTCGTCGTCCTCTCTATGTCTCTGTGAAAGAGAAAGGCTCTCTCTGAACGTCGGTAGTTACGACCCATCGGGATTTCATTATCCGTCACGACACCGCCCTCCTTACGCGCCACCCACAACAGATGATAGACACAACTGTTGAGAATACTCAAAAGCAAATCAATTTTCGTGTTTGTTTGTTTCCTATGCAAGACGCAGAAATTGTGATGGTTGGATAACCCGCCCCGCCCCACGTAACGGACAGGATCACGCCGGAAATAATCCCTATATCTACCGAGAACAAAAAAACACAATGAAACAGCACACAAAGTCCACACAACTTGCATTTCACGCAACAACCGACAATGTCTCACGATCGAATATAGGACTGTGGGGGGTTTTCAAATTCAATTTAATTATTTCTTCGAATCGAAATTAGGTTAACACGCAAATACCATCCGCCCCTGTACGTAAACATAATTCGTTATGCGTTACGATTTTTTTTTAAGTAGACAAAAGAATTCGAATCAAATGGATTCCAAGTATTTGAAGAAAAATCGTGCAGAGTAAAAATTCCATTACACAAGTGCGTGATTGACCCATCGCTTGCCGCAAGGACTACGGGATTTTAAAACATATGCGCTACGTATTGTTGTCATGTGCGCAATTTCGCAAACAGAGAGTTCGAATTTGTACAACAAACACACAACGACCGGTTAGTTGACCTGAAAATATGGGTTAGCCGGACAATGGGACGTTCAGTTGAAGTTCAGGAAGAAAACAAACACGACGAACATGGTGAAACAAAAAAACCATCCCCCCCCCTCCAAATTTAAAGGTAAACCGGTTCTTTTGGGTGTCGTAACAGGTATTGCCAAAGGCGCCATCTGTTTGGCAATAAGGAAATGTTGAAATGTTTTCGTGTGTACAAAGACGTGCGGGAAAGAAAAAGATTTAAATTTGACACGGAGAAGAATTACATCACGTTCAATCCATCATGAAATTGACGCAAACGTACAGGTGGAAACACAGCCCCAACATCATCAAGTGAAATAAAAATAAAAAAGAAGGTAGCAAATCAAGTCTTTTTGGCGTTGAAAATTTACAGGTGAAAGCCCCCAGAGTGTTTTCTCCAACGGCATTTGTTACGTGACTATCGATAACCCATGTCGGCATAATTCGTAATCCCTTTCTTCTTCTGTTTTTTTAAATCTTTTCATAGCGGGACGTTGAGTCCGTGAGTTCTCTGCTCATAAAAAAAAAACACAAACGCGGCTCTGTTGTGTTATCACGACATTTTAATGACCTAATGAGCTCTTTTTTATTCGGAGGGGGGCTCAGCGTTTAATAAGGTTTATTGTTCGGAATTTTCTTTTTGATTATTATTATCTTTATTATTCATTTTTTTTTTTGCCTCACAATCCTTTCTTTTTTTTCCGGCTTGCTCATCTGATAGTTTTAAATGAAAACTGTGTGACCTGAAGCGCTTCTCTTGTGAATAATTATATATGCTGTCGTCACTGTACCCAGTTCGGCTTTCACCTGCTACTTTTTTCTTTCTTTCCCTGGCTGTCGTTGTGATGTTACGACGTTATCAGGTCGTTAGAAATTACCATAAAAAGGAAACACAACCAAAAAATCTTTTTTTACTACAATACGAGGGGGAAAAAAAGAAACGTAATAAAAAGAGTGACAAGTTTCACAGATTTAGATCTCGTTAACTTTCATCACGCTTTTACCGCGAACCCATAAAAAAAATATAACCTACCGGTTTTTTTTTTCGTGCATATCTTGTTATGAAAATGAACGGTTCAATTGACATAACGTACATACGTTATTTCAAAAATAATAATTTCAAACAGGTTGTAGGCAAATATTGAAAGGAAAAATCACGGCGTCCGTGCAGGTGAAAAAAAATCGGGACACGAGGAACATTCACGATAATTTTAACGGTTCTATCAAATTGCGCGTATGGCATCGTTCGTGAACGTTACGTAGAATTATCCCGCACCCAATGACTCAAACAAAGCAAAAAAAAAACAGCAGGTATTATTTTTTTGGCTGGACAAACGGAAATAGTGCCGAACAATCACGATGGATAAAACAACAAATATGCAAGTTAGAGAATTATTACATTAAAATTACTGGGAATTTCAGCCATTTTCTGGCCATCTGTTAAACAAGTCAATAAACCCAACGGAATTTGTGTTTTTCCCGATTAAAGAAAAAAATCGGCCAATGGCGGTACTTGTTTAGTTACTGCGCAACTCTTCGCAGAATTCGAACTCACGACATTCTTTTTTCCCATTTGAGTTTTTGTTTTATTACATTCGTTTTATATCTCATACGCCGTTTTCTTTTGTTTTCTCCCTACGTTTTATGGGTGAAGGTCTCGTGTGCGATATGCGTCAAACGTAATTTCCCGCTACTTGTGCGCCGAACATTTTCGTGCAGTCTCTCAACAATTTGTTTTTGAAAAATTCAAATCGACTTGAAATTAAATGTCTCAATTCTCCACAAAAACGCCACGTCCTCAAATGCGGTCGAATTGCCTTGTGCGTGTCCCGGCGAATTGGACGAGGTTAAAGTGGAGGATTCCTTAAGATTTCTCACGCTCCCGCGACGACACGCATGCGCAGCAAAAGCAATAAAGAAGTACTTCGTGACTTCGTATTCTTCTTACAACTTCCCGTGGATTTCCCCCCCAACTCACCGGTGGTTTGTATGTCCATTGTTAATCAAATATCAAACAGTGAGGAAAAAAGGAAGTTTAATGCGTTCGAAAACAAATTGAACGCAATTTTTCGTTGTTGATTTAGCCAAGGTTTTCGATTGTGTCACCCGTGGTGTTTCAAGGAAACCCTCGCATTTCGGCTTAAAAAAAAACGAGGTTGAATTGAAATTAACTTTAAAATGTCAAGCTAGTAGCCCCGAGGCTCACGGTCACCGTTTCATCCAAATGACGTAATTCGTTTTCCACGTAGAGGACATACGAGCACCGTACAAATAACAACTTCAATGCCATCCACCTGTTTTTCTTCGCAACAATCGAAAAATTAGAGCATTAAGGACGTCAATTTGACGGCGTAACCCTACCTATAAAAGACAATAAATTGCCATGTAACCAATAAAACTATATGGATGTAGATACTATACATTTTAACAAATTAAAGGACCTAGAGTTTTTTAATGCGATTAGAAAGCTCTCGATTTATCCTTCCAAACGCCATATACGGCTGCAATAGTAAGTAGGCACGTTGGACAGTTTTCACCTGGCCAAATGGTCTTCATGGTCGCCCATGTGTTATGAGAAATATCCTTCTTCGACGGCCGAGAAATTAAAAGAAGAAGCTATTTTCAACAACTCACGTCCCCCCCTTTAACACAACTTTCACTGCAGACAGAAAAAAATCCCCCCCATCTCTACGAGAAATTTTAGTATGTGGCGGCCGTTCCTTATTTTTTATTTTAGGTGCGTGAGCCTCTCTACGAAGCCGCTCCGTCCTACCGTAGAATTCCTGAAATGGGGGGGAATGATTGATCTGACTTTGCATTTTCCGTGAAGGGGAACGACAGAAAGAAGAAAAACAACAGGTGAAAAACAAAAAAAAAACTAATAACGTTCAACACGTAATTTTAAAAAAGCTGGTCAGGCAACCGCTAAAAGAACATTTGTTTGGCTATACGCTCGAATAAATGTGGACTTTAACGGATGGTAACGAACGGCGTGATTGCAAACGAACCGAAAATTATGAAAAAATTGAAAAGATAAAAAAAAAGAGCGTAGATGATTATTGGGAACGGTGAAAAGGTGTCGTATTATTTTTAAAGAGTTCTTCTTCGCTGGATTGAACAACGAGGCTGTCCCATATCCACCGATATCTAGCAGGTGGAATATATTGCAAAAGAGAAAAAACAATGAGCGTGCGCGCTCACGATTATTTACCAAAAATAGAGTCCAAGGTTTTCCTCGTGTGTCCAGCTGATCGAAACGGACAAAATGTAATCAAAGAGAGGGGAGAAAAAATTCCAAAAATTGGAACACGCGCAGTGTGTGTGTGTAAATCGGATTTCAGTGTTGTTTATCTTATTTTTATGCTAATCATCCCCAAACGCCGGATTTTTTCTCTCAGTGTCCAGCCATTACGTCCATTTCGTAAAGATTCTTTTTTAAGAAGACCTTCCTAAATCATTTCCATTTTTAGGAGATAGAACTGAAGACGCTGCTGCGGCGGCCCATTAAGGCGCATCGCAAAGAAGTGGGTCAACACAGAAACGAACCTCAAACATTTCTGACTCTTCTTTGTGGGAAAGGAAAAGAGACCCCCTTCGGCGCAGAGAATCGACAGTAATAATCTGCCCACTGCCCATCGAATGATCTGAAAGAAAACAAAAGAGGGACGGCCAAAAACGTCAGACTCCATCGTAGAGAGCGATGCAACGCAGCCGGAAATTCCCTTTAATAACTGGACGAATAATTTAAGACCAATAAGGGGAAGACACGTACGCCAGAGTTCCGCTTTATGGCACGTAAAATAAAAAATGTTAAAAAACAAAAATTCAAGGATATGCGCAAAAAAAGAGAATCGTGCGCATCATCATCGCGTGATAACCGCAACAGGTAAAGAAAAAATCAACCATCAGGTAAAGAAGAAGCGCAAAAAAATGGCGTGCACCTGGAATTTTTGTTTTTCGCTGTTTCTACCAAAATAGATCGGATACAAAATTAACGCAGTGTGTGTGGCCCATTTTAAAGAAGCTCCCACCATTCCCGACCAGTAATTAAAACGAATTAAAAGAACCCCGAAAAATGCGGCTTTCAAACCAGGTGCGCCATCGTCAAATAAAAGAGTCTCAAATTTTTTTTTTCTAGTTTTCCTTGTAATTTCTTGGGGATGAAACAAAAACCCGACATGGGGAAAAACATGTTCCCATTTATATTGGGTGCCAAAGATGCCCTCATTTGCATACAGGAAATGCGAAAACAACATCTGAGCTGGTAGAAATTGCGCGTTTATCGCTTGAGGCTGTCTGAAATGACTTGTTTCGATTGATGCACCTGCGCTGTAATCAGACGCTTCTGAAACTCACGATATCAGACGTCATTGAAAAAAAAACTGGACATTTTTACGAGTCATTCGTGAAAAGGGTGGCGCACGGGACACTATCTAAACGATAAGTTTGAATTTAACAAATAAAAAAAAGTACAAGAAAATCTGAATTGCAAATGAGCGGATGCACGCGGGAACATCTTCTGGCCTGGGGCGTTTTTCTGGCTGCAGACATCCGCGCTCAAGGTCTTGGGAAAAACTCTCTAGTGTCCCATCACGGCTTTACGAATGAATCACTTTTGATATCATCTCCATTTTAGATTAAACATCTTGGAAAGCTCATCGTCAACTGGACCCAACGCAATCGTTCAAACATTTCGTCTGCCCCATCTCTTTTTCCCGACCGTATCTCTTCAAACATTGAAGACGGAGGCCTTGATTGCATTTTTTTACTTTCAGCTATATATAGGTAGAGAGCTAAGAAAACAAGAGAGAGAGATAAGAGGTGTAAAACAACCTTGGGAGAGGAAGGAAACGCTGACTCTGTTGCACACGGTTCTGTGGTCAAGGTAAACAGTCACGTAGAGGAGAACAGGTTTTCAAAAAATTAAAGAGCCGGAAAGTGCGGCCTAAGAAGAAGATATTTCTCTTTTGAAAAAAAAAAAACGTCAGAGACAAGATTTCAATCGCGAGATTCGTATCGTTTCATCCAGCTGTTGTGCGTTTCTCTACACGATGATTATAATGACGGAGGTAATTCCAGTACTTTTGGCGTGCGGTTAGAGAAAAAAAACCCAACGGCGTGAATCAACATCTACAAAAATTGTTGTGAGAAGAGGTCAGCACTTGACATGCCAACGGCGAAGCAAAAAGGCAAATATTTGGAGAGAACATCAGAGATAATGATTGGAACGTAACGAACATTCCGCGTGGCCATTGAACGCTAACAAAAGAAGAGGATCCTTTTCGTGCGAAACGGGGAAGATTCGTGACTCTGCAATGACCTCCAAGATTGCTCACACACTTCGTATACAAGTGAATAAAAAATGGCAACAATGCGTCTCGAGTTGAAGAATCAATGCGAACCAAGTAGCTTAACAACAACAAAAGGCCATTGCCAATAGTAAACAACCGTAAAGAGAAAAAAAAATGCATTCAAATTACGATCCTCTTTAGAATAATAAAAAGGGGGGGAACTCGAGAGTCCGAGGAGTCACGCAGCTCTCTGAAATAACAACAACAGACTTTTTATTTGTTTGCTGTGGGGTACGAAACCACATTTCCCCTATTTTCGTGCATCGTCCCGCGAGCGTTCGCGGAAAGGTGCGCCTGACCTCTACGACGTCCATTTATGGACACGGGTTAAAGGGGCGGACGCCACAAAACGACGCAATTTCCTTTTTGGCCCTTTTCGAACGTGTCGGTTTTTTTTTGCGTGTTATCAACACGCAAAATAAAAACAAATCCCCGGGAATAACGATTCAAAAGAAGACACTCACCTGAGGCGTGTGGTGGATGGGCAGAGACGAGAACAAGCGACGACCATAAGAAGAGGACGAGCCCGGTGGCTAGATCCACTCGGGCCATCACAACATCATCGTTGATGGAACCCCCTGTCTGTTGGTGTTTTTTCGTACGAATGTTTGACGTCTGGATCTCCGGGACTTGAAAAGAAAAGAAGGTGCGAGGTCAATAGTCCGAAGTGAAAAGGTCAATCCGTTGTTCCTTCGAAATAATTCAAGCTTCTTGCCGTTAGTAGAATCCGATCGACATGACCTGAAAGTATAAAAAAACAGACGGAGAAATTTGTTAATCAAGGTAGCGATAACCGGTTCTTTTTCAGGTGTGTAACACGACCGGAGAAATATATTTTATTTATTAAAAAAAAAAAGAGCAAAAAGAACGCAAAAAAACGAGTTGGATAACAACGCAGTTATTTTCAAGGAATTGCGGTATGTAAGAAAACAACGATAGAAACAAGAAGAAGAACGAGTTTCAGGTGAAGGGGGGATAAAGCAGAATGAGGTCGCCGACCTGCTTGTTTAGCTTTTCCTACTGATTCCGTATATCGCTCCTTTTCGTATATGTGTGATCGTCAAAAATACCTTTTCTCCTTAACGGAAAACAACAAAATAGAAGGAAGCACGGACTACTTTTTTTTTGTTCTTTTCCACACTTCAAAAATTTAATTTTTTTAAGTCACTCGTTTTTTTTTCTAGCCCCCCCTTGAGCGACATGAAAGTTAAAAGCCCACACGCTCTACGAAACAAGGAGAAAAGAGCAAGTGAAAGCTTTTTTCTGCAAATGCATAGGCCATTTTCTTTGCAATCTGCAAAAAACGTAAACCTACACATTTGTTTGACGTACCTTTCTCTTCAACTACAATGGATAATACTCGTTTGAGCCCCAAACTGAAAGAGATTTAAATAAATTTGGGTAATTAAAATTGTCGGTGCAGAATCGATTGCGCGTTGTTTAACGATTCAAACTATTTCTAATATGACCGCCTTTTTTTTGTTAATCACGCGGCGTGACTTCAATACAACAATTGACCTAATTAAAACTCGGGAGTCATTTCGTCCGTAGGCGCTTCAGGTTCAAACCCCTCCCATGTCTTTTTCTTTTTTCATGTTAAAAAAAATAGTCTGATTTTGAATGTTTAACGTAGGGTTCAAACTACTTCCGTCCCGACTTTCCCCGATTCTTTGGAAGGAAATGTTGAAAGAGCCAATATCACCTGTGCCCTTTTCAAAAACACATTTGGAAAAGTGAAAGATCATTGAGGAAACTATGAACTAAGAAAACTATTTAAAAATAAAAAGACAACGAAAAAATACGTGAGGATCTCTTTCACAACTCGTTGCAAACAGGCGCCCAAATGAATAATAAATTATCTGTTTAATGAACCAATCGATTGACACTAGTTTCGATTATTTCACAATTGTCAACAGGATAGACCCAACCAAAAAATGTTTTCCTGGATGACGAAAGAAAGAAAGTCCCAACTCATTTTGACTGAACACATTTTCCTCCCTCATAAATTAAATCCAATGCACGTAGAAAAAAAGTACAGTTCTCTTTATTTACCCAACCCTCTTTTAGTTAGGTGACTAGTGGCAACACAGCCCCGGATGTGTACAAGTAGCAATGGCTTTCTGACCTATTTTTTTGTTCGTACGAAACCTCTCTCCTAGTCTCTTTGGTGCCATCGTCCTCCGCTTCTTTCTCTTTGATTCCCATTGGCTGCCCCGCTTGACTTGGCTCTACAATAAACTCCCGCTGCAACTTTCGTCCCCCTTTTTCAACGACTGCTTAATAACCTGATGATATTTCAGCTGACGCCTTTTGATGAACGATTATGACCACAATTTTCCACAACGACGGATTTTTAAAAATAAAATGGAAAAGGTTACCCGTCCCCATGGAACTGCCCCCCTCCATAATGGATCCCCCTTGTTACGACTAGGCGTCCCAATCCAAGGGTTTTGATTACATGAAATGTGAAAAGGTCTTGTTTGGTTGTTAATCTTCAGCTACGCGACATGTCCACAGGGGGGGAGAAAACAAGGGGTGCCTATTGACACGGATCATCACCTCATGGCTAATGAGCGTCTTTAAAAATTAAAGATGGCGCGACAAGTAGAAAGAGAAACACATTCGACACATATACGGTTGGGAAATGTACACATTAAAAAGAAAAACATTAAAATCCAAGGACAAATCATCTGTGTCCTCTATGGAAATGTGTATGGGCATAATAAGGATCCTGAATGCGTGAACAAGAGGCTAACTTTGAAAGAAAAATGGCTCATCTTACCCGAATCGAAATAATATCGTTGCAATCAGTTGATGTCGTTAAACTTTTTCGGGATGATTCTTTTTTCTAGCAATGGATTCACTATGCCGAAACGATTAGGAAGATTTCACGGGAAAACAAAGTTGTCGTATGTTGTAAAATTCACCACGTTTTCACACTTGATGCACAGTTAATTTCTCGGAGCGGGTGAGTTTTAAATACGGCGTGATTCACAGTCATATTTCACGAACACACGAACGCACTGAACGAGTCTTCCTTCGACGGCCAACGAGTCCCAACTGAAACCTGAACACGAGAGGAAAGGTAAGGTAAAGGAACCCCATTACCCCAAGGCATTTCTTCCTATAGAACTTGGTGGGTCGAAGAGGCGGGCGCAACGTTGCCACCTCGATTTCTCCCGCCAACTCCTCAATGGCGCTTCTTTTGGGCCTTTCTCTCTGTTGGTTCTTTCTCTTTCGAGAGAAAACACTAAACAAACATCGCTGTGCATACATACGGGCATTATTTGGAAGGGTCCCTAAATTGGATGTCCAGAACATCTTGGGGAAAACACTCTCTCCAAACTTTTTTTTTTCTTTGGCTGACAATTTCGGACACTTTGAAAGTTGCACAGGTCTTCAGCCATTTTGGAAAAAAAACGTGGTGCTCAAAATCCAATGAATTGTTTGGCTTCTAAATCAAAACAGAGATTTTGCAGATGCCCCGAGGATAAAATGCTTCATTCTGTAAGGAATTCCGGTGAAAATGGCACGGTAGTAGCTGCTAATATCTTGTTTCTTTTTCTTTATTTCTTTTCTTCGTAGGCAATTGTTGGAGCTAACTTTCATTCGGCTCACTTCAACTTTACAATCGTTTCCGTTCAGGACGAAAATCGTGACCGCTGATGACACAAACATACTTTTCTTCCCCCTTCTTTTTCGCTAATTCAACCCCTCGGAGGATCATTGAATAATGGCGTGCAGCATTTCCTGTGGTTCTTCACATTTTCGCACTTTTCTTCCGTCAGGGGGAATGCCTATCGCCATCACGACCATTTCAATCACGACTCTCATTTACTTTTTAAAATTCACTTTTTCTTTCTTTCCCCTAGATTTTTGTTTGTGCTCTTCTTTTTCCTGTTACCGTTCCGCGTGGATAGAGTTTAGAATGACTTTCGCAGTTTTAGAAACAATCGGCGGTTGACGGCGGTGGGCTGGTCTCACTCATCCGTTTCGTGGGGCACTGATTTCGTCTGCTTGTTTCACGTCTATTGTTGTTTTCTCTTTTCTTGTTACGATGGTTTGACAGAGGACACGTCTTAGCAATTGACTATCGAGGAAAAAAGAGAAATGGCCTTTTTTCGAGGGAAGGCATTAGTCGTTCGACCATGGCCATAAATCAGTGGCTGGGAAATGAAACACCACGCCATGTTGACAAATTTCGATTTTGCCAACTGCGAGAGAATGATCAGCATATATTTGGCTAGTAAATAAAGTAAAACCCACCTGCAAAAGAAAAGGTATGAATTTGTAGAAATTTGAGCCCAAAAAAAACAATTTAAATCTATCATTGCCCGGTAATGAAATAAGGATGCTGTTTAGTATCAATGCCTTCTTCCAGGAACTGAGGGGGGCTCATTTCAGCAGAGGCCCAACACGCGGTGAGTAATCGGTGACGTATGGAGGTCATCTTGTTAGAAAATGGCAATGGAGATTCTTCGTGTGTGGCGGTTGCAGGAAGTGGAGCCTCTGCGTGAAAGAAACTA
The DNA here is from genome assembly GCA_013167095.2 of Daphnia sinensis. NCBI lineage: Eukaryota > Metazoa > Arthropoda > Branchiopoda > Diplostraca > Daphniidae > Daphnia > Daphnia sinensis. The sequence goes on along the minus strand of CM023191.1, from coordinate 5,017,814 downwards.
TCAGAAGAAAAAAAAAAATCGTAAAAGGTTTTCACTCAATTTCATGGTTTGTAACCACACACCATCTATCAACTGTGTTCATTTGTTTCTAGGCTACCCACGGCGAAGAATTCGATTTTCAAAAAGAGTTCAATCTGTTTGAACTCGGTGGAGTTCAAAACGGTGAAAACTCATTACGTTTTCATACGTCATCGCTCACGGAGTGGATGAACAGGTGGCTCACACTCGGAATCCGGCTACATGGCGACATAGAAATGTGGTAAAACCGCACGATGATTAACTTGACTGCGGGTTCCAATGTTTTTCTTATCTTTTCAATCATCTGTTATCGCTATCGTCGGCGACATTCGAGTCTAACGAGGGATGCACGTCATGTGATTGTGAAGTATTTGACCTGCTCTCTCTCCCGTTATTTTCAAACATTTTTGCTCACAAATTTAATTCTAATTTTCTTTCCAGGATTAAGACACAATTAAATGTTCATCACTTTCTCCGAGCTTCAGGCAAATGATGGACGGTTTTTGATACACACCCATCACGACGCAATGTGTATCTCGTCCTCTTTTTTCCCGACTGACGATGCCCACCATTCACACACACTCACGGCCATTGAATATGTATATCTATCCTTTATATGGTAATATTAAAAACCTGTGTTTGTATCATCCAAGGTTATTGCGGTCGGCAGGAAAAAAACAAAATCAAAAATTTGAATAGACCTAAACACATTACGCCGTCGAGGTCGTTGGGCATCAGCCTCCAGATAGGTAAGAAAACAAGAGCTCTCGTTTAAAAACATAGCACAGTGAATCGACATTTCTAATCCAAGGCTATTGTGTAGTACATTTTCCTAAATCAACTGAAAATCGTTTTCCGGGGAACATGATCAGAAAAAAATGGATTCTTACCTTGGACGCCATTCGACACGCGGTGCTCCGTCTGGCAATGTAATTGTTTTTACAGCAGAAAATGTGTCCACCGTTTTCCCTGATGAACTGGCGTTTTATGAAAAAATTTTCCTTCCCGTGACGTCAATGACGTGGTCACTCGTCAACAAAGAAAAGTCAATAGCCGACGGTACGTTATTGTTAAGGCCAACAGAAAGAATCTTATCTTTGTATTTAATGACCCCAAGTTTGTTGGGTGTAGATTATGAAACGTGCAAAGATGTCCTACATTCTGATGTGTCTTGATGAATTCTAAATTGGACTTTTTGAAATTTAGTTTGACCCTTGACAGGCAAAAATGAATTTGAGCACGACAGGTGGACATCGGCACGTAGAATCCCATTGTTACACGAGAAGCTTTCACGAGAACATCCTTTTCTTTCCCTTTTTTCGAAAGTCTTTTCTCCTTCTGTGGCCATTCATTGTTATTTTCTAAGTCTGTCGGCTGCCAATCTGCGTGACGACAACATCACCTCCTTTTTTTTCTCTTAAACTATCCCAAAAGAAACACTTTGACGACGTGATGATGGTGATCCAAGCAGACGCTTCTAAGATGGCCGACTCTCTCTTCAACCAGCTGATGTTTTATGACTCTTGATTATGGTAGCAGCTTGTTTCATCTAAATAAACGTTGGTGTCCGACTTCCGTATGTTAATACGAAACATTCAGCGAAATTCATAAATGGCCGACATTGTAAATTTCGATGGTTAGGTATAACCTTTGCTGTGTTTTAAAAGAAGGAGTGGACAACTTGACCAGTTTTTAGTTTTGCTTCGTCGTCCACTTTGGTTAGAATTCACACGATGGAGGGACACGAAAAAGAACGCACGATAAATTAAATTTTTTTCGTGTATAACCGACAGCTGTGCTTTTTGGAAAAAAAAAATATTTATATAATAACAGAGCCTATAGTTATTGTACATTCTACCTGTTTTTTTATTATTGTTCTTGGGAGACTTTGAGAAAATCACACCGTTGCCATCATTCACGCACTGTAGAGCGCACGGTTCTCACGCAGAGACATGAAAACAATGCAAAAGAAAAAAGGTAGTGGCTATGCACTTTATTCGCCATTCTTTTCGACGATAGTTTCACCCCCCACCTTGTGTTTGAAATGATTTTTGTGCCAACACGTATACATAATAACGAAGAAAATTACAGAGGTCTTTGATGGGAAAACGTTGGAATTATTACACGCACTTGGATAATAACGATAGCATAAATTTAAATGTTTTTCTTTACCGTACAAGAGTGTGACATTAATTTTGATCAAAATTAGTTTCTCACTTTTTTTTTTCGTCTGCAGTGGTAAAATTAACTTTGATTTTTGATTGGAATTTTATCAAATTTCAAGCATGTTGTACTCGTAATGTAATTAATGGTTTGTTCTTTTTACATTTTACGGCCGACAAAAGATTGTTGGACTAGTGGTAAAAATCGATAATGGTCACATAGTGGTGCAGAAAATAACCGCGGGAAAACCGGGAATCACGATGAAAAATAACCGCGGGATAGTGTGTCCCACACCCCTCTCTTTTTCTCCCGTTTAAATTTATTTGCGTATTCTCAGATATGGTGATTATGTCCGACCTACAACTAGATTACCCACACAAGTCCATTATTGTGAGAAAAATCAAATTTAAATAAAGCAGAACAAAACCGGGAGTCATTTTCTTTTGCGAACATTTCACGAATTTGTCCAATAAACCTAGTCGTGATTCAGCTCGCCATTCGAATCCGGCGTGAGTTTGATATGGTGCAAGACGTATACAAAATGTATGTCATATTTTAAAAAAACAAAGCATTATCGAGTAAAAAATAATTTTCCAAGTAAAACCTATTTATGATTGGAATAAATGAAGGTCATCACTTTTAAATGTTGGTATTCACGATTTACATTCGAAAATACATTTATTCGGAAACATAATTACACGACTAAATTTTAAATAGGCTAATAGTGTAAAGAAATTAGCATATGAGGGGAAAAAAGTTAGGCTGGGAAGGGATTCGAATAGGGGATTAAGTAGAAACTCAAGCTGCACATTTGAAAAATTTAAATATTGTTTACTTCATTTATCGAAAAAAATTTAAATATTGTTTGTTTCGTTTTTCAAAAAAATTTAAATATTGTTTGCTTCAGTTTTCAAAAAAAATTTAAATATTGTTTGCTAAGTTTTTTGACAAAAATTTAAATATTGTTTACTTCACTTTTTGAAAAAAGTCAAGCATGCAACATTTGCATAATTTGAAGGGGTTTGCTTTTGGATAGATATTGACCAATTTAAATATTGTTTTCGTTTTTCAATTTGCGCACCCTTCCTCCTTGGCTGAAAGTATTTGACCTTGGATATGTCTGTTTTCAGTTTGAAGATTATCGCAACTCCCCGTGGAATACTGTTCAAATATTAGGTTTCTCTCCCTACCCTGAATCATTTCCATGGCCAGGACAACTTGTTTTTTTTCTCTTTCTTTCTTACCCTCCCTCCTTTTTGCATAGTTTTCATCATATTATTTTTTGTTACACGTGGCAAAGGACACACGCATTAGTTTAATTATTCATCGATGAGTCATCGAGTTAAAATAAACCCAAACTTAAATAAAATACACTTTAATCATAAATTATCAAGTACAAAATTATATCTTTTCAGAGTTTATTGTTGTGTAGACCAACGACACGAGCCTTTGTGTCACTCGGACAACAACACACACGTACACCTTACATCATATGTTAATACACTGTAGGGCACGGAGCATAACATTCTTAACAACACAGGTGGTCTCTAAAAATGGTTAGTGTCGTATACACATATAGTACGATGTATCCAACGGTACAAGTTGTCCTTGTTAACAACGCCATATGCCGGACGCTACTCTTACAGAAATTACGATACTCTTTTTTTATTATTATTTTTAAGTCCTTTAATTCGCTTGTCGTCTTGCTCCTATTCCCTGGCTGTTACTTGAGAGAATGGGGCAGGTGTATCATTTCAGGTCGGTTAAACCGCCTTACTGGAAGAAACCGTTACCGTGAATGAAAGAGTAGGAGGAAAACCTTAATCCACGACATAAGACGAAGCACCAAAATATGTGTGTCGCCATATTCTTTTCGGGAATTAAACAATAATCGCATTATCTTTTACGAAACATTTCCAGTTGAGCCAAAAGGTTGAATTCGTCATTAAGTGTTTTCGAAACAAGTGCCAAATTCATAGGGGTCGACCGTGTGTGATTTATGTACGAATATAACGTCAGTTTGATGTACTAATCGATGCTGGTAGTCAATCAACAGCTCTAGGCGTGAAGTACAATTCCGGTTTTTGATTTCTGGATATATTATCTTTCTCCGAACGTATTCAAAGAGAAAGTTGAGCCAAGAAATGAACATCATAATCGAACGGGGAGAAAAAAAGTTCCAATCGATTCCATATCTCCGGATGGATCGACATAGACTGATTCGATTGTATCCATTCCATCTACCTGTATACATAGTTGTACAGACATTCTACAGTTAGAAATCTACAATCTAGAGAGAAAAGGAAAAAGAGAAAATTTTTAGATTCGAAATGCAAAACACCCGTCCAATTACATTTTTGTCAAAACGAAGTAAGCGAACCGTACACGTGGAAAGTTGATTTACTTTTCTTTAATTGAAGATTTGAAAGATTCTTGACACACTTTAATTGCTTCTATGGGCACTGATTCAGAGTGACACGAAAGCTTTTGGATTACAAATTTTTTTTGCAATCAAATAAATCTAAAGATATCAAAAAAGGAAGTTGGCCGGTATTAATTTTTATTATTACTCCACACAGACAGAAAAAAACGTGAATAACGATCGCTTGTTAATGAATCAATTCCGACTTTTTTCGAACACACCGTGGCCAAACAAAATGTAGGCCAGCAACAGGTTTCGAAACAGATGTCCGGCCTACAAAGATGCTATTTCAGAAAGAAAGGAATAAGGAGAAAAATGAAACAACTTGTCGTTAAGGAAAAAGAAAACATATACATATCACGTCATTGTTATAAATTTTCACCTTTTATTATTGATCGAGTACCAACCTTGTTATTTTAAAGTCTCTTGATGTCGTTTACCGGAATTCATTCGCACCCAGCATCAGTTTTCTTTGAGCATCACAGATCATTGAATTTCGAACCAGATATAACAAAACTCTTTACGAAAAGAAAGAAAGTCGAAAGAGAAACGAATTTTGAGCCAAGACATTCCATCAGGTAATCTAATAACATTTTAAACGTGTTCCCTTCAATTTCGCGTAAAAATGGGAAGTCTTAAAAAATGAAATTGCTTCTGTATCAACTATGAAAGTGTAGACTATTACAAATGTGTTCGAAAAAGAAGACTCTCTCCTCATTTTTGATTGTACTGCAGCCGTTTAAAGCCCTAAACCCGCCCCGTTTCTCAGACGAAGGTTTATTCTAAATGCGAAAAAGTTTTATGAGCTCTGTCTGTGCAAAGAATTTGGTTGAATAATTGATGGCACTGTGTGTGTTACAAACAATTAAAGGCTCGATTGTTGTTAACCCCTTTCAGTCCATCGGCCCACCTACTCGTCTGCTGAAAAGCCAGTCGTGTGATGAGAACCATTATTAGTCTACGTCTATTGCTGGGGCATAAAAATAATCATCTTCTACATCCTACATGCATAATTTATTGCAGTAAAAATAAAATGTTCTTCAACAGCTTCAGGCTATTCTGCAATTGGTGTATTTTGGCTGGATTTCTTTTTTCTTTGGCATCTCTTCGTGGAAGAACTTTGCAGACCGCAAATTCAATAGAGGGAGGATGACAAATGTGCGAAAGATGATCCAAGGTGAGACAATCACTGTCGGTGTAAAAAAAAAAGTGAAATGTAAAAAGACGAAGTGGTATATACAATAACTCAATTTTTTTTTAACGTTTACTGAAGGCCAATTGGTCAATATGCTCCACTTGTTTAGCTGCTGTATAGACCCAAAATTACACGTTGCCAATGAATGAAATTTTCGCATAGCGGCTAGATATTGGAAAGTGAGTTGTTACACGGACATTAGGACACAATTATTTACTAAGAAAAAATAAGTTTGAGACTAAATAAATCTTTCTCGTCCGGTGCTCCTATTTATGGTTATTATCCTGTTTTATTCTCACGACTCTCTCACAGTCATCCGAGTAGAAAAATGACAACGAAACTCGATGACGAAACGAAAAGATTTTCAATTTTCTTTTAAAAGAGCTTGACGGAATCGACGCATAGTCATCACACGCCTCCGGTAAACACCGGACCTGTTTGGCCCATCCCTTTTTGTATAGCCAAACAACAAGAAAAATTTCTAACTATAAATTACAAATGTTTGAACTCGAAGGCTTTTGTTAGAAAGTGAACGTTTGATTTTCAATAGCAGAATAAATCTATTCATCCGCTATTCCGCATCGGTTGACTTTCTCGTCAGCTGCAAAACTGCGAATTTGTAAACACCGCCAAACCCAACGTGGTTGTTATTTTAAAGAAAATACAAGTATATACTTGAAATCAATCCTATGAACAATTCCAGGGACCGTATGGAACACAAGAGAGTCGCCGCTTGTCACGATTCATTTGGATTTTTCCATATCGCTTCTTCGGTTTTATTGCATTTCTCTTGTTGTCGTTTCGTGAATATTTAAAATAAACATGCGATAACTATCGCTGTACAAGTGCATGTCCAGGGGGGCACGTACACTCCAGCTGCGAGGGACAACCCCTAAGGGTTAAGCTCATCTTCGATATAGCGGGAGGAGAGTCACGCGTGTTTTCCCGAAAAAGGGGCTCACGGTCGCATCGATTAGAATCTCGTCAAACTTTCGCCGGTTTTTGTTTTCATTATTCAAATTTTTTTTCTCTCAAAAGCTTTTGGTCAGCTGTGCATGTCGACAAGGTCCGCCGATTCTTTCGGGCCGGAAAGTGAACTGGCACGTTCGTGATTGGTTTTTTTTTTCTCCCAGACTCCGTGAGAGATTTCATTACAGCTATATTATACCTGTATATTATACACGTAGACCATTAATCATTCGTCAGGGACACTTGTTTCGATGTGATGGAAGCGAGAAAGTCCAGCTGATATGTCGTCAATATGGGGACATGTGCCCGACTTACGAGATCATTAAATTTCAAATTCATGAGAAACAAAATAAATGAGTACCGCAACTCTTTTGAGAACTTTCTTTCGAACAATCATCTGCTAATTTTGGATTTGAAACAGAAAATCCTAATCTTCAGGTTGAAATGAATAGATATGACTTTCACCTGTGCCATCACTCTTATTGTTCTTCTTTTCCCCCTACACCGCATCCTCTCTCTACAACATCGTATAAGCATCGTGAACGTAACAACAATTACCAGCTATGGATATATTTTCTCTCTTTGCGGTTTGAGAAGAGAGTGTTCTTCTTTTGTTTCGAATCGTACAATGTGTTTCCGCCCTCCTGTTCAACACCTGTAATCCAACGGTTACTTTCGCACTCGAGATGAAAATTATGCGTTGGCCTTAATTTTCTGAGGAAATAATTGACGTAGAAAAAACCTTTTCGAAATCAAAGTCATTTTTCATGTAAGGTCCCGACAGCAGTGTAACCTCAGATGTGCTTCGGTTGCATGTCATCGCCGCCTTTTTTTCTCGATTTCTGTGACAGCCAAACAGGATATGTTAACATTCGTGTTCTCAAGTGTTTTGCATTTTCTCACAGTTTCTACGTTTTCTGTATTTTCCAATTTCACGCGGGACTGTAGGCGTGTGAAAATGATGTTAACATGGATTTTACTGCCAGCTAGCGACGGTATTTAGAAGTTTCGTTGCCATGTGCATTATTTTGCTGCTAGATGGTGTTGAGTTGCATTCTGACCATGCTTCTCAGTCTCTCACCCGAAGGGCGCGAAGGCAGAACCAGACAGAGATAGGTCGTGAAGCAGATTGCACAGTCGAGTGTCCACAAATTTGCCAATTATCTCAACTAAATGTATAAATCTGTCACGAAATTATTGATGCAAATGCAGGCACACGAAGTCAGAAAGTCGTGAGGTGATAGCTCAATAGCTGTCGGTTGAAATATCGAAAATCTTTCAGTTGTCAATCACTGGCAGTAATGGAAGCCATGAGGCAAAGAGAGCATGCAGTCGATTGAAAGCGAAACAGTTTTCGAACTGACTACTTTGAATGAGATTGTGCTTCGATTGAGTTTCTATTGCAGAGCTCGTTTTGACTTGGCTGCACGTTGTACGAGCATTTTAGATACGAAAAATGGCTATCACGATAATAGAACAAAACATCGCAGCCAACGAAACCAAGCCAAATGCTAGGCAACGAAAAGCATGCTGATAAAAATTGTTGTCAATAAAGAACCATGGAAAATCCACCCGTTGGAAATAGCTGAAACATTTACCCTAACGAGAGGGTTTCAGCTAGATAGCTTTACTTCTAGCAACATCGTTGACCGTTTTGCCTGTTAACATGGTCACCTTCGTATTTCATTCTTTGCTTCCAAATATTTCTACAGTTTTTACTTCTTCCTTTGTCCTTGTCTCCATACTCGTAACAGCGTTGTATCGACATTACAAGGTTAGTTAATTAACAAAGTTAATTAAAAAGATTTAAAACACCTTTTTTTTTCTAGTACTTCCAACGTTGCAATAAGATTCCTGGACCACCGGCGCAGATTCCCTTTGTTGGGAGCTTCACCGAGTTTCTCATTGAACCTGAAGGTAATTAGCGTTCCACGTTATTCGATCTTAGATTGTCACACCTGTTTTTGTATTTTATTTCCATGTTTTTTCCCAAGAAATTGTGCCATTCTTTCTGAAGTTGCACAAAACATGGAACAAGTATCCGGTTACACGACTCTGGGTAGGGCCATTGGCCATGTTCTCTGTCAGCGGTGCTGAAGGCGCAGAGGTATATCGTAACATCTACATCTCTGGATCTTTTATTCGCAATTTTTTTCTTCTTAACATCCTGCTTCAAATTCGGGCAAGGTGGTGCTAAGCAGTAACAAAATCATTGATAAAAGCCGAGAATACAATTTCATTCAGCCTTGGTTAGGCACCGGACTTTTGACGAGCACAGGTACAACATACGTCAATCGTAATTGTTTATTTTCTCTCTAGTATAGTTCTTTAAATGTACCGGCATATTTGCAGGCAGCAAATGGCACCAGCGGCGCAAAATGTTAACACCAACTTTCCACTTTAAAATCCTGGAGCAATTCATCCGCGTGTTCAATGAACAAAGTGCCATACTCGTCGAGAAGCTCAACGACACAGTTAACCAACAATTTGATATTTTCCCGTTCATCACACGCTGCACGCTCGATATCATTTGCGGTAAATATGTAGACTCTCCGTAAACAGAAAAGTCTAACTGGCATATGGATTTTCAAAAATTTCTAGAAACTGCAATGGGACGTCAGTTGAACGCCCAAAACAAAAGTGACTCGGATTACGTCCGAGCTGTTTACAAGTAAGCTTTATTTGTTTTTATATTGTTATTGATCCTGACGATTTATTTCGTTCAGCAATTTTAAGTGCGAGTAACCAAAATGTCCTTTTAGGGCCCAGCTGACGTCAGTGATGGTTATCTAATCACGAATCTTAATAGAGATAAGGTTTGATTAGGATTTTTTTTTTTAAACATCACACACGTGTAGAAAATAAAAACACTAAGAGCTAGGATAACAGAAAAGCAAACCTAGCGTAATGAAAATATCTTAATTTATTAATTGCAGAATGTCCCGCATCATCCACCGAAGGCAGATGCAGCCATTATTCCAAATTGAATGGTTATTTCGACTTCTACCTATTGGAGCCGAACAGAGAAGGTGTCTCTCAATTCTTCATGGGTTCACTGATCAGGTAATAGATTTACTTGGCAATGAAGGTTGGCAATCACTCCATAAAATTGAACTTCCTAGGTAGTTCGTGAGCGAAAGATCGACTACGAGCAACGCATAGCGCAGCAAAAGTCAGACTCACATAATCTAAAAGATGAGTTTAATTCCAGTATGACCGATGTCATTTATTGGGTTCTTTATCCACATAACTAACTGTTGTCACTCCCACTTATTGATGTTACGCAGAGAAACCCCGCCTGGCTTTCCTGGATCTCTTAATCGAAGCGTCTCATAATGGAAAGGATCTCAGCGACCTTGACATTCGCGAAGAAGTTGACACCTTCATGTTTGAAGTAAGTTAATCATTCACAGCTGTTTGTTCATCCAAAGTAACGGATCTTTTTTGCATTGTAAAGGGGCACGACACGACAGCAGCGGCCATAAATATCTCTCTTTTCCTTATCGGCAACTATCCCGAAGTGCAGGTAAAAAGAAAAATCGGGCAAGGTTTACTGTGTCGTTCACGCAGTTTTATATTTGACTTTCCAGGAAAAAGTAAATGAAGAGTTAGATCGGGTATTTGGCGATTCCGGTCGACCAGTCACTATGGCTGATCTGAATGAAGTAAAATACCTGGAATGTTGCATCAAAGAAGCCCTGCGACTCTATCCTAGCGTCCCAGTAATAGCCAGGCAGCTTATGGAAGATACCGACGTCTGTAATAAGTCATAATGTCAATTTAATAAGCATCACATAGCGCAGCATTTACACTCCGTTTATTTTTCCAGGTGGATACAACCTACCTGCGGGAGCTACCATTACAGTCACTCCGTTGCTATTCCACCGAGATCCCAAATACTTCCCAGATCCAGAGAGTTTCAAACCTGAGCGTTTCTTTCCAGAAAATGTCCAGGGTCGACATCCATATGCTTACGTTCCCTTCAGCGCTGGACCACGTAATTGCATTGGTATTTTGCTGTTGGCTGTTTAAAGAAAGCTTCATATCATTTAACCGTTATGGATTGTTACAGGACAAAAGTTTGCAATGATGGAAGAGAAGATTATTCTTGCATCAGTTTTACGTCACTTTCATGTAAAAGCGCTGGACAAGCCGGAAGATATACACCTGTTGTCGGAGTTAATCCTGAGGCCACGGGATGGAATTCGAGTGCAGTTAAGTCCTAAAACACGGCGTTATTGAGGTACTTTCTTTGCTCAAAAATCTATGCTCTTAATGCTAAAAATAATTCTCTTTTGAATCGCTCTGTCTCGAGTGAAGATCTAGCTTCCGGCGTTCAATCACTTTCACGTGCCAAACATGCAAAGCATATAATTTATGCACAATCAGATTTTTGCCCGTGTTTGCGGAAAATAGACTTTCACCTGATCAACGTCAGTCGATAATTCATCATGTTTGTCGACAGCTGTTGTCTTTCCTTTACGTTGTATCTCATCTCAATCATCCGGCTCCTTCCCTAATGCAAATTTATGGCCAACTTGCCGCTCATTGTCAAGCTGGACCCCGTTGGGATAACCGAGTACCTCAGCTGGTACTTTCAAACAGTGACGGTTTCTACGTTTTTTGATCCATTGAATTACAGGCCACCCATGAAGACACTTTTGTAGGTAAAGCTTAATAATAATCCAGCATGAGTTTGAGACTACAGGAAATCAAAGTTGTCGTGGTTATCGAGACCATTGATAAAAAGGTTGAGAGTTTATGTATTTAATGTTTTGCAATCGTTTAATCGTCGTTTTTTCGTTTGCCAAGTAGACTATGATCTTATGGCTTTTAGGATAAGACCTTCTTATTTTCTTTCTGCTGCTATCCAGTCGTCGCGTGTCAAGATTTTTTTTAAGATCATAGGTTACAGCCCTAGAGCCCAGTTATTGCTTTGCTCGTGGTCCTATCATCATGGCCATCGAACAAGTCTCTGATCTTAATATTTTAATTCCTAACAAATTAACACTTGTCTTTTCAGTCACTTGCGCAGTTCTAGTTGCTGTTGGAAGTGCGTTGCTTCGACGTTACAAGGTAAAACAAACAATAATTTATATTACATCTTTTAATTAAAAAAAAAACTTTTTTGTTTTGATGTGCAGTATTTCCAACGATGCGAAAAAGTACCCGGACCGCCTGCTCAGATCCCGCTTTTCGGGAGCGCTACTGAATTTTTTCTCCCACCTGAAAGTATTTAACGTTTAATTTTCCAAATTATAAATGATTTCTTTACGTGCTCTTTACTGTATTCAGAAATCTTACCGCACGTGTTGGAATTGTATAACAAATACAACAAGAAATCGGTCATTCGAATCTGGATCGGGCCTCAACCCTGGTTTGCCCTTGGATCAGCGGAGAGTGCGGAAGTAAGTGCCATTATTGAATTCACCCTTCTTATTAATTCTTATAAAAAACCAATTGTTTATGAAGGTGATGCTTAGCAGTAATAAGATTATCGATAAAGGGCCAGAGTATGACTATATACATCCATGGCTAGCTACAGGTCTATTGACCAGCACGGGTATGTTTCTATTTGCTTTCTTTTCCTTCTCGATAAGAAGGATGAGATGACCTTTTGTCCTTTCAAACTCTTTCCTTAAAAAAAAACTGAAATTCTTGGATACGCTTGTGCTATTTCCGTTATACGACAGGCAGCAAGTGGCACCAGCGGCGTAAATTGCTGACACCGACATTTCACTTCAAGATTCTCGAGGACTTCGTCCACGTTTTCAACGAACAGAGTGCCATACTTGTTGAAAGGCTGCACGAGAAAGTCGGTCAGGATTTTGATATATTCCCGTTCATCACGCTATGCACACTGGATGTCATTTGCGGTAACTACTTACTTTCAATCAAATCAGTTGTTTTTCATTGGGTTAATTCCCTTGTAATTTTTGCACGAATATCAAGAAACGGCCATGGGTCGCCACGTGAATGCCCAAAGCCATACTGATTCTGATTACGTCAAAGCTGTTTACAAGTATGATATGAATTGTGTCCTACTTTTACTCATCATGACAATCTATGTTGACATATTAGAATGAGCCACATCATCCAGTCGAGACAAACGCAGCCTTGGCTACAACCAGATTGGTTATTTCGCCTGTTTCCATGCGGATTCGAACAGAAGAGATGCTTGTCAATTCTTCATGGTTTCACTGATAAGGTAAGCCGGAGGGAAAGCCAAGTTTTCCAGTGGTTAATAAAGAGCAACGTTATTTCTGCTTTCGTACCTCGACACAATGGCAAACTAAAAATTTAGTAGATCTAAAGTTGCAAAAGGATTGCAAAAAAAAATTTACTATTTGGAAAGCCTCTTGAGTCATATCCGCCCACGTTGATGATGAGCTAAGACAATTATCTACCATTCTTGAAAGCTCTGGGAGTACTTCACGAAGCTCGCGTATTGCACACCGTACCACTAACGTCTTTTCTTTTTGGCTTGTTTACTGGCCGCTTCCAGGTGATTCGTGAGCGAAAAATTGAACACAAACAACGTACTGCCCAGCAACAACAGAAGGTGGAGTCAACAGATGGAGAATGTATGCCAAGTATGATTACAGAGTTTATGCAAACGTTCTTCTTCAAATAACGTGACTTAATGCTCTTGGTTTGCCCTAGAGAAAAACCGTTTAGCATTGCTCGATCTCTTAATAGAAGCCTCTCAAGACGGTAAAGTCCTCACCGACCTAGATATCCGCGAAGAAGTCGATACCTTCATGTTTGAAGTATGTTAAATGTTAAGCAATATTGGAATTCATCGTTGTTTTATTGTTTTGATATTAGGGTCATGATACGACTGCTGCCGCCATCAACTGGTCTCTATTTCTCATAGGTAATCATCCCGAAGTTCAGGTGAATTTGATTTCTTCCGTATTTGGTATCGACGATTCTACTTGTTTTGGGCAATCCAGGAGAAAGTGAATGAGGAACTCAATCGAGTGTTTGGCAATGCTGACCGTCCAGTCACAATGGCCGATTTAAGTGAACTGAAATATCTCGAGTGCTGCATCAAAGAAGCCCTTCGTTTATATCCGAGCGTTCCATTTTTTAGCCGGCTCGTCAAAGAAGACACTTCTATCTGTACGTCAATCACGCAGACATCACCTCCTACTGAAAAATGCAATTATTTGTCTTCCATTCTCTTTTCCAGGTGGTTACGATATCCCAGCTGGGGCTTCGCTCGTGGCCATGTCTTACGTCATACACCGAGATCCTACCTATTTCCCCGATCCCGAACGCTTTCAACCTGATCGCTTCTTCCCCGAAAACGCTCGTGGTCGGCATCCTTATGCATACGTTCCGTTCAGCGCGGGACCACGCAACTGCATCGGTAATTTATTGCTATCTGTTTTTCCTAGAATTTTTGTCATAAGCGTATTCTTGAATATTAATAGGACAAAAATTTGCTATGATGGAAGAGAAGGTTATCCTCGCGTCTGTGTTACGTCGCTTTCACGTTAAAGCTCTGGACAAACCAGCTGATTTACACGTCGTGACAGAACTGATCCTGCGTCCGCTTGACGCGATTCGAGTACGCCTTACCAGAAGGACGTCGTTGACGGATTAATAATATTCATAAAACCGCTCGAAATTGGGTAATAAATTTGAATTCAAAAATTTCTTTAGATTGCGTGAGCTTGTAGCAATTGGTTTTTCCAATACTCATGGAAATATTTGTGGCAAAATTGGCGGTTTCGTGAACTAATAATTTCGTTTCCATGTGCTCAGGACAATGACATATCCGACATCTCTGGGCAGTGGACCTTCAACCGATGAAATTTGTTGCCGATTGTTTCCGACAGGTAAACAGAAATCTTTGATTAGATTTAAAAAATTGCAAAAACCGTAATTAGGGGATTTTATTCGTGGAAGAATAAATCAACTTTTTCTCAACTCGAAATGAAAGACAGAGGGGGCTGAAATATTGTTTTGTAGTTAAATAGATAAATTCAACGAACGCTGCGACTATTGCACGTGTCGGACGGCAAAACTGGGCGGGCACTTTTGATCGTAGTAAACAAACTAGACTGATAAAAGGGGATGCTGTCAGTCAAAGAAGTTTGTTTAGCTTTATGTTGCGACATCTCTTTCGACACTCAGATTCGGCCAGATAATTCTTGAATATTTAAACCAATTTCGATTGCGCATGTCTTGCTGCGTCACTGTAATCATTCCGTTCATTTTTCGGGACGATATTATTTCAAAACTACAAGCTAATTTTAAAAATGCGTGATTGATTCAGCAAGTCCATTCGTTAGTCGTTAGTAGAATTGTCGTGGTTTTATTTTAATTCTTATTGGCTCTGATTAGCAAACACGATTATCGATAGGGACGTTTGACATTGCCTTCAGTTTATCCAGTTTTTTTTCTAGATGCGATCTTAGCAGTCCATTGACAGTTCATCGGACTGTTCATATTCAATGTTATTTACGATTTAAACAACGTGTTGCATCATTTTTATTATCTATTTGCATGTTTATGTTATTTCAGTAACAGCCGTGGGTTGTCACGTGAACACCGAAAAGCAAAAGTGACTCTTTACTCTAAAGCTGTGTTTTTGTTTTTCGAAAGGTTTGTTGTTCTAATGATAACAAAAAACTTCCATTGCGAAATTCAAAGGTCTTGCGTAGTCCGACCTTCCCTCTGGCAGTCCATAATGGAAGATAATGGGTGTGGCATAAGTTTACGATTGAAACGTGATATGATGTTGTTATCGTAAACAGTAAAATAAGTAACCCGACTAGACGCCATAAAATAACCTGGAACAAAAATATCTAACATCGTTGGGGCAATGCAGCATTCTCATCCGAGACTTAACTGGCACCGTGGCACGTTACGTTGCTTCTAAATTTGATGGATAAAAGCAGCTGGCACAGATTATGACGATTAAATACGATATCTTTGAAATGTGTCACTTTTCTTAGGATCTAGCTCATTGTTTAGTAATATGGTAATAATCAATGGGAGAAAAAGTCATCATTGCTAAATGTGTACTTGGTAATTGTTAAAACGCTTCATTTATAGGTACGGAATTCAGCTTCGTCTGGTCTCCAAGTCGGTAAGTTTTTTAACAGGTCGTTGACATGCAAACCTGCGTGTGAGACGGATTAGATTTTTTCGCGCTATAAATATAGAGTATGGCTTTCGTTCCAACTATGTAGCTTACCGCAATATAGTATATTTGTTTCGGAAGCGGCAAATTTTTTTCCCGACCAAACGCAACAAAATGGGCCGCAAACTATTTTTTTTCCTAGGAAGTCCTAGTTAGTAGTTGCAAGAAAAAGAAAGCCAGACTCGTATAACTTACGTTAAGCAGCGACATATTTTTATTTTTTTGCTGAGTGAAAGTGTAACCGCGTCGTCAGACAAAACGGCGGGCGTTTCATGGTTAAGGTTAAATTTAGCGGCAAAAAAAAATATGCTAGCCAATAAATCAAAATTTGTGCTGAGGAGAGTTTCACTTTCTCGTTCCACATAATCGAGTGATCTGTATCATTTGAAAACGGAGTTGTGGTTGCTATGATGGTCATATTGGACATGCCTGATTTAACTACGCGATGAGCGTAGAACATCAAATTTAGTCTAACTGTGTTGATTTGCCTCGAATTTGTGTCTTGAAAGATAATATACAGGGAAATTTGGCAAGGTAACAATATCAATGGAATCGTTTTCAAACATTGGAATCTAACGGCACTATTCATTAAACATGAATAATAATTTACTATTCAAAATTGGAACTTTTTTGCGAATCAATAAACCTTACCCACGTTGTTGGTTAAATCATTTGTTTCGTAGCAGACATATTCTGCTAATATTCGTCTGCTAGGCCCATGGCCTACAGTGCTACAGAGTACAGACCAAGTCTGCTTGAGTTCCATTTGATACAACACAAGACCTTCGGAGTAAACATCTGCCCATAATATTTGAACTGTAAGGTGAGATAAATTCATTTAGTAAACATTGTTGAGACGATATTGAACACCTAAGATAAAAATTAACCTGCAAAGTGTGTGAGACGTTATCCAGAGTTGGATCGTGCTTGCAGCATGACGCAGCGAAAAAAAAAAAGAACAGTCGTCTGAGTTTAAAGGTCGAAAAAAAGAAAATAGGATTTAGTTAGCAGAATGGCATTGAATAGTCCAAAGTCACTCGATGGCATTCCTTTTTAACGATAAATGAAGACTCAATGCCGTCCATTTATTGACGGTTAAATAGACGTTGAACATCCGCAAACGTGATCAGTTTATATCAACTTATCCTACTCACCAGTTCATCATGGCCGTTCATATAATTCCTGAACATTTGTACGATTTAATTCCGAGTAGATTAACTGTTGCTTTTAGCCTTACTTGCCTTGTTTTTATCACCGTTGGATCCGCTTTATTTCGACGTTACAAGGTACCAAATGAACATAGCCAATTAATTACAAAGCTCTATCAGTTATGGCATCTGTTGTTTTCCAGTTTATGCAAGAATGCAACAAAGTTCCTGGACCGCCAGTTCAGATCCCGCTTTTGGGAAGCTTTACCGACCTGTTTGTTGATCCCGATCGTAAAAACTTATTGAAAATAATTAAGCTGTAATGTGTACTAATTATGCGTTATTTTTTTTTTTGCAGAGCTTATACCCCACTTCATGAATTTATATCACAAGTGGAGTAAACGATCACCAGTATTACGAGTTTGGATGGGTCCTCTTCCCTGGTTTTTCCTTGGCGCCGCTGAAAGCGCAGAGGTATAATTAACGTGTTGGCAATTGAAAAAGTCCAGGTAGGGAAGGGTACAGTAAAATCGTTCCTTTCCTTCTCAGCCTTTTCTTACCGTTCCTCATTTTACGCAAAGTTGCCAACCCATTTTAGCCTCGTTCCTAATGTCATTTTATCTTTTATGAAGGTGGTTCTCAGTAGCAATAAGATTATTGACAAGAGCAGAGAGTACGATTTTATTCAGCCATGGCTGGCTACGGGCCTTTTAACAAGTACAGGTATGTCAACAATTTAAACGATTAACCTAAATGTGATGAAAACCGGATCCAAATCGTAGGCAGCAAATGGCACCAACGTCGAAAAATGTTGACACCGACTTTTCATTTCAAAATTCTCGAAGATTTTGTCCACGTCTTCAACGAACAGAGTAAGACACTCGTCGAAAAGCTAACTACAAAAGTTGGCCAGGATTTTGACATTTTCCCTTTCATCACTCTGTGCACACTTGATGTCATTTGTGGTAAAGCTGTCGTGTCATTATCAAATGAAGTTGTTTTTAACCTGTTTTTGTCGCAGAAACGGCCATGGGACGTCACGTCAATGCCCAAAGTAAAAGTGATTCGGATTACGTCAAAGCTGTTTACAAGTAAGATTCCAGTTTAGTGTTTAGGAACTCTATTTTATCAATAATTCTGGTGGGAAAATTGTGAAATATCCAGCTTTGAAAGACTTGATGAAACAAAATTGGTGGGTTGACCTTTACGGTTATAGCTTATCAATTGTTATTGTTAGCTTGTGTAAAAGTGAAAATTGTATCTTTTAATTTTTCGTCATTTAATGTTTGAAAACTATGGCTGATAACAAGGTAAACTAACAGAACGTTTGCCTACCTGTGCAACTCACGTAGATTGCATGCTAAGCCCATCCAAAATTTATCGTCTGATTTAAATTAACGATGCAGCTAATATTTTATTTTCGAAAGTCCCTCGTTATTGCACAAAATCTAAACCCCTTTTCAAAACAATTTACAAATGTTTAACTAGACTCTTTGATCTAATTTGTCTTTATCCCCATCGGTCCCATCCCCATCGGTAGCATGAGCCATATTATTCAAATAAGACAGATCCGGCCGTGGCTTCGACCTGATTGGCTGTTTAATCTTTTTCCTTACGCATCCGAGCAACAGAAATGTCTGTCCATTCTGCACGGATTCACCGATCAGGTAATTTATTTAACCTAGATATCAAGTTCTCTTTAAAAAGACTTTCTTCTTGACGTGTCAAGGTAATCCGTGAGAGGAAAATCGAACATAAACTTCTCAAAGCCCAAAAAGAAACAAATGCAAAGGCAGGAGTCAAAGAGGACGAGTTCGTTTCAAGTATTATACGCTTATATGTCATTCATAAGAAATAATTCAGTTGTATTAGATTGTTAACTTCTAATCCCAATTATCTTTCATAGAAAAACGCAATTTAGCTTTTCTTGATCTCCTGATCGAAGCTTCGCAAGACGGCAAAGTTCTCAGCGACCTCGATATTCGTGAAGAAGTGGATACCTTCATGTTTGAAGTAAGTTACTCAGCCATGTAATTATTAGATTGTATATTTATTTGATGTTACTTATATCAGGGTCATGATACGACGGCAGCTGCTATTAACTGGTCCCTTTTTCTTCTAGGTAACAACCCTGAAAAGCAGGTGAGTTAAGGACGAATTGAATTTTCTTAACCAGAATCTGTAAATGTGTATCTCATTGGGCAGGAACAAGTGAGTGAGGAACTCATTCGAGTTTTTGGTAACTCTGATCGTCCAGTCACCATGGCTGATTTGAATGAACTGAAATACCTCGAGTGCTGCGTCAAAGAAGCCCTTCGTCTTTATCCAAGTGTTCCACTTCTTGCCAGACAGCTAATGGAAGATACCACCATTTGTATAATTAGATGCTTTAAAAATATTATTTTCTTTACTGACGTTTTTGACGTTTCAATTGTTTCCCAGGTGGATACAATCTTCCAGGTGGAGCCACAGTATTAGCAGCACCTTTCCTCATACATCGGGATCCTACCTATTTCCCGGAGCCTGACTGTTTTAAACCGGAACGCTTCTTCCCGGAGAACATCCGCGGGCGACATCCATACGCTTACGTCCCCTTCAGCGCAGGACCACGTAACTGCATCGGTGATTTGCCCTATGACCTTATTCTTTTTTAAAGCTTTCAATTTATGGTGTTTAAACAGGGCAAAAGTTTGCCTTGATGGAAGAAAAGGTTATCCTCGCTTCCGTCTTGCGTCGATTTCACGTCAAGGCGCTAGACAAACCGGAGGGTCTTCCCACTTTGGCCGAACTGATCCTTCGACCCCGCGATGGAATTCGAGTGCACCTTACCGAAAAAAAGTTCACGTAAATGCTAATAAGTTACATATATTTTCTTTAAATTTTTCTGACAATTAAATTTTATTGTTTCAATTCATATTTCCCTATTCATGATAGTTAACGTACAGCTTTATAATAATGGAAAGGGGAAGCTAGGGATCATAAATGGATGCAGATGTATTCAATAGCTTATACATTAGGTGAAAGTAATTTCCCAAATCTAAATATAGGTATTTTTTTAAATGGCTATTTTACGACACAACAGCATGGATACTACTAGCCTTGGTTTAACAGCTGGAACTACAGTAGTTTTTCCCATCATTTTTTTTGTATAGTGGCTAGAAAAAGAAAACTGTTTACTCAAAACTTTCGCGATACTAGTTTCCCGAACCGACATTAGGGTCCGTCAGGCTGGTCGCGGGGCAATATGTCTTACTTAGTCCATAATCGTGGCTGTACTTTTCCTTATGGCCCAAGCAGCCGAGGTTCTGGAATGGCCACTAGTGCCACCTTTGTGGGTGAATAGTTTTCTGAAACGGGCGTGCCGCGTGCGTCAGTTGTTTTTTTTGTTTTTTTTTTTCGGTGAAGTTTCGCCTGCTAATGTGGTAATTTAAAGCGATGAATGGGAAAGAATTGTAGAAAGATTGTGAAGACAACAATGGTGAAGTAAATTCACTTTGCCCAGTTGGACAAGGTAAACCTTTAAAATTAAATTTGGTAATTGGGTA
The DNA here is from genome assembly GCA_013167095.2 of Daphnia sinensis. Taxonomy (NCBI): domain Eukaryota; kingdom Metazoa; phylum Arthropoda; class Branchiopoda; order Diplostraca; family Daphniidae; genus Daphnia; species Daphnia sinensis. Next base: position 4,997,197 of record CM023191.1, on the reverse strand, counting down.
GGCTATTTAGTATTTACTCAACTTAGTCGACATATAAGTGTCTACAATAGTCTACAATAAAACTCGATAAGTTGATTTACAATTTTTAAATTTTATTTTAGGTGAAGTTGACAAACATCCTGATACATGTAGAACAGCAAATAACTCTGCTACTGGAAATGACCCACTTACTTCCAGACTACAGATTTTATTAGAATCAATCAATCTGCCAAACTGCAATAACCCAGAATTGCAAGAAAATCAGTCAGTAATAACAACAACGTCATCGAACTCTAACCTCACATTATCAAAAACTGGATCGACAGAATGTCTGGTTGGCCAGACTGCGACTATCACCGCGAAGACTGTCGAAGAAACTTCAATCTGTCCCACGTCCAAGCAGGCTTCAAAACTGCACCGTCGTCAATCTGCTCTAGTCAAAACGCGAGAAATTTTGGTTGAAGATGATTTCGCAAATCCTTCAATCTGTGCTAATCTACTGTCAAGGTATAGCGAGTGTAGCTATATATTAAGTTCCGATTCGTTATGTATAAATATTGTATTGTAATGCAATCTTCTGTTTTGAAAACGACAGAAAACCATCAGAAGGAAACTTTGCTTGCTTTGAAGCTATCCAACAAATTGTCAATCAGCCTCCAGGTCCAGATACCATTGACGGCAGATCTTTCAGCCCTACCGTTTCCGACATTCTGGGTATAAATGTGCCTTATCTCATAATACGTAAGTTCAAAATTACGTTTACAACATTTTTATTTCAGCTGAATTTGAGGATTGGTGTGACGAAACGGAAAGAAATAAATCTCCTGCCGGAAACGATGAGTTATTAACTCTGAGGCCAATTTCATCTCAACAGACGATCAGGTCACAGAACAATGCCGAAATCAAAGAAAAATCATCATCGTCGACTAAAGCTAACGTCACATCCACAAACGAATTGGAGCGATTTTCAGTTACACCATCTCGCACTATGAAAACCGGTGAAGAAATCAGAGGTTATCTAACCAACAAAACAATTAGTGATTCCCGTCAACCTTTTGGTGAAATAAGTGAACCCCTGACTCTTCCAATAAGTACCATTGAACTGCCGAGGTAAATTATCTTTTAAAATCTTGTTTGAATAAAGCATAATGTAGCGCATTTTCTCATAAAAATAGAGGACCATCTGAAAGTTCCGCCGTTCAAATCCAGGAAATGGTCAAAGTGTCTTCACTGTGTGGTGATAACTCTGTTCTTACCAGCAGTAAGAGCACGCCTTGTTTAACAAATGTCGTATCGAATACATACCCGTAAATAAATTTTCTATTAATTTCTTATATTCGTAATGTAACGCTTTTTTGTTTTTAATTAGGAAATCCGTCAATAACAACGGATCTATTTCCACTCAAGAAATGGGAACGACTATCAAATCAAGAGGAGTGTTAAAATTAAAAAAAGGTGCTTACTATCCCAGCTGGTGTTGTACCTATTCAATTGGTCAGCCGGAAACCCTTGTAACTGAAACTTACTGGATGACCACAATTTAAAAAAATCTGTGTGTGTACCGTGATCGATCCTAATTTAATTTTTCCTAATTGCTTAACCTAATTTTTTATCGATCAAACGATCGGGAGATCAAATCTATTTCAATTTTTGTAAGTTGGGTATGATTTCATTTTGCACAAACTAAAAATAGTTGGATGGAAGTCAAATTTTACCGAATACTAGGGACGAGTTCATCGAATAAGTTTCGAAATATCAAAACCCAGCAATAAATCTCAGCAAATAAGTTTCCGTTCCAGAGTTTTCGTAATTCGACATTATTCGATGAAGTCATTCCCAGTGTTTTGTTAAATTTGACACTTCATCCAACTATTTTTAGCTTGTGCACAAGAAATATTTTTCAACTATAAAAACTGAAGTTGATTTGATTACTTGAGACCTTGACGATATGAGTTGATAAAAAATTAAGTTGGATGATTACATAGATGTGGCGCGGGAATAACGTGCCATGTATCCAAAGTCTGTAATTTATTGTAATGTGCTGTTGTCAATGTATGATGATAAGTTTGCTGGTTTATTCTGTATGTGTTTCTTCACAACGTCAATTTAAGTAAAAATAAATAAAATGTACTAGGTATTTTCGTATTCGTGTGTTTTAATTAATTGAAAAGTAAATATGCAATAAATGATTTCGATTAGCCTATTAAGGTTAACCACCATGGCAGATGAGGTAATACATTCAGTATTTTAGTCTAAGTGTAGAGTTGCAAGAACTAATGAGTAAGGTTTAACGGGTAGGGTTTTTCCGAAGTTCAAATTAAGCGCCTTAAAAAAATGGCCGCCATTGTTAACGTCAAAAATGTGACTTATTCAAACGACATTTACTGATTAAGAAATAGAAATATAAAACTATATCTTGATACCTCCGTGTTCCTAACATCTCGAGGAACAAAAATATTATATTGTTTACGTATTTAGACGAAGTATAAGTACCGAACGATCGGTTCAAAGATTCGTCATTTTTACTTCCTTCCCCTCCTCCCCAAATCCATAAAAAACCTTCAAAGCTATTTTGTGAGTGAAATAAACCTCCAAACTTGATAATTTTTACAGCAATCGATAGCCCGTGATAAGGGCTATCGATTTCTGTGAAATTTATTTTAAAATTTTGAAACTGGAAAAAGCTTCAGAAAGAATTTTTTTTTTTCTGTTTGATCGGTTGGGTCCCGTATGGCTCGAGATCGGAAAAATGGAAAAAACAGAATCTTGTAAATGTGTGTTTTTTCAGTTTCAAAATTTTGATGCAAAAATTATCAAGTTTTGAGGTTTATTTCGCCCACAAAATAACTTTGAAGGTTTTAATAGAATCGGGGAGGGAAAGAAATGAAATTGAAGACTCTTTCCACCCATCGTTCGAGCAGCGAATTTAAATTAATAAAAAACACACGCCTTTCGTGATAAAAGACACGCTATGTTTCATAAATATCTTTATGTTTCACTAGACAATCTTCATTCAATAGTTTTATGACTTACCCAATCAATAAAAGATTACACATAAGGAATAAGCGAAAGTTTATTATTTAGCTCAAACATACACTCAATTTCTATGAATTGATTAAGTTAATAAACTCTTGCACATTTTAAAACTAGTCGGATTCTGGAAAATCTTCGGAAGAATTAGTTTTTTCACTATCAATTCCTTCGAAATTCACATAATCACGTTCAACGTCATCATCCAAAGAATCAGGCGAATCAGAATCCGAAGAATATTGCGCGAAGTCGTTACTCTTTATAACTTGACTGCCACACGTTGCTAAAGGTATAATGCCGCAAAACTAAGAGGATACGTCTTCTAAGAGAGAATCAATTCTAGCCAACTCTTTTCTTAAAAGACTAGCCTTTCCTTTGTCAAAAGATTTCTCCGCAGCTGAACACCTCTTTATCTCGTCTAAAATTGCATCTTTCTTTTCAGCAAGTCCATTGTAGAATTGACCCATTTCCTGTTTTACTTGTATGATCTCTTCTTGACTTCGTTGAAATAGCATCCATGCATCAATCAGGTGAAACTTCGTTTCTCAGTTGGAGATTTAACTTGAATTAACTTTTTTAGCTTTAATGGAATATCAATGATGGCTTGCTGAGCCTATCAATCAAGGAGATTAGATATTTTTGGATCGATTATGTCGATGAATTAACATGTACCACAGAAAGCTTTTCATGGACTGCAGACAATTGATCGTTGATTTCAGCTAGCCATTTCTCTTTTTGCCTTTCAAATTCTTTTTCGAAACGTCCAGTATCACTGAGAGCCTAGAAATTCATGTTGTATAAGATGTTGTTTTAATGTACTGATGAAACATTTAAGGGAAAAATCGTACTGCATTATAAAACTTCGTAAGTTGCTTGGCCATTCCGTTTTCTTTTTCTTGATTCCAGTAGATCATTCCATCGGTTAAATGGTCCCTTCTATCTAATAAATGAGATATTACTATAGAAATAAGACTGAATATTGTATGGACTTACTGGAGCTACTCATGTGTTTGGTTGTAGATCCGTAACGGGACATTTTTGAGTTTGTCTGCTCAGTGGTCTCTCCTGTGGTTGATGCGGCCCCAGACATCCAATGGCCTCCGTATAAAAGCTACACATGCGATGAAAAGTTTTGAAGAAATTTAAAAGAAATATCCGTTATTGGGTCTTAAAATTAGGGTTACCTGACAAAACATCGTATGAGTTTTACCGTGAAATCGGCTAAGGAATGGAATCATTTCTTCTGTATGCTTTTTTGGATGGATTTTTTGCTGAATTAATTTTTGTGGCGAATTCCAAAAACTTGATCGTGTCAACAATACCCACATCTCCGAAAAGAGAGGGAAGATCCACTCTTCAAAATTTAATTTAATATTTTAAATGTAAAAAAACTATTAAGAAAAGTATATATATTCACCCAAGAGCAGACATCCAACGGTAAAGTTTCATATTCCCATCTGCATGCATAGCTAATGGACATTTTCCACATGCTAGGCATTTAAAAAGTTCCTGTCCATTTATTTCCGTGTTCAGAAGAAAGTTAAGGTGGTCGTATTGCCGGCTTGCCATACCAAACAGTTTTCTATCAATTGTTGCGCACTATAAAAAGAAAAAAAATAGGTTTATAAGACACTGTTCAAAAAGTTCTTTTTATGCATAAGTTTTACTCTATGGGACATTTTTGAAATTTCCGAAAGAGTTTGAACAAACTTCCTTTCTGATGTGCCGGGAGTTTGATGCTTCAAATGACGCCACATTTCAAGTAACGAAGTTGACACAAAATAAGAGCCAATTTTGGCTAAGGATGGCCACCATCCAGACACGACAAAATCTGCCTCATTGGCAAATTGTTGCTCCCCACATTCAACACAATTGAACTGTGGGAAATGAAGATCAAATCTGCCTGCATGGATAATAAAACAAAAGATAATATTTAAAAAAACATGAAACAAAGCAAAAACACATACCGTCTTTTGTAATGATTACTACTCTCTTTTTACCAGCTGTAACTGTATAAGCTGTTAAACACTTACACTTCTTGCAATCAAATGAGGCTGAGAAGCAAGGAACTGGGATATCTGTAATATAAATTTTAAAATCACAATGCAATAAACATGATGAGTTACTTTATAATACACACCACGAGTCACAACATCACCACACGAGATAAATTCTTCTGGCTTGAGAATCCTGTAAGTATCTTCATTGTACATGGTTCGCAGATGAAATGGTTCTGATTTATGAAAATGTTGATCACATTTTTCACATCTTTTCTTTCGACAACTGCTACAGCAAATGTAGTGCTGCAAGACTGGATCTTGGCAATCAGCACACCAAGAAGCTACAAAATGTTGTGAAGAGACGAAAGCTTCAAGAAAATTCTGCTTTACAGATGCCCAGTCTTGGTGAATTTCACTCATTCTGTGAGTCCAGTCTGATTTAGGATTTGTACTTTCTTCAGCTTCCTCAGCAATGTAAGACTCTTGGCTTTCAATGAAATTTACTTTTTCATTAACATGATTATAACGATCTTCAGCAACATTGTCAACTGATGGTAAACTAGACTCAGACTCAACCAAAGAGCTCTTCAACGTATTTGGACACTCAGACTCAATTAAAGAGCTCTTCGAAGTATTTGGAATATTTACCGTTGATGGGCATGAAGGCTGTTCTGTCAATTCAGTAGAACTTTTCTTCTTTTTATTCGAAACTGAAAGAGTGGTTTTTGTCTTTTGATAAAGACCACGTAATCACATTCCTGTTCCCGCAGATGCACTTAGTATGCGATCACGCCTTTTTTTTTCGTTCCATCTGTCACTTCTTTCTCGTAATCTAAGGAACGATACAAGATCTTTTTGAATTTCTTTGCTCATAGCGTCCATTTTACGCAGATTTCACATTACGAAAAAAGAGCAGACAACGAAAATAATAACAAAAAAGACAATTGACGAACGGCGTACGCATAGCTCACCCGGTCACCCCAGCCAGCCCTATCGGACACTTCGCACACTTCGGCCCCTGCTCAGGCCGCAAGCAAAAGTGCAGCCATGGTTATGTACTAAGTGGTACATGTGGAGTGAGACCATGTTGGGGTCCGTTAGAAAACGCGTACATCGTTTGTCACAGAGCATTACAAATCAATTGAAAATCCGAGCAAGAATTGCATGTCAAAAACTCTTTGTTTTGAAGGCTGGAGCAGACGAACACTTACGAAAAAAAAGCATTGGCCAAAAAAGATTCGACGTATGTTGGGCATTTTGCAAATACTAGGAATAATAAGGTAGGAAACGTTTATACCAAAAATAGGTTCATCCACCAAACCCCTTAGAAAGTAATGGTGAACAATCTAACGGATAGCCTTTCCATCGAAATGAAAATACCTTTTACTGTTAAAAGAGTTGATTGATCACACACGGTTGATGAGTATTCAGTGAAACGTAGGGCACCGTTTTCTGGCTTTGCACCGTACGAAGAAATAATGTTTTCCCCTACCTGAACCCTTTTGTCTTGTCTTACTGCATTTGTCGGTCACGTACATCTTGAAAAGCTTTTGACGTAGTTGAAAAACGTGCGAATGCCTTACATTTAATCATTTCAAATCATGGACTACTTACGAAACTTTGAAAACGTCAATCGTGAATTGTAGTTCTGTTTGATCGTATATGCTTTAAACAAGGAGTTATTCTTCTGTAAAGATTTGAGTCGTAATCAGGTTTTCTGTAGTTTCTATATCTTTGTCACTGATTAATTCATACGTTTGGTCTACGTGGTTAAGTGATGCACTATTTGAGCCGGGAAAGTGAAAGGGATTTCCTATTTCTATGGATTTTCACGAAACACCACGACGTTGTGCCTTCGCCTACTTTTTGCGTACTTGTGTTTCTATAAAAAAATTTCTCCGCTTACCCCCGATTGTCTAGGCTATGAGAAAAACCAACTAACGGTAAAGAAAGCCTACGTGATTCCATCCTTCGTGTTTAGTTTTCTTTTCCCAGTTACCTGGCTCCATTGGATTCGTGATGAGTGAAAGGAGTCGACATTGACTGCAATCATTACAACACAACATTTTTTTTTCTATTTTGAGTATTATTTTTTGTTGCATCCTGTCAACATTTTTAAGCCTTGCAAAGGATTGCTTAATCTATTGTTTCTTTTGTTCAACAAATAACTGGTTTTTAATAGCAACGGTGTTAATAAACCACTCGTCGGACCACTCAACCTGCAGAGTTTGCATAACTAGTTTCACTGCCACGCAGCAAATACTGTCAGCAGGGGGTTTGGCTAATAATATATTCTAAATAAATCATTTTTTGTTTTCAATTCTATTTTTGTAGTACGCACGTCAATGCACTTCCTTTCAACGTGGAATAATAATTTTAAGGTAGGGACATTTTACCTAATTTTTTTTCTTTTCATGTGTTAATACCACCATAGTGTTCATAACAAATGCCAGATGAAATTATGATTGAAACAGTGTGTATAGATTAACAAGGCCATTCTGGCAGCTGGCTACTGATGCGGAAAAAAGGATCGAGTCCACTAGGAAGCTACCGCCATAACAGTTTTATTTCTCCAGGAAAACAGAAGAAGAGAGAGAGAGCGTGTAGGGAGAAAGAAGCTGGGACTACGTGCTGAACGACATCACTATTTTCACAAAGGCGGCATATAATAATAACGAATGAGGGAAAGTAAAGCAGGTGGTCCATGTCCCCTTTATATCGTTTCAATTAATGTTTTTATAAAACTTTTTCGTCTGCTCCATCGCAGAACTTATAGAAATAAATGGTGTCATTACGAAAGGATGTTGGTAAAAATCAACATTTCCCCGTGAAAGCAAAATTGAAAAAAGAAAAGGAAGGGTGGAGCAAGACGCCTGCCACATAATATTCGCATTCTATTCGGCTGAATTTAAAATTTCATTCAACCTTTGTTTATTGTATATCTACCGGTCCATCTTTGCTTTTCTGTTAGGATATGAATAATTATAGAGTCACAAAGGTATGCAGGTAGATTTCAACATTACTTCTCCACTCCTTCCTAAGAATTTTTTTTGTTTTTTCAAGATTCGACAAATGGAATTTAACCGTTCATCCAAGACAATTATGCGAAATATTCTGACGTGTTACAAATGGCAACTCAGTGTTCATAGTTTCACCTGTCGACTGACACGAGCACTAACGCCCCAGTCAGTTATGTAACCTTCAGATGTCAGTCGTGAATCTTAAAAAATGACAGTTCACCCAGTCTCTGTTTGTAGTGCGTTCCCTTTTGACGAGTGCAGTTTCTCTGGTTTTGTCCGTTATTTCATGATCAGGATTAATGTTTTTATTAGCTTTCACATTTGGCTTTTTTCAATGGCCCCAATACGCAACGTACCGTTTTTTCAAAGGAAAAATTCAGCCCCCAAGTTCAGAACTAGGCCTACACAGACCCTGAAGGCAACGTGCTTTTCTTTTTCTACAATTGTGCCTCCGTTTTTTAAGTGTGTTCCCTGCAGCTTTCGTCAAGAGGCTTTGTTGCATCCGCATTATTGTTATTCACGAGTAAATGACGCTGACTGGTAATATCGAAGAGGTTGTTATATAACCTAAAAACCCAAACCTATCCCAAGACTTGGGCCACTGTTACATGTGGGTGTTATTAAGTAACGTAGGAACTCAGACAACATATTTGATCATTCTGTTCTTTCGTAACCTACCCCTTGAAGCCAAATTCAATGGTCACAAGAGAAAAGAATCAACTATAATCAACCACACACCCGCAGACTGAAAAATACGAAAAAATACGTTAGTCTACGTGAAGGCACTCGTGATTTCACGGAAATTTCACCATAGCTACAACCCTCACTTGTAAGGTAACAGTCTAAAAGTTTTGATGATCGAGCATCTCTCCTGATCCATCATTGTTCAATCGAGCATATAGACACGACGCCATAGGATGGAAACGGAACTTTTGTTTTCACTAGGAAGAGAAAGGCTGCTGCAAGAAGAAAAAGAAAAAAGTATTCAATTGAAGTGGAGAGTACTGGCCTGCATGCGAACGAAAGAGAGAGGGAAGATGGGAATAGGAGACGAGAGTTACGACTGGAAAAAATGAAAAAAAAAGGAAATCGGCTGTGATGGTGTACGAAAAAGGTGGAGCTAGTTAGCACGTGGGTTGATAGTATTCCCAGTTTTCCCCACCTCCATCTATTCAAAGGTACGTAGAATATCTAGAACTAGAAGCAGCCAAAGAATGACTTTCCGCTCGCCTAGACATCGTCGGTTTGCACTACCCCCTTCACAGTCCCCTTCCAGGCCTGTGTATAAATAGACCCCGAATCGCTCCCATTTTCATTCAGTCGCTTTATCAACCAACTTGCATAGTGTCTTCATCCCTCACTCCTCATTGCGTTTCACCTCGCTTACAAAACAAAAGGTCCCTTCCATTATCAGGTAACAACAGCAATTTGAACAGGCTTTGCAGCCGAGTGAAAAACAAAGAGGAAAAAGTGACTTAACGGTATTCATTTCTATTTTGAAAGACTAATCTGGGGAAAGCGTTTACTTCTTTCTCTTGAGACAATCACGAAAAAAGGGGTAAGGCTTATTGTCAGGTAACCTACAGATGCGTTTCATCAATTGGCCAGGACAGCAATAATAAACGATGGCGTAGCAACCGGCTACGTTTTTTGAAAAACATTTTCGCGTAACAGCTGCGCAAAATGATTTCGATTTTAGTGTAATCGTTAAAACTATAGCCGTAAGTTGCAGACAGGTATCCGATTTGGTATAGCCATAGGCCTTGTGTAAGTATAGACTAGACGGGAAGCAACTTAACATTTGGAATTTTAGAGAAAAGAACTGTTTTGAATGCGCGATGATTGCCGTGTTAATTAAGGGGGAACTTGCGGTAAGCGATAAATTTGCCCCTCCTTGTTAGCTTTTTTTCTAAACAAAAAAAAACAACATGACTTTGAATATACTTTCCGGTTTCCAAACGTCATATTATGACAAGGCAAATTGCAGTGTACGTAGACATAACCAGTTTTGTTGAAGTGCAACTCATAACGTTCAATGAGAAGTAAACGAACAGGTTTTGCGAGTTCATTGGGTTTAACTGCTAGGGTACAAAAAGCAATCCGCTTTTAGCCACTCCTTAATCGTACACTTTGTTAAGGAAGAGTTTATTTATTGTTTTACCTAAAATATCTCCCTTGGAGAAAGTTCACCGACTTCTAGTGACATTCTCCTGTAAAGTGCTACCAAGTGACTATTGTTGTATAGTACTACAAACGATCGTGTTCTTTTGATGCAGATTGGGCAACTGTTTTGCATGATTCGAAGATGCTGGACGAAAATCTCAAAGTGGACCGATGGATGCCATCAACGTTCACCGTTTGGATGGCGACATTTTTCACGATCGTGGCCATCTGTGTCTTCACCAAGAAGCGTTTAGCTTTCGTCGAGCATTGCAACAGCATTCCTGGACCACCGGCACCACTTCCTCTTCTGGGAAATGCGTTGGAGTTATTGCGAGATCCTGATGGTAAGTTTATGAGCAAATAGATAAAAATTTTAATATTTGGAAAGACTGACAAAGCCTTTTTAAGATAAACATTGATAAAGGTGCATGTTTAAAAATAGCCAGCGTTTAATAGAATGATTGTTTAAAAACTTTTATTAATGATGAAATTGAAAGGTTCTTCTGGGCATCGTTGTTTGAGAAGATTGAAAACAGTTCAGATTTGACGGGCAAATGAATAGCCATATTTAATTATAACGGTAACTTGTAAACGTATTTTGATTGATAGTTAACTCCGCCCTTTTTTATTATTTTGCCATTAGCAAATATGCTTTGATATGTGGAATTCTCGTTGGCCGATTAACTTGTTTTCTTGAGCCCGTTCTGATGTGAGATCCATGTTCACATTTCTGGCTAGCTATTAATTTTTGTGTTTTTTGTTTCACCTGACGATTCCACAGAACTGTTCCAGTTTCTCATCGACTACCTGCACGAATGGCGCCAGCACTTCCCGATTTTGCGCTTCTGGCTTGGCCCTTTTCCTATTTTTCTTCTTTACACACCTGAGGGTACTGAGGTAAATACGAGAAACTTCTCTTTTCGTTTGATCGTGAAAATGCAACCAAAGGCGAACTATTTGGAAAATGATAGTTATGCCTCCGGAGCGATTGTAGCCATCTTTCATATTGTTGCACACACACACACGATCCACGAGACAGGATGAACTAGGAGAAAGTGCACGAACAGCTTGACCACCTTTGCCACTCGAAACGTTGAATCACGACCTACGTTACACATTGTAGCCCTTTCACTTTCGTACTTGCTTCGAATCGTGAAACGAGGAATTACGTGTACAAATGAAGCGCTTTTCTTCTAGTCGGACCCAACAACCGCCTAAAAATGAATTAAAGGGAACAATTTTTTTCTTTTACCCGCTAGCATTATCTTGTACGTTTATGTCATTGCATCACACAGGAAGACAAAGAGGTCCCTTCGTGTGACACTTTCTATTTCAGTTGCGAACCAGAATGTAAACCAGCTGTTATTATTTTTTTCCCTTGCCATCTAGATTTTGTGTTTTTCACTTTTCACCCGATTAGATTCGCAATTCATGGTTGAGGATGAATGGCGTCACACTTTCCCTCACAGCCGACATCTGATTCCAGAAGCCCAATTCTCAGTCTGATGCTCCCACCAGACATCTCCAGGGTGTTAGTAAACACTGCACGGTTTACGAAAAGAGAGCAGAAAAATACCCGCAATTCAGCGCTTGGCATTTTTTTTTATGGCCGTCCTAATTAACTGCTTCTCAGATTGTTTTCCGCGTTTGCCCACCGACCACTAAATGGGGAAAGAGTGAAAAGAAAGTGGTGCCAACATGAAAGATTGTCGGGATGTCCGAACAGAAAAAAAAATAATTGCTATTAGGTCTGGGGGGCGCTTCGCTGGTTTTCCGTTTCTCCAACAGTTTAATATGGCCGTCTTATATTCCTTTACGTTTTTTCTCCTTAAAATTCAACAGCCCGGAAATAGGCATCATTTTTTGGTGTTGTAAAGTAGCGGGAATAAAAAGCACGTTCTACCGAGTCTAAACACAAGATGATTACACAGCTGGTTGAATCGAATTGTGCGTAAGAAATTCAAATAATGCGATGGCGAATTCAAAAAATTTTCTTTTTTTCTGACAGACAATTTGACCTAAATAATGTGTAATTTTTCTCTACGAATAAGGCTCTGCTGGGCAGTAACAAATTGATCGACAAATCCCGTGAATATCAATATCTCCACCCATGGCTGAATACGGGACTACTCACGAGTACCGGCACCAAATGGCACGGAAGACGCAAAATGCTGACGCCGACGTTTCACTTCAAAATCCTGGAGGATTTCATCGACATTTTCAATAAGCAGAGTGTCGTGCTGGTCCAGAAATTACGAGAGGCTCATCAGGATATGCTGGCCAAAAATGGAGACAGAATCAATCTGTTCCCTTACGTGGCTCGCTGCACGCTCGACATCATTTGCGGTTCGTATTTCCACTGGTTATTGTGGTGAGTTTGGTGTTGATTGCTTTACTTTGATTGAAACGGACAGAAACTGCCATGGGTCGTCACGTCGATGCTCAGCTGAATAACGACTCTGAATACGTCAAAGCCGTTTGCACGTGAGTGATTTTTCAAAGCCTCAGACTTTCAATTTTTGATTCTAATTGTTTATTTGCGGTGATGGATTGGCACAGAATTGGACGGATTGTTCAGACAAGACAGGCACAACCGTGGCTGCAGCCGGAACTGCTTTTCCAGTGCCATCCCATGGCCAAAACCCAGCAGAAATGTCTAGATATTCTTCACGGTTTCACAGATAAGGTGAGTTATGATTTTCGAATAAGAGCTGCTGTGTGTCACGTGCCTTTCGTTTAGCAGTTAGGACGGTAGCTTATAATTCGCCTTGAAGGCATGGGCAATCAAGTCCGGTTTAGCCACACAAGTCCCGCGTTATTTTTGTGTCAGACAACAAAAGAAACGAACGGGTTTCTTGGAGGGGAATTTTCCAAACAGATGGGGAATGACGAAGCAGGATGTTTACAAGTTGTCGACCGCCAAAGGAGGCTCCTTATAAGGGAAAGAATTCTAATATGAAAAATAAAAATCTAGCCTCGGATCACGCAAAAAAAAGCTGTGCTAAACACGCAGACATGTCAATGGGTATGTTTGTTTTCAACTTTTTCCTCAGGTTTTACAAGAGCGGAAAGCTGAGCATCGTATACGTAAGGCGGAGGAACTGGCCCGGAAAGAAAACAAAAATGTGCCATCGCCATCAAACGTCGATGACTCTGTCGATTTGATAAGTAAATATTTTGTCAAAGTAGATATTTTCCATCGACCCGCGCTTACGCATTAAATTTTTTCTTTGATCTCTTATAGAAAAACCTCGTTTGGCATTCTTGGATCTCTTGATTGAAGCCTCGCAGGACGGCACGCTTCTCAGTGATTTGGACATCCGCGAAGAAGTCGACACTTTTATGTTTGAAGTGTGTCTCGAAAAAATTAGTTCCCATTCGTTTTCGTCGTTGTAATTCATTTGTGTTGACGATGTTTAGGGACAAGACACGACAGCAGCAGCTGTCAGCTGGTGTTTGTATTTGATCGGAAGCCATCCGGAGGTGCAGGACCGTGTCAGCGAAGAGCTCAATCTCGTTTTTGGTACCTCTGATAGGCCGATCACAATGGCAGACATTCTTCAGCTGAAATATCTGGAATGCTGTATCAAAGAAGCGCTGAGGCTCTATCCTAGCGTAGCCATGTACGGTCGCACATTGAGCGAAGATGCAATCATCCGTATGTTTCACATTTCACCTATACATTAAATTCATTAATCATCATACTATCCGGCCAAGTCTTTTAGTTCATTTTTATTTTTCCATACGCAGATGGGTACGTGATACCAGCCGGTTCGACCGTCGCCGTCATTCCGTACTCACTCCACAGAGATCCGCAACAATTTCCTGATCCGGAGTGCTTCAACCCAGACCGTTTTTGGGGTGACAACAAACGTAGCAGACACCCTTATGCCTACGTGCCATTTAGCGCCGGACCTCGCAACTGCATCGGTAATAACACTTTCATCATTTGTTCATAGAGCTTCGTAGACTCAGATGAATAGTGTCTTTAACGGCTCTTGCCTAGTCATGCTTTCAAGGTGTATGGTTTGTTCAGAGTTTGTTTTGTTGAGTACGTCTCCTTTGATGTACCGTTACTTTGCAATTCACGTTAACAAAGAGGCGAACTTGTTTTGTTGGCCTTTTCATCTTCAGGCCAGAAGTATGCCGTCATGGAGGAAAAAGTTGTGTTGGCTACAGTTTTAAGAAACTTTCATCTCGAATCGCTGGAGAAGCGCGAAGACTTGGTCTTGATCGGAGAGCTTGTGCTGCGACCCCGCGACGGCGTCCAGGTACGCTTGACGCCCAAACCAATCACGCCTTCCAACAGCCCATCGTCGTGTTGATCGTAGCAACCGCAAACATTATAAATAGTACATATCCATCCGAACGCGAACCAGCCCCTTTTCTATTGCTTTCCCTTTTCATTTCATTTTGTGGAAATTTTACGTTTTTGTTAAGTGTCGTAACTTGTGTAACACCCATGAGGTTCCTTTCTTCTTCATAGAAGTATAATTGTCTCAGTATGTAGCGTTTATATGTGTCCCAGGGGTTTCCATAATTGACAGGGAGAGAGCCGGAGAATGCTATCCGTGTGATCAAAAGGTTCAATACACTGATTATTTTTTTTTCTAAAGACTTAGTCAGTGCGGAATATTTTCTTACAAAAGACCTTTATTTTCGCTAATTCTTGCCATGTGGAAGAACCAACGGGGGGCGTTGGTTCAACTAAAATCGATTGAAGAGAAAACGCCCCCTGCTGACTGTTCGATCAGCCGTAAACAACTTACAAGGAAAACAAATCGACTTACAGCCATGGAACTGTATGTATATAGAAAGTGAACGCACTATTGCACTTGTTGCGATATTTTTGACCACTTTCGATTTGTTAGCTTCTGCACGCTATCGCACTAACCCAGACCTTAAACTGAAAGATTGTAAGCAGGGCTTTCTTTCTTTAACACATTTTTTTTTTAGCCATGGCACTTTCCCTCTTTTCCACAACTTCACCACGTGCAATTATTTCTTCATCACCGAGAATTTCTGACATGAACTGCCTTTTACCAGATTTAGTTTTCACTTTATACAGAATGAGAACTTCCCCTTTGTATAAAGCTTGCCTTGATTATGATTTCGTCCTATAGATCCTCAGGCTTCATCAAATCTTTCGTGCGAAATGGGTTCATCATGATCCAGGTAGTATTTGTTATTAATTTTATTTTCTAATGACGGTGCTTTACGAAATCACATCACCACCAGTTATTTTGTCGTGCTTTTAGCCATAATATGTATACTGGATTTTTTATGGATTTTTAAAATTTGCAATGCGCTGTAGTGAAAATAATGAAATTGCTCGTTAAGCGTCTGGAGCCGAAATACGTGACTGTCATCCACGTAAATTTGTAGCCCATCCGCGTTAGTGAAATTTCACAGAAATTATTTTTTCTTCTACGGAATCCGAATACACAAATCATACAGTTGAAATGGCAAAACCGAAAGCTTTCCACATGACTCTTTACGACTTCACGATTTTTTTATTTTGCATAACTACAGCATCAGTAAAATGGTTGTAAAATTCGTGTGTGCAAAGGTCTAGACAAATAGCGATCGTGACAACCTGTGATGCATCGTTAAGCATACTAAATTACTAATGTGTTCGCACAAGGAACTTACTGCGCATTTATTGATTCGGAAAAATTTTAATTCTCAACGTGAGCACACGTGTGCTGGCTTCCACGTCTATGATTTCTTTATTCCTGCGAAAGTCGTGACCCTTTCTTCGTCAGACAAAAGGAATCAGCGCTAACTTGCGTGAGCAAAAGTTAACAAGTAGTAGTCAGAAAAAAAATGCTTAAAAATTGCAGCATAGTTCTATTGCTGTTCCAAAAATCAAAAGTTCTCCAAAATAATTCATAGAGTTTCATGCGATGTTAAAGGGTAAAGGTAGAATGGCCATCACTTATGCCTTTTGATTTTGAATTGAAAATTCAGTTTGCGCCAAACAAAGAGTCATCTGATGGTTGATTTCCACACAGCATAATGCTTTATTTCGCCTCTAGGTGGTAGTAGTTATGTTGAAACTTCTCTTGATTACGGTCCGGCCACGTCAGCCAAGTGACAACATTGCGGACAAAATTTCTTCTCTTAACCGGCAAAATTAATCAAATTCTTAATTAGTTTTATATCACAGTTTTTCATCTGTCCACTACTCTCACAAGGTGAGTTTTTATAATTATATGTAGATTCAAAAACAGTTTTATAGATCCTTTTCTACTACATGTCATGAGACTTCCTGGTTGTAGGAGGGAGTGTGCCAGTGTTAATAATCTGTGCCTCAGCAATTTTTAGTTTTATTTAGAAGTTCTAATTACACTAAATTATTTGTGAGTTCAAGAAATGTCTAAATGTCATTCTTTTGTTACTTGCACATTGTTGTATGAAATTAATTTTATAATATCCCAGCTATTGATATACTTAGCTTCACCCCGTTTAATGTTTGATGGTTTATCATATGTTCTAGGCTAAAAAATGAAAATCAAAGAAGTTGAACAAACAGCAAATATTGCCTGGTCCCCAGCTTCACAATATCCAATATACCTAGCTACTGGTACGGCTGCCCAGCAACTTGATGCATCATTCAGCACAACATCACAGATTGATTTGTACTCCTTGGACTTGAATGAACCTGGTCCTGGTATGGGATTGAAAGCTTCAATATCAACCAAACAAAGGTTTGCAAACATTAAATATGCTAACAGTTCTGGAGTCTACAGCAGTTACTTGTCTTCAGGTTTCACAAGCTTGTGTGGGGTTCGCAGGGAATCAGCAGTGGTGAAAACCCCGGTGGTGTTATAGTTGGTGGTGCAGACCAGGGTCACATCCTATTATTTGATGCAGAAAAGTTATTGCTGGGAAAAAATGATGAAACTGGTGGATACTTGTTGGCAGATAGCAAAAAACACAGTGGAGCTGTCAAGGCTCTCGATTTCAATCCATTTCAGCTTAACTTACTTGCATCAGGAGCAGCACAGTCAGAAATTTACATCTGGGATTTGAATAGCCCTGCTGCGCCTATGACCCCTGGAACGCTTTCTCAACCACCCGATGATGTTACGTGCCTTGCTTGGAATAGACAAGTGCAGCATATTTTGGCATCAACTTTTGCTACGCGCTGTGTCGTATGGGATTTGAGGAAGAATGAACCCATCATTAAAGTGAGTAACAACGGCTATCCAATCAAATGTTTAGTTCTTTTTTTAAGCTATACTTATCGTGTGGTTAATAGGTCAGTGACAGTACTTCAAGAATGCGTTGTAAGGCGGTTGCTTGGCATCCCAAAGTTGCCACTCAACTTTGCCTTGCATCCGAAGAAGATCAGTTACCTGTTATTCAATTGTGGGATCTGAGACAAGCGACTGCTCCTGTGAATACGTTTGAGGGTCATCAGAGGGGTATTTTGGCTATGGATTGGTGCCCACAGGTTGGCTTTTTAATAAGTTTTAAATCAGCAATAACTAAGGCAGTTTAATGTACAGGACCCTGATCTGCTGTTGAGCTGTGGAAAGGACAACAGAGTGCTTATTTGGAATCCTAACAGTCCCGTACCTCGCGGCGAACTACTTTGTGAGCTGAGTACAAGCAGCCAATGGTGTTTCGACACGGCGTGGTGCCCCAGAAATCCATCTTGCATTGCTACGGCCAGTTTTGATGGCCACGTACGAGTTCATTCCATCATGGGAGGGCGTGAAATGGCGGTGCAGCCTACTGTCAACATGATTGCTGATTCTTTTCCTGGAATGGATTCTGCCCCAGCGCTGCAGCCACCACAACAGCAAATTATTGTCCATGAGCAACTGAAGAAAGCTCCCAAGTGGATCCGTCCAGTCTGTGGTGCTTCTTTCGCATTTGGCGGAAAATTGATCACTTTTGGCTTGGATGCAGCCGGATCTGCACCGAGCGCCACGCCACAAGTGCACATTAGCCAAGTTGTTACCGAAAATGAGCTATCGCTGCGTTCCAAGGAGTTAGAAAGTGCACTTAGCACCGGCAACTTGGCCGAGTTTTGCGTCAAAAAAATTGAATCTAGTGGGGAACACAAGGAAGCCTGGAACTTCTTAGCAGCCAATTTTAGCCCGGCACCGCGACAGCAGCTACTTCATCTATTAAACTATGAACCACATAGTATTTCTGAGGATGGTGTGGTCGACTCATTCGATGGTCTAGGAGTGTCGGACACATTCGATTCCATAGCGGCTGAAGTAAAAACGTTTACAATCCCAACCGATCAATCAACAGACGGCAAGATTAGTAAGGCCTTAATAACTGGTAACCTTGCTGCAGCCGTGGATCTTTGCTTCAACGACAAGCGTTACGCCGATGCCATTGTGTTAGCAATGACTGGACCACCCGAATTACTGACAGCTACTAGGGACCGCTATTTCCGCCTGATGCAGGGTGACGTGCCACGTCTAATCCAAGCCGTTGTTACTCGTGACTGGGAAAAGATAGTTCAACATTGCGACATGAGCAACTGGAAAGAAGCTTTAGCAGCCACGCTGACCTATGCGGAAGACGCGCAATTCGCAAACCTCTGCCAAACGATCGGCCAGAGGCTCGAAGCCGAAATGGGTGCCACAAACGAAGCTGTTCTTTGTTACATTTGTGCTGGTAACATGGAGAAAGTAGTAGATTGCTGGTTGCGAGTCGCCGATGATTCAACCACATCTCTACAAGAAATGGTAGAACAAGTTATGGTTCTTCGTCAGGCTCAGCAGCATTGGGGCCGCCAGCCGGTGGCGGTTAACTCGGGACATCTTACCCAGCAACTCTGTCGTTATGCTGGGCTCTTGGCCGGACAGGGCAGCCTAGAAGCTGCTCTTACTTATCTTGATATGTCAAAGGTAACGAATAACGTGAAGAGATTTTCTATGTCACTTGCGACGACGCAGCACAGTTTCTTAATGATTTTTCATATTTTTCTTTTAGGATGATTCAATGGTTGAATTGAAAGACAGACTGAAACGTGCGTTGAATCCTAACGAACGCAAGGTTTCAACCGGTATGGCGAACGGTGCTTACAATTCGGCTCCGCACCAGCAAAAGGCTGGACCGGCGCAGCGATACCCATCGGTTGGACTAAACAGGTCTTCTACTCCCACAAACAGCTACTATGGTCATCAGGATCAATTCAATTCAGCGCCTGCAATACCATCCTATCCCCCGAAACCTACCACACCATTTCAAAGCAGTAGCTGGGCCACACCGTCCAGCACTTACAACTCACCACAATCGGCGCCCTTGATGCCACCAATGCTGAATACACCGGCTCCACCTCCAGCTGCCCAGCCATTGCAACAGTTTTATCAGCCTCAGAGCGCGCAGCCTCAGAATGCTCAACCCTCGCCGCAGTTTCATCAGCCCACGCCACCACCGCCTCCTGCGTCATCAGTTGCACCCCCCCCAACAACAGGAAACGTTTCACGTTTGGGATCTCTAAATCAACGCAATAGGGTATACGTCCAGGATCCTAGCGTTTCGAGTGGTCGTCCGGGTGGATATTACAACTCGGCATCAAATTCACAATTCCAACAAGTCAATCAAATGGGCTACATGCCACAGCAACCGCAATCCAGCTCGGCCATGTTCCAACCCACTGGTCAGTTTACCAGTCCGTCACCATATGCGCAACAAGGCAGTTTTCCTGGAAATCAATTCAGTCAGCCTATTCCGCCCTCTCCTGGATCATTCCAACTTCAAAGCGGACAGTTGGCCAATGGCATTGGAATGGATAATGTACAACAGCCGGCGTCCCTTTACACGCCAATTGATCACGTTCAAGCGCCACAGCAGCAAAGCGCATTCATGCAGCCATCAACATTCGATGCTCCTCCATCAATAACTCCTCCACCGGCTTCCAATCTCTTGCCATCTGTGCCCCTTCTTCCCGCCACTAGCGCACCTCCTGGTTGGAATGATCCACCTCCACTAACCTCGTTTGCGAAAGTGAAAGCTGAGCCAACAACTGT
Organism: Daphnia sinensis; assembly: GCA_013167095.2. Taxonomy (NCBI): domain Eukaryota; kingdom Metazoa; phylum Arthropoda; class Branchiopoda; order Diplostraca; family Daphniidae; genus Daphnia; species Daphnia sinensis. The sequence goes on along the minus strand of CM023191.1, from coordinate 4,977,001 downwards.
AGAAACCATAAATCACCCCATGGGTATAGTTGAGCAACCGGCTGTTCCCATCATTCAGCCGTTCGACGGATTATACAATCCAGGAATGGCTTCTCCGGTGGAACCCACTCAAAACCAAAGCCACGCTCCCGAGCCAATTCCTGTTCAGCCAGCTCAAGCTTTGCTGCCAATTCCAAACGAACACCAAATTATTCACGATGTATTCCACACGTTGAAAAACAAATGCGCTGCGCTAGCTACAAATGCGGTAAGAAAACTTCTAGATTTAAACATTTGCCGTTCGCGTAAGTTTTTGATGTTTTTTATTTAGCAACTAAAGAGAAAGCTAGACGATGTTGGGAAGAAGCTGGAGTGCCTGGATGACCTATTACGCAAAAATATGGTAACTGATGAATATCATAAATGATAATCGTTCGTAACTTAACTTTGTTTTCGTTAAAATAATTTTAGCTGTTAAGCCCCACCCTCTTAGGCTTACATCAGATTGTGCAAGCTGTTCAGGCGTTCGATTACGCGACCAGTTTGAGTTTACACTCCCAAGTAGTGATCAATACGCCCTTCACGGAAATCGGATCTTTCATATCTGGTTTGAAAGTGCTTCTCCAGATGGCTCAGCAACTTGGAGTCCAATACCAATAGCAACACTGGAGGAACCAGAAACGTTTTTCTGTGAGATAAAATATCTAGCGTTTGATTCTGCCTACAAGTTAGGCAGAAAAGTTGGCTTCGTTGCTTCGCACCTCGTTTCATTTGATGTGTGTAGTTAATAGCCATTTTCTTTTTTTCTTTAACCAGAGAATTCATTAAAATCTATGCTATTTACCGTGGTTCAATAATTTGGCTAGGGTATGGCCTGTGAAAAAAAAGTTCTTATCGACTCGAAAGACAAAAAACAAAAATGTTTGCGTAATTACTCTAAATTCGAAAATTGTGTTGATATGAAGTTGAACGAGAAATTAGATTTAAACGACTCGCGATATGCGCGAGTATGCCATAAACAGATTGATTTTTAACAACATAGTGTGCTACAATTGATAGATCACATCGTCATATGGACCACGAAGGTATCAGATATTAACAAAAGACGGTAAGAAAGCCCACCCTCCGCGTACCAAGTGTCATATGTATTCGGGAAACCAAATACTTTTCCATTATAATCATATTGATTGCAGATTTGTTTCAACAAAGTATGGTTTCAATAAGATATTTAATAAGGAGTATTGACTTGAATGTTGATATTTTCTGTTGTGTGTGTTTAGGGATGGAATTGTTAAAACCAGTGGCCAGTTGCAGTTATTGCTAGTACATGTCAAGGAAATTAAGCCTGCAACAACGATTATGTCATTGTGTGGTGGTGTCTTGAATTCTGGCTCTTTCATCAGCTTTCGTAGCTCGGAAATGTGACCGTATTATAATTATATTTATAACATTATTGTTGTATTACTTTAGGCTAATTCATGTTTTTTTCTTAGATCTGGTTTAATGATATTAATGGTTCGGAAAAGATGTCTGATAAAGATAGGTAGCAAAAGGATATGTTGGTTGAAAGGGGTTTGAAGATTCCCCATTTAATTTTCTCATGTTTTGGTAATTTTGAGTAGTAAAATGTATGTCTGGCCTCTTGATGTCAGTGGCCCTGTTCCCTTTCACTTGTGATAAATGACACAATTGATCAGTCATGTGTATCAAGGATGTTGGCAAAGAGGATTCACTGCAGGCAGATACCACATTAATTCTGGTAAGAATTATACATTAATTGATTAACTCATGTATTATGGATAAACATATGCCAGTTATACAAGATAGGCCAGCAAGGTTCCTATGATGAATAACTAACCAAATCTTTGATAGGAACATTCCACATTAATCCTCAATTGCATCATATGGTCAGTGATAGAGAAATAGTCACTTCCTTAAGCAGTGCAGTGTCCTTGAGCCAAAAGTCATTGGCTTTTCTGTTTATCCCTTGCCCCTATCCTATGTTATTAATCATGTCAATGTCATCATGAAAAAGTCTGCTTAAAATTCATAACACAAACAGTAAAGAGGTGTATAAGTGTTCATCTTTCCAATTAAAACTAAAGATACAGTTGTATTTTTTTTCTTTTTGTGGCAGATGAGTCATCATTCTCAGGTGTATCAAAGGGATACCTGATTGTTCCAACAACTTTTAAAATAAATAATGAAGATTATTTTACTCTGCATGTGTACAACACTCAGGCAATTAAGCTCAAGTAAAGATTTTCTCACAACTATTTGACCATTAACAATTTTTTTTTATGTCATTAGGATGAGTCATGTTTCTGAGTCAAATGAAATTGACTCTTGATTTAAGCGCCTCTGATTATTAATGGATACAATGTCCGGACGTGGCCAAATGTAAAATAGGATGAAGTCTTCCTTGAACTGGCTGTCGAGCATCGCACCGTTAACGTATTTGCGTTGCACGAATTGCTCAGGGTTCTTACTTACCCAATGGTGAGTTTACTCACTGAATGTCGGCGACTTAATGATTGCAGTTGATTCTCCTAATCTTCCGTTTTTCTGAAGGACACAAGTCTGAAGCGTAATCGGGAAAGCAGAAAGCCAAATGGAAAAAGTACGGCAGTGGATTAAAGTTGATGAGTTATTCCAAAATGAACGACAGAGTTGGACTGCCAAGACGCAGCGAGCTTGTCTTCTACGACTTCAACTTCATTCAACTTTCAACCATGAATTTACGGAAGAAGACGGCGGACTACCACACACACGGTAGAATGCGGCGAGATAATTGCAGCCAACAAAAACGACTTCAAAAGCAAAAACATGTGTACGTATACAAACCCCTCGGTTTTTTGCTGTTTCGTACGATTACCAATTGATTCTCTGGTTTCACGTTCCCCATGATTTTGTTTCCTTTCGAAGATGAGCTATTCTTTTTAAAACTTGCGGTGGTTGTAATGTATGATTCTCTGGTTTCACGTTCCCCATGATTTTGTTTCCTTTCGAAGATAAGCTATTCTTTTTAAAACTTGCGGTGGTTGTAATGTAAATTCGAAAAACAGATGGCGCCACCACCTTTGATTTGTGAAACAACTAACTGTGAAAATAGAAACCCGTGTCTCAATATTTGTTAACCGTCTTACATTCCAGTGAATAATTTGATAAAGTTGTATGGTGTGATTTTAACTATTGAAAGTTTTTCATTCTTCTTTGTTTTTTGAAGTTTTTTTGAAGCAACTTCAAGTGGATTGTTTGTGTGCAATGGGTAAACTTATGATCACCGATGGCAGCTGCCAAATCCAACCCATTACTTGTACTCCATCATGCTTTTTCATTGCACGTTGAGAGGTATAAAATATAAATTTAGCACTTCAAATCCAATAGCCATAATACTGCTTTTATTAAATAGTTGGTGAAACCTTAGTAGCTAATGATACTAATGACGAAGAAAGCTTAGAAAAGACACAATCGTTTGAGTTGGAATACTATCATTCCAATAACATCTTTCTGCTGCCCTTTATTCCTTTGTCTCATCCTGTCAGTGTTGATGTGAAAAGTGCACCATATATTGTGTTGGACGAACCATCTCGTCATTTCTTCCTATCAGGTGGCAGGATTTTGAATTGCAGGTGTGGTATTAGACTTATATTTTGTTCATCATTATCATTATGAAATTGGTGTCTTTTATACTTTTCTTTCTAGCTTGTGTACATAAAATATGGAAAGGATGCTTACCTCAAATGAAGACCATCAACGAAGCAAAATCAATGGTTGGAAAACCACATTTCATACTTGTTTTATAATTGTTGTCCACTCATCATGTCATGTAAGTTTCAATCTGGTAAAAGCAGCCAATTCTCCTATATTGTGTTGTCAATGGTAAGCAAACAATATTTTTGTAACCTCCATTTATTTTTACCTTGACAGCCAACACGCGTCTTCAGCTCACTGGTCGCCCAGTCTCCGCCTCGTTCGTCGCCCAGTCTTCAGACCTTGCCCGCCGCTGCGTCTTCGCCTCGCCTCGCCCGCCGCCGTGACTTCGCCTCGCCTCGCCCGCCGCCGTGACTTCGCCTCGCCTCGCCCGCCGCCGCGTCTTCGCCTCGTGGTCGCTCCATCATCGCCTCGCCTTTGTGGTATCGTTGTATTTTTGCAATTGTGTAATGTTAACCAACCCGTTGGCTGCCACCCACTTTTCTCCCCCTTTTTTTTTTTTAGCTTGTTAGGGACGGGCCGCGCTTTTCTGTTCCATGGTCTCTGCCATGGGATGGGACAGTTGCCACTGCCCAAGATTCGCCTTCGGGCACTGTAGGCAATGCACCAACAGGGTTTCCCTTGTCGGAGCGGTGATGGTTGGCCCGGGTTGTGCATTACCATAACGGCTTCCATCATCGTTTCAGCCCGGGCTTGTCTTAGGACAAGCCCCCCCTTTGTCGTAATCCTTTCGATTACGACGTAGCTATAGTAGATATACAGTGGCGTGGCAGCCAACGGGTTGGTCGTATGTATGTATGTATGTATGTATGTATGTTTTGAATTGTATGTAGTGGTGGAAATGTGGGTGGATGGAGGGACAATTTAAAAATTTTTCAACAAATTTTTGGTATTTGTTATTATTAACGCAACTTTTGTTATTGCCTGGATAGGGGTTCGAACCCTAGACTTTCACGATGCGAATCCAATGCTTTACCACTAAGCCAACATTGCTCCGTTGAAATGTATTACGCATTCTTCACTACTATTATTAGCAGTTCGTTCGTCGATATGCCCTGCAATTCTGATCTATTTACTTGTAGTCAGTTATGGCATAATGGTAGAGTGCTGGACTGGTAATTCTGAGGCCTGAGGTTCGATTCTCAGCTTAGCAAATGGTGTGTAAACCCTCATCAAGAGATTCGAAATATGAAAAATGTGATTAATAAAGGAAAAAAATTGCGAGAAATATTTTAAAACTTTTTTTATTTTTTTCAATCAGCATTTTTTTAAAGTGCGCTTTTGTTAGTGTTCAACCAAGGCAGAAGTAGACACTTTGAGCGTCCACCTCTGCCCTGGTTGAACAACCCCCGGGGAGATTACCCGGGGCGTGGCTAAGAGAAGCCGGAAAAGGATGAAGAGTGATGATCGGACAAGTTTTTACGTGAGCGATTAACCGTTAATTCGGATTTGTGGGTAGCCTCTTCGCCCTCCAAAAGTTATCATCGAGCTGGAGGACCCCCACGTCCCCTTTCCGGACAGCGCACTCACAACCTTTACTGCTGATCACAGTAGGGGCATGACCCCCTACGGGCTTATCACAAGTCAAGGGGAAACGGGGCTACAGAAAAGAAGGGAGCCCAGATATGCACTTCAATTTTTTTTAAATAAAATACCTTAACATGAGCGATCGCTAATAAATCAAGGATATTTCCGACAGCGATTCCAACCGCCATCTATTGCTTTGGTATCCCGCCTTAGTCGAAATCCTATTCCAATTCAATGACTCGGAATCTATGTTAGAGAAATAAAGCAAGAGTTAGTCTTAATTTTTTTAACAGGCTTAATGAATAAATGCGAGAAAACATATGTGTGACAGGTTGCTCAACTTCATGCAGAATTGCAGCATGACAGAGTGGTCAGGAAGGGCACCAATCTATCATTTGTATCTCTTTTTAGCTCGGCAGTGAATTACAATTACAGACGTTCCCTGAATCGTAACAGAAAATGAAACTAATTAGAGGTCAACATACACTAAATTAAAAAATTTCCTTTTATACCTGTATTTGGGAATTTCACTAACAAATTGCTCCTGCAGGAATCGGTGATTGAGATCGGATTGTTGGTTACAGGTCAAAGACGTTGCATCATTGTGCGTCTGTCAGATTCACTTCCTTAGATCACTGTTGTGTTACACATTGCTCCATAATGTTTGCAAATGTGAAGACACAATAATCCACCATGTTGGCCAACATGGTTGGTATGTTATTATGTTATGTTGGCCAACGAGACCATCAGTCTGAATTAGTCCATTAATGATCGGAGACGTTTAATTCACAGTCAATTTCATTTGACAAGGCAACATGATCACCATCCTAATGACGTCTAAAAAACAAAAACAAACAATGGTTAAGGGTCAAATAGTTAGTTGTGAGCAAGGAGCCTGATTGCCTGAGTGTTGTTTACGCGCCGCGTTGTGTTGGATCCGCTTAACGGAATTAACGGCCATCTATCATAATCTATCTCAGTAATTAAGCCTGACTTTTTAAGCCCAACATTTTGTACAGTCAGGCTTAAAAAGTGGGGCTTGTCAAAAGTTTGACTGTACAAAAAAGTAATAAACAAAAAGCACAGAAAACATGCCTAGGCATTCAACAACAAGCCATTATAAAATACCTGATTCATATAGTCTTGTAAAGCATTCAGTCAAGTATAAGGTGTTGGAGGTCTATGTGTTCCAGACTTCGTTGAACTTCCTTCAGCATCAACGTCCCTTACAATTTTGGTTCCACAAGCTAGTTTCCAATATATAAACTTTATATCGCGTAGTATAAAAGAAACATTTATAAGGAAGGTTATAACCTGTTCATTGAAAAAAATTGCAGATGACAAACAGCCTTTCTTAAATCACTGGTTCAAGTCTGATATGGCTGTTGGCCGATGACAACAGAGAAGTGAGATCCTGGTTCAAACAAAGAAAATGTATTAGAAAGATTGCTCTTCCAACAAATAAAATAAACAGAATCTTTTGAAAAGTACTTACTTTTCAAACGTCTCCGATCATTAATGGACTAATTCAGACTGATGGTCTCGTTGGCCAACATAACATAATAACATACCAACCATGTTGGCCAACATGGTGGATTATTGTGTCTTCACATTTGCAAACATTATGGAGCAATGTGTAACACAACAGTGATCTAAGGAAGTGAATCTGACAGACGCACAATGATGCAACGTCTTTGACCTGTAACCAACAATCCGATCTCAATCACCGATTCCTGCAGGAGCAATTTGTTAGTGAAATTCCAAATACAGGTATAAAAGGAAATTTTTTAATTTAGTGTATGTTGACCTCTAATTAGTTTCATTTTCTGTTACGATTCAGGGAACGTCTGTAATTGTAATTCACTGCCGAGCTAAAAAGAGATACAAATGATAGATTGGTGCCCTTCCTGACCACTCTGTCATGCTGCAATTCTGCATGAAGTTGAGCAACCTGTCACACATATGTTTTCTCGCATTTATTCATTAAGCCTGTTAAAAAAATTAAGACTAACTCTTGCTTTATTTCTCTAACATAGATTCCGAGTCATTGAATTGGAATAGGATTTCGACTAAGGCGGGATACCAAAGCAATAGATGGCGGTTGGAATCGCTGTCGGAAATATCCTTGATTTATTAGCGATCGCTCATGTTAAGGTATTTTATTTAAAAAAAATTGAAGTGCATATCTGGGCTCCCTTCTTTTCTGTAGCCCCGTTTCCCCTTGACTTGTGATAAGCCCGTAGGGGGTCATGCCCCTACTGTGATCAGCAGTAAAGGTTGTGAGTGCGCTGTCCGGAAAGGGGACGTGGGGGTCCTCCAGCTCGATGATAACTTTTGGAGGGCGAAGAGGCTACCCACAAATCCGAATTAACGGTTAATCGCTCACGTAAAAACTTGTCCGATCATCACTCTTCATCCTTTTCCGGCTTCTCTTAGCCACGCCCCGGGTAATCTCCCCGGGGGTTGTTCAACCAGGGCAGAGGTGGACGCTCAAAGTGTCTACTTCTGCCTTGGTTGAACACTAACAAAAGCGCACTTTAAAAAAATGCTGATTGAAAAAAATAAAAAAAGTTTTAAAATATTTCTCGCAATTTTTTTCCTTTATTAATCACATTTTTCATATTTCGAATCTCTTGATGAGGGTTTACACACCATTTGCTAAGCTGAGAATCGAACCTCAGGCCTCAGAATTACCAGTCCAGCACTCTACCATTATGCCATAACTGACTACAAGTAAATAGATCAGAATTGCAGGGCATATCGACGAACGAACTGCTAATAATAGTAGTGAAGAATGCGTAATACATTTCAACGGAGCAATGTTGGCTTAGTGGTAAAGCATTGGATTCGCATCGTGAAAGTCTAGGGTTCGAACCCCTATCCAGGCAATAACAAAAGTTGCGTTAATAATAACAAATACCAAAAATTTGTTGAAAAATTTTTAAATTGTCCCTCCATCCACCCACATTTCCACCACTACATACAATTCAAAACATACATACATACATACATACATACATACGACCAACCCGTTGGCTGCCACGCCACTGTATATCTACTATAGCTACGTCGTAATCGAAAGGATTACGACAAAGGGGGGGCTTGTCCTAAGACAAGCCCGGGCTGAAACGATGATGGAAGCCGTTATGGTAATGCACAACCCGGGCCAACCATCACCGCTCCGACAAGGGAAACCCTGTTGGTGCATTGCCTACAGTGCCCGAAGGCGAATCTTGGGCAGTGGCAACTGTCCCATCCCATGGCAGAGACCATGGAACAGAAAAGCGCGGCCCGTCCCTAACAAGCTAAAAAAAAAAAAGGGGGAGAAAAGTGGGTGGCAGCCAACGGGTTGGTTAACATTACACAATTGCAAAAATACAACGATACCACAAAGGCGAGGCGATGATGGAGCGACCACGAGGCGAAGACGCGGCGGCGGGCGAGGCGAGGCGAAGTCACGGCGGCGGGCGAGGCGAGGCGAAGTCACGGCGGCGGGCGAGGCGAGGCGAAGTCACGGCGGCGGGCGAGGCGAGGCGAAGACGCAGCGGCGGGCAAGGTCTGAAGACTGGGCGACGAACGAGGCGGAGACTGGGCGACCAGTGAGCTGAAGACGCGTGTTGGCTGTCAAGGTAAAAATAAATGGAGGTTACAAAAATATTGTTTGCTTACCATTGACAACACAATATAGGAGAATTGGCTGCTTTTACCAGATTGAAACTTACATGACATGATGAGTGGACAACAATTATAAAACAAGTATGAAATGTGGTTTTCCAACCATTGATTTTGCTTCGTTGATGGTCTTCATTTGAGGTAAGCATCCTTTCCATATTTTATGTACACAAGCTAGAAAGAAAAGTATAAAAGACACCAATTTCATAATGATAATGATGAACAAAATATAAGTCTAATACCACACCTGCAATTCAAAATCCTGCCACCTGATAGGAAGAAATGACGAGATGGTTCGTCCAACACAATATATGGTGCACTTTTCACATCAACACTGACAGGATGAGACAAAGGAATAAAGGGCAGCAGAAAGATGTTATTGGAATGATAGTATTCCAACTCAAACGATTGTGTCTTTTCTAAGCTTTCTTCGTCATTAGTATCATTAGCTACTAAGGTTTCACCAACTATTTAATAAAAGCAGTATTATGGCTATTGGATTTGAAGTGCTAAATTTATATTTTATACCTCTCAACGTGCAATGAAAAAGCATGATGGAGTACAAGTAATGGGTTGGATTTGGCAGCTGCCATCGGTGATCATAAGTTTACCCATTGCACACAAACAATCCACTTGAAGTTGCTTCAAAAAAACTTCAAAAAACAAAGAAGAATGAAAAACTTTCAATAGTTAAAATCACACCATACAACTTTATCAAATTATTCACTGGAATGTAAGACGGTTAACAAATATTGAGACACGGGTTTCTATTTTCACAGTTAGTTGTTTCACAAATCAAAGGTGGTGGCGCCATCTGTTTTTCGAATTTACATTACAACCACCGCAAGTTTTAAAAAGAATAGCTTATCTTCGAAAGGAAACAAAATCATGGGGAACGTGAAACCAGAGAATCAATTGGTAATCGTACGAAACAGCAAAAAACCGAGGGGTTTGTATACGTACACATGTTTTTGCTTTTGAAGTCGTTTTTGTTGGCTGCAATTATCTCGCCGCATTCTACCGTGTGTGTGGTAGTCCGCCGTCTTCTTCCGTAAATTCATGGTTGAAAGTTGAATGAAGTTGAAGTCGTAGAAGACAAGCTCGCTGCGTCTTGGCAGTCCAACTCTGTCGTTCATTTTGGAATAACTCATCAACTTTAATCCACTGCCGTACTTTTTCCATTTGGCTTTCTGCTTTCCCGATTACGCTTCAGACTTGTGTCCTTCAGAAAAACGGAAGATTAGGAGAATCAACTGCAATCATTAAGTCGCCGACATTCAGTGAGTAAACTCACCATTGGGTAAGTAAGAACCCTGAGCAATTCGTGCAACGCAAATACGTTAACGGTGCGATGCTCGACAGCCAGTTCAAGGAAGACTTCATCCTATTTTACATTTGGCCACGTCCGGACATTGTATCCATTAATAATCAGAGGCGCTTAAATCAAGAGTCAATTTCATTTGACTCAGAAACATGACTCATCCTAATGACATAAAAAAAATTGTTAATGGTCAAATAGTTGTGAGAAAATCTTTACTTGAGCTTAATTGCCTGAGTGTTGTACACATGCAGAGTAAAATAATCTTCATTATTTATTTTAAAAGTTGTTGGAACAATCAGGTATCCCTTTGATACACCTGAGAATGATGACTCATCTGCCACGAAAAGAAAAAAAATACAACTGTATCTTTAGTTTTAATTGGAAAGATGAACACTTATACACCTCTTTACTGTTTGTGTTATGAATTTTAAGCAGACTTTTTCATGATGACATTGACATGATTAATAACATAGGATAGGGGCAAGGGATAAACAGAAAAGCCAATGACTTTTGGCTCAAGGACACTGCACTGCTTAAGGAAGTGACTATTTCTCTATCACTGACCATATGATGCAATTGAGGATTAATGTGGAATGTTCCTATCAAAGATTTGGTTAGTTATTCATCATAGGAACCTTGCTGGCCTATCTTGTATAACTGGCATATGTTTATCCATAATACATGAGTTAATCAATTAATGTATAATTCTTACCAGAATTAATGTGGTATCTGCCTGCAGTGAATCCTCTTTGCCAACATCCTTGATACACATGACTGATCAATTGTGTCATTTATCACAAGTGAAAGGGAACAGGGCCACTGACATCAAGAGGCCAGACATACTTTTTACTACTCAAAATTACCAAAACATGAGAAAATTAAATGGGGAATCTTCAAACCCCTTTCAACCAACATATCCTTTTGCTACCTATCTTTATCAGACATCTTTCTCCGAACCATTAATATCATTAAACCAGATCTAAGAAAAAAAAACATGAATTAGCCTATAGCAATACAACAATAATGTTATAAATATAATTATAATACAGTCACATGTCCAAGCTACGAAAGCTGATGAAAGAGCCAGAATTTAAGACACAACCACACCACCACACAATGACATAACCGTTGCAGGTTTAATGGAGCTATCCTTGACGTGTTCTAGCAATAACTGCAACTGGCCACTGGTTTTAACAATTCCATCCCTAAACACACACAACAGAAAATATCAACACTCAAGTCAACACTCCTAATTAAATATCTTATTGAAACCATACTCTGTTGAAACAAATCTGCAATTAATATGATTAAAATGGAAAAGTCTTTTGTTTCTCACTCTAATACATATGACACTTGTTACGCGGAGGGTGGGCTTTTTTACCGTCTTTTGTTAATATCTGATACCTTGTTACCGTCGTGGTCCATATGACGATGTGATCTATCAATTGTAGCACACTATGCTGTTAAAAATCGAACTTGTGGTCCTAATGATAATACGATATTATTGCCTACACGACACAGGCCCCCCGCCTCTATTTCCAGGGAGGGCTGGTGTCTACTTCGGCGCCTTCTGTAGCCCGCAGAAAGCACAGATACTACAGGTTCCGTATACTTGCCGTGGGCGAAATTCCTATGTAGTGCGCGAGTAACTGGTAAATATGCTTGGATAAACCGCGATTAGTAAATAACAGGATGGCCTGAAAATTTAGAATCTAAATGTAGAAAAATATTAAATATCCCAAAACAGTAATAATAATAACTAATAAGGCAAATTGTCAAAAGACATCTTAAAATAAATGAATAAAAAAACATTTACATCGCATTAAAACTTGGTTATACTTATCCACGCACAGCAGAAAAAGGAAAAATAGTTTGTCACGTAATATTCATCAACATACATGAGAAAATCTGGATTGTCTGTTCTGGCGAGGCTAAGAACATAAGAATACGAGGGCGCTTCAAAATTCTGAAAAGTAAAAAAAAAAAATAATACTAAAAAATAATAATAACCATAAAAAAAAATTAAAGGCAACAATTCTTGATGTATCGCTAACCACCACGCAGAATGAAAATTGAAACTTGTTTAACTATGCTGGGATATTCAAATCCGTTTCCCTCGTCGAGATCTTAATGCTTTTTGCTTTAGCCGCTCACGATATTCTATCAGCTTTTGTGTGCAGTGCTTTAGGTGTTCATAAGGTTCCCACGTATTATCTTCTTCGCCATAACCTTCCCATGAAACGAGGTATTCATAGTCTTCCTCCTGTGGGTTAGAGTCTTCCACTTTGTAAAGCAATCGTCGATCTAAAATTTTGCCAACAACGAATTCGTTTTCGCTCAACGCCTCATCTGCAGTTGCATTATTTTCCCACACATCTACCAAATCAAACAAGATTAATCACGAATCGATTTGATAAAGTGCAACGAAATTTACCAGAAGTGTTATCCAGATTTTCAAAACCTTTGGCTGCTTCTGCGAGTAGGTCGACATCAGGCACTTCCCTGACAAAGCGGTCCAGTTCATAATCCATTTCAGGTGTAAAATCGACTCCACTGTCAGATATGGGTGTCGTAATGGAGTCGTCTCTGCTTCGTGTCATGCCAGGGGCTGCAATCATGTCCCTGCCGTGATGAGATATTGGCGTCACATCTATACCGTGTTCCGATACCGGTGTTTCTGGCGTGAAATGATAGCGGGGGGTGTTACTTGTTTCGTCAAGTTCACCGACTAGTCCTCGAATGGCAATATCGGTTTCGGTGGCTTTTTGTGAACTTGCATTACATGATTTTAAACGAGTTTTTCTTTTTTTCGAGCTACAGGGTTGATCTGATTTTGCTGGTTTTGGTTCCGATATTGATTGATCAGTGTCTGATTCAGCCATGGCACGCTTTTTTGATTGCTGGGTGTTACAGAAAAACAAAAGGTTAGTTTTTTGTCAATATGTGTTTCCAAGTTGCAAATATACTTTAGATTTTTGTGCTCTGACACGATGAAGTTCATTGCCAACGGCGTTTGCAACCCATCGGCGAGAGACGATAGCTACGGCAGCTCGAATAAAGATTTCGCGACATTTTAGCATGGTATCGAAAGAACCTGCTAACCAGAGTTCATCCAGTTCGTTGTGCAAGTGTTCTTCATGTTGCACTAAAAATAAAAGAAACTGCCAGGGTATTGGAAGTTTGATTGTTGGTTTTGACATTATAATAACTTACTTAGGTTTTGGCTTATCGGTTGATTTTTCAACTGTCTCAAAAAAACTTCTTTCCATAATGAACGGGCAAGCTGATCCATAGCAGCCTGGTCCATTTTCTGCTTGAGTTCGACTCTTGGCGGTGCGCAGCAGGTTTGAATATGCAGTTGAAATGGAGGTATATGCTGGAAGAGCTCAAGACAGTAATTGCATATTAGCAATGGGCAACTGCGCGCGTAATCCAGACAGTCTTAAAGATTAAAAGGACAAGATGGGAAATTTAGGGTTTGTAGGAAAAATAAATATAACTAGTGGTTTTACTTTTAAGCGTGTCTATATCTAACATAGCACGGATTTCCTTCTCACCAGCTTGCCCAAAGCCACTAAAAACATTTTGGAACGCCTCATCTTGAAGAATTAATCAATTAAACAAAGTAAACAAGATAATAAAATAAAAAAGCATACCGATCTCATCTTCGTTAGGTTCTTGCGCTTGCAAAACCTCCGATGTCATTGTTAAAGTTGCTTCAGTTCGAATCGAATTTTGGTCGTTAGCTGAACACTTTTCATTGTAACTAGTGGTGGGAGTGGCCATCAGTTGGTCTTGATCAATTAACGATACGCCGGTTCTGCTACCAATATCCAACAGTGTTACTGCTGTATACAAAAATGCCGTTCTGTTTTGGAACTCGAAAAGTAAATAACAAAATTTAAAACACCAAAAATATACTTGGGTCTCTTGTGCCATCGTCTTCACATTCTCCAATCTGATTAGGGCAATCGAGGGCGGGTCCTATTATACGTGCATCTACAACAACATGTCCTATTAAGTCGAACGGCTGCAAAGAAAATTAATTTTACCTTACCGCAATTTGAAGACCGTAAATTTTGGTTTTCGCTAACGGGCTGATGTTCCGAATTCAGTTCAAGGGGGGTATTAGATAATTGATTCATATCAAATACAACTTCTCCATTATGACCTAGCAAATTGTAGATCTCATTAACTTGGCCAGTAGAGTTCCGACAAAACTCATCCAATCCAGGCAATGAGGGTAGACCAGTCCCATCAAGTAAGACACTAGCGTCAGTATCAGCCAAACTGATTACATGATCTGGAAACATGGTGCACGGGCTGGATTCCTTATTCACATTACTGTCAGTCACTTCGAACACTGAAGAACTCATGATGAATCATATAGACAACTACAGGGAATAAATATAGAAAAATTTAGCAACATTTCAATTACCATCAGTCATTTCATAGTTTTACTAAAACCTTATACATACTCATGTTTTATAGAAAATTATATCACCACTGTAAGCATGGCTGCTTTAACACAATTTTTACACATTATATTTGACATAACGAACTTATTTTTAGTTTAGTGAAAGTAGGTTAAGAGACCTATGTGCAACAGATTACCTATAAGCCCCCAAAATCTGTTTGTCTTCACAAAAAAATTTTAAAGATTCAACCATGTTCTCAATCAGCAAATCAAGAAAAATTGAGTTTCCATGCCAAGTTCATGAACTCTAAAACAAAGAATTGTAATCGCGAACGCTTTTGATTTCCACGTTCGAAACTTAAATTGAAAAGAACAAGCATCGTTTTGATAATATACAATCTAACAAAGAAAAACTTGACAATTTTTTACCTTTTACTCTCATAGATCACTCGATGAGACGACAATCAAAAAGTTGAAACAAACACTATGAATGCTGCCGCCAACTGGGGATTAGTCCAAAACAAGTCAAACCACGTGTCGACTGATCTTCGTCACTTTAAAAGATTGAATATCTTGATATTATGTCCAGATAATCCATGAAATGATCTTAATTGTACGTAATTTGGAATACAATTTTAAGTTTTAGAGTACTTTGAATTTCATAATTTCAGAGCAACCGACATAAATGTTCTCATGCTATCTCCTATTATTTCTGTAGCTGGCGGCATACTGACTTGAATTTTTCCAAAAGAGGGAGCTAGTAGCATCACATGCAGAGGAGTATGGGTATTTTTCAGCACGACCCACGGGCGCTGTTGCAATCGTTTCATAAATATGGTCTACTAACTACTATTGTCAAAAATTCTGGAATTTTTGATTTGTTTCGTTTAAAAATATTGTGCTGTTCATATAAGTTTAATTAGTTTACGTTGTTAAAAAAGACAACCATTTTTTTGTCCAGCGCGCCAATTCAAGCAGTCAACATCTTACGAATTACACAATTAGTTTTCACGTCTTTACCAAACAAATGCATAAAAAGCGAACACTACAATTACACTTTTCGTATAGAACTGGCTAAGAGTTTTCTGTGTATTGCAATTTTAATAAACACAAAGAAAAACTGCCACTTGTTAGAATGTCTCGAATTGGGGAAACAAAATTAAAGTGATGCTCCCCTTCGAACAAGGCACACTCACATGATTTCGTAAAGATCAATATGCCGGAAGGAAACAAATAGAGAGCAACATGATAAAATACAGGCCGTAAGCAAAGAAGGGTAGAATGAAGACTCAGATCAACATTGACGGGGGGGGGGGAATCCTATAAAAATAATAGAACTCGCAGTTGAAAGAATATCCAGGTTTAGCAATTGGAGGCTGATGTTAGAATAATGGAGTTACTATGTACACTACCCAACTATCACATACCGGCAATTTTAATTTAGAAAAAAAATAAAAGAAGAAAAAAATAATTCAACTTGTTGCCTAAAATTGAAGGAATCGTGAATAAGAAAGGGGAAGACAAAGTAAAACGACCAATTGAAATGTGCACGTTTCTCGCCTCCTCTCCTCCCAGGTTGGAGATGGGTCTCAGCAAATAAATTTACCCATCGGAAGACAGTCTTTTGCTAAATATATAAGTATGCATAAAATTGTTCCTCTCCCCAGTGTAAGGCATCAAATTTCATATTTCGATTTGTTCAACCAGCCGGTGTTAAACATAGAAAAAATGAAAGAGGTCTAGTGTGCACAATTACGACATGCACGACAGTCCAATGGAGGGCAGGGTGAAATAAAGAAATGATGATTAATTTGGGTTCTACTTATTGCCAACGCTGATGGCTATGGTTCGTTTGACATAAGACGTCCCAGGTGAAAATCGCGGCTAGCAGTGAGTGGGTGCGCATAATCTGAAGGCAACCTGTATTGTTTAAGGCAGGATCTCGTGTTTTCATTTACATGTGAATAGCGGCAGCAGTGTAATGAGCCTCTCCGGATCTCCATCGCCATTGTGCAGGGCGATACTGCGAATGCCAATTCATAGATTTAACAATTACTAATTTGAAGAATTTGTGTAACTTCGATTAAATACCCGAATGAAGCATTGTCCTGATGATGTATGGGGATTTCTGTAAGCGTAAAATAGCCACCCTCCTAGACCTAGAACTATGGCGATTAAGAAGAGGATGCCAACAACAGATGAAACACTGGAAGCAGTGGCATCTTCGGGGATATCTACAAAACACAAAAAAATATTAGAATAAAAACACAAATTCAAGAAACCGCACAAGATTTATCGAACCGAATTACTTAAAACCCACAAAATTATTTAAAAAACCCAATCACCATACCCTTAGTGTTAGCTCGGGCTTCAGAAATTGGAAGAGATAACGTGGTAGAAGTCGAAGTGGTTACTACGGGAACTTTAAGCGAAGGAAAATAAAATTTGTTCGGTATTGTTAAAAGCTTGGTTAAGGCCAGAAGTTTCAGAATACTCGAATGGTTACCATTTGTCACACGGCTGGCTGATGGATCGAAATCATCCCAAGGTTTAGTAGTTGGCATAACCGTGGTGGCAGTAGGAGGAAACCTGCGATCCAAAAAAAATTTAAGATTTTGAGCCCAATCTTCTCGCGATTTAAATACTTGGTAGGTATAGGAGTAGGTAAAGTGGTTTCCGCTGGCGGAAGCACCGTCGATGAAGGGATGGTAACAGGTAAGCTGCAGATCGTTGTGTTATCTATGAATAACTTGTCACAACCCTTTACAAGCCAGTCTTGTCGAAAGCGGTCCATGCCGTCTGAGCATCGCTCAGCTGTGGAACACCAAACACATTCAAAACCAATGGTATTTGAGATGCAAGTATCGCAAGAACTGAACGCAACGCAAGTAGGCAGAGCAGTGAAATAGATAGCTGAACCACTGGCGACTTCTTCTGTTTTCTTATCCACCTTGTGATACTCGTAAATGGTCTTGCGGCGAACAACTACAGCAAAGATAGGAAATTATTGATAATTAAACGAATAATAAACGACTACATTCAAAACAGGAAATCGGAAGCCAAAACTCACAAAAGATGGTTCGGTCAATGATGTAAGCGTCAGAAACGCCCACTTTGACAGGATGAGCTTCATCGCCAATCGTGGTGACGGGAATGGGAATGTCTTTGTACACAAAGATAATATCACCAGATTTCAATAAAGTTGCCTAAAACAGAAAAGTTCCGAATCTATTAGATGTTTCCTGTTTAAAACGCAAAGTTTGTCACTTTACCTGGAATGAAAAGTTCCCAACTTCAGGGCGATCTTGAAGTGCAACCTTGTCCCACTGAACTGAAAACGCTGTCCCGTTATCCATGTACCTGATAGTAGAGTAGTTACTTATGCTGGTATCAAAATTTGCCATCAACGGAGCGATATATTGCGTGGCAGCCAACCACGAATGAACATAATCCCCAGTGTACAGAAAACCTCCAGTGGCTATGGTGATGTTACGCACCCAATGACCGTAGAAAGGGAAGTCAAACGAGAGCAACACCGTCTAAAGGTTAATCATGAATCCTTAGTTAATCTAGAATTACATTTTCCAGAATAAAAAACCTACAGCGGCACGACGATGTGATTGAGACAGCATGTCATGAATTGACGCATTTTCCTTGTCAAAATCAATCCAAAATTGCATTCCTTGTTGTTGATATGTAGAGCTATTAAAGTGTGGACAAAAATTTTTTTTAAGCTTTTTGTTTACTCAACTGAGGATTTTACCCAAAAAGATTTGGTTACAATGAATTATCACTAAAGCAACCATACCTGTTATAATATTTATGGTAGTCTTGGGTAACATTTGTTACAGTGACATTATCACCATTGTAGTCTACTTTTGGTAACTCTTCTGTTTGAAGTGATATTGTAAATGCTGCTGTAGAAGTTGGAGCAGGAATTGTTGTTGTGTCCATGTTATTAACACTTTCTGAAACTGAAAATAGAAACCTTTATATGAAACCTACAAAACAAATAAATAACTAAGTTTTACTGTTTCCCTGTTGCATATCAGCAACTCCACTTGTACCATTGGCTAATTTTGGATTTGATGAATTTTCTGGACTTGAGTTTGATTGAGGATTCATAAAAGTTGGTTTTTTGGTGCTCTCTTTAGTGTCCACAGCCTGTCTTTTATTCAATAGTTTCATTACAGGTTCCAGGTGCAAACTAGGGAGCTCGTCTGATTCGTAGAGAAAATAGTCATCTGTCAAATAGGGTAAAACATAAAATATGAAATGAACAAATGGTTACATAACCATGCAATGCAAAATTCCTGCAACTAAATAGTACACTTTCTATAAATGTAACCTGTCATTTAGTTCAACGCAATTTTTTCCTTGAACTTTTTAACGTTAACAGCGCCATATGATACAAGTATTAAACGTCACAATGGTGTTTTTATATACCAGCCGAGCATTTGCCGATGAAAGCGAGAAAAGCGAACACAGCACACCAGCTCTTCAAGTAAAATTTTTTGCTTGACGCCATTCTTCGTTTCTTTTTACGACTGACACTATGAGTAGACACTTGTTCCACTCAACTATCAGACCAGAGACCACTTGTTGTATAGACAGCAGAGCTTCGTCAAAATCAGCTTTTCCCTGCTCACCATGGAGTTTGATATGACAACAGCGTTGCCAAATATGTAAGCACTCCCTGCAGCGGATAAACACTAAAAACCTTCTTCGTCATCTTCATTTCTTCCGGCTCAATTGTTATTGCTTAATTCTGTGATTCTGTTTATGTGGCAATTGGTAATCATTTGTTGATTAACTATAGAAAGTAATCTATTTAGATAAATCAATTAACCATGTAACGGCTTACTCAATTTACGTTAGGTAGAAGAAAATGGGTATTGCTCAAATTTTTTAAATGTTTATTTAATGAATCGTGCCTTAAACACTATATAATCACAATTTAAAGCGGTGACGTAATGAACATCAATGTGGTATTCCCGTGATTTCGCAACAAATAAGACTGTACAGCATTTATACTTTTCAGCAGAGGAACTGCCTCGCGTGACAGATAACTTATCTGATGTTATTAAAGCTTTAATCGATGGATTTCAAAAAGCCCCGTTTACGTTTTAAATTACATGTGATAAGGCATGAGCATGCTTTCCACCAAATTTTAATTTTTAAAGTTCTACACGTGTAGGTGACTTTCTTGGTCTAATGTCTGACGGCTTGAAAACGACTACGTTTGGAGCTGTCACAGTTGACCTTAAATGAGTCGGTACGTCTTTTCCAGAAGGATCCGGATCGGCTAAGCTGATACTGGACATGGCAGATCTGGAAAGAAACCCTTATGAAAGGTTTTCATAGCTAAAACAATTCCAAAAACTTACACTTTAAAAGTTTGTGTATCTTTATTCGTTAAATCGCATTCTAATGCGAAAGCTCCATCTCCAGGCATAATGAGCTCTTTATCGTGCTGGAGAATCAACGTAATCTGAAATTTTTCTCCATCCTAATAAAATAAGGTAGTTTAGAATATATAAAGGGCGACGAAAATGATTAAAGATTTTACATCCTCAACGTTACACTCATCGTATGGTATCCTTAGCCGGAAACGACGCCCACCGTTAGCATCTAAAAAGCATGGTGGCTTTCGTGAGTAAAAGCTACCTAAACGCCAGAAAAAATATGAATTTTTCGTTCACATCTGATATTCTTATGGTTTTACCTCTGGTATATATTACTCCCTTGAAATCTGCCTGTGTTTCAATGACAACTTGGAAGTTATTGTTCCCACAATCCAGTCGGATCTGGTCAAATCCTGATGCTGTTACACCAATGTTCATACGTCCAGTCACATCTCCTCTCCATAATTCTGAAACCAGAAGAAAACAAATAAATTAATACTTAAGTGTAACAACTAATAGCAGCATATCTATAGTATTACAGAAAATGACTTCGGATTATGTTGGCTAGAGGCCAAGAAATGAAAAACGCTGGATGATTCACCTTCGGCCAACGATGTTGAAGTGCACAGCAACCATGCCAGACATAGAAACAGTAAATAACGATGAAAAAACATTTTAACACCGCTGTCTAATTTCAGTACTATGATCTACTGGAGTATTATGTTCAGTTTTAAAAGATTGTGTCGGTCTACGTAAGAAACACCTGCCGAGTTCACTGTCACTGTAGTATCGAGTAGGCTACCTGGCAATTTTCATCTGTCAAAAATTTTCCCTCAATTAGCCTCAGGTGATTCTCAATCTAAGTGATGCTTTGCGCAAAGCCAAGTTCTATGCGGCAGAATAATTTGTAAAATCTTTTTCAGCAGGATAGGGCTCGGCCCCGCGCCGATCGGGTAGCTTTTTTGGCGATCGGGTAGGTAACTTTGATTTTCGGTTTGGAACCGACAGATCACAGATCGTCCATTGTCTAAACCGCGGGTAAACAGATCCAAACCGGTTCCTAACAAAAAAAGGACCCAGATCCTAAAACCGGTTCTGGACCCGGTTCTGGACCCGGTTCTAAGAAAAATTTCCCAATTTTGGTTCTAAAAAACCCGGTGTAACCGGTGTAACCGGTTTTTTACCCGGATATTTAACCCGATATCTATTAAGCCGCCATTTTGGAAAATGGCGGCAGATGTAATTTCTATTAAGCCGCCATTTTCCAAAATGGCGGCAGATCTTACCCGATTACCCGAAAAACCGCACCGGAACCGATCTGCTTCTGGAAGACCCGAACCGACCTCAACAGATAGGTCATTTTTCGGGTAGATCAGATCGGTTTACCCGATCTCGGCTGATCGGGGCCGAGCCGTAGCAGGAAATACGGAACATAAATATTTTACATCTGGGACGACATGGGCCATGGCAAGCGGAAACAAAAACAAACATAAACCCGTTTATATTCTTTGAATCTGCCATAACATTACTTAATAAAACTTTGTTTCATAAAATTTGAATGGAATTGGCTACTTTCAAAAAATTGAAGGCCTTTATTAATTTTTTTAACACGTGATTTCCATTCCGTGTTATAGCTTTTTACTGTATGACGAAACTTATTTCCTGTCACGCTAAATTAGGAAAAGGATAGAAGATAGTGAGAAGGCGATGGCGAAACCAATGATAAATTTTTATTTCTAAAAGTGATCTCGATTCATTTATTGACTCCTGACGATCTACACGAGTATTCTCAATTCAAGAAAGAAAATGGGATGTACATAAAACAGGATATTTCATTTGGTCTTGGGTCGCTTCAAGAGGATCAAAACGACGAAGCAAGATTATATGGCAGCTCTAGCTTTCATACGGGTAATATGACGTTTGAGTTCGTCGTCCGGAACAAGATCGTCGGCTCTAATTCGGTTATTACACCCCATCCAATAACATTTAGCATTTTTGTTTTTAGCCATCAAGCTTTGAATGATCTCCTTTTCATAGGAATGTTTGCATTTTAAATTTTTTACAGGATCAGAAAATTCCTTTTTAGTATAGGGATCTATTGTCTGAACAGTTTCCCCTGTAACAGCTAATCCATCCTCATTATCCATTTCTTGGTCTTCTAAAGTATTGGTTTCAGTCTCATTGAAGTCCTTCATGGTGACATACAAAGGATCTCTTTCCAAGAAGCCTTCAGGATGTTTTTCTAGTTCTTTTGACATGGTATTTTTTAACAACTACATAGATAATTATGAATATAATTAACAAAAAGTGATAGGTTTAAACATGACATCCTTTCAACAAGACATTTCTTACTTGATTTATTTCTTCATGTGATGTTGAGCACTTCATGCCATCACGGATTTCTCTTTCGGCATTCTCTGTGCATAACTGAATTACTTTTTGTTTGCTTGTTTTGAGATCTTGATGCCTGGTATCAAGCATAATGTAATCTTTCATGGCATTTCGAAGTTCATCCAATAAGCCAGGAATCTCTAAATACAAAAGCAACAGCATGGCAACAGGTTCAAATGGGCTAATGATGATATGAACAGATGAATTGATTGTACCTTCACTCAGGCAGAAATTAGGAAGCATGTCATAAACCTGGATAATCTTGTCTTTGCCTTTTTTTATGTTGTCAGCAATCTCTGAATTAGAGACTGGAAACCTCTGTGCCATCTTCTTGTTCAAAATGCTGCCACAACGTCGGCATTGACCTACAGCGTTCGCATATACAAAATGGTTTGAACTTCAAGTTTCACCGATATACATTTAACTTAAGCTTAACACAAAATAATTGTCACACATAATAATAGTCACTACCTGCGGGTAAAACATTTAATAATAAAATAGGAATGCCACACAGGGATCGGATTGGGCTGTCTGTGTTTTATTAACAACTGTTGACCGTGCTAAGTGCTAAGCTAACAGAGTTTAAAAACACAACATGACGGCAAGCTCCATCTAAAACAGCATGGTGGCGCCTTGTATTAAGCCATCTACCGGAAGTAAATTTAGTTAAACCAAATGGTTTCCGCGACAGCAAATGACGCTGAAATACGGCGTCTGCTTGCTTTTGGCATGTTAAATGAAACGAGAAGTCAAGTTAAACTGGTTAAACTTTGTGGTTTAACATTGTGTCTATTGTGTGCTCTTACTTCGTAAGAGAAATAATTACCTACGCGTATATTATCTTTTCGATGAAAGAAAAGTTTCGTTTTAACTACGAAATATCAACATGTCACTTCAGCGTGAACGGCGTGTTAATGCTGGCAATCGCCTGTCAAAATTACTAGAGGAAGAAGAACAAGACGATGATTTCTATAAAAGCACCTATGGTGGTTTCAATGACGAAGAAGATGACAATGAATTTGTTTTCAAGTATCTTTTTTAGGTTTAACTATAAGTTATGGCCATAAAAACTTTAATTAAAATATAGGGCTGAAGAGGACCAAGATGATATTGTAGATTCAGATTTCAGTATTGATGAGAATGACGAACCCATCTCCGATCAAGAAGATGAGGGGAAAAAGCGAAAACGTGGTGTAGTCAGTACTAAAGCATATAAGGTAGAGTTGTTTTAGAAAACATATTTTTTTATTAATTGTAATTCAAAGCTTTTTTTAGGAACCAAGAGCTTCCACTAGTAAGCACTTAAAAGGTGATAAAAATATTGATGAAATGACAGAAAGGATTGCACAAGCTGGAGAAAAAGTGAATGAAACTTCAGAAGTTCCTAAAGCTAGATCAAAATATGCCAGAAAGACAAGAATTCCTTCTCAAGCCAGAGAAAAGAAAGCAGTACGTCAAACAACTGCATTAAAATCAGCTGAAACCGTTCAGAGACTCAGAGAAAGAGAAACAAGAGGAAAAAGGAAACATAACAGGTTGATACCAAATATAATTGATTTGTAATGTTACTAACGTATTGTTGACATCGCCCAGGAGAGACAATGGCGAAAAATTAACTCAACAACAACTTTTGGAAGAGGCAAAGGAAACCGAGTTACTCAACATACAGTCCCTCGAAAAATATCATCAGCTTGAACTGGAGAAGAAAAAAACGAGGGTTGTGAAAAAAGCTCCCACTGGACCAACTATTCGCTACCTCTCAACTTCTATGCCCCTCATACAGGAATTAAATGCCGAGCCCGAACGAATCAATGTCGAAGAAGATGAGGATAAGGATGAAAGTGTAGTTAACCAGACCGACACTTTAGCGCCGGTCGACGGCAAATTGTGCTGCGAAAGAACGTTCATAACTTTTTCGGATGACAGTGTCTTAGAGGCTAATTTCAATCGAAAAAAAATCACTCCACCTCAAAAGAATTTTTGCCCTATCACCAGGTTAGTTTGACTGATGGTCTCTGATACGAAAGAAAAAATATCGTTTATCTACAATCTATCTTTCAGGCAACGAGCCAAATACTTTGATCCGGTGACTCAGCTACCGTATGCCACTCTTCAGTCCTTCCGGATTTTACGTGAGGCCTATTGCCAGCAACTAGAGGTGAAAGGAGACGC
Source organism: Daphnia sinensis (assembly GCA_013167095.2). Lineage (NCBI taxonomy): Eukaryota > Metazoa > Arthropoda > Branchiopoda > Diplostraca > Daphniidae > Daphnia > Daphnia sinensis. The sequence goes on along the minus strand of CM023191.1, from coordinate 4,952,403 downwards.
AAACGATGCAGAGATCAGTCGTTGGATTGAATGGCGGCAGAAGTACCGCCAAGCTCGACTAGCCGCTCTTGCTGCTGCCCGTGCTCAACAGGCCAATGCGCAGGGAAACGCTGTACCGACATCGACGCAGCAATCGACACCATCTTCAGCAGCGAAACCTTCTAATACAAACAACTCGACGACAACGATATGAATGAAATCTCCACTCCATTACAATCGCCATAGTTAATAAAAGGTATTTTTTTTTTCAATTAAGATTATCATCGATGTTTCTCTTCGTCACCCCACTATTGTCGAGGACATATCCAATTTCTAAGGTTTCGTATAATTTGAATACCGATTCAATTTCCACCCATACTCCATACACGAATCACATGCTATGCGCGTACGCGATGAATTATGCATGAATGTAATTCTCAGAAGTATCTAGCTTCCGGTTAGCAAACGGCGGTCCCATTTACGATGTCGCTAGCTAACGATAAAGTCGCACCATGTTTAGCGTTCGTCTCTATTACTGTGCTGCTCTTCTAAGTCAATTGGCGACAGTCATCCACCCACTGGTCCCCTATAGCGGAGCTACTCGATTTATTCCCAATTGGTGGATGGCAGGTAAATATGTCACACGAATTGAAGAATCCAAGCTAATCTTGGGTCTTTCTTAACAATGCCCCTTTAAAAAAAAAAAGCTACTGTTATCTTTCTATCCAGTTCACCAGGCTGTAGGAGAGTGTCGGAATTCGGGTGACTGCTCTGAAGGTGAGTGCTGTGTCCGCTCTACCGGATCAAGGCAGCACCTTTTTTGTTTACCGTTACGCCATTTAGGTGAAGCATGTCGACTTCGTCAAACTTTCACAGAGCAGTCGAATCGGATCTATTTGAATTTGTGTCCATGTGGCAAAGGCCTAATATGTCGTGAATCGTACACGGGATGGGTGGACGCCGAGTGCGTTTCTTTGCGCAGTCCAGCTGAGCTACTTCGTAATTCATTCCTGCAAGCGATCCTTAAGGCCTTGGAACAGCAGGGACACCAAAATTGGCAGACGAAAAAACGCAAAATCCCCAACAGTTGGGTTTCAAATTAGGTTTATTGTTTATACGACGTTAACCTTTTCACCGATTCCGGGTGTTGGAAAGGGAAAAAAATGCAATGGTCGTATTTTTTTTTCCTTCTTCGGGCATTGTCTCACGACTCGTAACCTATTGTACATATTGAAATGAAATGTTACACAACGGAAATAACCACTCCCTTTTGTAAGGGCTCAACCCAAAAACAGGAGCGTGTGGACGAGTTGTGGTTTCGTGTTGACAACCCAGTACGTAAATCATCCGGCTGGGCAACGTTCGTGCAACAACTCGGCCATCGCTGTCCCACAAAACCCGTTATTACTACAAGTGTTTCTTGAACTGCTGCGTCCTTAATGTAATTTGAGAAAGGTTTCAACTTTTTGGTAAAAATTCGATTCTATGCGCATGAACACGGCGACAGACAATCTGACGGATGTGCTTTATTCGGATCATGCGCGTTGTAACGTGATCAATACAGTAGAACGTTCTGTTGTAACGACGGGATTGTATATACTCAAAGCGTCTTGGAAAGTTCGGCGAGTTCCACGATACCTTATCTTCACCAGCGTTTTGATCAAAATAGATTGTAAATATACAGCTGGAATTCTACCTGTGTACGGACTGTTAGTGACATCACTTTTCGAGGCGGTTTGCTTTATCGTAACTCACATCGCCACTCAATGTGAGATACCGACAAGAATCCCAGCTGGGGAATTTTTAGGAGGATCCTGGAGTCAGCGCAGCTATAGCTAGTGTGTTGCTGTGGTGAACGTCAAAGATGGCCGACGACGACGACGACTACCAGCTTGAATCACCGCCACAACTTTCGTCTTGGACTTCTTCTTCTGCATCTGCCGGTATGTTGGTCTTAAAAAAATTCTGTCAACTCTTCCGCTTCGGTTCAATTCGTCATTTTCACAACTGCCGATCGCAAGGAATACCGTGTCAAACGGAACCTCTTGCTCGACGCCGATTGACATCATAGTCTTGCCAAAGAATGTTGGTCGAAACCCTCCGATATCTAAACTGGACCCGCCCTAGCAGCTGGCGGCCACCCGTCTCTTCCGCCGCATCCACGACTTTCCCTCTTTCACTCTCTCCTCCTTAATTATTTATAGCTGGCCAGTAAGAAAAAAGCGTTAATAAAATAAGCGAAAAAAAAAAGCGGTCGCGCCTTTCGTCGATGCGCCAAAGCGCTCACGTTCCTGCACAGCTGCCAGTTTCGCAAAGGCTTCACTTTGTTTCTCTTCTTCGTCGTTGTTGAATGTTTGCAAATTTAGCGCCTATTGATTACTGGCCTCGCTAAAGCGTCCACATTTGTTGTCGTTGTAGTTCATTTGTAGTTCCGTAGATTGTAGTTATCGTAGAGCCGTAGCAATTCGGTGATGGCAATTGGAGTACAGTTCTCTTCAGTGTGCGAATTCAATAGTCGATTAACCACCGGTTCGTGATGCTTCTTTCGTTGATTTGGTTCCTCGCCAATCGTCCATGGAACAAACGAAACCTCCCATCTTGTAAGTGGTCTTCTTTGTTTACTTTGCCAGTTTTCATATCTAGGAGGTCAACCGAAAAATCTATCTTTCAACTGGAAAGAAAAATCCGGTTGTTAATCATGTGCCAAATCATTTATAACAGATACTAACTGTGGCAACCGATTAAAAGAAGAAACTTGATGTTGTTACGGCAAACAAAAATTGATCGGTTCTCCAGTCCTTGCCATACATTCCATTTCTACAAAAAAAAACCATCATCGAATAGTTGAAACATCTGGAAACCATCGTTTTTTTTTAGTGTTTCTCACTCTGCGGTGCAAGTTGGGAAAATACTGGAGACGGAAACTGTGATGGATCGAGTCTTGACAGTGGATAAACAAAGCCCAGCAGCCAGTCGTGTTGTTCTTGTTATTGTTTTGCTAAATTCTTTTTAAGCCGTTGCTTCGTTCCTTTGTTTCTCATCTACGAACAAAAACAAACAGAAAAAAAGGAGGAAGAAGTAGCAGGACATTTTTTCATTGATGGCTATGTCAATTCAAAATCAAAAACTGAAAAAAGAGACAAAACAAACCTGTGGTTCGAACAGGGCCAACACGTAACGCCATGAGCGCCAACAAGAAAGAATGAAAAAGATCTAAAGCAAGAACATATTTCCATGGGCGAGTTTATAAATAACCTAACGTGTGTCTCGTGTGACGAGCTTACGTTATCGAAAAGAAGTTGTACGACGTGCTGCTCGCACGTAGATACAACACGAAGCAACTGGCAGTGGCAGGTCCGTGTGACAGAGCCTCAATTTCGAATAGTTTAGAGATATCCATGTAAAATGAAAGAGCGTCCGTTTCACTAACAATAATGATTTGTGGATAATTTAACGATCGAGTTTTGGAGCTGTCGTATTGCTGGAAACAAACAAGTCCTTTTTGGACTGATTTTCTATTGCTACTTGAACTGTACACAAGAAAACATTTCGGGCAGAAAAGTGTAGGTGTCTTCCCAGCTGAACTAATAGGGAGAAAAAAGACGACGAGAGACACATCGATCAGTTTAGAGCAAGAAAGAAAAAAGTGCTTCGTTTTTCTGCTGGCCTTTCGTCTAAAACCTATTTTTGACTCACGAAAAGTAAGGGGGGACGTGAATCTCTGCACGTTCTCCCCTCTCTCATTTGGATGCAGTATATAGTCACCCTCTTTTTCCACTTGAGTATAAAGAGAGAGGGAAAGAGAGAGAGATCACAGGAAAGTCGGAAGAGGTTCACAACCCTCCGGTTGCACTCTGTCAGTCGTCGGTGGGGACACATATCCCTTCCTCCCCATTTTATTCCTCTGTGCACCGCCTGCCTGCGCCGTCGGGCGTTGTTTCACTGTACGTCGGCGCCCCGTTATATCGTTACACGGTCCGCTCTATTATCAGTCAAGAGCCGGCCAGAGCCGCGTTTGGTTATTGCCACTACACATCAGTGAACGATGGGAAATTGAGTGTGCACTCTCGGCTATCAAGTGTGTCGTGCTGCATTGCTATATGTTTTTTTTTTATTTTTTTTGTGTGTGTTGGTTACAGGGAAAAGGGAAAAAGTGTGGTTCGTGTATGGTTCGTGTTGTTTTTTCCCCCCAAAGTGGCTTATACGTTAACTATTCTGGAATTTTACTGAAAAAAACACAAACAAAAAAGGCAGAGGTGTGGTTTCCACTGCGGAAGCAGTGATATCCTTTACACTTATCTGCACATTGTTCAGGATTTCATTAATGTTTACTCCTATGCTCCTGGCAACTTTTGTTATCGTCTACTTTGCTTTGGATATCAGTATTAAAGGTCTGTAAAAGGTATTTTTCGGGGAAATTTAAACAAAGAGAGAAAAAGAGCTTACCTTATGAACAGAGATGAGGAAATTATGCATTCTGTGGAACTTTAGAAAGTTTTATAGGTAGAAAACTCAGCACTGGGCCACTGTGACAATGACAATACGAATCTTCACGTGGCTTTTCGAAAGTAGTTGCTCAATTGTTTCTTTCTGTTTAATCAAAGCAGACGATATTTTCTCATGAAATTTGTTATTGACGTTTTGAGACCATGAAGGTTTCCGGTGCGGTTTGTCGCTTGGCCGAAACTTCAACTCTTGTACTAAAAAAATTGTTTTTTTTCAAGAAAATAATAACACCACACAGGCAGGACGAGCAATGACTCATATGTGAATAGAAAGAAGGAAAGGGGAGTAGCATGCGTGCGTCTGGGGGAGCAAGGGGAGAGGCTACAGTGTCGGATTACTTCAGAGTCGCCATGTTGATTGCGTATAGAAAAAGGGGGAGAGCACTAAAAGTTCGTCCCACTCTTCCTCACACGCACACACGCAGGCTCTCCCCTCTTTCTATCTTGTGTAGGGAAACCAACTGCTGTTGATGTTTGACAGTCTTTAGAGCAGGATGGGCTGAGCTGACTGCGAGCTGCATTCCAAGTTCCCAGTCTGCCTTTATCATTCCATTCTGCTGTGTGGGTGTTGTTTGCTTTTTCGTTGATTGACCCAATGGCTCTACCGTGGCATTACCACCTAGCAGGTTGTGATTCTCAAACGTCAAATCTTATCCATTCGAATGTGCAAATTACTCTTGTGTTCTCAGTGTTTAAATAGTTTGTTCAATCATGGCGCGTGTGTCTTCAAATTAACGATCGATCAATCGCAAACCCTATCCTGTCACTTGCAAAGACAACGTGCACGTCCCCAATGATTGGCAAATGATCGTATTGTTGTTTTCTTTGCTTGTGTATTTTTAGGTCTAAAGCGAGGTTCCAGGGCAGCGGACACGCCATCTCGAGTCGGCAGAGTAACGCAGCGCGATTCCAATTCTAACCCTATCAGTCCCGTTCCAACTGGACCGGAGGACGAGGAGGCGGAGGAAGACGAAGAAGAGGTGATAGAAACAGTGACTACGACAAGCTTGGACCACTGTCAGAGTGAGTCGTACCATTGGTGTGAGGAGGACGATTTAACGAGCAGTGAAGCGGCTACATCGACGGACAAGACGCTTGGTTCGTCTGGCGAGCCGGATCATTCGGCAGAGGAATACGCAGAAATGGCCAAAAAAGTCGATCTCAATCTTGCCCATATCGACATGGAAAACTTTAAATCAGCCGATCTCTTTCAATCCCAGCAAATCCGTTCTCTCCTCATCGAGTACAATCGGCCTATCTTATGCAGCCAGTCGCAACTATCGCAGGTTCGTCTACTAGAACTCTAGGACTCATGCCAAGGAGGTTGCTAAGAATAGTTACACTAATATTTTATGTGTGTGTGTGTGTGTGTGTGTGTGTATGCGGGTTGGATGTGTTGTGGGTTTGCCCGAGTCGTGGGAGAGGGGGCTGGCGGCGGAGGCAAAGCTAACGCACACACGAGCCAAGGTCATTCCATTCCGATCTCGTTGGATAACGATGGAAAAAAAAGTGATACAACTGCTGCCATCTATCAGATCCAGCAACTTGACGAGGATATCTTTTTTATGTCGGTTTTAATCCGACTTTTGTTTTTGTACAGGACGATTCCAGTTTGACTGATTGCGGGTCGTTGTGTAAATCCGGGCCGCTGTTCTCTCCCCAACGGGCTGTTCCTGGTGTTTGTGGAGTGGGAGGAGGCAAAGGAATCACCCCGTCGGATTGCAGCATCGATTCGTTAAATATGGCAGAACGTGATGAATGTTGGCTTCTAGAAGAGACCGGCGATGGTGCCAGCCAGCTCCTTTGCCGCACCAACATGACCAACTACACATTGGCTTGGAGTTCTTCTGCATCTGGTACCGATCAGGATCTCGATTATAACGAACCCGGTAATGATGCAATTGTTCTTCCGTCTCCTTGAAACTTTTATGTTGACTGTTAACCATCTTCATAGGTACGAGTAGTTCGGGATCGGAGCAGAGTCACTGGTCTTCATCGGGCAGCGGGGGTAGGGTGGCACCACCGATTCCACCATGGCCGGTCGCTTCTCGTCAGCAATTCTCTGGATTACGGAACGACCAGCCTCCACGGAAGTTACAGTGCTGGGCCGCCCAGCCGACTAATCAGACAGAGGCACCCAAACCAAACCTGAAGAAAACAACTGAACCAATGCAAAAATCGCACAAAGAAGAGGTCCATCAACAGGAAATGCGTCGGACAGAGTTGATCAATTTCCAGTCGATCGCTAAGACGGAAGACAGTCCCAGCTTGTCTGATATGGATAATGGCAATGGAAGAACGGCGTCGAAGGACAACCGAACGAGACAGCGGCCCGTTTTCACCAAGACGGAAACGAAAGCAACCACCCCGCCATCCTCGTCGACGACGGCTGGATTATCATTATTGCAAATTTACATGCGGCAAAAATCACAGACGAGCATGGAACGGGAGAGCAACAAGAAATCGGATGATGTTATCGCTTCCGGCGGTGGAGAGGGCTGGGTGGAAGACTATCCAAGCAGCGCGGATGAGAAACTCGGTTTGGAATCTATCTCCAGTTCTCTTGCCGATGAAGACGATGACGACAGTGAGGATGACGATGACAGCGAGGAGGAGGAAGACGAAGATGAGTTGTGCCAAAATAATCGTTCGCTGACGTTGACGGATGTTAGTGGCATCGAGCAAACATCGATCCAAATCGATGCCGTGCCGTTCAATACTACAGCGGCAACGTCAAGCTTGGACAAATTGATCGCCAAAATCAAGCCGTTTGAATTGGGCTTGTCGCCAGCGTCTATTGAGGAGCACTGGAACTTTGAAAGCCGGATGCGGCTGGCCGCCCCAGTTCCACCAGAAGCCATCGTCCCTCTAATGGACAAGAGTTGCCAAGTCGCCATCAATCCGGCTACTTCTGCTACCCAAGAAGAGAGCACTTTGACCGACCCCGTCAAACCTCAGGCCTATCTCATCTTCCCTAGTTATAGCCTACCGGATTTGAGTTTCCTCAAGACGCACGACTACACCTGGATCGGTGACGTGCTCCTCTCGCCACAGAATTTACCCGCCTCATCACGCAAACCCGAACCAAGTGCAAAACAGACAACGCAGCGGACGTTCGACGACCTCAAACGTCGCCAAATGGGTCATGTTAAGGATTGGGAATCCTTGAAGATTTTATTGCCGGAAGAAATCCGTCAACAGATCAACAACATTAAACCATCACCAGTCAACCGAAATAGCCGGCCAAGACCGAAGAGTTGTGAACAGGCTGTCGTTCTCCGCAACGCTAAGAAGACTGTGCCACGACCAGTTACGTGCCGAGGTTCAGTGGCATGGCCGGATGCACCCGCTGGATACATGTTGCCCACTGTCCCACAATCCCCTACCGGAATGGATGGCGGACCTCCGCCTTTGCCGAAGAGAACAGCCTCCCTTCCACACAGTCCAGCAGCCACCAGACAACGTCGCACCTTTGGATTATCTGCTGAATCTGTTAAATCGCCCGTCAGTAAACGGAATCCACCGTTGAGCGGACCAGTTAATAAAACTGCAATCGGATTCACAATGCGCAAAACTGTTAGCTTCGGTGAGCATTTAAGCGGCGGTTTCTTGAAAATGGCCAGCCAGAGGAGACCACTTTCATTATCTCACTGGTCGGGCGGTGGATCGCTTGATATGAACTCACCGACGGATGAAGACCTAGCTGTTAACTTGGAACAAAAACAAGGTACCATCATCAAAATAATTAACAAGTTTACATGTTTGCACTAACTTTTTCCTAAAAATTTGATAGAACTCGTGAAAGCTGTTTCGGTAGCCTGCTCTCAGTTATGCAAATTAATGAGTCAACCAATGAACACAAGTGACGAGGATAGTTGCGCCAACCACGCCAAGTCAGTGGCCAGGTGTCTGACTAGTCAACTCAGCCCGGCTATATACCAAATATTATCGGATGGCCTTCTATCCAACGTCAATACCTTCTTTGGTCAAGTGAACAATTCTGTTTGGAGGGTGGTTGAAGCTTCCGTCAAAAAAGGTACTGTTGTGATATTCTATTTTCTTCCACGAGCAAGTGATTTAAAACTTAAAATGATTACTCTAGGCCCTGGATTGCCATGGATCGAAGAATTGGTTTTTTGTTTAAATAGTGAAGAGAGTCTACCTGAAGGACCGGTTAGGTTTGGTGTTTTCATCACCGAACTTGTCAAGTAAGAAAACCATTATTTTTTTATGGTGATGTTTTTTATGACTCACGTAACCGAATGACCTATTTTTCTGTAGCATGGGAGGGTTGGACTGGTGGCTGGACAATCTGTCAGCCAAGGAAACAATTTTGCGGCGCCATTACGCCCCACACGGCTTCCTCTATTTGTGTCACACATCCACCCGACCGCTAATGGACGAACTGCAGAGCTACCTGCGCCCTTTGGCTGCGTTACCATTTGATAACAGCCTACCATTACCGCCACCAAAGAAGCCAATTAGCCCAATTAACAAGCCAACAAATACTCATGTGGGCACGGCCAGCCCGGCCAAGCCGTCGACGCCGACAAAAACCATTTTAAAATCTCCGACGCGATCAAAGAGCCAACGGCCCATGTCTTACGTCCAAAACAGTCCCAGTAAGACGAGCCCGAAGCCTCAATACCGGCGCACTCAGTCGCAACATTCTGGCCTGTCGCCAAAAAAGTCAAACGTTGCACAGCAACAGCCGGAAAGCAACAAAACGGAGACAAAGGTTGAAGAATTCTCATCGCTAAAACAAAAGTGGGAAACCTTGTGCGGTGATAGACCGAAAAAAACGAGCGAAACTTCAACCGGTGGTAACAAGAGCAATGCTGCCGCCATTCCAGCTCCTGTTACGGTAACCGCAGGTGAAACGAGTCCTCTGAAATCAAGGATTCCGCGACCGGTTTTCCGGTTTAGCAAGTAAGAAAAATTATTTGATCCTCTTTTTTTTTCTTTTCTTTCTCTTCTTGCCTCACTCTTGCTCTCTTCTTTCACCCCCTTTGCTCGATGTGACAATTAATGTTTCACAAAGAAACTTATACGTCTTATGGCATAAATTATATACATATATATACTATATGATTTGATACAAAAACGGTTTGCTTTGATACGTTCTGAAGCCAACATCTTCCAGTTAAAACAGCCTCTTCAAAACAAAGAGGGAAACATTATTTTAATTTTTTTTTTTCAATCTTAGAATTTCAAATACTCAGTTTTCATGACTTATAATCAAGCTGGTCGATTAATTGTAGACGGCTCTGAATCGCGGTATACATTGTTCCTGTTTTCACGGCCGAGTTGTGTGTTTATTATTGCTTGTTTGCTTCATGTACAACAAAAGCAATGAGTGACTAATGGAGGCACGTCGTATCTTTCTGCTAGTCGTTTATTCAAATATGACGGTTGACTCTTAGTGCCGTTTATCTTTTTGGAAACAATTGCCATTCACATTCGGTATCGGCCAGTACATGAAACGCCGATATGTATTATTAATAACATATTCTCAGTGTACACTTCAATACATGACAAAAATGTAAACGATATGGTTATGGAATCGAACGCTTATTAGAACTTACCTCAATTCTCATCGAATTCGCATTTTATTTTTTGAAGAAAACACAATGAAAGCTGTAAAAAAGAATGTGTATTCTGAATAGGAAATTGTGCGTAAAGTGCGCTGACTTATCACAAAACAATAAGCAGAGAGAGGCAGAGTGCATATCAAGATCAATTCCTGACTTAATAGTTAAATATATACACATCATTTGTCAAGCCATAGGAAAGTGTGTTACATTTTGGTTGATTAAGGAAGGTAACAGAGATTCTACAATTCAGGTTGGGCTTCTTGTTGAATAATGTCAAGTCTACCCAGTCGAGCGGGACTAGTACGAGGAGAAGGAACACCATTGACAATAGGAGGTTGAACATCACTTAGGCACACAGTTGTCCCATTTTTACTACAAATGCCAACATTTGGCAGTAACAAGTTGGGATGGAGACTCTTGTAATAAAAGGCAAGCAGAGCGATACTTAGAGCAAACGATCCAAACTGTCCAACAAGCGCTGGATAATGAAACCACGGACGGTTTGAACCGTAATCAGCCACCTTTAGCCACCATAGTACCATTAGGACGGTATTCTCGATGAAACAAACCTGTCAAATGTCGAAATCGATAAGATATGAAGCGCTAAATTCAACGTGAAACACTTACGAAGTAGTAGAAGGCATAGCGGAATCTTGTTCGGTCGGGTTTAACGTTGAAGAACGTGAAAACATGAATAATGGCCAAAATTAGGCAAAAGAAAAATTCTTCTGTACGAGTTGAACAGGCGGCCGTTCGTTGTAACCATAGCCAAATGGCCATTAAGATCCAATGGCCAAGGCAAACAGCCCAAACGAACCAACCATATTCGGAGGCAAAGAAGCTGAGGGCGATGACTCGAGCAACTAAGTCAATGTTAACATTAACTTTTTGTTTAAGCACAAAAGTTTTTTTTTGCGCTAAAACTTACTGATCCCGAAAAGGTGGGCAAGGAATAGAACACAGGTACCAAGTAAATGAATGTTTTCCTTGTCTACTTGAGCGAAACGGAGCGATCTGTTATAGGTTGTTAATGCCCATGCGAGGCTAATAACTGAGGTGACAACAGAGGCAGCCTGGAAAGTCACTGCAAAAAAAGAATAGGTTAACATGTCTGACGACAAGCTTGATGTGAAATAATTACCTGCTAAAGGGTCAGTTCCAAAATCAAGTTTGGTCTTTGCTATTATGTACAACTGTAACACAAGCTGAGGGGCAGATTCCATGAAACATTCAAATAGTCGTAGGAATGTAGCATCAGCATCTTCATAAGCCATTCTAGCATAGCACTGGCCCATCTTTCTGTAGTCTTTCCTTTTCTTTGCTCTTCTGCTTTGCAGTCCATAGCGAAGTGTATCAACATACCTGAGGAAAAAGAAATAATAGTTACATTTGTCTCTCCATGCAAAGCCTAATACTAATAAATTCAGGTACCTTGCAACTGGAGAAAGGAAAAAGATAAGGCAAAAAATCCTAAATGCCCAGATGCACTTGGAAACTGGAGGAAAATTTTGGTTGTTCTGATCTTTGATGTACCACTTGGTACTCAAACCAGACATAGTAAGGGCAGGGATGGCCACAAAAGCCAACGTAAACCCAAAATACCAATAATGCCCCATATTGAAATATGTGGCTGCCATAAATCCGTCAGTGATAAGATCAGCAACATAACTGCATATCGAAACAACAATACAAACGACATCGAGCCAGTTGAAATTTGCCTTTCCTCGTAGGCCATCCACTTCGTCAAACTCTAAGTGACTCGATTCCACTAAAGACTTCTCTTGACATTTGTCTTTCTCATTCTCAGAAGATACACGTTCGTGGCATGCCCTTGGTAACAGTTTGCTTGGTGAGGAAACTATGTTACCAGTGATGTTATCCATTTCTCTGGCTCGTTTTTATGAAATCACTTTTTGATTGATGTTCAAACGCGAGCCGTTGAATCACGCACACACCTGCGTGCTGCCTATAATTTGAAAACGTTTTTTGCGCCGTCTGCCGACTGCAATGACAGGTAAAATTATTTGTAGGTGGCAGTGAAATCGGTGGGAGGGAAGCAAACCATAACCAGCATTAATCCGATAGAGGCGCTACCAACAACCATCAAATATCGTGCAACCCTGGCAGACGAAAATAACGGGCGGTATTCACGGGGCCGGGCTAGTGCCACGTTCTTTCCGTGTAGAATTGCTGATGAAATTCTCTTTTGTTGTTAAGACTGTTGCCTCCGTAGTCTTTAGTAGAAAGTTGATTTGCAATCATTCTTGCCCAGGCAAGTCGGTACCGTTCCTAATAACACGGAAGTTTCAGGTTCTCTCTTCCTTGAGATCTCATCTCGAAGCACCCGCTTGGGGTTCAAAAAAGCATAAAAACAAGCAGAAATTTAAGATCCCATATATTAACATAATGGCCGATCCTAAGATTGAAGAAATTCTCGCACCGTTCCGTGCTGCCGTCAAAGAACAGGTAATTTTTATCCCACCATTTAGTTGTAAAAAACTACCAGATTTGGTCGAACTCTTAAATTATTATTTTACTTTGTGTTGTTACATTTTTAGGGTGATAAAGTTCGCCAGTTGAAAGAATCAGGTGCATTGGAAATTGATTTGAAAAAAGCTGTTGCTGAACTGAAAGCTCGAAAGAAGATTCTTGAAGACAAGGAGCTGGAACTAACGCCTGTGGAGGCATCTTTTGATCGTGCTAAAATGGAAGATTTGCTAAAGCGAAGATTCTTTTTTGATCAATCTTTTGCCATTTATGGAGGTATAACTGGTCAGTTTGATTTTGGCCCTATGGGATGTGCCATGAAAGCTAACATGCTCAGCACATGGAGAAGTTTCTTTATTCTTGAAGAGCAAATGCTTGAAGTTGATTGTTCAATCCTGACACCGGAACCTGTACTTAAGTAAGTTGTTAGTAAAAGTTGTTGGGCTTCACCTTTTTATATCCTTATCTATTACTAGGGCTTCTGGTCATGTTGATCGTTTTGCTGACTTGATGGTGAAGGACGACAAAAACGGGGAATGTTTCCGACTTGATCATTTGATCAAAGCCCATCTTGAAAAAGTCAAATCTGATAAGAAAACTACTGCCGAATTGAAATTGGAGTGCGAAGACATTGTCATCAAGCTCGACGGAATGAACAAAGAAGAGATGCGTACGATTCTTCGGAAATTCGAAATGAAGGCTCCATTAACAAATAACGAACTCAGCGACCCCATGGAATTCAATTTGATGTTCAGTACTTCCATTGGTCCCACTGGCCTTGTTAAAGGCTTTCTGCGACCTGAAACTGCCCAAGGAATCTTCGTCAACTTTAAGCGACTCTTGGAATTCAACCAGGTAAAATACTAATTCTCTTCTTTAACAACGAACATTTTTCGAATGAAAGGGTTATTTTCACAAGGGAAAACTACCGTTTGCAGCAGCCCAGATTGGTAACTCATTCCGCAATGAAATTTCTCCTCGTTCTGGTTTGATCCGTGTACGTGAGTTCACAATGGCAGAAATTGAACATTTCTGTGATCCATCCGATAAATCCCATCCTAAATTTGATGAAGTTCGACATGTGCAAGTAAGTATCTGATTCGTGAACGATGCACAAGAAAGGTCTTTAGTTCCTATTTGAATCCATAGGTTTTGTTGTATTCTGCCTGCAATCAAATGGATGGTAAAGCAGCGGAAATCGTTACCATCGGCCAAGCAGTGGATGACCGAATCATAGCCAATGAAACACTGGCCTATTTCATGGCCCGCATTCAACAATACATGGTCAAAGTAGGAGTTGATCCGAAAAAGCTCCGTTTCCGCCAGCATATGAACAACGAAATGGCTCATTACGCCTGTGATTGCTGGGATGCCGAATGTCTCACTTCCTACGTAAGTGGGTTTCTATTAATTACTGAAAAGGTAAATTGTAATACAAATATGCTTTTAAAAGGGGTGGGTGGAGTGTGTCGGCTGTGCCGATCGATCTGCCTACGATCTGTCCCAGCACACGAAGTCTACCGGTGTTCGTCTTGTGGCAGAAAAGAAATTGCCGGAGCCTAAGACGATCGACGTCGTAGAAGTTGTAGCAATCAAGGGTGCTGTTGGAAAATCGTTCAAAAAGGAAGCCAAAGACATCATGGAAGCTCTTTCTAAACTGGAGCCAGCAACCGTTGTTGAGGTTGAAGAGTCTCTGAAAACGAACGGAAAATACGTACTCGAGATAGGCACCAATTCCTACACACTAACGCCTGATATGCTAGAAGTCAAACGATATCAAAAGACCACTTACGTCGAAGAGTATGTTCCGAATGTTATTGAGCCGTCATTTGGTATCGGACGCATCATGTATGCTATCTTTGAGCACAACTTTAAAGTTCGAAGCGATGACGGGCAACGCACGGTTAGTACAATTCTCCCGGATTAAAAGGCCATGTTCCCAAGAAATTTCTAACATTTCTTTCTTTGTGATGTGAATGGCTTTTCTTAGTATTTCTCGCTACCTCCGGTTATCGCTCCATTGAAGTGCTCGGTACTTCCGTTAAGCAACAATGCGGATTTCGTTCCCTACATCCGTCAACTATGTAAGTAGTTTCCCATAACATGCGAGGCTTTCAGTATTATTTCACACGATTTCTCTTTTTTTTTCCAGCCCGTGATCTCACCGCTGTTGACGTGTCGAATCGTGTTGATGATTCGAGTGGATCCATCGGCCGTCGCTATGCCCGCACGGATGAAATTGCAATTCCGTTCGGTATCACCATCGATTTTGATTCTTTAAAAGAACCGCACAGTGCCACTCTGCGTGAACGTGACTCAATGGGTCAAGTTCGTATTCCGGTAATAGATATGACATCATTTGAAAAGAATGTTTTGGAAATAATTAACACATTTCCTTCCCTCGTTCCCCTATAGCTGAACGAGATTGCTGGCGTTGTCAGGGATCTATCGTACGGCAAAATGACATGGACAGATGTCGAAGCCAAGTACCCGAAATTCGAACAACAGGAAACAAAATCATGAATGGGTCAAAGCCTTGGATCCTCCCAAATCGGGTGAGGTGAATGCCTCCAGGCATAACCGTTTTTGTGTTGCACACGATGTGTAATAGCATTGGTGTCGGGTACTACTACACACCCCAGTGGCTTTCTGAAAGTAAATCTTGTCTGGTTACTCTAAAGTCATATTTGGTTTTTTACACGTTTTTATTTATTTATTTATTTTTCTCACACTGGCGTATGTAACAGAATACGCTGCTCGTTTATGTCACGCAACATCACCGTTTTATACTGTAACGCCTTCGGCCGGATGCGGCCCCTGTAGAATTGTCTCCGTATTACCTATTCCCCGATGCAAAACAGCGTGTTGGATGGAAAAGGAAAAAGAAAGGAATCGAGTTAGGGACCCTACAAGAAGTGTCGTGCGCTGCTGCCATCTAGAGTATAATCAAGTGAGTATCGATACTGTAAACAGTCACACTGACACGTCGTTCGTTTCAACCTACTGCCGGTTATAGGAATACTTAGCAGGCGGGCGGAAACTCGGTGCGGGAGTGGAATGAGGGAGGGGTTTTGCCTCTACTAAACATAAAGATATAACTTGTTTTATTATTGATATTTTTTAAAAGTCCGTTTTACAGCATTTTTTCGTTTTCGTAATGCTTCCGGCTCGTTAAGTTTACGTCATGACGTAACTTTGATAGGTGGTCATTAACCAACCGTTTCCTTTGGCCCCTGTTGAATTCATCCCGTTAAAATAGTTTGGTCGTGCCATCGATCGTTCTAGGGAGAAGCATTATTTTTTCTTTTATCACATCAAACAAAAGGAATCAGTTTTTCAAAAAGAAAAAGTTTCAGCTCAGGGGGGGAAAAAAGTATCTTGTGTGCCGTACGTTCGTGACACGAATTTAATCTGCTAGAACTATAATAAGATTAAAGGGTCTTTTCAATTCTTTGTTATCGTCTTCCTGACGTCAGTCGTCGTAAATAACGGAAATGTAGCAAAACAGAAACAGACGCCCTGGCGGAGGAAGTGGAGCCGGCCAGAAAGGTGTGGCCACAAATGCGCGATAGACAACCAAACACGGTCACAAAATGAAAAGAAAGAAACACTTGAGTTGCCAAAAGCTCCATGTTTATGTCTAACGGGCAATACCAAGAATTATAAAGATTAAGCAGACGACACAACCGCTGCTCGTTTTCTTTCCTTCAGTCCAGAAGACAAATGTTAATAGCTAATAGGTAACCATCCAACTGCTGCTTTTTCTTTGAAGGAGGTGACAAATATTGGGGTAGGAAAAACAACAAAAAGAATAGTGAGAGACCATGAGCATATTAGCTAGACGACCGTAGGGTGCTTCCCGGCTCTTTTCGGTAGAAGTGCAAGTGGAATTTAAGGTTTTCATCCGCCTAGAGCGATCTGAGCTCGGTCTTTTTGGGGTTTAAGTCACCGCCTTCACACGAGACGAAAGTGTTTAGGCAACTGGAACGCTATCTCCTAGTGGAATTCGAATCTAACAAAGTTGCCTAAACCTATTTTCAAGTTCCCTCCCCAAGTCCCAACCTTCAGCCTCACCTGAAATCATCATACTCGGCAACATCGCAGTTCTGAAATTTCCACACGTAGATGCACAGCATACACTGCAGCACGTACAAAAAAAAAAGAAAAAGTTTTCGAGGGTTGGGCCCATTGAATATTTAATTTCGTCAAAAGTCCTGCCATTTTGTTCAGTTTCCTTTCCCTACTATCTTGGTGGAACAAACACAGTGGGAGGATGGTGACTAATACAATCGGAATTGTGTACGATGGGTGACAGCATTCACCAATGCTTGCGTTTTTTGAATAACCGACAGAAACATACAAACTTTGACGTTTCGTGCCCTACAGAAGAAAAAAAAAGACTCCTCCCGGACTGAGGTTTAGTGCAGCGTGTCGTGTGCCACAGTCAGTCGGCTGCTAGCTTCTGCATCGAAAGGTTGTGTCGTTGTTCGTGTGGCTTCTGAGCTTCACAACAACAGACACACATTTTGCCACTTGTGTCTGTTCTGCCTTTTTTTTTTTGTTTTTTTTTTTTTTCCTTAACCAAATCTTTTCCTTTGAAAGGATAAAACGACAACACCTGAAATAGGCTTGTGTATCTGTATAGAAGCGAAAGCTCTCTTCGTTCACGGTTTATTCACGATTGTGGACAACAACGACGACGTGAAAGTATAGTTATCTCTTCTCGTGGCCGGCTTTTGGCGAACCGCGATATCCTACATGACTGAGTGAAGACAAACTGCACACAGAGAGAGAGAGAGACTACGAAAGGAAAAGAAAAGGAGAGAAAGCCGTTTGAAAGGTTTACTCACTGTTGTTGCGTGTGTGCGTGAGTCTGCGTGGGGGGAGACTTCTTTGTGCTAGTGCGTGTGCTCACCATGATGAATCACGAAGAAATCGGTCGGGGAGACTTCGTTCTGCTCGACGAGATCTCTACCGACAGTTTCATCCACAATCTGCGAATCAGGTGATATTTCTGTCTTGTTTACAAACAGCAACACGTCCAATTGTTTTTATTGTATTTTGCTGGATGTGAGAGTCGAAGTGGAAGAATCTCTGTGGGGGCAAACGACCAAATTGCTAGCCGGGGGGCAATGTTTTAGATGTCGTAAATTTTTGTGTAGTTAATGTGTGTTATGAGTGTACTACTTGGAAAAAGGCGTAACAAAATTGGGATTTCCGTGAGAATTTTGCTGGGATGTTCCCTTTTTTTAGGGTGAAAATTCCCGGTATGACTGATGGCTGCTTAAAGATGAAACCGTAGGGAATTTTTGAACGCTGGAAAAATTCCTACTCATAACAAACGAAAAAAAGACGTGGCCCGTAAGATTAATGTACTGCTGTTGCCAACCCTGGGAACGGTATAGAATAAGATTTAGGCTTCTCTTCACACTCTCGCCCATTATTGATGATTGGGCCGTCCGTCTGTCCACAAGAACTTAGAGAACGTAAGAGTAGTATAAAGTCTATTTTCTTATCGGGGGTGGCGAAATGTATTTACTTTTTTTTTTACTGCTGTCGAAAGATAGCTCTTAATGATGGACGGCTTGTTCCCCTCTTATCTGCTAAATATAAGTTGTTTCTTATTTGCTTACTTAGTTTCAATCCCCATTCGTTTGCACGTTTTCACCTAAATCATGCCCCGACGTGGTAATAACAGAGTAAGCAGATGGCATCTTAGTCATTTTCCATGGTCTATTACTCTAGTTGAAAAGGGAAAAGAAAAGACTAGGGAGGTTTTTAAATCAGTTAAAAAGGCAAACGCACCAGGACCGATTGCGCATCTATCAAACATTTTCTTATGCCTTTGATGAATAACGACCACTTGAAGCGGCCATATGCCACATCGTGAATCAACACCGTTATCTAATCTCTTTCTATCTTTGCCTTATTTTTTTCAAAGCTCTTGTTATATTAGCATTACAATGCCACTATAACCTCGTCAAGCATTTCAGTAATAAATTGTTTTGTTCAATTAATAGATTTAATGGAGGCAAATTTTACACCTACATCGGCGAAGTGTGCGTCTCAGTCAACCCATATAGAACGCTGAACATTTATGGACCGGATTATGTTAGCCAGTATAAAGGTAGAGGACGTTCAGTCTAACATCCTATATCGATAAAAAATTAACGATCCGTATATTCATTGTCTCACCGTGTTCATTTTGGCAGGAAGAGAAATCTTTGAACGACCGCCGCACATATTTGCCATCGGTGATGCGGCGTACAAAACGATGAAGAGAAATGGCAAAGACACTTGCATCGTCATCAGCGGTGAGTCGGGCAGCGGTAAAACCGAAGCTTCGAAAATCATCATGCGTTACTTGGCAGCCGTGACGAACCTTAGCGGCCAGCAAGAAATCGAACGGTACGAATTGTCTACTTTTACATATTTCTTTTTCAAATGTCATAGAAAAAAAAGTCGATAGTCAGCACCCGTCGAATCGATCGAGTGGTAGGTAGAACACGGGGGAATTAAAGGGAGGTCCATAGCCTGTGCTATTCACGCCCTTTTAATCTTCATGATTATTAAGCTACTAATCCAATGAAGTCCTTCAATGTCTCTGGGGCTCTCATCTTGTAGCTGAGCTCGGGATTCCAGTTTGCGCTTCCCCATAGTAGAAATATGGAATTTTGAACAGGACTTGGGTTCGCAAGTGAAGTTGTGCATGTAAATTTGTCTGGTCGGGTCTTTTATAGACATATTTTCTCCTTTCCTGTTTCAAAATAAGCACAGCTGTTTGCCAACACGCGTCCATGCATGTGTGACGTCATCAGTCAGGGTGCTCACTCTCAACCCCCTTTAGTCTGGAAATTTTTTCTGGAAATAGATTCGATGCTGACATTTTTTTTTCTAACATTTAAAATAATCTTAGTAGCACGGTAGAGTTTGTTTTAGGGAGGGGGGATTTAAAGTAGCAACCGTTCCCTGGCGATCTATCCTTGCTGCTTTTGTGGGTTAAAGGTATGCGGGAGCCCATATGCATCTAAATGCGAGCTCTTTAAAATAAACTTAGGTTTCCCCTACTTTATTTTCTTTTTTTCGTTTGGGTTTTGCGATAATTTTAAGTATGTCGCGGAAATTCGATCCAAACGATAGAAACACGGGGTCAGGATCCGGATACCTGAGACGGCATTTTTTGCTATCGGTTGGGAAACATGGATTTGAACGTGACGGCGGTTACATGATTGGCTTCTCTGGTTGTTCCTCCCTTCTCTACCCTAAATACTACACAGCCCCCTCCTGGCTTTTCCCGTGAATTTCGGTGTCTGTGATAAAGGGAACGACGCTAAAGTTAGAGCTAGATTCATGCTACATGCCTTTTCGTTTCTGAAATTCGCGGAACAGTCATTCGAAGTGACGACGACTTAAAAAAAATAAATGATCATTCTTTCTTGTTCCGTTACAGAGTGAAAAATATCCTTCTTCAGTCGAATGCAATCTTGGAAACGTTCGGCAATGCCAAGACAAATCGCAATGACAATTCTTCGAGATTCGGCAAGTACATGGATATTCACTTTGACTTTAAAGGCGATCCTATCGGAGGCCACATTAACAACTATCTTCTGGAGAAGTCGCGTGTCATTGTTCAACAAGCCGGCGAACGAAATTTCCATTCGTTTTACCAGGTACCGTTTATTTCATGCATAATTGAGTATATTTTATGGGAGTCAGCGGTGTGCTATCAAATTATGAAATTTCTCTTAAATTTTTTATTGTAATTTTTAAAAAATCTATTTTCATTTTTGTTTTTCTGGTTTTGTTATGCATTCCGCTCGTAGCGCACATCGTTAATCGTCTCACGTATTTTTCTCTATTGTTTTGCTTTTTCTATCTGGATAAACGAAGTTGCTGTTTGGGGCGCCCGACAATGAAGCGGCCAAGCTACAGCTGAAACGTGATCCGACGTTCTATCACTTTTTGCGCCAAGGAGGCGTAGCCAAAGTTGATTCCATTAGCGACCGAACTGATTACAAAAACGTTTCGTCTGCTTTCCGCGCCTTAAATTTTGATCCCGCATCCGTAGAGACCATCTGGAAAATCGTGGCGGCCGTTTTGCATCTGGTACTACAATACGAAATATGATTTGATTCGATCGCTTTTTAACGACTGCATTCTTGTATTCTTTGAAAAAAAAACTTGAATAGGGAAACGCAGAATTCAAATCGGACGGCGACAAAACTCGACTGGCCCAGTCGACGACGCTATCAACCGTGGCGTCGCTTCTATGCGTCGACCCAAATGAGCTGAACCGAGCTCTATGCCATCGCGTGATTGCCGCTAATGGAGAACTAATGGAAAAAGGTCACACGACATCTGAGGCCACTTACGGCAGAGATGCCTTCGCTAAGGTACTGTTATGCGACCCTTTCTTAATCGACGTCAGCTACTCACGAACTAATTGTTGATTGTCTCAGGCATTATACGATCGGCTCTTTACTTGGATTGTGGAACGAGTCAACAGCGCCATCGAAGTGCAAAGAGCAGACAGGAGCTATAACGTACCCGGCACTGTTATTGGCGTTCTTGATATTTATGGTTTCGAGATATTCGACATCAATAGTTTCGAGCAATTTTGTATCAACTACTGCAACGAGAAATTGCAACAACTGTTCATCGGTAACAAAATAGCGGAAAAGCTAGTTTAAATCTAGAAAATTAACGGTAACACGCAATTTTTTATCATCATAGAATTGGTGCTGAAACAAGAACAAGAAGAATACCGGCGCGAGGGTATCGCCTGGCAGAACATAGATTATTTTAACAACCAAATTATTTGCGATCTCGTTGAGCAGCAGCACAAGGGAATTCTCGCCATAATGGATGAAGCTTGCTTGAATGTAGGAAAGGTTACTGACCAAATGCTTTTAGAAGCCTTGGATCAGAAACTGTCGCAGCACAAGCATTATACTAGTCGCAAGTTAAGCCCGCTTGATAAGGAGTTACGACATGGCTCTGATTTTCGCATTCGGTAATTGCATTTTGTCATAAAATCAATTTGTTGAATTTATTAGGAGAAATATCATTTCTGATTATGAAGGCATTACGCCGGTGATGTCGTCTACGATGTCAGTGGATTCCTGGATAAAAACAAGGACACACTTTTCCAAGATTTTAAGCGGCTCCTCTACAGTTCCAAGGACCCCAACATCCGCCATATGTGGCCTGAAGGAGCCCAAGACATCCACAAGGTAAAATTTCTGTTTTGTTTTTCTAGGGAAAAAATGAAATGGCTTTGCTTGACTGCAGCGACAAGCAGTTTTTTAAGGCCCTGTTAAAAAAAAGAGCAAAACGGGTTGACAGGACATCTGTTGTTTTGTCCTTGGCTTTTACTCTAAAGCGGAAAATCACACAGTATTATTATTTCGTAGAAAACGAAAATAGGAATCAGACAGATAAAGCTAAAATATAACAGACAACACCAATAAATAATAATTATAATGTTTTTTTTCTGTTTAGACAACCAAACGACCACAGACAGCTGGGACACTGTTTAAAAATTCGATGATTGCCTTGGTTAAGAACTTGACATCCAAAGAACCTTTTTATGTCCGGTGCATTAAACCCAATGACCAGAAATCGCCAGTGCTCTTTGACGAAGAACGCGTGCGACATCAAGTAATTATTAGCAAACATGGCGGATTTCTCATTTTTTAATTCCACCTGTATTTGATTTTTGCAGGTCAGTTATTTGGGTCTGATTGAGAATGTACGTGTCCGTCGTGCCGGTTTTGCTTACAGACAAAGCTACGATCGTTTCCTGAGAAGGTAATCAGGTTTTAAAGGTTTAACGTCCAAGTTTCATTACCTAATTCGAAACGTTTAGATACAAGATGGTCTCCCAATACACTTGGCCAAATTTTCGTGGTGGAGCCGATCGTGACGGAGTCCGCATTCTTATACAGCAACAAAATTTTGAGGACGACGTGGTCTATGGCAAAACCAAAATCTTTGTTCGATCACCGCAGACACTCTTCATGTTGGAACAAGTACGTCAACCTAACTAGACATGAAAATATCTGGCGTAAAATGTTCCCTTTTTCCGTAGGCTCGTGCTCGACTCATTCCAGGAATAGTCATTTTTCTTCAAAAATTATGGAGAGGGTCTGTTTGTCGTCGTCGTTATAAAAAAATATTAGCTGCCAAGAAGATAGTCGGAGCTTATCGCCGATATAAGATGCGTGCATACCTTAGACTTCTTATCAGTCCCCTTCGGTAGGAAACATCTGCACGTGATTGAATTTTCGTAATCATTTTCATATTTCCTCTTGTATAGCAATGCCAAACAGCTACGAGACTATGGTTTGTCTGTTCGATGGCCATCGTCACCGCTTATAATCGCAAAGTTAGTAGCCAAGTTTCATGCGGCTTTTCATCGCTGGCGCGCTTGGATGGTTATCCGAGCTATTCCCTCTCAAGACTGGCCACAACTTCGTCTTAAAGTATTTATGAAATATTCTGCTATGGAGCTTTTAATTAAAGCGCCGTATTCTTATTAATTTGTAAAATTTAGATTGCTGCTGCTGACGTATTGCAAGGGCAGCGTTCTGGCTACGGATTGAATCGACGATGGGAGGGAAATTACGTGAGAGATGAGCTGAACGCTCCTACAGCTCTGGTCACGCTGAAAACAAAAGACAGAATTCAGCAAATCCTGTTTGCGTGTCGAATCCGCAAGTATAACAAGCGCTTTAAGTCGAGCGAACGAGCTCTTCTCATTACTGAAGCTTCCGTATACAAGCTGGACGGGAAGACTTTCAAACCCATGAAGAATAAAACCCCCTTGGTCGAGGTAGACTCGTCTTATTCAGTTGCATTTAACGAAATTTACAGAATTTAAATTTTATTTTTTGCAATGTAGATCACGGCGTTGAGCGTCAGTACCGAGGATGACCACCTTCTCGTGATTCACCTACGAAGTAACAACGATTTGGTAGTTTCTTTACAGCCGGACGATCGCACTGGAACAAGTAGGGTTGGTGAAGCAGTGGGAATTCTCCTACAGCAATGCCAGAAGTATAATATTTTAATAGTCGATTAATAGAAAATTGTGAAATAAACTAATTTCTGTGTTGCGTCCAATTTTTTTAGATTGAATGGTAACCCACTGACCGTCAAAACCGGTACGAGGATCCAGTGCATGCTTGGTAGAAAGCCGCGCACTATTCAAATCGATTCGAACAACGCTTCCATCAGTGCCATCAACTTTATTAAACAATCTAAAACAGATATCCTTTATCAATCACCCCCAAATTCCGTTTCCGTGAAAGGAGTTGCGACCAATGGTCAAAATGGATACCATTGAAGTGATTGCTACTGATCCTTCGCGGGCCTAGCAAGTTGGACTGAATAACAAATTTTTTTTTCATTCTTCTTCAAAGAACCTGTGGTTCCATCGGGTCTTGATTAAAAAGGTATAAAGAGCCAATATTAACAGTTTCTTTTGTGTGTGTCAAATTGATGGTGTTATCATACCGTGCCATTTTTATTCTTGTAATTTTACTGTTGTTTCCCTCTGGCTATCGCCACCACTGGGACTTCGATATCGGTGTATAATTTTATTGGATTTTCGCGCCTTTGCAAAACCAAAACGCTGTATTCATGTATACATCACATTCTATTTCCTTCAAGTCGCCATTTCCCTCCCAACACAAAATTTCTTTTTGGAATCATAGCATTCAAGCGGCTTGATGTAGAGATTCGTGATTTATTTACCTTCTGACCTATCAAAGGAGTCAATTATGTATGCGGCAGTCAAATAGTTCAATCTTAGAAAGTATTTCATTATTCAATACACTGCTTGCAAGATTTTTATCGCTGCAAACCGCTATGTTTTGTCCTAGTTTGTTTTCGGTTGTAGGCAACCGTTTACTGCAACCGTAACGGTCAACAAAACTGAACAGTTTACGAAAGTTACAAATATTACATCCGTAGTTGCGGGCGTTGACGATTTTTGCATCGCGCCAGTGCAATCCGTTGTTAGCTGGTCAAGATCAACCCAATTTGCACCGGGCCGAGTGCTTTAAGCCCGACATTTTATTTTCTTCAGATATTTACGCCATCTACCGGTCAAATTTTAAATTTATTGATGGAAGCAGGAATTGAATTATAATCGATTGTGTTTCGAACTTTGAAGATTATATCGATATAATCGGCTCCATGCAATAAACAGACAAAATGTGTAATGGAAAATTGGGTAAGGAAATTTTGTTGTGCAAAATATCTTCAGGAAGTTCTTAGTACAGGATTAGACAAAATATTTTTGTACTAAGTCACGTTTATTTCTTAAATGTAGATTCCGAAACAACTTGATTGGAATAGGATTTTGATTTAGGCTCAGAAGTGACGCAAATGAAGAAGCTACACTAAAAGAAGTTGATTTGTGTTTTGTTTTGGAGGTTTGTTTACATTCATAGTTGATTTTTGGTTGAGAATTATTATGTTTTCTATATAGTACTTAAAATCCAAAGTTGTTCTGGGGGAGGAAAAGACTGATAAACCATTAAAACTATCTGTGATCTTTGAAAGTAGCCTAAACCCCTAAGGATTACATACATCTGAAAGTCAGTTGGTTTTCTTGTCAAGTTAAGAAATAAGACATCGAGGAATTATTTTGCTCCTCTCAAATTCAATTCAGTACAACTATCTCCTAAAATGAAAGATGTTTGAATATCTTACAAAAAAGATAAGAAAAAAGCCTTCAACAAGCATCAAAGTTTCCATGGTATCTCATTTTCCGGTTTGTTTTATGTCGTTTTGTTGATTTTCACTCCACTTGTTCCCTAAAAGCCGGCCACAGGATCAATGTAAAAAAACCTAAAAAAAGTCTTGATGATGATCCACAGATCCAAAAGAAAAATGAAGTGTGGATTCGACAGGAAAACAACATGAAGAAGGAAGTGACCGTGGCCGAGAAGGAAAGAATTTTCATTCATAACCTCACCTAAACAGTGACAGAAGAGGATTTGGAAGCTTTGTTTTCTTGAAATGAGCCTTAGCCGAGATACCTTGTAATTGATAAATATTTTCGAAAATCAAGGTCAGTTTACCTCGTTTTGAAAAGAAAAATTTTTATAATTATTTGTTAAATAGGACTAAGTCTTTGTGACGTATGCCTTTCCAGAAAACGCCGTCGGAGCCTACACGGCCCTGGATGGAACTGCGTTTCAAGGGCGAATGTTACATCTAATGGAAGGAAAGCCGAAACCAAGTGAAGAACATGATGACGGTAACACTCCTAGATTCCGAATCAATGACTATTTAATTTACATCTATTGGATCTACGTTTACCTAAACAAGATGCAAGGAACAAATTATAAGAAAAAAAAAATCAAAAAATTGAAAAGTAAAGCTGTCGCAGCACAGAACTTGAACACCTTGTTTCTTGGCACTAACGCAAATACTACCTCGAGGTAAAAAGTGAAAATGTATTATTTAACATAAAATTTCAGTTAATTATGTGAATCGCAAGTTTTGTTAGAAAGCAGCGACGGTAAGCAGCAGCAACAAAGTGTAGCAGTACATTTGGCACTCCGCGAAACGCAACTGGTTGCAGAGACAACTGTTTCTTCTTGAAAATGGAATCGAATTAAACGCGTGTCAAGATGTAATTAATTTCAATCTACATAAGCACAATCTATAACGAGTTGTCAATGGTTAGCAAACAATATTTTTGCAGGCTCCTTTTCTACCTTGACGGCAAACACATGTCTTCGCCTCGCCCGTCGCCAAATCTTCGCCTTGCCCGTTGCCCAGTCTTCACCTTGCTCGTTGCACAGTCTTCGCCTTGCCCGTTATCCAGTCTTCGCCTTACTCGTTGAAAAGTCTTCGTCTTGCCCGTTGCCCAGTATGACCGAAGATATCCACTAATTTCTATGGTATTTTTACAAAAAAAATTAAAGTGTATATCTGGGCTCCCTTCTTTTCTGTAGCCCCGTTTCCCCTTGACTTGTGATAAGCCCGTAGGGGGTCATGCCCCTACTGTGATCAGCAGTAAAGGTTGTGAGTGCGCTGTCCGGAAAGGGGACGTGGGGGTCCTCCAGCTCGATGATAACTTTTGGAGGGCGAAGAGGCTACCCACAAATCCGAATTAACGGTTAATCGCTCACGTAAAAACTTGTCCGATCATCACTCTTCATCCTTTTCCGGCTTCTCTTAGCCACGCCCCGGGTAATCTCCCCGGGGGTTGTTTAACCAGGGCAGAGGTGGACACTCTCAGTGTCTACTTCTGCCTTGGTTGGACACGAAAATGACATAGAAAAAATGCTGATTTAAAAAAATAAAAAAAATCTTTAAGTATCTGTCAAAATGTTTTCCTATTGTCTCGATATACATATTTCATACTTCGCATCTCTTGATGAGAATTTGCACGCCAATTGCTAAGCTGAGAATCGAACCTCAGGTCTCAGAATTACCAGTCCAGCACTCTACCATTACGCCATAACCGACTACATAAAATAGATCAGAATTTTAGGGCATATCGACGTACGAACTGCTAATAATAGTAGTAAAGAATACGTAATACTTTTCAACAGAGCAATGTTGGCTTAATGGTAAAGCATTGGATTCGCATCGTGAAAGTCTAGGGTTCGAACCCCTGTCCAGGCAATAAAAAAGGTTGCGTTAATAATAACAAATACCAACAAATTGTGAAAAAAAATTTTTATTGTCCCTCCATCCACCCACATATCCACCACTACATACAATTCAAAACATACATACATACATACATACATACATATAACCAACCCGTTGGCTGCCACGCCACTGTATATCTACTATAGCTACGTCGTAATCGAAAGGATTACGACAAAGGGGGGCTTGTCCTAAAGACAAGCCCGGGCTGAAACGATGATGGAAGCCGTTATGGTAATGCACAACCCGGGTCAACCATCACCGCTTCGACAAGGGAAACCCTGTTGGTGCATTGCCTACAGTGCCCGAAGGCGAATCTTGGGCAGTGGCAACTGTCCCATCCCATGGCAGAGACCATGGGACAGAACAGCGCGGCCCGTCCCTAACAAGCTAAAAAAAAGGGGAGAAAAGTGGGTGGCAGCCAACGGGTTGGTTAACATTACACAATTACAAAAATATAACGATACCACAAAGGCGAGGCGATGATGGAGCGACCACGAGGCGAAGACGCGGCGGCGGGCGAGGCGAAGTTACGGCGGCGGGCGAGGCGAAGTCACGGCGGCGGGCGAGGCGAAGTCACGGCGGCGGGCGAGGCGAAGTCACGGCGGCGGGCGAGGCGAGGCGAAGTCATGGCGGCGGGCAAGGTCTGAAGACTGGGCGACGAACGAGGCGGAGACTGGGCGACCAGTGAGCTGAAGACGCGTGTTGGCTGTCAAGGTAAAAATAAATGGAGGTTGGAAAAATATTGTTTGCTTACCATTGACAATACAAATTAGGAGAATTGGCTGCTTTTACCAGATTGAAACTTACATGACATGATGAGTGGACAACAATTATAAAACAAGTATGAAATGTGGTTTTCCAACCATTGATTTTGCTTCATTGGTGGTCTTCATTTAAGGCAAGCATCCTTTCCACATTATGTACACAAGCTAGAAAGAAAAGCATAAAAGACACCAATTTCATAATGATAATGAAAAACAAAATATAAGTCTAATACCACACCTGCAATTCAAAATTCTGCCACCTGACAGGTAGAAATGACTTGATGATTCGTCCAACAATATATGGTGCACTTTTCACATCAAAACTGACAGGATGTGACAAAGGAATAAAGGGCAGCAGAAAGACGTTATTGGAATGATAGTATTCCAACTCAAACGATTGTGTCTTTTCTAAGCTTTCTTCGTCATTGGTATCATTAGATTCTAAGGTTTCACAAACTATTTAAGAAAAGTAGTATTACGGCTATTGGATTTGAAGTGCCAACTTTATATTTTATACCTCTCAACGTGCAATGAAAAACCATGATGGAGTACAAGTAATGGGTTGAATTTGGCAGCTGCCATCGGTGATCATAAGTTTACCCATTGCACACAAACAATCCACTTGAAGTTGCTTCAAAAAAAACTTCAAAAAACACAGAAGAATGAAAAACTTTCAATAGTTAAAATCACACCATTAACTTTATCGAATTATTCACTGGAATATAACACAGTTACAAATATTGAGACACGGGTTTCTATTTTCACAGATAGTTGTTTCACAAATCAAAGATGGTGGCGCCATCTGTTTTCCGAATTTACATTACACACAAATCAAACATGGTGGCGCCATCTATTTTCCGAATTTACATTACAACCACCGCAAGTTTTAAAAAGAATAGCTCATCTTCGAAAGGAAACAAAATCATGGGGAACGTGAAACCAGAGAATCAATTGGCAATCGAAAGAAACAGCAAAAAACGAGGGGAATAAGTATACGTACACACGTTTTTGCTTTTTAAGTCGTTTTCGTTGGCTGCAATGATCTCGCCGCATTCTAACCAATCTACCGCGTGTGTGGTGGTGGTCCGCCGTCTTCTTCCGTAAATTCATGGTTGAAAGTTGAATGAAGTTGAAGTCGTAAAATTCCAGCTCGCTGCATCTTGGCAGTCCAATTCTGTCGTTCATTTTGGAATTACTCATAAACTTCAATCCACTGCCGTACTTTTTCATTTGGTTTTCTGCTTTCCCAGTTACACTTGAGACTTATGTCCTTTAAAAACAAGGAAGACTAAAAGATTCAATGGCAATCATCAAGTCACCGACAACAAGTAAGTGAACTCACCATTGGGTAGGCAGGCACTGAGCAATTCGTACAACTCAAATACGTTAACAGCGCGATGTTCGTCAGCCAGTTCAAGGAAGACTGCCTCCTATTTTACATTTGGCTACGTCCGGACATTGTATCCACTAATGATCGGAGTGTTTAAATCACAGTCAATATAATTCTTCACGGCAACACGATCACCATCCTAGTGATATTTTTAAAAACTCAAAGAAAGATGGAACTTGTACACCTTTCACCTGCTTGTGTTTCGACATTTAACCAGATTGTTTGCCGCGATGGGACTCATTTCCAGGTTTCCGGCCATCCTTTTCGGTAAACGAACTTCTAATGCAAAATACAATATCTAATTAACTGCTGTAGAACATCCTTTTTCGTTACACTGCTCATCATTTTACCAAGGGATACAAAAAAGACCAAAAGAGATAGGGTATTTGGCCAATTGGTAATGTCGAGTAGAATTCCACCCACAGATGAAATTAAGCAATCCATAGTCTCCAATCTAAGAAAAAAAATAGAAGTACGATTTAGTTAACATAGAATTTAAATTAATCAAAGATACCTTTCAGGTCCACCAAATATTGTACAGGAGATATCAAGTACCACAAACGAAGCCTATTCATAATGGTTGCAAAACCACTGCCTTGTGTCAAACATTTTTTCAATATTAAAAGTTGCTGACAAAAAATTTTAAGTTCCATTTTCTTAAGAAAAGCATCTTATATGCAACAGATGATTTAAAATGAAAAAGAAGAGCTGGATTTACAAATTCTAGAATTGCTGAGCTCTGATATGAATTCATACCGTGGTCGTGGTTCGTGGTGGATACGTTGCACCACCGAGTTTCAGTTTCCGCCGAGAATTTTTTTTAAGACATGCTGACAAATCTTTTTCGGTATACATCTCAGTAATTGTCCTATAACAACGTTAGCAAATAACTCAACACCATCAGTTTTATCTAAATCTGCCTATTTATACGAGATAAACTTACCAAAGCCCATCGTTGTTCCTTGCACGGAATACATCAGTAACGCACTGATGTTGCAGCCGCCATTTCTTAAGAGATCGAATTGGTCCGTGAACTCACTCAACGACATCTGTGAACTGTGACGTGAAGTAGTAACCGCTGCCACTCTTCTGGCCTCGAGGCTACGGCTACCATTGGAAAAAAAAAAAAAAAAAAAGGAATCGAAAAATTTAAAAAATAGAGAAAAAATTCGGAAACACAGGTCGAATGAGGGCGTCCCTAAAACGCGAAAGCGAAACGCGAAACGGACGGCGCCTAAAACGCGGAACGCCGTGCGAAACGTTTCGCGGTTTAGCCGCCTAACGGCGTTTCTTCGGCATTCTAAATTGCGAAATGCGAACGTCGCGAAACAGCTTTTCTAGCGCTATCGGAGGGTTTACAATTACGTATTATTTAGAAATTTAGTATTAATAAGTATTCTGATAGGAGTTTAATAACTATTGTGTTATTTTTCCTTATAGTTGGAGAAGAAAAAGATTTATTTTTGCTATTGCTTTTCTATATTTCTAGCGTTCCCTGGAAGGAAAGAAAATGTAAACAGGAATTACAGGTAATTGAAAGTAAAATATTTATTTATTATTTATTATTATTATTATTTTTATAGTATATTATTTATTATTGGTGTTTAGTTCACCATCTGAATACATTGTCAATGTGGACAAGGCTTTGACATTTCTGACAGAGCCAGACAGTTCCATGAGTTTTTTCAGGCCAAATTTCACACGCCCTATGGAACCATTCATGGCACTTAGAGCACTGGATAACATCCCAGTTAAAGCCCATTGCTTCACAATGTTTGGTTTGTACGTACTCAATTCTTCTACAGGCATAATATACCTTTGATTTCCATAATTTGCTAGACTGTGAAAATATTTCACCCTATCTTGTTGTCACTGTAGTAGGGAATGCTGAAATTTTACGGTCAACAAAGCATGTTTTCAAGTGACGGCGCATGTTTGCTCTGTCGTATGCTGTTATAGAAGGATCTTGACCAAGCGCCAACGTGACAGCATTTGCGATGGCATGTACACCTCAGTCATCAGAATAAACACATTGCTACAATGATAATCCTAATTTTTGTTCCTCATCGTGTTTAATTTCCCATTATCTTATTCCCTATTCAAAACGGCAAAAGCGGGGAAAAGTGTTTCGCAGAATGGTTTCGCAGTTTAGGCTGCCCTTAGGCGGTGTTAGAGCGTTTCGCGGCGCATTGCCGGAGGGCCGTTTCGCATGGCGTTCCGCGTTTTAGGCGCCGTCCGTTTCGCGTTTCGCTTTCGCGTTTTAGGGATGCCCGTCGAATGATTTTGTGGCGAAACGGCATGTCATAGCTATATGCATAAGCGTTCTTTAATCATCTAATTGACAATTGTACGTAACATATGATGATATGAACATAAAACATAACACAGAAATAAATAAATAAAGCCATCTATTGGGGGACACCGGATCACTGGTTTTCGTATCAGATACCCGTTACACAGAAGGCCTATCGTAGTATCTGGTAGTATACTTGTAAACACGAAGGCAGAAAAAGATATTGACTCCAACATTACCTGCTGAATATTGACATCCATTTGATAAGCGAAGTAATCAACAGGGATAAGTTTAAAAAAGGAAATTCTAAAACCGAAATTAGGCCAGTAGAACCAAGACGATCATGCCGCCTAAACGGTTTCCGGTGAGGTATTTTTTTTCTTTCTTATTAGTTTCTTAATATTGTTTTCTTTTTCACTTTTAACTGCTGTTAACAGGGGGCAGTTAAAAAGCCTCCTGCACTTGCAAGGCAGGTTGTAGAAACTACTGTGCCATCCATCTCTGACGAACAGACTACAACGAATGATGAAGAATTAGCATGGTGTATTCACCAACTCAAGTTGTCCTTAAATGCTAAAAAGCTAACACCCAAACGAAGTTTATACTTATAATCTATTGTCAAGTTGTTCCTACCAACTAATTTTTAAAAAATTGTTTGTTTTGGTTTTACAGTTGATGCCATTAGGAAGGATGTTGCTGTCCTTGAAAATCCAAATGAGTTATTAGTGAAAAAAAGATGTATCATGAAAATGAGTCTTGGAGATTATAGAAAAAAAATGGAATTAGAAAAAAGAAAAATTCCTTTAGGTACATTCTGAATCATCTTGTTAAGTTAAACCTGGGAAATCTTGTACATCCGTCTTCAATTTTAGCTTTAGAAAATGCAGCCATTTCAATGGTTTCAACAAGTGCTGGAAAGTTTATGAGGAAATCCCACCCAGCCATTGACAAGGAAAAACAAAAACTCAATTTTCAGCTATCAGCAAACAGTTTTAGGTTCAATTTTGATAGAGATAAAGAAGAATGAATAAATGTTGCACATCAAACTAGTTTATTACCAATTTTTACATCTATAAAGGCATCTGTCATTTTCTTCCATATAAATGTTGATTCAAAAGGATTCTATTCCCATTTTCATCATACAATGATGGGTTTCTTTTGAAAGTAGGATGAGGTTGTTGTTTTTTTAGAAGATCTTCTTTTGCTATTCTGATAATGCCCTCAACATGTGATTTGGCATCAAATTTTTCAGCTTCTTTGACCTGGGCCATTAGTTTCATCTGAAAATCTTTTTCTTTCTTTGTTTTTCTTTTCAATGCCATCCTTCTATATTCAAATTTCCTCACTTTTCTTAGCTTCTTCAGCTTGTGCTTTTTCATTTTCCTTCGTCTAATAACGATCATCCGTGCAGCTTGTTTCTCAAGCTGTGGTTTATCTGGGCTACTAAGGGGTATTGAAATATCAATGATAGGAAATACTGTTGCTGTTGGTAAATGCTGAGGCACTTTCCATATGTCAAGAATGTTTTTTCCTTCATTGTTGTTGTAGGTGGTTGGGCTGATTTTCGGCATCAGCGGGACAAGAATGTTTGGGGTTATTGGCCCAATAATAGTTGGAGATCCACATTTTTGCACAGAAAGACACCCTAAAATAAGTGTTTAAAACAGATCAGCTAAGTCGGCTAGGTGGAAATTTAGAAACTTACTCGTGGAAAGTAATGGGGGAATTGGCCAGCAGTGAGAGTTAGACAGAAATCGGCCGATGTTAAAAACATTGCGTAGCATTGTTGATTTTTTCTTCCTTTTCCTTTTTTTTTCTTTCCTGGTCAGAGTT
Source organism: Daphnia sinensis (assembly GCA_013167095.2). Lineage (NCBI taxonomy): Eukaryota > Metazoa > Arthropoda > Branchiopoda > Diplostraca > Daphniidae > Daphnia > Daphnia sinensis. The sequence goes on along the minus strand of CM023191.1, from coordinate 4,918,879 downwards.
TACAAATTACTTCGAATGGTATAGTAACAACTTCGCAAGTTACGAGTACAATACACTTCCAAGTTCCAACTTCTAATTTCTACAAAATTGTTTATTGTCGTCTGCTACCCAATAAGCCGTAAAATGTGCATCGATTAATTCGATTTGCAGTTTGGATTATCGATTGGAGCAGACGCGGCACTACGATTAATGAGAAATCAATTCAAGTCGTGCGTTCAGCGGTTCAGATCATCGAATAACAAATTTCACTGAATCACTTCAGTGAATATTCGATTCTCCAAAACTTTTTTTTTTACTTTATTTTTCTTACGCACGTCTTCTAAGCCCCGCCGCCACGATATATTTCTCTTTCTGAAAGTACTCTATTTTTCTCGAAGTTGAAATTTCTAAGGCACTTCTTGGCATGCTAAAGTTCTCATTTTAAATTGACATCTGAATTACGACCTTGCTTAGGCTCCATGCGGCGCCCTAGTTGTTGTTTCTAATAAAGTGTTTCCTACTTTTGTTACACATACAAAAAGGTCACTCGGTCGTTCGGACATGATATGTTACGCTACTGATGTCGCGATTGTCGCCATTTTACGTAAGCTCGTGAAGTCGTGAGCCTATGGGTTAGAAAGTTACGCCATGATTTTCTTCCGACTTTATTAGTTTAAAAATGGGACTTACCGCAGTTTAATGGCGACAAATGTCAAAAAATGACATGTATTTTAAGAATGACAAATCAATTCGAAACATAATTACGATCAGGATTCAACAAACATCTCCCACCGAGGTTGCGAAAATGGGATTCGAGTAAAGGATGCACCGATGAGCATGCTAGGCCTTTCAAAGTTCATCTTTGCTTAAATCGTCTAAGTCAATATCAGACAGATCGATTTCTTCTTCTACTTCAAGCTGTCCATCCTTTCCATCCCATGGAGGAATTGTTTGTACGGAAGGTATAGCAGCTCCCTTGACAGGGAATGTTGAACCTCGTCCATAAGATAAGTCTCGCAAATACTCGTTGATTCCGTCATACCCAAAAGATCCTCGAAGTATGGAATATTTCAGTTTTTTCGAGCTGAACACGGACATGGCAGGATAACCGAAGCCACCTAAACCTAGACCATCTTCTAATTCTGGCTGTGCACCAGCCTCAGACCAGACCCATCTACAAAAAAACAAACAAAAAAAAACAAATAAAAAACGTTATAGTATAGGAACAATGCGGGGATAACGTTTAAAATTTCAAAAATGCTTACCCCCACATCTTCTTCTTGTACTTTTCTCCAAGATCGGTCAAAGTTTTCAGATAACCGTTACGACATTCTGATTGGCAATCTAATATATTGGGAAGAACAGCAACCACACAAAGAGGATGTTCAACGCAGTGAGACTTCATTACGTCTTCACCCGTTAACTGCTTAATTTCTGGCGCAGGAATATTTTCGGCAGCTTTGTTTGAAGCCCAAGTTACTATATCACTTGCTGTCCGACCCCCATGATACTCTTCTACCGAGGAAGCGGTTTTGGGTCCAGCTGGAAAGAACTTGATTGTGGGGAAGCCCTGAATGCCATACTGACTAGCCTTTGCAGTGTGGACTGTTGCATCAAGAGCACCCAATTTAACTTTTCCTTTCAGCTCTGTTGCTGCTTGCGCCCAATGGGGAGCCAAATTTTTGCAATGACCACACCAAGGGGCATAGAATTCTACCAGCCAGATGTCATCTGACTTCAAGACTAGTTTGTCAAAGTTATCATCTGTAAGTTCAATTACATCATCCTTGCTTGAGCTTGAAGTTTTCTTCTTTCCTCCCATTTGTCCTTCAACTTTCTCTTTGGCAGCTTTTAAGGCAGCTTCAACAATACCCTGAGCTGTTCTTTGGCCGTTAAAGTCATCTGGCTTGTTTTTGTTGCTTCCAAATATTTTAATGGTTGGGAAGCCTCGAACACCATACTGACCACCCAAAGACTTGTGTTCATCAGCATCAACTGCGCCAACTTTAACAACACCCTATGGAAATAAAAATTAGGTAAATTTTTTGCACAATACTTATTAAATAGATTTTAACACCTTTAATGCTGATGCAGCTTTTGTGTACTCAGGTACGAGTGATTTGCAATGACCACACCATGGAGCAAAGAATTCCACAACCCACACTTCATCACTATTGATAACAAGCTTATTGAAATTGCCCGGCGTAAGTTCGATTACTTCTGAACTGGATGGATACAAGGCGCTAGCCAAGCTCACAAAACAAATGACAAGCCAATAGAAAGCTATTGGGTTAAAATTGGTGGTTAGTAAAAAATGTTCAAAAACATGTGACAGTGAATACCCTACCTATTTTAATCATTGCTGTACCTATATTGCCACCACTGGTAAATTTATGTACTTAGAAGACGAGTAACGAAGTAAAACTGCCGGTTTGTGACCGAGTTCAAATCAACGCATCGTCGTCGGAGAACTCTTGGAGATTTTGACACGTAGTCGCTCCCCCTAAACACGTATGATAATGCCATTGGTCGAGACCAAAGAGCGGTCTGCTTGAAATCGACTATAGTAGCCTACCTCAGAATTGAGTCAATTGACACTGTAGTTGTATGGAACAGTAGGAACACCATTTAAGGGATGCAGAGTATTGCAGTGCATTTCTCCAAATTGCACTTTTTCTTTGATTTTCTTGTAAAATAGTTGCAACTCTTTAACGTCCACTCAATTCGGAAGCCAATGGAAAAACAAACAAAACCAGATAGCTTTACACTGTAGAATTCATGCATTTATCATGCCTAACAAATATTCCAGCTATATTCTCTCATCAGGTTTCAAGCCTTTACCAAAAAGGCTATTTTTTTTACTGCTTGGCCGTTCAAAAACATTATCTCATTTTATTAATACCATTTTCTTGACTTGATCAACTATGTCCTTTGTCAGTAGTGTGAACTGTGAACTAATCTTATGGTCCATTAGTCAACAGCCATTTATCACTTTTTACCACGTCTTACTGTTCTTTAATTATTGTAACTTTTTCTTTGCAGCAGCAGCACGTTCTAAATGTTCGCTGCCTGTGTTTGTGGATCTCGAGTCGACATGCAACTCACAACTCGAGATTCTCGAGTTCTTTACGTACTACTTTACGTTTAATTGTGGTGGAACTGCGAAGCTCGAATCAAAGCCCAAAGCCCCAAACCAAAATTTTAATAGCAACCACCGCTACAAGATGGCTATCGTTCAGTTGCCATACTGAGGGTCATTCCTAAACAGCAAGGCTCGTAACGGTGAAACATCGAAAATATTCTCTCTAGTTCTTTCTTTCTGTCTTCTTCTCGACCTCTTTAACACGTTAGTGAGATATTTTGTCTCTTTCCCACGCAGAAGTAGTCAACACCGGAAATTAATGACCGTTTCTTAACAATAACTATCTAACTGCAGAAAATCTTGCAATTCAGTCTATCAAAAAGCGAAAGTCTAGTTGTCACTGTTGCATATTGCGTACTAACGTACTACTATGTCATCTACCAATGAGGAGATCTTACATTATCAGAGAAAAATCCTGAAGTATGGTTCAGATTCCAAAGTGAGTTCATTGCATTTATTCACCTGTTCAAAAAATCAACGATAATTAATTAATGTTAATTTTGAGGTAATGCTTCATTGTTTGAACAAATTGACAAAACTACCTATTGGGGTTGAACATCTTCAAGCAACTGGTATAGGGCGAACAATTAATGGCATGAGGAAAGCTGAAGGAGCTGTGGGAGAGGAGGCAAGATCTCTTGTCAGTAAATGGAAAGAGATAGTTGCAGCGGAAGACAAAAGTGATTCCGATCATCAAGAAGAAGAAAGCAGCCATCACCAGGGAGAAGCAACAAATGACAATCTAAACACATTGTCGAGTCAGCATAAAAAAGACAAGGATGGGAAAAAAAAGGAATCTCACAAGGACAAATCTAAAGGTGACCCTGTTCCAACATCGAAGAGCAAAAGTAGTTCATCCAAAGAAAAATCACCCGAAAAACATAGCTCTAAATCAAGCAAGGTATCTGAAAAACATGGGGACTCCAAGGAAGGTGAATCATCAAAGTCAAGCTCCAGATCATCAAGAAAGAGGCATCATTCTCAAGATGACTCTAACAGCAACGCCGATGATGAAGATGGTGATGAAACCCCAACGCAAAGCTTTGCAGATGTCCTTGGTAGCATTAAAACCATCAGTAAAAAGAAAAAAAGTAAAGATAAGGAAAAACGTAGTTCAGAGAAGAAAAATAGTTCGTTTTTGCCGCCGCCGATTCCCGAGTCATCGATAGTATCGAAACCAATTCTCGCACCGCCCAAATCTTTGGATATCCGGCCAACGGATTTCGAAATTTCTCCCCACTACAAACCCCTGCCTCTGAAATTTGTTGCCGACCCTTTGCCATCATTCAAAGACAGAGCAAGAAGTTCAGAAGAAGCTTTAACTAGTGCACTTAGTTTTTCGCAAAAAGGAAATAGGTACGTCCGGTTTCCTTTTTTGTTTCGTCTAAGAGATTAATATTTACCTGTGTTTTCTGTAGAACGAAAGTTTTCTCAGGAAATCGTTCTAGTGGTCTGGCTTATGTTCCTAGTTTATTCGATTGCTGCATCAGGGTTCTGCAACAAAACATAGACGGTAACGTTGTTAAAGAAATCGTATTACCTTTTTTATGCTTCTTTTAAAGTTGTGTTGTCGTACTTCCTCAGCACTGGAGTATACAGGAGGAGTCCCCTACGAACTTCTCCGACCCGTACTTGAAAGGGCTAATTCTCAGCAGTTATACTTACTTGAACATCACAATGCATATCTGTTGGATGACACTGACGAGCTATGGAAAGTTCTTTGTCAAAAGGAATACAGGAAAGCTGTTCGAGAAGAAATGGAAACTTGGCGGGATTTATACGTGGTCCGTTACTTACTCGTATTTTTTTCATTACACATTCTCAATTTATGAATTTGGGGGCTCGACGCAGAGATGCCACGAAGAACGCGAAGCACGATTAAAGAGTCTCACCTCAAATCACAAGCAATCTATGGCGAAAGCTACGCCCCAGCGCACCACCAAGTTAGCTTTTGTTGAAAGTTTGGCTAAAGCTCCGAGAGGCAAACTGGGACAGGTACTGTAGTAACTGAAAATTCCGAGTTCACTCTTTGAAATTCATAGATAATTGTTCAAATCATGTGAAGGTTAAACCAGGGTCTTCCGCAGTTCTCGCAAGTATGACAAATGCCAAGTCCGGAGCTCGCCCATTTGAAGCCTCCGCCAATCTTGCTGCAAACGGAAGTACTTCAGTGGCAGAAGTAGTCAAAATGACGCAGTCGTCTGCACCACGTTCTTCCAGCTCATCTAGCTCATGTAAGATACAGCCTCCTAGTTTTAAAAGCTCAGAGCATGACATAGGATTAATATTATTTTTCTTTCTTTAAGCTGCGGCCAAGAAACCAAAAGTTGCACCGCTGATGCAGAAGACCCTGAAAGCTTTGAAAAATCGCTATCGGCGATAAGTCATTTTTCGGGATTTTTCGTTCTTTTTTCAGGTATCGGAACTGGGCAACAATCAGTTAAACGATGTGAACGACTTGATAGAAATTTCACTTTTTTTGCCCGAGTCGAAAAACAAAACTGTCATGTGACTGTGTTATACATGTTTGAGGATACCCTTTTGTCTTCTTTCAGATTTGTGTGCGCATGTAAAAATTAACCGAGCGTTGAAGAGATTTTATAGCACCACCCACCACTCCCTCTAATTATTAAGGTATAGGGTGCTTTACTGTAGCAGGACATGAAAAAATAAATGATTTTTTCATCGGATACGAAACTTTCCACGGAGTTTCAATAAACTGTCTTCGATGAATTTCTGTTACACTAAAAACACTTAACCGAGAAAAAATAATAAAAGGAAAAGAAGGAATATTTACAGGTAGCCTAATCGGAAGCAGTGATGCAGACCAAAGTTGATTGGTTTCCACGACCAAGATGAACGATTTTCGTGGGTGACGACACTGAATACGACGCGAGTTCTTGCTGTGATTGCTGTGACGAAGGAACGGAATGCTGCGTAACGTTCCAGACCCGTATGTTACCGTCAGCACTGTAAGAGCCAAGAACACTCTCAGAGATCCAGACTAATCCATGGATTACATCGTGATGGCCTGCATAGTCATAAAGGATAGATCCAGCAGCAACATCCCAAATCTTAACGCGATGATCTTCACCTAAATAAAAGAAACCAGAAAAGAACATGTCAGAAAATAAATGAATAAGACTGACACAGAATAGTTGAAGCATCTATAAGACTACCAGCTGAAGCTAACAACTTCCCACAAGGACTGAAAGCAACAGCTAAAACTGTGCCACGGTGGCCAACCAATATCCGAACTGTTTTGCCCTCTGCGACATGCCACATACGGACGGAACTATCAGCAGAACCCGTAGCTAAGTAGAGTCCATTGGGATGGAAAGTCACACACTGTAAAGAAGAAAAAAAATTAGTTTCACGTTAAAAATGTCAAAAAGACGATTGTACATCAACATCGGCAGTATGGCCAGCTAGAATTCGCAAGGGGAAAGTACGATCAAACATCCAAATTTTGGCAGTACGATCTTGTGATGCAGACGCGAAGTACTGGCCCTGCTGCGAGACATCCATGGCCCACACGGGGTAAGTGTGTCCTCGATACACTACTGCGTTTTCCATTGATGACATATCCCAAAGTCTTAAGGTGGTGTCATCGCCACAGCTAAGCATGTGAGTGTTATTAGGCGTGAACTGCGTGGCATACACAGGACCGGAATGTCCCAAGCACATAGAGACAGAAGAGTCGGATTCCAGTGGGAATGTTAATACGGAAGGCACGGGATGATAGAGGCCGATGGCGCAGGATTCAGAGAGATTTGATCGACTAACATCCGACAGAGATGGTGATCGGAGTTCTTTAACATCCCAGATGGCCAAGGATGAATCTTGAAATCCACAGGAAAGATAACCTTGGCAGGGTGAGGCACAGGCTGCACTCATTCTCCTTTGTCCTGTGTCGATAGAATATAACTTCAATAACGGAGCAGTGGGCGGAAGTTCGTCCAATCGAGAAATGGCAGCCATCAAATCCTGCACTTCTTCCATATTCGACGTGTCCTCCTGTTTATAATTATACTTATTTACTGCTAAATGAACATATATTTGATATATGAACAAGAAATTGCTTGCATGTGATTTCGAAATTGCTTGGGAGGGATCGCTGGGGTCGATCTTCGTTTTCATGATGCTGACCTCCAAGGTGGTGTTTAGCAGTTGTTGCAAAAGGGGGTGTTCGTTACTACCAATATAACTATGGAGTATTTCGTATGGTTCTTGGGACAACTCCAGAATGAAATGACTAAAAGAACAATCATATAACAGGCTTAGCAGGTAAAATGCTGTAAAAATCACACTTCACCTGGTATTTTCAGAACAAAACCTTTCAGCCATCTTCCGGAGTTCAGGCACTTTGAAAAAGTTCGACTGGTTGCGGGCATAAAAGCCTCTTGCTCCGCTTGTGTTACCACTGACATTAAGTTTTCTGTAAAGCGAAATAAAGGCAGGAAAAAGAATTTCATCCATTTCAATTCTAGCACCATCATCTAGAGATTCGACCCATGCCTTCAATCTAGAATGTGCCCCATACAATATTAGGATGTGATAAGCAAAAATTGCTAGAATTGTATTACTTTGAGAACTGAAGATCTGCTTCTTGTTCACTGAGGCTAGAATTTTGAACAGAAATAATCTTTTGGCTCCATACTGAAGAATTTTCAAACTGCTCGGTAGTCTGCTTCAACTTTAACTTGTTCTTCTTCAGAACATCAGAATCCTGTATAGAGAAAAACAGTGGCAGCCACCCATCAAATTAAACTGGAAAACAGATGGGATTAGATACCGTGCAATTCCGCTTTAAAAGATGTCTACCGGCAGCATTAACAATGCCTTCGTATTTAGATCTCTTCATGTTTCCTCCAAAAATGGAAGAAGTCTGCTCCATGTCTACCCTGCAACAACCAAAACAACATTGCTCCACGTTTCCATGACAACTTCCGACGTAGGTGCCATTTAGCAATATATAAATAAACTTAGATATTTTCGCAAGACAAACAAAGCAAAATGTCCATAAAATTATAAGATTTTATGTAAAACGTTATCACCAAAGAAAGAAGTTCGCGTTGTCAAATTTTTTCGTACTTTTCAAGTAATGGTAATCGATTTGGATACCTATCGTCTGCTCTTAGAAACAGGTCAGTGCGATTCAAGACACGGACAAAGTTGGAAGTTCCAGACGTGTACGGACGAAAGCGCAGTAAGAGTCCTTTGTATACATTTTACCTATTTTAAGTAGATTCTCTATCTTTTTTATCGATTGGGACTTGCATCAGCATTAGGGGTAGACTCATAGATCTATTGAGAAAAGTTAGCATCCATATTTGTTCTTTGTTTGATGGAATCTTTTCTGCCAACGTTTGTCTTTTAAAGTGAGAACCTGCTCGAGCTTTGAAAGGAAGGCGTACGATCGGGAGTATATAACCTTGGATATTGAAGTCGACGTTTCTTTAAACTATGAAAGTGCGTAAAAAGCCCACAAACGTTGTACAAATCGGAGTGTAATCTTACTTTAGTTTTCCCAACTCTGTTTCAGTATTGACGTTTCGTCGAGTGACAAAGAGCCTGTGCGCAACTGTTTATCCCGAAATAAAATGCACGACAAACCCCCTTTTCACCCACCAATTGATAAAAAGAATCGATACAAGCAAAGACCCACTTTGAATGTCGTTGCTACTTAATATTTGGTTCAACCTATATACATTAGTTTTCAGTTAAATTTTCGGTTCGACCCCCTCAGTAAGAATGAGCTAGTTTGGCAGCTGGCACATGGATGAGACCTCCCCCAGAAACAGAAAAAAAAACTTTTTTTCCCTTTAAACGATGACGAGGTGCGCATCAGCTGATCCCTTGTGCCTCTGTTGCTGCCCTTTTCTCTTTGTTTCTTCTGCCCCAGTGCTGCATGCAGGGCCAGTTATTTTGCCCCGAGCCGTTGCAGAGCCAAACTGATCTCTTGCTTCATCGTTGAAGGCCCTCTAACCAAACAGTCGAGGACATCAGCTTTGAGCTATTGTTTGTTCGTTTCCTGCCACATCCTCTTTCTTTGCTCTTTAAAAACCCAACGAGAAAGGGGGAAAAAAGAAGGAAAGACAAAAAAGAAAAAAAAAATCAATGGCCTATTATCAATGCCGGATACAAGAACTGCAGTTGCTAGGGCGACCAAATTACCGTTACGTGCGGACTGACACCTTTTCTCAGACTCTTTTTAAGTATCCCTTTTCTTCAGAACAATTGGGGGTTAGTTGGTTAACTCATGAATAGTCGATTTACTTGCAAGTCGGGGTTGAGAGAAAGTTTTGATTTCGGGAATGCAACCATTTCTTCGCCTTCTTTAGCAGCTCTCTCTTGACGCTCATTGTAGATTTTCGGGAATTGGTACTGTTGAATCGCGAACTTTTTAAAGATTTAATGTTTACCAAATTTCCCTGTCCGGATCTTCTGTTATCTCAAGTTGATAAAATTCTGTTCACGTGGCTCTCACGCCGTATTTTTGTTTTCATTTTTCTTGTTGACGTAGCTCGACTCGTTTTTGTTCTGGCCTCGGGATTGGGTTAGGTAATCGCGACCTGAGCTACCGACCAGATCTTCCATGCCCCGCCTTTCAACCTTTCGTATTCCAAAAGAGGCGGAGCTGTCGAGCTTTAGAATCGAAAACAAAACAGAAATGATAGAGGGGCGTGCGATAGAATCACGTGAATTGTTGGCATCAGGTTCGTTCAACTTGAAGGGGGGAAAGGTGGAGGCCTACCGTTTGCCAACAGCAGCTGCACGCTAAAACGCAAACCCACAATTCATTTTGTTCCCTAGATTCTGTACGCTCTGTAGAGAGGCCGAGAACGCGAACGGGATTTCACACAGCCTTTCTTTTTTTCTCGTTTAAGAAAGGAAAAGAAGGGAAAAGAGAGACGAGGACGAACCTAAAATAGTCGACCGACGAATGGTCGGTAGCAAGCAAGAGCTGATAAAAGCCTTGAACGGTAGAAAGAAGGGAAGGAATTGTTAGAGCAAGGAGAGAGGAGAGCAAAAATGATTGCTTTGTGCCAAAAAGTACGGTGAAATTAGGTTTCTTTCGCTATTCCCTTTCTATTCGGTTGTCGACACGACTCTAACGAAAAGGTGCTGGTTTCCGCCCGGCCACAGATAACAGATGCGACTTTCTTTCCAACCTGAACGAGAAAATAGAGAGAGAGAGAAGGGGAAAACGGATGGAAATATTAAGGATAATGCGATAGGAACAAGAGAGAGTTACGTCATTGGAGCGTCCATGGGCGTCGTATTTTTATAAAGTTCAGGCCACCTAGCGGTCGTCTCATTTCCATCCTATTAAAGCATATCCTGCTGCTGTTCCCGTAGTATTCACGATTGCCATCTACAAACAACAAAAACAGCAATAATTGACAATTTAAAAGTGAACAAAAAAATTGGCACAGTTAACCGGATGTTTTTCTTCGTTCTTCCCGTTCCATCACGTATCATATTTCTGCAATTACGACAGACCTGAACGCCATGACTCCAATGTGGGCGTGCATCAGCAAGTGTAGAGCTAGGGGATGACGTCAGGGGAAAACTTGGACCATAGCCAAAAAATAAGTTTTTGGTTGCGTCGACAGTTGATACCTTAGGCTGGAGTTTTCCTCCTCTGTAAAATAAGAAAAAGAAAACATTGAATGACTACATTATTTTCTACCTTTTTTTTTCCCAGCTGCAAATTGCAATTTTTAGGGGAAAAAAAAGAGAAGAAATAGAGGTCGTTGGCTTCACCCGCTCATGGTACCTAGATAAGCAAAAAAAAAAAAAAAAACATTTAAAAAAAAAGCAAATAGAAGCAAAGCAATTACGATGTTGCGAAAATCACGTGATCACAGTGTGGCTCCAATGATTGTTCATGTCTGCAGGGATTCTCTTCTGTGATCACGTAATAACGGTTTGGTTTCGTTTACAGGTGGATTGGTCATGTATGGAATTCGGCAACCCGGTTATTTGTTTTCAAAAGTTTTTGTTGCCGTTCAGACTTGACGATAACGTGACTGGTCTCGATTGCGGCTGTTTCAACATCTATCCATCGGCCAGTCGATCGTGTGAACTGTCCAACCGAGTAGTGATTGCGGATTAGACACAGAGACTTTTGTTTTCTTTTTCTGTTTTTTGGTGGAAAGTTTGATCGAGAGAGAGAAACGGGAAAGTTTTGCGTTACGAGAATGCATGCTAGGCTGACTGAAGAAAACGAGCCGGACCCGCTGGATGTCTTTTGCGATCTCGGTACACTCATTTTAGAAGCTCGAGTGCCAGGACGCGGAGACAGCGGGCGTGGCTACGGAGAGGGCCCTCATTGCCCACCTTATTTCAGTCATGCCCAAATCAGTAGTAACAACAACAATAATAATAACAACAACAACAACATTCATCACAGCAATAATGGGAGCAGGCCAGGACACCATGTTTGCACACCTGACAAGCTTGAGTGTCAACGGTTCCAGCATCTACGAAAACACGCTTGCCTGCTGGGCAAAAATGGAGTGCCATTGTGTGTGGAGGTACGGTAACAAACAAACAAAAGAAACTTGGTTTTTAAATAAGTTTGAGGGACGAAAAAGAAATCTGACCTTGTGCAGGTTTTGGTGGGGCCAGAATGCAGTCACGGTTCGCAGCGAGCCAAACAAGTTGAAGTAACCTGCACGCCCCATCCAGACTTTCTCCTGCTGGAACGTTGGACTGTCACGTGCTCGCCCAAAAAGTATAGTCTCGCACGTTTTCTTTATTCCAGTCACGATACTTGACGACGTTGGTTCTAAAACAATTAAGAGTAGAATCACAAAGACCGTTCCGCATTTAATTGATTCCTTCGGATATGTGCGGTTCACTTGGCTTACTTTTGTTTTCTTCCTTTGCGAAATCAGGGATGGGGAAGCAAGCATTGCCGGCATCTGTTTGGTTCAGGCCGTCCGCTCCTTCCTCCATTTTTCGCAGCTGAGTGCCTGGTTGAACAAGAGCAGCGGATCTCGGCCCCAGCAGCTGCTCTATCGAGTGACAATGCCCGGACAGGCTTTCGCCTCCAAATTCGGATCCCAACCAGTCGACCATCACTTCCCTTTGGCACACGTTGGGCGGCTCGCCACACATGCAATCAAAGTCTGTTCTTCTGTTTTCTTGCTTCCGGAATCGGATTAACCATCATTTTTTTGTGTATGTAGGTTTCCGTAAGCTCGTTGCCTCGGACGGATGTAATTCCACATGTTCATTGTGGCAAGTGTCGCTTTATCACACCCAAACAGAATGCGGATGTGGGCCAGCGACAGTTGCAACGAAAACAGGACAGCAGCAGTTGTCTGGGCGAAGGTCTTCTCGATATGCCTCCAGCACAATTACGCCTCCAGCGCCTCCAGCGTTCCCGTTCGCGATCCAGTTCACCGTCTTTCGAATCCATCAGACTTCTCCATCCGGCATACAGGGCGCAACCACCACCACAGCCGCCCTCTCATGGCAGTACGAAGAAATTACTGGACGATCGGATGCGAATCAACTGCAACCGAATCGGGAAACATGATTGCAAGTGTGAAAAAGAGGACGACGTACTCGATTTGAAATTGCCGGCGGGTCACGGTGATCGGTGGGGCCATGATTTGGAGCGTGGAAGGCGTGGACTGGATCGTGAGCCCGCAATTGGGCCGGTTGAGCGAGGTCGAAGTCGACGGTCTCGGAAGGACTGTTTCGCTGACAAATTACTGAGCGAAGCGGAGTCAAAGGAGCCGGAAATGGCTCCAGTTCTTCAGGCAGGAAAGAATGTGCCAACAACGGATGACAAACTGCGTTTTCAGCGGTCGCTTAATTCTGCGGCTTCTTTGCTGTTCCATACTACGACATGTACCTCCGGAACTGATTCCAAAACTCCTCGACTAGGCCAACGTTTTCCGCTCAACAAATTCCTCCGCTCGCCACCACTGCGCATGTCGTCATCCCCTCTCCTTGGCAGCTTCGAGGTTAGAAATAATTTCTTATCGTGGCATTTCATGTCCGCCGGTTTTGTACCATCCATATTTCGTACTGCAGGAATGTTTGTTGAACGGACGACTCGAACCCATGTCTACCGTAGAAGGGTTTGGCGCTGAGCTAGGGGCTAGTGGATCGTTTTGCCCGTCTCACGAATTGCTCCCAGTCAGCGTTTTCTTCTACAACATTGGCGGTTTCGAATCGGATAAATCAGGCTCACCATATCTGGCACATCTGAATCTTGGTGCCAAAGGGTATAAATCATTACCAAGATATACACAAGGTCAATTAAATTAAGCAATTTGATTGTTACCTGCAGATATCAAGTACCCAGACGGGGAACTGTGCAGCTGACTCTCTTCAATCCACAGGGAACGGTTGTGAAGATGTTCGTTATTCTCTTTGACCTCACAGAGATGCCTCCAAATTCAGAGACATTTCTCCGCCAGCGGACCTTTTATATGCCATCACACGAAACGGACGCTTCTCCCGTTTCCGCCAAATGGCTCCGCTACCTCATTCATCTCAGGTATCCAGCTCGATTAATAAAAATAAATCCTGATTAATAACAATATTCTACCGTTTCTCTGCCATCAGGTTCCGCAGTTCAAAGTCCGGTCGAATCCACTTGCACACAGACATCCGAATGATTGTGTTGCGCAAGTCGGATGTCGATACGGCATCGGCACACATTGCCGACAGCTCCTACGAGTGGAAATCTTTTACACGCGGCCCGTCCAGCCCACGCTTCTCCAGCCGCTAAGAAATTACTTCGAGAAATATTGTCTCCTATAAAAAAAGAAAAAAAAAATCTATCGCAAAAAAAAATTATGTCATGCAAAAATTTAAATTGTCGCAAAAGATTTTTCTGCAACGTTTTGTGTGTGTGTGTGTGTGTTTCGGTCAGCTGTGATATCTTGTCTCGGGTGGCTGCGAGACCAAATACCTTTTGTCCTCTCCTCTCCTTCTTGTGGCTAACTGGACTCTCTTGTCTTTCACGTTGTTTCCCTGTTGTTGTAATTAATACCTTTCCGTCGCTCGTCAAGACGAATTCTATATTTAGAGAAAATGAAGATTTTTATCGTTTACAATGTGGAAGGGCGGGACGACGGATAAGAAGACAAAAGCCTTTGTATTCTTCGACCCCTTTTCTCGTCTTTCTGTCTGGTGGATGTCTCTTTCTTTGAGTAGAAATCGAACTAGTTTGGGGGAAAAAAGTAAGCAATGTAGCTGTTTGGGCTAGTCACTCTTCTTTCTTTTTCCCAACTCGTTGCGTCAAAGGAATCCGTCTGAATTCGACTTTGACGCAATACGCCCTTTTTCTTTTCTTTCACTGCGCTTTCTTTTCGGTTACGTCTGATTTTTCCCCTCTACTGAAACGTGTGGGTTATTTTACTTTTAGGAAACAAAAAAAGGAATGTAAAATGTGGACTTATACACACTAGACTGTTTAAAAAATTCTGATTAGACAAATACCTGCTGAAATCTCTTCCTGGACTGAAAACTTGATACTTCTATTTACCTCTGGTTTCTTCATTTGACTTGGGTGTGTATTAGTAGTAACTGTTTCAACCTCATAAAATTGATTGCGCTTCATGTGAGGAGGAGGGTCAGAAGAAAAATAATAATTATCCACGTCACCAAACCAAAGGAAAACAAATTCAAACCTGAAAACAAAATTAGAGATAGCTACACAAAAGAACGAGAGATTACGATATACCTCCCTATAAAGAGCAGCAGGAAAAAGGCGGTATGGCTTGCAAGGATGAGAAACTATTAAGTTGGCTCATTTTGTACAATTACACACACCACTCTTGTATAAACGAGCGGTAAAGATGCTACGCTGTTGGGATGGACTCGGAGTGGGCGCTCAACATGTGTTGCTTCAACTGTTCCCGATTCATGCGCGTCTTCTCCTTTGCAATTGGATTCGTCCATTCACAAAGTTCCATCAAACACTTGGCACCTGACATTTAAAAAGAAAACATATAGACATGTGCAAAAATAGCCTTACCGAAATACAAGTGACTTTACTTGAATGAATAACAATGTGCTCCAGGAATCCCTCCCGGGTGGTAAACCGTTCTTCACACAGCGGACAAGGTTTGGAAGGCATGCCAGGAACCATAGCTTCCTCTTCTTCCTCCTCTTCGTCTTGAGCGTCAATCGGTTCTTCTTTCGTTACTGACCGAGGCCGGCCCCTGGAAATATTTCGAAAACAATCACCATAAGAATTTCATCTAGACATACCTCTAACTGCGCATAGCTGGTGAAACTCATTTGTTACCTTCTTCCACGGCTCTGACCTCTGCCTCGCCCGCGGCCTCGCCCTCTAGGCTTATAATCAACATCGTCATCCTCAAAGGCGCCGTCATCATCCTCTGAGGACGCCCCTTTTGTGGCGTCATTGTTATCCGTAGGATCTGTTCCTTTACGCAAGGAAACCTTAGATCCACGGGGCTGCCTTCCTCGTGATCGCGCTCCTCTGATTGTCGGAGAGACAGCGGTGCCGGGCCCCTCTTGCATTTGGCGCATTGAACTACCTTGGCTAGTGGCACGACCTCTTCCTCTTCCTCGACCACGAGAGTATGCCGAGGTTGAAGCATCGATGTTGTTGGATGGTGACATATTTGGCTTTTTTGAATAGACTGTCTTTTCCTTTTCTCTTATGGCATTTTCCTCGTCGACCAGGGCCTGAGAGAAACGTTCCAGATCATCTACTTCCTCTTCATCTTCTTCTTCCTCCTCATCTTCTTCGAATTCGAAGATTTCAAGGAACGTAGAAAGCTTCTTTGAACGAGGCGGTCTCTTTCGTGGTGCGCCAAGACCCCGGTCATACGTCCGAATTACCTGCTTCCATTAAAGTTTTGCTTTACCTATTTATTTAGAAAGTACTAAAGTAAAATATACCTTAAGTCTAACACCATTTTCCTCAGTTTCAACCCCGTTCTCTTCCTCTGCTTTACGCTTCATAGCGTAGGTTTTGTGAATGTTGCTACTCGCTACGGAAACATTTGTTGATCGCTGCGTTGATTGAGAAGAAGCCGGCCGATCTGAACCCATATTTTCGCGTTTGGTCATCGCCGCCTGCGCAAAAAATAAGTTTAAGTTGTTGTTAAAGCAATAGCAATTATTAAAAGGAAAAAATACCTGAATAATGGCCGTCAGTTGTTCTTCAGATGGTTGTTGACCGGTTTCATCCAGTCCGATTACGATCACTTGATCAGACTGTTCCGAGTCTACGTCTAGATCGTACGCTGATAGGTCAACTTCTTTGGGTTTCGGTTCCACCGGTACCGTTTGGCGGATGATGCGTGGAGGCGCGCGTTTTCGTTTCAGGTCTTCGTCTTCATCCATCCATGGCAGACGAACAGTTATCTCTTTTTCTGGTTTAGGCGCATTGTCAATACTAACTGCCTCCTTAATGATTTTCGGTCGAACTTGCCGAGTTCGGGGAATCCTTAGGATAAATTCAAAGATTATTTTAGAGCAGGATTAGACATCGATTAAACATTATTTGTAGTACGTGTAAGTCAATTTGGGGGTTTGAAGTTCGGCCATGTACGATGAACTGATGCTCTCTAAATTGGCGTATTTCTCCGGGGGAAAGGATAACCTAACTCTCTTAGCAGGGGTAACATCTTCTTCGTCTCCTTTTGCTGCTCCAGCCGGTAACGAGAGATGGACTGAAGAGGATGAACGACCTGCAAATCTATAATTTGTGCCTTGTTCTGATTGTAGGCGTTGCCGGGCTTGCAATAGAACAGCTCGGTTGAAATCGTCATCATCCTTATGCATATCGTCGTCATCTAACGTGTCGCCTCCCATTGCCAGTTTAACCTATCCCCCGAAAAATATATTGTTTAAATGAAATTAAAACTGAAAAACAGCGTATTACCTGTGTTTCTTCGGGCGGTGCTGGCTCCACATCAATGGAATTTGGATTTGAAGCGTTGACTTTGGAAGCTTTAAAGGTTTGTGCTTTGCGTTTACTCACTCCTCGAGGCATAAAATAATCAACACTTCCCGGCGGTAATGCTGACACAGAAGGCTTATTTGCTGATTGATTTGTCGCAGTGAAAACTGTAGGAATCGTTACAGTCCGCCCCAATGAAGTGGTGGCTGTAACCAGTCGACCAGGTCGTTTGGTTTGGTTGGGACTCAAGCTCAACGTTACAGTGGCTGCTGTGGAAGCAGCAGACGACACAGTAGGCTTCGGCGGTTGCACGGGACCAAGTTTGACGTTTCTCGGTGATGCCTTTCCTGGCACATGCACAGGTTCCTCAGCAACTTCTAGCCCGGGGGCACTGGCACCTCGGAGCAGTTTATGGATTCTGGATTCGATGCTTTCTCTCTTTGGTCTTGGGTAAGACGTTGTGGCTTTGTCATTCATTAACGTAATGGAAGAATTGGAACTCTCATCAAATTCAAAATTGCTTGACGCTGCTGCTGCCGCTGCAGATTCTTGAGCGGCATTCTCCGAGGCAATCAAGATCTGTTCTGCTTGAGATAGAATGTTTGCCCCTGGGGTAGAAGACTCTGGAAAACCGATTGCTTCAATGGATGCAGAAACAATATCCGAGAACTTGTTCTCCGTTCGGAGGTGATGCTGATCCATATTCCCGGAAGAATTGTCGTGCATTTGGACCCAGGTCATCTCCGAGCCCCCACTCGTAGAAGTGCCTCCACTCGAAGTTGAGTAGACAAGTGACGATGGTAAGCAATATCCGGCAAGGGCTGAAACAGGAACTTCAACCAGATGAGTTATGCCTTCGACGGTCTGGGCTAACTGCACTTGGACGTACGGGCCGGAAGAAGAAGAATCTTGCTGGAGTGACTGGAGGGACATGGGTCTCTGTTCACTGACCCGCATTAGAAGCTCGGCAGCTTGCGCATCTGTTATCATTCCTTCTTGTCCGGCATCGACGTAATTCACCTGTTAATTAAAATTATGGACTGAATAACTCCGTATTATACGACAAGATATAATTTTTCATACCTGAGAGTCGACGTAAGATCCATCGGTAGAAAGTGGGGCCATTTCTACTAGCATGGCATTCTCTTGATTGTGATAGGTATTCATGGAATTGGATGGCTCGACGGAGTTAAGTGTTAGCCGGCCATCATCTTCCACCACATAAACGTTCTGCGTATCAACCATTTGTTGCGTCTCGTAAGCAGAATCTTCCATTCCGGCGGCAGAGCTATCAGCTTCGCAGACAGCCGTTGGGTTAGACAAGTTTGTTTCCATGTTAATTAACTCCTGATTATCCACTTCGTTATCCTCAAACTGTTGATCCAAGTGGGAAGATGTAGGGTTATCGATGTCTGTAGATGCATCAACTCCTTCGGCGATAGTCCCATCTGGTTGTTCAATGTCAGCTGAATTCATATAGTAACTAGAATCAACGCCTTCGTCGACTGTCTGAGGCTCAATGTTCTCAACGGGTTGAGTTTCCATGGGATGCGATGCTACTAAGTGTGTTTCAACGGATTGTGCATCGTTAGCTTCTTCTTCCATGGTTCCGCTTCCAACAGGATCGTCGTAATTGACTTCCCCTTCTGTCGTTGCAACCGCATTATCAGGGAAAATACTTTCGATGCCAGCAGACTCACCGGGTTCTGCGTTGGCAGGATCAGCTGCTTCAATTACGAAATCATTTTCTGCTGTGCCGCTGAGGATTTGGCCAGTTTCCATGGCTTCTTCATCAGCCAAACCTGATTCCGCGACTCCATCATCAACAAAATCACTTTGTGCTGTACCACTATCAACCTGGTCAATTCCAAGATTTGCGTCGACAATGGGTTCGTCCTCAGCGCATTCCCTTTGGTAGTCTTCGACGTCGAGAGTGCCTTGCTCTGGTATATGGCCAGTTTGAGGCTGAACAGTGTGATCCACGCTCGAATCGACAGTTTCGGGAGAAGTTCTTTCATTGTCCTGTTGTCCTGACTCATCTATTGGGGAAGATTCGGTTGGTTCTTGATAAGGCATGCTCTGCAAATCTTCTTGCGGGATCATCGAATCGTCTGGTTCTGTAGCCACCAACTGATGTTCTTCCATTTCCAACGTGCTGGAATCGGCGAAATCATTTCTAAACATGGATGCTTCTCCGACTGGTTCGTTTGCCTCTACCAGCTCGTATGCAGATTCCGGGACATTCTCTTCTTGCTCAGTCTCGTTGCTTGCTTCATTGGATGTCGTAAAAACTGCGCCACTTTCAGATACTTCCGAATGGGATGTCATATCTGCAGTGTTCAACGACGTCACTAGAGTTTGGTCTGCGCTGGCAATATCACCTTCCACACAGGTGTTATCTGCTGTAAAATGGCTTGTATTTGCTTGAAGACTTTCAAATTGGTCTATCTGTTCGGCTTCTCCCATAACTGGTTCAACGGTGGCAGTCTCCGATTGTGTATGGACGTTTTCGTCTTCGGACACAGCCTCTTCACTGGTTATTGGTACTGTTACCATTTGATTATGTCCAGAATCTGCTGTAGAAGCTGTACCATCACATACAGCTGTTGTTGACTCTTCAATGAGCTGATCACTACAGCTAGCCACTTGATCACCTTCAGCTGAGGCTTCACCATTCGGAGTTTCTTCGATAGCCTCAGAAAGTACCACTTCTCCAGGCTGCTCCTCCGGGTGGCACGTTTCAGAAGCCAAATTCAACTGTTCTTCCCCATTTTCTTGTAGGGTGCTTAGGTCTGGCTCTGAAGAAGCAAAATGGTTCAATATGGGTTCTGGGTTTGAGGTATCTTCAGTTGATAGATTTCCGTTGGATGATGTTGGATCTTGAGGTTCTTTTGGTGTCCCATCTAGAGACCCATCTTCTAAATACGGTTCCATATTTGGAATGACCACCATCTGATGACTTACTGAAGGTAAAGCATCTCTACACTGCCCAGCAGAAGTTTCTGTTGAGCTAGAAACTTGATCTAAATCAGCACCTTGACTGCAACCTTCACTTTCTTCATTGGGTATATTTTCAGAGAGGTTTTCATCGGTGGCAGCCATACTAATGTCACCAGTTGACGCAACATCACTGCTAACATTTGGCACTAAAGATTCATCAGACTGCAAGGTGTTGGACTGCCCAACATCTGGTAGCTGGTTAGTTTCAACCTCTGAGTTGTTCTCTACAACTTCAGGTTCTGCAATGCCAGCTTGTTCCATACTGCACCAAGTTTTGTTTCATTGATTCATATAGCCATGATGACCATCTGATATAACGCCATTGTCACACAAATATTGACATCGTATTCTTCATATTTTCTTATTGAACTTTTACGAAGTGTCAAACTTGCTGAACCGAAAGCGACTTTCGACTGAATGTATCAACACGTTCTTATTTATAATGTTGAGTTCAAAATATAGTGAGGATCGGCATTGCTTTTAGTACACGGTTTGGATCACAGGTGATAGACAGACGCAGAATCGAGATTTTCTGTTCGAATTAATAATGTTCGGTCGGTGACTAAAGGCTGGCGTCACTGTTCGCGTTGCGTTGCGAGTCGCTATGTGGGGGATAGGGACACGACATGGAAATTTTGACTCAAAGATGGCGGACAAATCGTCAAAAAACAGGGAAAGCCCCCTAGAGGCAATCGTGAAACTAATAATTGTCTCTCAGGATGTTAGGAACCCTTTTTAAGGTTCGTTGTTATTTACACGACTTCAAAGAATATAATGTACCATCGAACATTTTCTAGTTGACTAAACGATATCAATAACAATGGAAAAGGGAAGGGGAAAACTATCACCAAAATTACGAATAAAGGCGGGAAAAATTCGCTTCGTCGTTTGTTGGATTGCACAATAAGAACGATTCGTTTCTCACGTTCACTGCATGGGCTACATACATCACTCTGTACATAAATGTACGTCTTTTTTCTCGTGCCTTCACAGAGGAAGTAAGGTAATGATGGCATTAACGGCCACCACTAAAAAAAACTGTCACCAGTTCACCACACCACAGAGATTGCAAATGAATCGATTCGTCATAGGTAGTTGCTTTTTCGAGTCACATTACTTTTTCCCTCCAAATTTACAAGAGTTACAGTTCAATGAGAAGATATCCTTCTATGATTTATCGACCATTTTCTTCGTTAAGTTCTTTTGTGGGGTGAGCCGGTGAAGTTATCACTTTCAATATTATTTCTTACTTGTATAAAGCCTTAGTTACCTGTACAATTTGTACATGTTATTGCACGTAAACTGTTATGGACAAACATTTGTTTCCATTGATCTGAATTAAAGATGAAAAGATCTTGAAACTAAGAACACAGCCAACACACTTCGCGTTCATCATGGTCCAAGGACCATGGACCATGGTGTCTATGAAAATAAAAGGCGCCAAAATTCTTATTTTTGTCAGAAGTAGGGCTCGGCCCCGATCGGACGAGATCGGGTAAACCGATCTGATCTACCCGAAAAATGACCTATCTGTTGAGGTCGGTTCGGGTCTTCCAGAAGCAGATCGGTTCCGGTGCGGTTTTTCGGGTAATTGGGTAAGATCTGCCGCCATTTTGGAAAATGGCGGCTTAATAGAAATTACATCTGCCGCCATTTTCCAAAATGGCGGCTTAATAGATATCGGGTTAAATATCCGGGTAAAAAACCGGTTACACCGGTTACACCGGGTTTTTTAGAACCAAAATTGGGAAATTTTTCTTAAAACCGGTTCCAGAACCGGGTCCAGAACCGGTTTTAGGATGGGTCCTTTTTTTGTTAGGAACCGGTTTGGATCTGTTTACCCGCGGTTTAGACAATGGACGATCTGTGATCTGTCGGTTCCAAACCGAAAATCAAAGTTACCTACCCGATCGCCAAAAAAGCTACCCGATCGGCGCGGGGCCGAGCCCTAGTCAGAAGCCCGTGTATCAAATTTGAGTACTAGCGCAACATCTATAAAATTTTAGTAGCTTATTACGAAAAATAAACCTTGCTGGTTTGTCTTGTCAAATGACTATTTACATAGTCATAAAGCTTATCGATGGGCACCATCTATCGTAAAATGTAGTTCTAAAGGAAAACTGTGCGCGTAGTCTCATTTACGGAAATTACAATGACTAATGCAGACAGGGAAACGTTCTTTACCAAAGCCCATTCGCCATTTCCAGAGCCCACCTTGGACGAAAAAATCAAGGCAGATGAATTTTTATCGGCCTCTAACCACCTCGCCCAGTTTTTTGGTATTTAAAAAATCTTATTGTTTAAAATGGGACTGTTAATAATGCTATATATTTCCTTGTTCAGGAATACTTGGAACCATCTTTACTCCTGTTCAATCAGACATTGCAGGAAATGTTAAAGTATGTAAAATCCTTCCAATAAGAATACCATTTTTTCAGCTCATTGACAATGTTTTTCTTTTTTCATCTGTGTTTTTATTAAAACTCTTCTCTTAATAGAAACTTAGACAGTTTATAGAAGAGAATCCAGGAAAAGTAGTCTACGTAAATGATATAATTTTGCTGGAGGCTGGTAATACTCAGTCGATTTCCATTGATGCACTTCTTTGGTTGAAACGGTATGAAAAGTATCTGTTCTGTGAAGTATCCTCTGGGTCAATCTAATAAACTTTTCTTCTCTACAGTGCACTTGAGTTCACCATGCTCTTCATTGATGGCATCGTTTGTGATACTAAAAACGGATCAACTAATGAGGATCTAAGACCTCTTTGTCTTCAAGCATATGAAAAAACATTGAAAAAGTATCATGGATGGATGGTGCAACAAATTTTTAATGTAAGTCTTGATAAATGAGTCGGAGCTTTCTTTGCTAAATGTCGTGTCGTTTGCATACCTCACGGCAGCTTGTATCTAGAGCATGCCCGTCAAGACGAGATCTCCTAACCAGTTTAGCTCTTGGAGAGACGGACATGGAGTCTACCGTACTAGCACAAATGGAAGAAGTACTTGTGAATCTAAAGAAAAACGTAGCCACAATTAATCAATTGTACGCACATTACAATCTGGATACTGACGTCAAAGTTTAGGTTGCGAAACGTTCACAAACCTCATCGTGATGTTCATGAAAAGCGTTTAGCCTACGGAAGCAATTTGAAACATTTTAATGGCACAAATCGGTTTTTAAATAAAATATTTTACTTGAATCTATACTTAACTATTTGAAAAACAACGCATAGTATGTGATCGATATGCGGTACAAGTGTATTGCAGATTACGAAGGGAACTGAACAGGAAAAAAAGAACGAACAAAAATAATGCACACAACGAGATCAGGAGACGCGCAATAATAAGACGAGGGACCACAGTTGGAGGGAAACGTTACATAAAAACGAGAATGAATGGTGAGCGATTATGTTAATATAATGTTTATATGTAAATATATATATTGTATATATAAAAGAGAATTTCCAGCCGAAACTTTCCTATCCAGAGGTCTATTAGATAAAAGTTTATAACTCGGAACAGCCAAGAGAGAGAAAACCAGTCATTAATTCCTAGCAAATAACAATAGACTAGTTTTTCTAGTGTTATCGTTAGGAAGAAATGACCCATTTTCGACTCGCTCAAATCGTAAATCTATACAGTCGAACGTACTTTAAGACACAGGTAATTGAATGTTAAAATTGTTGTAGAATGGGATATAGTTAAGTATACATTGCATATACATTTCCTTACTAATTACTTACGATATTATGTGTGGGCAGGATACAGTAAATTTTAGGCCAAAAGTAGAGTACCTACAACTCGGATAGAATCGCGTTAATTTAATACAGCTACTTTACTTATATATATACCGATTGAGTGTAAGTGCTGCTGACGTGTGGTGTACGCGTAACAGCATAACTCATCCGATATCAGCGTACAACATGGGCAGGCATCCCTATCGCAGGCACCGTATAAATTGCGCCTGTCCCGCTTTTTTTTCTTCTTCTACACACATTCACACGCACACACATAACACCGCTCGATGATAATCAATACCGTCAGTATATCCGCGCAGTCATCATTTGGCTTCTACGAGCCAAGCCGCTGGAATTTTGTTTCTTTTTCAAATGCGGTCAACAAAAAGATTTTTGTTTTGCGTTCTTTCCCATGATGCCGTGTCTGTAGGCCAGTCGAAAGGAACTCCAAGGCGCAGAAGAGTAAACCATGTATAAAAACTTTTTTAGAGTTTAGTGTGTTTGATGGTTTCGGTCCAATAGGTCGGTATCGTCATGGCTTCCAGGCTCGTCAAGAAGGAGTCATTATCGAGTGAGTACATCTCTTCTGAACTATCCTGCTATACGATGAGAATGAAAAAGAAAAGTAGGTCATGAATTCTTTTTTTTTCTTAAATGAGATTAAGGAACTCGTCACGGTTTTCCTTAGCTGCCAATTAACTCTCGGAAATAAAAAAAATTCAACTTTTTTTGTTGCCAAAATAAAAAGGTAAGTAACTGTGAAGTTGAACAACCGCAATGGCGGCGCGGTAAAAGAATAGTAACTAATTAATTATACGGCGAAAAAAGACCTACCCTCGGAAGTTCGGGACTATGGACGTATCCGACACGGAAAATGTCTTCGGCTGCCCCGAGGCCCGTTTCGGACGGAGCGTATCGTTCGCTCAGCGTTTCAGGACGGTTCAGCAGGTAACGCCGACGGTACCACCAATATCCGCTGGCACCTGTCGTCACCGAAAGAAAAAGATAGTCTCTCACATTAGTCTTATTCGTGTATGCAATACCGTGATATGGCCCCTTAAAAAGAAAAGGCCTCTTTTTTATATCAACCGGCCACCTGACGCGGCCATCAAATCTTAAAAAGATTTTACGCTTTTCGAATCGTGTACTGTACATAACGATGAAAATTAAATTTTTTATTTTGACTCACCGGCTGTGGTCACTAGAACCAGGAAAATGCACATGGCAATAGCGACGATCCCGCTGCCTGTGAGGACATCCGGACTGATTGTACTGACGGACGAAACACCGTCACTAAAAGGTCCGTGAATATCTTCGATGATAGTACCAATCACTTTGGTAGATTTCGCTTCCGGCCATGGAACGCTCTCTTCCTGTGACAACGCTCGTCCAATCGCCACAACAGACGATACAGCTAGGAAGGGCCTCGGAGAAGTGTCGGGAGCGGACGTCGGATTAAGTTCATCCGGCCATAGAGGTGATGTGTTGACATGTTCCGAATCAGCTTCGGGATGTTGGACAGATGGCGGCGCTCCAGTGATTTTCTCCACAATTATGGTCGTCTCCTCGTCGTCCAAATTAGTGTCAGTCGCAGACGTCGAACTGGACGCATCATCGGCAAAATATTCATCCGCATTTTCGTGTGTTGGAGGGTTGAACTGTGTGGTAGAAGTTACAACGATCGGGTTAACCGTTTGATTTGACTGCACCGATCCATCTTGTGGTTCGGGTACAATGGAAGTGGATGAGATGACGTCCGATGAGATTGACGTCATCGTTTCAATCGATGTAGTGGCAACGGTGGTAGTGCTGGATGGCAAGAGAAGCGTGGTAGACTCGGAGCTGGTCTCCACCGACGTTGAATCTGGGACGTGGGTCGAGTTGGATGAGGCCATCGGTGTTGACATCGTCGTTTCCGGCGGTGAAATGGAGGGGGAGGATACGCTGGCCACCTGATGTTTGACGCTCGTGCCGGCTAGGATTTCCGCAGCTCGTTTCATCCATCGCCGTCTTCCTTTTCCTGTTGCAGCCACCGCTGAAATGGCCCGACCGACAACTATTACGTCAGACACGCTGCTTGCCTTTCGTCCTTTTTCGTGTTCCCCTTCAAGGTCGGATAACGTGATTAGGGACTTTTCGTCTCGCTCTTTCAGCGCATCGATTCGTTCATCATTCGGCCCGGCTAATGATGATTCAGGCCATTCGTCACGTACAGCTAAATCTCTTCCAGACGGCCGTGATCCCCTCGCTGAGACGAGCAACAACGAGTCTGCAACGAGAAAATAATTGTTCATTAGCGCTGAAAAGAAGTTAATAAAGAATTTATGCTCTGTTTCTCTCTTTTTTTTTGTTGATGACATTTCAAATGGGATTCGACGCTGAGGGGTTTAACAACCGTGTTACGGTGGATACCCTCAGCCGAACAAGGAATTAATGTCGCTAAGGAAACCTTTCTTTCTCGCTGGAACAACAAATCATTCAGCTCGGGGGGATTCCTTTAGGGCATATAGTGATGATTTTTTATGGCAAGAAAGCTGGAAAACAATCAATGTCACAAAAGATCGCCACAGTCCAATTAAATGGAAAGCTTCATCAATTATATTCGCCATCTTTTTTTTTTCTGTCAATATCGAAGACCTTGGGGGATCCTGTTTTCTTTTGTTTTTATGTTGTGTACCTGAAACCCAAAGCTAGGAAGGCGCCGAAACGTGAGGCTTCTTGTCTTCGACATTCAAAAAGAAACAAGCCTCATATTTCGAAACAAAGACGAATGGGCCCTGCGGTTACGAGAGACCTTTAAATGTTTTTTAAGAAGCCCTTTGTACGTGTGGGATGTATATGGGGTATAATTTTAGGCCTTACTATTTCTCTCTCTTTACTTACAGCTCGTATTTTTTTAGCTACCATGACAACTGCTGATCAAGTTAAGAAAATAAAAACAAAATCCGTCCAAGTGCTTGCCTATAAAAGTACACGAACGTTTGCCGTTTTCCCGAATGAATAAGGAAAAAAACAAAAAAATTTGTGCCCTTGATGTTTAATATTCCTAGTGCCCTTGACGGAGAGGGATAATCTGGAACGTGTTGAAAGGTGGGAGGCGAAAAACAATTTAGCATCGAAACGTCCTTGGGATGTTGCAGGTAAGGATTCTTTGCAATTATTTTTATGATATGGTTTGAAGGAAGCTATTTTCAGGTAAAGCCAATTCCGGGACATGATTATATCTTTACTGCATTGAATTGCTATTGTTTTTAAAAATCCGCAGTCATGCGAAAATAAGGAGATGACGAAACCACGCAAAGTTCCTATTTCTTATACAAAAACCAAACTCTTTTGCTTTTTTTTACCTGGACAAGCCCTCGAAATCCAATTACAGCTCTACAGAACGAACGGGGCGTGACTGGCAACGATGGACCAACTGTTTTTTGTGTGTAGGTGGGCGCTTCCCACTTGCTAAACCGAGCGCATCTTTCTTTTTTGAAATTAAATGAAATATCCACCATCTTTTTATAAACTCGGTCGTCTTTTTTTGCGGTGTACAACTGATGATGTTTCTTCTTGAACGATCGTTGAAACTGTCGTTTAAAAAGCTTTTTAACTGAAAGAGATGAGAAGAAAAATCGCCGCAACGTTTGTTGTTGTTTTTCTTTCCCAACTGTCTCCATTAGATGAAAATTAAATTCCAACTACCACTTTGAGGCAGCGTTTCTTTGATGGAAACAAACAGCTGTGCAAAGAGGACCACTTTAAAATCCTCCCCCCCTTTTTTGATCATGTTCCTATTATTTACCTCTTTAACGAAAATGTCCAGTAAATGAAAAAAACTAAATGTTTTTCATAGACGGCGGTTCTAATTACCAACAGACGCTTTAACTCTTATTTTAATGAGGAGCTGTTGCGGAAAACGTTGGCGCCTACTTTCTCTGTAACGTTTTTAGGATCTTTCAAGCGCACCGGAATCGTTTTTCTTTTTCTTTCCGGAAACCCAACACAGCTTCACAGCCAACGTCCACTGATGCATGGAACACACCAAAAAAGAGGGGATAGAAAATCAATTGATACGAATTTCTGCATCGATGCCCAGCTCGCTAACAAAAAAGAATTTTAAAAAGAAACTTACATAAAATGACGATTCGAAATGCCATCGATGATCACCGTAGGATCTTCAGAATAACGTCGATCTTTGTCCAGGAATCATTTCACGAACGCCGTGTAGCAAGATTGTTTTAGTTGCCGCATGCCATCCCGTCGAAATCCGACACTTAACAAAGAATACAACAGTTAAAGCAGTTTACAAACGACGTGTTTTGTCTGATTGAAAGATGTGATTATTTTCACACGACCAAATGACTAGTCACCACGGCTGAGTCACACTACGTACTGGCAACAGAGTCGTTGTCTGTTAAATAATACGAGCAAAAAATAAAGGAGTTTTGGATGGTTTCTCTCGAATAAACATCCAATTTTTTGTTGTTTCTTTTCGACCACCTGGCGCCCTCCCCCGTCCAAGGGTATAAACGCAACTGTCGTTAGTTACTAGGGATACTCTATAGCGTATCGTGTGTATATATCCACACACATCTAATATCATAAAAAAGAAAAAACAGAAGGAGAAAATAATAGACGCGTGACTCGACCGGTGCGTGCGCTGTATCGACTTCCCCTTCACGCACCGTTGATTTTTCTGGCTATTGCAACAGTCAGTTGCAACCAATGGCCAGGGACAAATTAGTGATCGCCTAATCGATACCTCTTTGGCACATCCATTTCTACGTCCTCGATACACTGTCGTCGAAAATAAAACAAAAGAAAATCCCGAAATTTGAGGAGAAAGAGGCAGATGGTTTACGGTGACACGCACGGCGCATGCTCAATTCCCGATCCAATTACGCGTTTTCTCCCTCTCTTGCCAAATTCTCTCCCCCACCCTACCCACTTTATATGGTTCATAACGTCTGTCTCTTCAATTCTTGGAAGAGAAAACCCAGAAAGGTTTCTCTTGTCCCTTTCCCAACCCTCGTACCGTCGAGGTTGCCAAGGTTACCACATGAGAGAAAGAAGAAAAAAGGTATACAACGAGGGGAAACAACAGAAAGGGCAGGTGAAAACCTTTGTGCCTCTGAATATGGAGGGGGGGATGAAACCTCTGGCCTAAAGACATTCCTCACATTTCAGATGGAAGTGGAAACATAAAAGAATTCGACACAGTTCTCTGTGTGTCGGGGTCGACGAAATGAAATTGACGGTGCACTTACTTTCACTGGGTTATTGCTTCTCGTTGTTTTTTGAGGTCCTTTTCCTGTTCTGCACACAACACCGGACGTCAGTCAGTATAAATAGGAGGCAGCCACACAAAGTAGTATTTCAATGCACGCAGGAAAAGGTGAGGGGAATGAATAAATACTAGACTGCATAGGAACAAGTTGACGGAAACACTGCGAACGAGGAACTAGCATCTCAGTAGCACAGGGACGACTTCCCCATGTGCAGCACTCCATCGATTTGACTAGAGAAATGGGCGCCGCGCGGCAAAATTGACTAAAGCCATCTAGCGGTCGTTTCTAAAACTCGTTCAAGGCCTGAAAATGAAAATAGAAAAAATGTTTTAAAAAGAATTTGGCAAAATCACGGTCTACACGACGTAAAAAGGTACGAAACGACCGAAAAGACCTTGGCCTCGTAAAGCCGGATTTTATTTTACCTGATGTCAAACTTTTGAAAGCTTACTGTTTAATCGATCAATTTCCAAAAGGACTGTCATGGGTGATCGAACTCATGCTCGTCATCCATCTCCCATGATTCGGGGGTTATTTTCTACGTCAAGAGTCAAGACTAATGAGAAAAGATGGCCATGAAGTTGTTTTGTGCGAATATCCAAACGTCCAGCTTTTTTAAAAGAATTTTCTCTCTTCATTTTGGTCGTGATCATCCCGATCGATAACCGATCAAAAAGCACAGACCAGAATTGCAAGGCAGCCATCATGCTTTCGTGAGAGAAACGTGTACTAAAGTACACTCTGTTTTTCTCGTTTCTTCCTTTCCTGATCATCATTGCTGCCCATCACGTTTGTAATAATGATGGCCGACTTGTCAAGAATCTTCCCTTTGGCCTTATCACCGCTATTCGCTGCAAGATTAATGATTATTCCTCCCTCCACGTCTTGGCCATCTCGTCACATTTGTGTTGTTTCGCAAGACAGGTATCTCGTTGTTTTGACTAACGTGATTTTCAAACAGTCGAAATAACCAGGTAATCTTTCGTCTCTTTGTGCAATCTTGTAAATAAGTAATAACCTTCTTTTCTTCCACTTTCAGTTGTGGCCACAGGGATGTCGAAGAAAAAAAAACTGGCGGGACGTTGACTCATTCACCGCTCACCTGACATTGATACTAACGCTTTTCACATTCAAGGACGTGGAGAAGAAAAAGAATTTAACAAACGAATAAATACAGGTAAGCTGATACTAAATTCAAAGAGCTCCTTTTATAAAGAAAAAAATACTTACATTCCAAATATTCTGCAGCACTTGTTCACACAACCAAGGTCTGCATGTGCACTGTGCAGACACACGCGGTGCCAGTCATCGTTGTCAAATGTTTTTTGAAAAAGAAAATGTTTCTCAAATGCAAGGTAAATATTATAACAATAATCAAAAAGTGCAGATAAAAAAGGAGAAGAGGCTACTTTAGTATACGGTAGAAAGTTGTTTTGACCTTAAACTTTAATGGTCATCACGTTAAGTCGAGGTTTCCACACGAAAACATTTTTCTTCCGGCATGGCATGGAGCGAACTAAAAACGGAAAAAAATCCTTTTGGATTCATTCTGTCTTTGTTTGTGCTCCAGTGGAACACAACAGATTCGGTTAGTGACGTCAAGTAGGCCGAGGTCTGTACAAAAGTTAACGCTTTAAAGGCCAAATCATTCGATTTTCCATGTATTTATTCATCAAATGTTTGCTCAGTTATTATTCATAGTCGTCGACGAGGAAACAGCATGGGGGGAAGTTGTAAGATGACGTGACACAAACACGCGAGGAAAGAAAAACAAAATTATAATAAGGAAAAACAACGTAGATCGTCAGTGAACATTTCTTTCCAGCGCAGGACCAAAGGTAGAGAAACAAAAATAATAAACAAAGTTTTGGAAGTGGCATTATCTAATTAGCTACAGTTCATGACTAAATCAAGGACTGGCAAGGAAAGAAAACAATATGTAAGTGAAAGAAGGCAGACAAGAAAAAAAAAAACAGTGCGGGACCTAATAAGAATTTGATAGAAAGACGAGTAGTCATTTCAATAATTTTCTTCTTTCTTTAGTTGTACGAAGGGATGGAAGAGGGCAAGTGAAGGAGGAAACATGATATCCACGTCAAGGAGGCGTTCTCTCCTACCCAGCATATCGACGAGAGACACGCGCAACAAACCCAAGACAAGGAGTTCCATTTTCTTCTTCTTCTTTTCGAACTATTCCAATCACATCAATCTTCTATGATGTCCTTTGAATTGTCGCGTTTGGCTCGTCAGGGCTTTTACACACACACACGCACGCACACACACGGAAACAAACGTCGCCATTTCAATGTGACGATGCATTTGCAAATAGTAATAATTAATAAAAAAAATTCATTATGTTTCCTAAACAAGAAAAAGAAAACTGTGTGGGAGGGCAAAGAATCAAGGTTCAAAAAGGAATAAACATTTGTTTTGCGTCTCTTGTTTTTGCTAAGCATTCGTACTCCTCCTTTTCTCTTTACTGTGTAATTCCAACCCGTTGTTCCAGCCTACCAGTGATGAACGAGAGACATTGCAGACCGAAAAAATTGATTTAAAAAAAATTAGAGAGACGTAGACGACGGAGGGGGAGGAATAGGATGAAGAAAGGGGGGTAGGAGTTATAAGGGCAAAATGATTTCAAATAAATTTCTCCACATCACACGGATGACATCGTCAGTCATCTGGAGAGTGAATGACTGCGTTCTCGATCGACCCGGTCGGATCCGAGTCGAAGGTGAGGCGGTATCTTGTCGAAGAACGGATGCTTGAGGGCTTCCGTCAACGCCAGCCGCTGCGAAGGCTCGTAATCGAGCATGCGCTGAATCAGGTCAAACAGGAGGACGTGGTCTTCCTCGTCAGACACCTGGTAGCGCTTCAGTGGTTTACAGTTTTCACGAACATAACGGCCGGCCGAGCTCTTCTCGTCCCAATCTAACCGGCCGTGGTAGAAATACTTGGTCTTGGTCTTCCTGCCCATCCTGGATTTTTGAATAACAATTCATGGAAAAAAATTCGATGTTGAATCAACAATAACAGCAGGTGAAATAGGTAGCGCACCTGTATGGAATGGGACCAAGAATCCGTTCCATCATGGCCAGATGTTCGCGATTATCGTGGGTCTGAAAGAGAGTGACGCCCAGGTAGAGTTCAAAAAGGATGCATCCAATCGACCAGACATCGCAAGGCTGCGTCCAACCCAATTCTATACGGGTAGTGGGGGGATAAAAAAAAAATTAATTACATGGCGAAAAAGAATGACAAATCACCTGAAAAGATTCTTTTTCTTTACCTAATATGACTTCGGGTGCGCGGTAATGACGCGTCGAGACGATGGTGCTGTGATGTTCGTGGTCAAACGTGGCACTCCCAAAATCAATCAAACGCACGTCCGTTCTTTTCACTCGTCGGTAATCCCTTTTCTGCGTAGTCAAGGTAACACATGCAAAAAAAAAAGAGGGACATTACATAAAAAGATAATGACAGTGCAAAGAGAAAATAAAATTCAATTGAAAAAAAAGTGAAGGTGAATGGCGTCGCCGGGACGAGAGCCAAAACAGATTAGAAATCAGGGCCGTCGCCGTCACGACGCCCCAGCACTTTGAAATATTCCCATCTGCAATCCATCGGCATTTCTAACCTCCCTCGTCCGTCTAAACCCCGGTGGTGACATGACAAGGGGCCACAATGTCGCCAATAGAGTTATTCAAATGGGCGAAATTGCCAAATACCTTTTTTGGGTTGTAGGAGATGTCAAAATCCGAGTCGACAAAGAGAATGTTTTCGGGCTTCAAGTCCGTGTGAGTCAACTTGTTGTCGTGGAGGAATCGGACGGCGTAGGATAACTGGTAGCCGATGTGACGCACCTGGTCCAACGAGTACGGCTGATAATTGTTGTCCTTCTGTTTTTTTGCGTCATAATGATAAAGAAGTTATTTCTGTTAAGTCGATGTTGTCATTTTGAGTAGAGGGGGAATTTTTTTCAAACTGACCAGGAAATCAAAGACGGAAAGGCCAAGCATTTCAAAGGCGATGCACATATGGCCGTGATAATCGAACCAATCCAGCATCTTGACGCACAGGCTACAAAAAACAAAAGAAAAACGTAAAAACCCAATGAATTTCTTTGAAAGACATAAAGCATTCCGAAGAAAGATTAATAACTTAGGAAAAAAGAACCGAAAAACGACTTACTATTTGCCTTCGGGATCCTTACGATCCAACTTTTCCAACACGTTGATCTCCAGTTTGGCCGCCTCCCGATATTTTTCTACATTCTTGATAATCTTTAAGGCGAAGCTCTCGTCCCTGTGTTGTTTTCAAGGTTTAAAGAGAAGAAAAAGAAAAGGTTTGTTTTTGTTTTGTTTTTGTTTGAGGAAAAGAAACAGAAGATCGTTAGTTGTTATAGCATCTAATAACACGGTGGACTGTCAGCAATAAATATTTAAAAAACTTTCAAAATAAGGAAACGAATGGTTGGGAACAAAACGGATCTTGACCAAGGGAATCAACGAAATTAAATATGAACATTCAAATTCAAAAAATTTATGAAAGACTCTACCTGGATTTGGTCACGTCTTTGACTTTGACCACTTTACCAAAGGTGCCCTCGCCCAAGGTGGCTTGCACTCGATCTGTAAGATGACATAAAAAAAAAAAGAAAACGACAAAATGTTTTTTTAAGATTTTAAGAGATGCAATTGAAACAAATGTGGCAACAAAAAACTTGAAAAATAAACTCTTTTTCAAATCTTTTGGAAGTTAAAAGAGACTAAAAAACAGCACTTTTTGTTTATCCAAATGCCAAACTTTTTCTAAGTTCTATCGTTTCTCTCTTTTATGGACGAAATTTGGGAAAACCCCAGCAATCAATTATTTTGTTGAAAACAAAAATTAAATAAGAAACTGAGAAACAAAAAAAAAAACACAAAATCAAAAACAACCAAAAACAAAACTTGAATTCAGTTGTTTCCTATTCTCCCCCCCCCCCTTTCTCTTTTTATGGAGCACTTGAATTTTTACTTTTTCTACATTGAAATTAAAGAAAAAAAAAAGTCTAGTCTTTTTATGTTTTGGTAGTGTGTGTTAATTGGTTTTTTTGTTTGTGTGTGTGTAGCAATGGCAAACGAACATCGATTCTGGAGAATGTCGCCATTTCGGTAAAGAAGGTGTCCATCTTCGTCGTCCTCCACAGACGGGGCACGGGAACTCTACTCGCGCATCGGGTCGGCAAACAGGAATCACGGGGGCAGCAGCCATCAGCGCACACACCGAAATCATGGAACAACCATCAAGGGGGCGTCATCAACATTCATCGATGTGGGGAGATGAGGAAGAGCAGAGGTGGCAGCGGAGGCACAACAGAAGCCGAATTCGCGCGCAGCCGAGTGTGTGTTCAACGGATTGGGCGGATGGACGGACGAAGCAATCGAGAGAACCCATAGAGGAAGGAGAAAGAGACCAAAGACAATGGCGATCTCGTCCTCGATATTGTTTTCCTTTTTACAGGATTTTTTTTTTTTTTGCTCGTTTTCTTAGCTAACTTATTGAATATATGCTAATGAAACTGAAAGGCAAAGCGCAAGTCTGGCGAATCATGCACTAAAAATAAAACAAACTTGCGCCATAACAATAATAATAGTAATTAGAAAAAAAGAAACAATTGAGATCAAAAACAAAAGAAGAAACGTCATTCACGCACGCAACACAACACACACACACGCAGACAAGGTGAGAGCATAAACGACTTTGGTTCGAGAACGGGCAAACGGCCAAACTATGCTTCTAAATTCGTCCCCATCTTTTGTGTCATTTGATGGCGTGTTATTCTCGGCTACCCCAGTTAAGAAATCGAGAACGACTCCGCTCTTCGATTAACTCCCCCCCCCCCACTCATGTCGCAAATGCAGACGCACATCTCATCCAATTAAAATGAGCCAAAAAACAATTTCACATGCCTATGATTCCGCAAATATCGATATCGAAGAGTTAGTTGAAGTAAAGAGCAATGTCATTTAACTGATGGATCCATGCGCTGGAAAATGCGGAATTAAAACGAAAAAAAGAGCGCTCGGCTTGCCCAACCGCTGGGCGGGCCGTCTCGTTCTAACCGTTCGGGTAATGACGTTCGATGCGTTGGCAGACGATTGGCCAACGGCTGCGGTGGATGAGGACGACGCCAGTGGTATCTTGCTACTACCGGTTGCGCTGGCGGTAGTCGACGTTGGGCCGTATCCATGGCAACCGGTAGCGCGCGTGCCGGGCTCCACGCCAGGAAAGGATTCGGGTCCCGGATGAACACCGCGTTCGCTGTTATTATTGCTAGACAGCAGCGTCGACGACGAAGACGACGACGATAATGGCACCGGAATGATATTGGACGAGCACGTAGACGGCTTGCCACCAGACGATGCCACTTTGGCTCCCGATCCAGCAGCGTCCGGCACCTGATAGGCCGCTTCGTCGTAGAGCAAATCGTAAGGATCGAGGTGATAGGACGACGATGTTGTGCCCTGATGGTATTTCGTGTTGCTGTGCCGCGACGCTGTGGACGGCGATGAAACGTACGGGTACGCCTTTTCGGCCATCATCCGGCTGCTGGCCGTCGACGTGGCGCCCAGCGTTCCAGTAGAGGACAACCGATTCGATGACTTACTGCTACTACCCCCGCCGGCCTGACTCGATTTGCTGGAATAGGCCGGATAGGCGTAATCCTCGAACCAGGTCGAGTGATGGCGCAGCGCCGTCAACGGATCGCGATCCATCGAAGCCGACGGATGATCGTGTTCCAAAACAACGGGCGGCGGGGAAGTGGGCGAAGGCGGAGAAATCCAATCGTCCAGCAAAATGGGGTACGGCAAATCCTCGAGCGACGGATGCAAATCTTCTTCTTCCTCTTCTACTTCACGTGCGGATGCCACTGATTTGTGAGGCACTTTCAGGGACGGCCTCCTTTCGGCCAGCGACGCCTTGGCGGCCAACTGTCCGTCTTGTTCTCCTTCGTCTTCCAAATTGCACGAGAGAAACCAATCAAAATAGGGGTTGGGAGGCGCGGCGGTGCCGTTCGTGTTGTCGTGACTGGTCAACAACTCGCATTCTACTTGCTCCGACTGGCGATCGCAAGCAGACGATCCGGCGGCGTCGGCAACGTCGTCGTTCTCATCTTCTCCATCTTCCTCCTCCTCCTCCTCGTCTTCTATGTCGTCGTCGAGTTGGTCGCCGGCCAAAAATGTATCCGTCGACTTGGACGACTTTGGAGCCAAAGAGGTTAAATTTAGGCCCAGAGCAAAACATTGGTCCAGTGCCAAAGGTGTTCCAGTCGACTCGTTCAACAACTGGTGGTCGACGTCGTCTGCTACTAATGTCGGAGTGGTGGCGCAGCTGTTCGCCATATCATCGTCCAATGGGCTCGCACGATCGCGACCTGTACATGCTTCCGTCTGACTCTTCCGGTTATGACGTTGATGTCGATTATGTTGATTGTTGTTGTTGTTGTTGTTGTGGCTTCCATTGCCGCTACTGCCGCTGCTGCTGTGGTGATGGTGGCGCCGCCTCCGACGGCTCGATCCTTTCAGCGTTGGGTAATCGTCCGCCCTCAGGTGTTGCTGGCCGGACGTGTACACCGTGTCTTCGACGGTGGCCGTCGGCATGGAAAACGTACACGGGCTGGGCGTAGGAGTGGCTTCACTGTCCGATCCAGGACTGGGCGAACGTCTAGCCGTCCGGTAATCATCGAGAAATCCAGCGCTGGAATTCATAGGGCCGTGATTGGCTACGGGGGTGGATTCGTCCATCGTCGTGCAGACGGTAGTCGTGTGGCGTCTGGGACGGACTTTTTGTCCGGCTCCGATATCTTCGACGACCCTGTCGGCCGATCGGGGCCGATTTCTTTGGCCGGACGGCGGAGTGGACGGCCTGGAGGATCCGATTCCGCCCGTGGCCGAACTGGATCGTGAGCCCGAAGAGCCCGGGATGAGCGAAAGCGACAAGTAACGCACTTTAACGGACAGGCGGCGAAAGAGGCTGGAACACGTTCCCGTCAGCTGGCCGAGAAACAAATGAGCAGAGCTGCGCGTCCTCATCAGCGGCTGCTGCTGCGGCTGAAGGTGGGACCGATGGATGCGATGGTTTGCTTGTTCTCCATGACGGATGGCGCTAGGTTCCACTTCATCCGGCAGTGGTCGCTGCAGCGGCAATTGTTCCGAATGACGCCGCCGGGAGGCGGACATGTTCCAGACGTAATGTTTCCTTCACTGATAGGAAAAGGGTTTCCAGGTGGGCTGTTTGCGATGTCCCGTCTTTTTTCTTTTTGTTTAAAAGCAGTTCAAATTTGGATTTCCAAACTTCTTTTTTGCTTTCTGTGCCCCCCCTCACTCCGGAAACTGGAACACTCTCCTCATTGGAAGCCGCCACTAACTCCTCCTTCACTAAACAGGCCAACAATCCAAAGAATCCCGTCGCAGATGGGCCCAAAATTTCCGATACCAAAACAAAACATCCTTTTTTCCAGAAACAAAAAAATGGGAAATTCCTTCTCTTCTTCCGGCTATTCCGGATGGAGGAATAAAGCCAGACACTTGAAAGTGGCCTGTTGCGCACCACAAGCCCAGCACTTCCGACGTGCCCGCAACACCAAAAAATTCAACGCAGATTTTTCTTCTTATTTTCAAGTATGTCGTACACACAACAGACTTCTTCTCCAAAAACACTGACGTCTTGCGTTATGTGTGTGTCTGGAACGGTTAGCAGGACGCTACTGGCCAGAGGACGAGGCGAGTGAGTCTCGCAATCCGCGGGAGAGTGGGGTAGTACGTATATATGTTTGTATGTGTATACGCAAACCAACTCCGCAGCGGAATACGGCAAGTCTTCCTTCCCCTCTCCTCTCATCCCTCCCATTTTCCTCCCCAGTTTTTTTGTTTCTTTCTCCTCAATCTCTGGGCTGTTCCAGCTTCCCAAAAAACTCTTACTCATTTTCCTGTTCCTTCACGCAAGTTCTAAATTTAAAACCACCCCGCAAACCAATTCCCCTCTCCTCCCCATTTTTTTCCCTTCCTTCCCAAAGATCATGCGCGCATCCCAAGGTGTTCCAGTGCTAAGATTAGAATGCTCACCCAGCGCTTTTTCTTGCTCTCACTGAGCGTCGCCTCCACAAGAAAAAAAAAACCCAACTCGCTATCTTTTTGAAACCGTAGCGTATCAATGCCATTTTTTTTTTTTTGCCCGTTCTGGAACAAAGTTTGACCACCATCTTGTGTTTTGGTGACGCAAGTTCTACTCACGTACACACACGCGCGCAAGATGAGGTAAAATTAGCCAATGGCGTCTAATCTCTTTGGTAGTGTGTGTGCGTTGTGGGGGTAGGTTAATGACACTAGGAACAACTTACCCTTCATCAAACGACGTCGACATCCCACATGCAAATAATCAAACACCTTCTCCGAGAACTGGGCCATTATTCCAAATTGAAACTTTTTTTTTTTAAATCAGGAAATTTTCTAACGTTTTTCTTTTGCTTGTTTTTAAAACAAATAAAGTAACCCCATGAAAATCCCTTGTTTGGTCATTGGGCCCAGCTGTTTTTGTTTTTAAATACCGGTCCATCCCATCTATGGCCGTTTGTTACGGAAAGATCGACTAAAAAGATTAGATAGACTATACTCTCTCTTACCATTGACATAACAGCCCCATAGAAAAAAGGGGAACCTGACCCGACAAGATGAAAACTCCTCCCAAAACTCACGATTGGAAATGCGTACACGTTTAGACAATATGTTTTGCCAACAATAATATGGAGAACGATAAAAAAAAAAGAATAATAAGCTGAAAATAGAGAGCCCGAAAAAAAAAGGGAAACCTTGATCCACGACTCTCTCTGTCGAACAGATTACATCCTGATGTCTTTACAATCCCGATTGATGTAGGCGGAACGAACGAAGAAAAAACGTACAACATTTCCCGCGTTTTAATTTGAAAGTTGAACACGTTTCAATTTGCGTGTTGGTAAAAACAATTGACCCAGTTCTCGGACAAGTTAGAAGATTGCATGCACGATCGGAATCGTTTCTTATTTTTAAGGCAATTAACTAATTGAAAGTTGACAGCAAAAAAAAGAAAGAAAAAAAAGAAGGAAAATGAGATTGAAAAAGAGAAAACCCACCTGGATGGGTGAGGCGTTGTAGGGAGAGCGACGGTGCACGGCCGTCGTGGCCACCGGTTGCTGTTCCAATGGTTTGCGCTCTCGCCTTTGCCTCCTCTCGCGCCTCCTCTCCGAACCGGACGCTCCGGTCCCGCCGGCTTCGCCCGTCGATGGCGATCTCGTCGAATGCTTGCGACGAAACGAACTGCCCAAACTGCTGTCTCGATTATCGTGACGCTTCTGGTGTCGGCTACCACTGCAATCAAAAAATGAAAACAAAAACAAATCAAAAACATTGTCAAATAAGGATTCACAAAAAAACATCTGCGATTTTGCTTTTCTTAGGAAAAAATGCTATGCGCTCTTAAAAAACGTGATGCGATGAGAGGTCCCATCCATCATCTTCGAAAACAAAACAAAGGAAAATAACTGGCAAGTAAACTTGGCTGTGTCATTGCCTCTTCTTCGTCATTCCCGATTTAGCATTGGCCTTGGTTATTTTTTTGATGAGGAGACATCAGTTTTTGAAAATGTCCACGTAGTTGAATATTTTTTATTATTATGGAGGGCAGGCGCGTGTGTGTGCTGGTAGATGTTGCCGATATCGAAAGACAAAGGAAAGATTGTCGCGTGTCCATTTTGAACGAACCCGTCCAACCACCCGCCCCGAAAAATCGATGTAACCATAACATCGGTCAACCACAAACATTTTAAATTGCACAAAGCTGGAAAACCAGTTCACCTTCTTATTTTGAAATCTTTTTAAAATTATCATCTACTCAATATTTATGATCTTTTTATCCCCCCCTTTTTTTTTATTTTTAACTCTCTTCTTAAAAGCCGGACTTTTTTCGACACCGGACGCAACGAGATTGTTCTACACAAACACGGCCCGCCAATCGTTCACTATCTCATTAATGACTGAATTGCATTTGTTAAGACGGCGGTACCTTTCGGTCAAAATCAATGACCCCCCTTGCTTAAAAAAAACAAACAATCGTTATTTCAAAACTTTAGCTGTTGGCGCGTGGGGATTTTCAATAGACCGGACCAAACTGGACGCAAGCGAATATTCAGTTGGTTCGATGAACATTAGATCATTTCTTTTTTGCATTTACTTAAATCTTCCTTTACAACAACAAACAAAAGACGTTGGGTTGAGTCATTTAACGAGCGATCGTCTCTTCGCTAAATAAGGCAAAGCTGAAAGCAAAAGAAAAATGACCGACGGGGTTTGTTTTTTTATTGCGCACCATAGAGTGAAAACCGTAGATCGTGAATTCTAGCCCGAAGGTATACGGAGCCCCTTCATGCCTTTAAAAAGCTCGTGTAAAAAACTGGACACGGTGCGAGCCAGGCAATCCTCCCTTTCTCTCTTTCAATGAATTTATTAGTGACTTACATAAAAAAGAGCCCACCATCTTTTACTGCACCCAGTTACTACCCCCCAATAGGAAAACGGGAACAACCTTGTTCACATCAACAGATTCTTATTCTACCAAACAAATTCGACTGACAGCAGAAGGGAAATTCGGTCAATTCTTCTGCTCTCAATATTCAAATTCAACAGATTTTTTTTTTTGACGTGTCACGGTCTTTAAAAATCCTTTCATAAAAAAAAGTGAGAGCTACAAAGCGACATTACAGCGGCGTTGTCTCTTTTCACGCAATTACTCCCCTCTTGAATCGAGAATACCTTTTTTTCATTCGAGATTAGAAGCCATCCGACTGAAGTGAAACAGACGAGAAACCAGTCTCTCTACGCA
This sequence comes from Daphnia sinensis, assembly GCA_013167095.2. NCBI lineage: Eukaryota > Metazoa > Arthropoda > Branchiopoda > Diplostraca > Daphniidae > Daphnia > Daphnia sinensis. The sequence goes on along the minus strand of CM023191.1, from coordinate 4,877,930 downwards.
GGGGAGACGGTGTGTTTTTCTTTTCGTTCAATCTAATTCCGATTCAAGGTGAGTGGATGAAAGCTGTGAAAAAAAAGCAAACTCGCTTCATAAAAAGAGTTTCATTCCCTTCGTTTTCTTCTTGGTAAAAAATAAACAAGCCCCAATAAATTCTATTTTCGCCCGTTTTCTATTCAATCTGGATGAAAGGAAACCATTTAACATATCGGGCGCCCTTGGATGATCCAATCGTCATCGGCAATCAAATAAGATAAAAAAAAAAGTTGGGCCCGTCTCCATCGTGTTCCGACCTTCGAGCCAACGCAGAATAAACGAACCAAAAAAGCAACACATTTTTCTGTTATCCAGATAGCCAAAAAGCATCAAAGTGAACTCTTTTGGGTGTCTCTTTCTAAATAATTCGAGACAAGCGCGAGACACGCTACCACCAGGGCATCAAGTTATTTTGCTTTTAGAAAAAAGAAACAAACAAAAAGGACAACACCCAACGGCACACAAACATGGCTTGACAAAACATATGAGCTGGAAAAATTAAAAAAAAAAAAAAAGGAAAAACAGATGTCCTGGAACACGATGGCCTTCAACTTAAAGTAAAAAATTAAAAAGAATAATCCGTCAATCGATTGTCCCTTTCTTTTTTAAAAATTTCGACAGAATCGCACCTTGCACTGGCGCCGCCGCCGCCGTCATCGCTACGTTGTTGTAACAAGTTCTTTTTTCTTGTCTGTAATTTTTTTTTTGTTTTGTCACCTGATAAAGTAGCGCCCAGTGGTGTCGGAGAGTTGAGACCGCGGGCGGTACTGGTCCCGGGTGACCGATAAACATGATCCCATGCAATCGAAACCTATGGCCGGCCAATCAGTCCACGTGATTCCCATTCAAAAACAGATCAAGACTAAAAAACCTCGAAATTCAAAATATCTTTTTCGACTTTTGCCATCGCGCATTCCTGACTACTGTTTGATATCAATCGGATAAGAGAGAAAAAAACCGCAACATCCTAAATCATTCGATGTCGAAACAACGGTAAAAACCAAAATTTTGATCCCGAACCGAGTGGGAGGGGAAAACACCCGAGCAGAGAGAACCGAATTTCGAAATAGCCGCCAGAATTCGATGGTTTTCCAGACGAATAAATAATTCAAAAAATTAAAGACATTGCGTAATATTCCGGTGGGCTGGAGAAAATGAGAGAGAAAAAGAAGACTCACATGTTAAGGACCCCCATGGCTACGGTCAGCACAGTCAGCGATGAAGTCACCATCGTTCGATTTGGTTCACGCGGGATAAAATAGGTTCACTAAAATGATAACGGATCGGATTTGGGACGTCGGGTTGCACTTTTGTTTTGACGGATTTTCGACGAGTCCAACTTTGCGGTACTTTGTCCGTCAACATGGATGCAAAATGCGTCGAGTTCGTTCTTCATTCGGGAGTGAACACGTCCGAATGGAACGATATCGACGTAGCGACTCGCCTATCACTACAACCCGCCGTCTACCCCAAAGGCACCTGGCGTGGCCCCGACTCTCCTTTCTTGGGCAGCGGCTATTGGTCTTCCACTGTTTCCAGGAGGCGGGACTCGACAACACCTGGACGCTTGTACGTGCGTGTTGTGTGTGTCTGTGCGTTTGAATCTTTACGGGAGTGAAAGTGTCCGCCAAAGTTTTCCAGATGTGCAAGTTCAAGTCAAAGAGATCTTGCCCGCGAGGACAGAGGGGAGGGCGGTTTGGGAGGGAATCCCTATTTGCATTAGCAACCATTTGAGAAAAGATAACAAAAGAAATGACAAACGAAAATAATGTCGGCGTGTGCTGTTTCTACATCCCGAAAAAGTATCACATATACCGAAATTCCAAAATAAGAATTTAAGTTTTTTTTTTTCGATTTATGTTATGGTCATGCGCCTTGAACTTGACAATAACATTAAAGAGAATATTTCTCTAAGAAATAAACGTACGAACGTACGTAATATTTGCATCGACTTACAACAAAAACTTTGGAGTTTCGTTTTGTAATTCTGCCTCGAGGGTAAAAACATTTTTTGAAAAATCATGGAGGATGAAGAAGAACATCTTCCATGCAGAGGATCTCTTTTCCCAACACCGTGTTTGGTCATAGTCTAGGGGGGGTGGAGACTTAAATTTAAATAATATAAAACCGAAAAAGAATTCCTTTTTTTTTTCCACGAAGTGGTAAATAAAACATTCAAATCGTCAAGAAGCATCCGCTTCTGCGTGCGTAAAAGAGATGAGGAAAAAGATAAGATTGCGCGCGTTGTTATCGCGTAAACCGTATGGAATGTTGTAAATATCGACAACACCGAATTGTTTGATGGTCGCGAATAAATTTCAGGATAATCCCAAAACATGAGAAAAAAAATTGATGGCGTTTTTTTATGACTCTGTCAGGGGCTTCTCACCTTTCGCTCAGGGGGCCCCCCTTAAAAAATAATCAATCGACTGACACAAACGAAAACACCGGAAGAATTACAAGGCAGTGAAGATAGGCCAGAAAAAAAAAAAAGGAAGAAACGCGAAAAAAAAAGACGGTCAGGGTTAAACAGCGGATTATTCATCTACAACTCTTTGAAATTTGGCAGAAAAAAATATGAGTCACAGATCCCCGTCTATTTTATTTATAATTGGGACCCCCCGCCTATTGAAACGAACACGTAAGGACCCATAAAGCGAACGGGAAATGTGCCAAAACGGCTATTTCGCTGTTCGCTACTACCACTTGATTTCTACTCCGGGTACTGCCTCTGTCTCAAGGATACCGACAATGCAAAGAAAAATGTTCAGGGCTTCCTCATTCGTGATGGTATGAAACTACTTTGGCTCGTGACGAATCGATCACATCTAACACAAAAAAAAGCTGCTGACCGCGCACCTGGCGCAAAAGACAACTCCCTTTTTTTTTTATTCAACCTCTCGTTAATTGGAAACTATTGCCTCCATCTTCCGAAAAGGGTCTCGACTGGCCGGCTAACTAGACCTACTCGCTCTCAAACCTGCAACGGGTGTCGTGATGGATGTTGATGGATACTCGGGCAAGGCAATATTATGACACATCCCCCTTATTGCTTATGCTGCCCTTGGCCTCACCAGGGTCTTTTCGGAAGAACCGCATCCAGGCAACAGTCAACAACAAACAAAATGAAACGGACGATCCATGGAGGAGCTTTAGGGTATTTTAAACTTAAGGAACTTCTTTTTTTTATGGACGTAACAAAAGAAACGATACGGTGCATGTTACGGGATGCGGTTCGCCAGCTAAGAGGAATGACACGGCCTCAAAAAAAAAAAACAAGAAGAAACGTGAATACAGAAAATGTAGGTGAAATATGTCTGGCGAATGTTTGTACAAGAGCCTATGATACGGGAGGGCGGTAGTAGGTACGTCTGTTGCGTGTCGACCCCGTTGTCTAGCTCCAGTAAACTCGGAACGGGAAATATATCACAACAACGAGACCGACAATAGGATAGAATCGCTAACATGAGAGGGAGGGGGGAGACCATTACGGGCAGCGGCCCGCAAAACACCGTAACACATACATCTATCGCTTTAATTTATGTGCGACTGCGGTATCCCGCGGGACGGAGGCTGCTGCTGCGATTCACCCATTATTATTGATGCGACCGCGACATCATTTCGTATTTATAGAAAATGCCTAGGGGACACATAGACTATGTGTGTCCAAAGTCACGAATCAAGTGAATCTTTCATTGTGTTTGGTGGAGAAGGGCCGCATCGATTGTGCTCAAACGACAAAAACTTTTTACGACGCAAGATGTTTACGAAACAATATGTTAAATAATTTCCCAAAAATGGTGGCGCTGTCATCTACGAAACGGGTCAAGTACGGCGAAATCGAATGTTGGTCGCAAAAGATACAGCGAGGTGTCAAAGGATCAACCGATAAGATGCAAAAAAGGGGGGGGGAGGGGGTCTGATCCGGGAGGTGTCCTCCGTGCGTGAGTGACGAAACACATGCTTTTCTTTACCCCGGCCCTCCCTCGTTCAGAATTTTCTTTACCTGTCACGTCGCCCTTTTTCTCCCCTCGCAGTTATCTGCTAATATTAATCACGGTCAACACTGGGCCCCTCGCACTTACTTCTTCACTTGCTTTTACGTTTCAAGTAGGTCAATGCCAGTTGCTCGCACGTTATGACTGTACACACCACCAAAAGGATCTCTCACGCTTTTCAACCGACGTGAACCCATCCCCCGTTTGACTTTCTCTCGTGCTACGTGCTGTCCATAGTTTCTCTAAATTTTTCATGACCAAACCAGTCAAAAGGAAGGTGGAGGGCGCTACCTTGAAACCACGCGGAATAACGAATAAGGCATGCGAATTTTTTTTTCTTCTCGTTCGGCTAAATGGACTCCCACCCCGTTTTCAATGAAACTGGCACAAGGAGGAAATGGCTATTCTCGAAATGGCGCTATTACATGTCGTGTTTTGCTGTTACTTCTGTTTACTTATCGATTCGCATCTTGTCTCTCTCGTTAGCATTCCAAGGGCGCCAATAATAAGAATCGATAGAAGTACGTAGCATTGCGACTGCTACAAAATCGTAAAAGAAAATAAAAATCAATGGCCATTTCGTGAACAGTAAGAAGACCAATTCGTGCGGCTAGCTTTGCTTACCTAGCATCCTTCGCTGATGGAATATCACTATTCCACACGCAACGCCATCTTATAACGTTCAAGAGCACGACCGCCGAAAATTTTTATTTTGTCATTAATCGTAAAAAATGAAAAGGCTAACGCTTTCCCGATTCATTTCCGCCTATCTGTAAAATGCATTTCAAAACCTGCCAAATCTGAAGCCACTATTTTCTAAAATTAAAATGTAATGGATCAAAGGAATGATGAAATACTAGCCCAATCTTGAAAGAAGCAAACAAATTTGTTTTTCGTCTTTGCAAAAAGAAGATGCTGGTATTAATTCCTATTATGTTATGCTACTGTGTTTCTTCACCAAGCACAAAATATCTATATGACTCACCGATTGATGAGATACAAATGAGCAGATAGTGAAGCCTAACCAATAAGAAAAGCATTAAGAATAACCTTTGTAGGTATGGTAACCTTCACGCAGAGTACGGCAAGAGGCATGACACAGAAGTGGTGTCTATGACATCATAGTCACACAAAAACCATTGGAGCATTACGCTGCTATTCTCAAAGGAACTGGCATTTTGCATTAAACAGAAAGGATAGAAAGGATATGGCAATTGAACATACCTGTATGAGCTTTTCCTTCTTTGACTCCTTTCATGCCTATCTTTCCTGTCACGATCTCTCCCTCTATCCCATGATCGTGACCTGGATCTTGGTGATCTGGATCTGCTTCTTGATCTGGATTTGCAATACCTAGACCGCGGCATCTGTAACATATGTTTGGTTAGAACTAATCAATGTCGGGAATTTTATCTCAAAATCAAGGTACCAGAATAAGATTTCTCCAAGAATTAGAGTACAACTTATTTTGCGAGCTTAAATATGGCGTCTGCTTAAAGCATGCCAATCATGGATCAGTAAAAAAATGCAAAACCGAAAACTTACGTTGACCGAACGAATAAGGTTTAAGGTATTCCAGAGAAAGTCCACAGTGAATGATTTCCTTGCGTTTCTAGAAAAAATTCAGCTACGACATAGCAAAGAAAACAGGCATTTTCTAGAGTTTGACGCTTTCATCCACTGTCCAATGTGTGTGGTGTTGCCAAGTGTCATTAAGTGTTCTTCTCCTAATTCTTTTCCTTTTGAACAGAAACAGAATAAAGAACGTGAACGTCGTTTTCACACACTACAGAGCAGTCATCACGTTCAGATTAATGGTTTTTTCTTTTACTAGGGTGTAAATCGGAAGTGATACGATGTTGCGATGATCTCACAATATGCAACTTAAAGCAGGAGTAAAATTGCATTGCTGATTTAAAGAAAACAAAGGGTTCGAGACAATAGAAAAATGCCTATAAATTACCAGAAAAGAGTACAGCAAAATTTGGCTTGATGCTATTTGATGTGTTGCAATTTTTTGCAGTTGGACATCCCTGTCAGTTAGCAGAATAATGTAATGGAGTGCTTTCGTGACATAACGACGTACAGTACAGGTTTCTTTGTTGTAAAATGTTTGGCACCAAACAAAAGAGTTTCTCTTAAACTACGACAGAAATAAACTGGAAACATCAAGTCCAAATATGGCTCGGTTCATGCAACATATAAACATTCAATGGTATCATTATCATGGCTCTCAAATGGCTTCACAATCTCAAGTCTTAGACAATGGGTTCCACCCAGAGCAAACTAGTTTGGCGCTGATCCAGTCGGAAGTCATTAATGTCAAGCATACGTCATAAGCCAGTGGTTGCAAGTTACATCGGTGACGTTAATCATCTCGAAATAGTCTGGTTCGAACTACAATCTGAACAACTCGTCCTTCTTAATTGGCATTTTTAATACCCATAAAATAAACTATAACCCAAATGGTTTAAATGTGGGCTCCTGGTTAATGATCGCGATTTGAATAAGTATGAAGACTCTTGCACATGAGCCCAAAGCCCATTCGTTATCCTCTTTATGGTTCAAGCATTTGATCCAATACAATAATTTTTTTTAGATAATAAAACCTTGGTAATGAATACCAGTACCCCCAAAACAATAACTTTTACTTGTCATTTCATAAAAACCTGTCGAGAACAAAGAATGTTAAGTCATTTAGACGAAATGTATTCGGCATGTTCGCTCGAGTTTGGCTAATTGATTTGAATGCTATACTTCATACTTCCTTTCACCATGCTTTCCCTTGCCTGATGATGTAACCTGTACAATCAACGAAACGAAAAATGAGAGGCCAAAACTTTCCAGCGGAAATTTTTGGAGGAAGACAAACGTTTGAAAAGTGTATTGATAAAGAACCGGATCGTTTTGTTTTTTTCTCTAAAAAAATACACAGTCAACCGATATTTTAGAAAATATAGTTCACCTGAATAAAAAGAGAAAATTATTGTTTTCGTTTTGGAATAGATAAAAATAAAAAATAAGAGCGATGCATCAAAATTTTGATAAATTGCGAATGTAACAATGGCACTGCGATTGTGCCAAATCTGTACACTAGGGATCGAAGAAATCTTAAACAAACATATAAGGCCCAATCACATTTGTTCATAATTAATTGTTCAACTTGTTACGTTTGCTTCTGTCTCATCTGTTCATAAAAATACATATAAAGTTCATTCAGGCTATACTTGTTCGGGCTCGCCGAACTCGACTCCGAAACTATCCTCGTCGGTAAAATAACGACTAGGAGGTCGGTTGTCAGTACTGATTCGAATGATTGTCGTATTCTTGCTACTACTGCTAACGGAATAATCTTGATTTTCAATGCTTATTGGCGACGAAGGATCCACTTCATCTGGCGGCGTTAAAGGAGATTCCATAACCGAGACGACGTTCGTTTGCGCCATCACTTTCTTCGATTTGATCACCTGAGCATAAACGGGAATACCGACCGTGTTATTATTGACGACTAGCTCAGCCGTGACCTCTTCCGTCATAACTTCCAGTTCTCCTTCCTTCAAATCGTCATCTCGGATTGCAATACTGGCGTACGGTGGATCGGAAATGATGTGGTGGACGGAATAATGCAAACTTTCGTAATTTGGGTCTTGCCGGCTGAATCCTGGACTTGGGTTCTGGTGCAATTCGACAATTTCATAACCGGGTTCACTAGACTCGCTTAGCCTCTTCCTACTATTGTTTTAACAAAAAGAAAATGAAAACAATGACAAATAAATAAGGCGTTCGCTGCACGACGTCTAGCGCATCATTAAGATAATTACCGGAATCCAACAACTTCGTAGTTTGGTTCTGCTTCTCCATCGTTCCTTAAATGAATCCGCTCATAGCGAGGGTCGTTAAATGAATCGCCACTTTTGAGTTGTATCTTTTCGTAGCCCGGGTCCGTTTCAGAGATTCGCTTCGTTCTCGGTGCGGGAAGCATTTCGTACCGAAAATCATCTTCTTCATCGTCTTCCTCAACAACGGGTGCAACGATTTCTTGAACAGTAGCCTCGCCAACTAAGCAAGAAGAGCAATTCAGTTTTATTAGCGACCTGAACATGTGCTCAAACTGCTCTTAAATACAACCTTGATGTCCAGCATTGTCATTAACATCCATGCCCAACGACTGAGGTGTTGAGTCCACGGAATTTCGGCGGCTTGGGTTATGCGAAAGCGATTCTCCTTCTCTGGAAACTAAGAATCCAAGGTCGACGGACCCCCGATGGGCTTGCATTTTGCCAGCTCCCGTTTCTCCTGCCCACGGATGAACGGAGAAGCCCTTCTTCTTCATAACTTTGGCGTACATCTCTTCAACATTCATAGATTTTCTAGATCGATCGACGTTGTCGATCAAATCTAACGGCACCGGCGGAGGTGGTAAGGGTGAATTAGCCTGTCGCTTTTCCGGTTTAGGAGATCCCATAATGGACGTTTGACTGGCAATGCTCAACGTAGACGCTGTTTGAAGAGAAAGAAAAGTTTAAACGTAATGGCCTATTTCTTGACAATGATAGTATGCCTAAATCTTACCGTGCAATCTACTCGATCCAGTTGATAACTGTTTGAGAGACACTACGCTGGGAGGCGTGGGAGGGACCGGTGACGGACTGATTCGCTCCGTTTCAGATGGAAAGTACGGGGCTGTGGGGCTGGCGGGGCTTGGAAGAGTTAATACAGCTGTAGCCGTAGAAACGATAGGGGCAACAGTTCCACTGTTTGATGCAGCGGAAATGGCTTCTGAACGCTCGTTAATTTTAGCGTAAGTATCAGAACCAGCGCCTCCGTCATATATGGGCTGTAACTCGGCGATGGCGGCATACATCTCATCCGAATCTTCGGCATCCGAAACGGTGGCATAATGAGGATCCAAAGAATCTGTATGGCGATGCTGCTGTGAAGAAGATCCAGTCCTCTGTCTACCCACCTGAACTCCAGGATTCGATGCCTTTAGATTGGCCAATGGCTCGCGGACGCTTATACTTGAATAACCCTCTGTGGAAAATCATAATTATTATGCAGACCAATCAAATCATGACAAAAGATGCAATTCTAGCTTACTAGAATCCTGAGACGTTTGAGAATCGCCACTGAAATGAACTTGTGCCGCACCGGCTCCGCGTACTTCAGGAAGGACGTCGTCTTGCACCACTGCGGCGCCATCGATAGAATCAGGTTCAGCTACATCCTGATCACTTGAGATCAGACTATTGGGTCTGTGAATGTTTCCATTCGAGGACGTATGGCTCAAAACGATGCTGTGCCCACGTCTGCCTCGAGGGGGTGGTCGGGGGCCATGGCTACTTGATTCACCACCACTAGCCAAACTACTATGAGAGCCTCGAAGAGGAAGAGGTAAGGGGGGAGGCGCACTGTCGTTGTTGGCTCCAATTATAGCTGTTCCATTAGGAGAAGACTCGGTTTTTCTAGTTTCATCAAGAGTGCGCATTGTATAGACAACATCGTAATTGTCCGTATCGGTCTCGTTCTCGTCGGCCTCGGCAGGTTCACTCTCCATTGTGTCACTACGCTTTACCTTTGCGTATGGATTTTCAGCTGCCCAACGAAAAGCATAATTTCAATAAGGCCACGCCATCTACCCAAAGCCGATTCTAATACCTTTCTTTTTAATTTTGGAGTACCCGTGGTTAGATTTAACTTTATCATAAGGGTGATTTTCCGGTACTTCTTCCGTCTGAGTGATAAAAGTCGTCGTAGAAATTCTCAAGGATTCCAAATCTTCATTTAAATTAGTATTCACTGGGACTATAGTAGGGAGAAAAGCAAATATCATAAATTTGTTTTGGTTATGGAATTTTTTAGCGGACATACACGAATTTGTAAGTGCTCCTATTTCGACCTGAGCATAAAGTTCGGAAGAGGTATCTTGACTACTTCTTACACTACTGTGCCGAACAACCGGGTTTTCTGATCCATTGAGGAGAGGATCTGGTAAGTCAGGTAACCTTCTGTGACTTGTAGCTCTAGCCCCCTTGAGGCCATCTTCTTCAAATTCAGTTTCAAGGGTGGTTGAATGTCTTGATGAACCAAAGATATTTCCATTCTTATGTTCTTCGGCATCAGTATTCCTATAATGAGATCATTGGTCATGCAACAGTTAACTCACTTCATTATGCATTTAAGATCGAACTCACCCCCTTGTCTTTTTGAAGCACGCACACAGCAGCAGAGCCAGAATAATGATTGTAGATCCAAAAACTAATCCTAAAATACTTCGGAACATAAACCCAGCTTCCAAATTTTCTTGACTGAATTCTTCCTCTTGCATTTTCGCCAAGCAACCGACCCTGAACGATGAGTCACATTACCCTGACGGTAAACATCCTCCGTCCATTCCACTGTTAAAACAAGTGTCGTGTTCACGATGGAATCACGTCCCTGTTGTTATAATTGCTTAACTAAACAAATGGAACAATAAAGAATTCAAAAGGACAGTGTATCCGTGACATGAAAGGAGGAGTTTCCTGTCAAACAACTATTTTGTTGTAGCAAGTAAAGCGTCAACACTGCAACACAGTAACATTGCAGTCCTCTACTAAACAAGGTCTATTCTTCATACACACCTTCAAATCTCCGCGCAACCAGCACCTGCTTTTTCACAGGTGATACCGGTAGCGCCACCACTCCATTTAGCATAGATAACTGTCAAACTACAGGATTAAAACTTAAAAGATTTCCAAATTTTAACATAGATTTTGTAAAAGTTTTACAGTTTCTTTTTCATTAGGAAATGCTCTTGAGATAAACTAATGACGGAATACAAAAATGTTTCCGATTCAGGGTTGCAGTTTCCCTAATTTTCAATCTTCAAACGTAAAATTTCACACATTTTTCGGTTTCAGGGTAATAAAGTAACCGGAATATTGCACATTAATAAAAACAAAAATACGTTGCAGTGTGCCTGTGCCCAGTTGCCCACTTCATCGAAAACAAAAACTTTAAAGTGATCAATCAACTTCCAGGGGTCTCAGTTCGCCCATGTGCCGCATGGTGTCCTTACTGTATAGTGCCTCGCCATGTTTTTTTAAGATATGGTTTACCTGGCAGTACACAAAATAAAATACCTGGCCTTCGCATTTTAAATAGGTAGCGACCGTACCCAGTTCTTTGAATTTAGGACGTATGAACGCAACAGGCGCACAAATTCACAAAGCGCAGTGAATCGATGTGTACAGCGCGGTCTATTTAACTGCGTCTTTCGATCACAAGACGTGAATTGATCCGAATTCATTTCACGAATTGGAAACTTCACGTTTTGTGAAGCCTCAGCTAGAAAGCTTTAAGTGGGTGGCAAGCATTGGATGATTTATCACGGAACAGTTTTTTCTATATTTTAAATGGCAATACCTAAATAACACCAATCGCTACGTAATCGACAAAATTAACACAAGTTAAAGAGGAATGACCAAGGTGATAAATCAACAAATTGGAAACGACATGCCAATGTCACCCAGTTTTATTAAAACTTTTATCCTTTAGTTTTCACGCCCGTGGATGAACTTTCAGATGTGGGTTCCTTCTTCAATTGTTTGCCCAAATACTCCCTATAGAGATCAATATTACGAAAGTTTAAACGGCTTTTTAATTGATTTTTAATTAATAGCATTTAAAATTTTTACGAACCAGTTGTGAACCATTAGCTTTTGAACGGCTAGCAGAGCCTCATAGCGGACATTCGGATCTTCATGGGCCAGTAATTGCATAACCATTTGCTTGCCACCAAGCTGTTCTATGATGCTGGAGATGGTACAGTATGAAAATTAAGTTATGGGAGCGCAATAAGATTTAAATAGTAAAAATTTAAATCACCTCTTTCCTCTGGGATAATGCCGCACGAACTCGCCGATGTCGTAGGAGGCCACAGCAAGCACCAAAGTGTCACGACTGGTCTCCAGGAGGTGAACAAGCATTTTCAACAACTCATAATTTTTCTCAGTGAGACGATTGGCGTTCTCGCGCCAAAAGCGCTCTGATTTATGAACAGGGCTCCACTCAAGACGACCCGACTTGATTTCTGTCGAGTATTCGTCAAAGGAGCTTAAATCTTGAATAGACGCCTGAAGCTTTTCTGTCAAAAACTCAATGTCGGCCATAATGTCCTCGTCGTCAAACTTGTGCTGTTGCAGGATGGACAGCTGCTTCAAGACTTTAGCTTGGACCATTGCAACACAGTTCTCCTTCACCATGGCTGCATCTTCCGGCTTCTCGATCATATTGCGGAAGACGGCTAGAATGATGCGCGTAACCTTATCCTTGACACTATCATTTAGGATGTCGCCGAGAATGGGAATGATTTTGTGTCTAAAGATAGAAGAATACAACGCGTTCAAAACTTACGTTTCTTCGGGCACTTAGACCATTTCAACCACATACTTGTTCATTTGTTCCACTAGTTGAGGGCTGAATGTCATCACCCACAAGCAAAAAGACAGTTGGTATTGAATCTGTTCATGGGGAAAAAGAAAATAGGTTGCTGATTAAAGGGAAACAGGTTGTCTTTGGCAAAACAGATCAATGTGTTTGAGTTTCACCTGGAAGTTGATGCGCCCGGACAAGATATTTGCCAGGACGGAAACACCTTCCATACCAGCAAATACTAGGCGATACTTTTCATCCCGAAGCATCATCTGAAGACAACGGGCTGTGGTTTGAACATATTCGTTACCCGGAGTTTGAAGTTGATCTTTCAACCAAGTCAAATAGAAGGTTAAATCAGAGCCCTCCATTGGATCGCGTGACCAACAAGCAAGTTTAGCTATGATTCGTGAGGTCATGTTTTGAATAAAGTTATCAGGGCGGTTCAGCAGATTCAGAAACGGAGACCAAACGTTTTCACGCTTCTTCTTGGCGTATTCTCGGATAATCTCAACCCTGTTCATGTCTTCCTGTATTTAAAGGGTCAAAGGGGCAAGTTCAAAGATTGACTGTCAAAGAACACGGTGGATTTTAATCTTACCTGAAGCATGTCGTCCATAATTGTAAGGATGTACTGAACTGTTTGATCTTTAGAAATGTGCTCTAGGAGACTCAGGAAGGTCTTGGCACATTGTGTTCTCTGATTTTGAAGCAATGAGTCTCTCTTGCTTCCATCAGATGACAGGAATTCCGTGATGAAGCGATAGTCGTCATCACCAATCATCTGAGATCTGAAATTAAATAGAAGACCTACTTAGCAGTTTTGCAAAACTTTATGTATCAAAGCTGTCTAATCTTGATTCAGTTTAGTGTAAAATTTGATTACTATCATAATACTGGCAAGTTGGGTACTACTTGTCAAGCTCTTACAGCACCACGAAAGGGAACATGTCGAAATTCATCTGCAACTTACTGGAGGTATGACTGCCAATTGATGGAATTATTCCTGATTTCATTGGCCCTTTGCTGCAAAACACTAGTGGCAGCCATAACATCTTCAATTAAACATGAAAGACATGTTGTTGTTAAACTTTTTCAATGGTTAAACTAGAAGTTGAACATACCTCCTTTGCCAGTCTCATCTGGCAATTTCATCAACATGGAATTAATTTTGCTATCAGGCATGTTGGTTTTCGCTTAACTTTTACAGTCAAATTGTCGTCAAATCGACAAAGCTGCAAAGAACTGAAACCTTTAGTTGTGTCAGATCACGGGATCTGAAGACGGCTGATTTCCCGACCTGCTGTCATGTGACTGGCAGAAACAAATACAGATCAGACCAAGAGGAAACTTAGTTGACTGTTATCAGCGCCCTGGTAGCTGAATCCTGAACTAATTCCAACATTCGGTGAATTTTCCGTTCCTAAGAATAGCTTTATTTTACAGCCACCAGTTGGCAGCCATCTTAACTCCTTTTGCCAACAGTTTCGCACCTCTGTTTACTTCAACGATACTTGATCGTTGCTGATACGCAAACCTGATTTAAAATATGCACATTCCGTGCAACTATGAAACGTTAAAACAACATTCAAAGAAGTATTTGCCAAGGTTTCAAAATTCACATTTTGAGCAATGTGAGAAAAATCGCTTTCTCAAAAGTCATCTGGTGGCCATTTTCGGAAACTTCTTTTTTAGTTTAAAAAAAACCGTACGATCTTCGAACGAAGCGCAAAAGCGGCTATTTTTTTTTCCCGAATCCATGGCCGGCAAAGTCACGAAGGCTGTCCCGTTCGACCAAAGTGCTAGTCGAAGCTAACTGACCTACTAAGGAAAGCCACATAAATGGCGTTATAGACGACTGTATCGCAATATCAGCTGCGCCGAACTCGAACGAGAATATTATATCCATCTCTTTGGCTGTGTATCACATGGTATAGTGGTAGTAGTATACGCACGTACATATCCTCTGCGAAAGGAAGCCCGAGCTCATCTTCATTTATCTCTTTGGTAATGGCCACATTACCAGAATGTCAAAGTCGGTTGCTTCCGCGCGTGATAACCCATTTCTTTTTTCTTCATTTCTCCGTTGCCCTTTCATTGCAGATCCTTTTCTTTCCTTAAAAAAAAAAAATGGTAATTCAATACACGTCGTAGAGATACATAAGCTTCATCACCCCCTAGTCTCAATCAGCAAAAAATAACGAGAATAAATTTTATCGGACCCACCATTTCATTTATCTGCGTAACACGCCCGTTGCTTTTCGATTCGTCCAATAAGATTCGAATAATAATAACTAGAAAAACCCGTTATTTGTTTCTGGTTCGAAAACAAAAAAACTAAATATAATACAATGTCACCATCTCGCCCTACCATTCGGCTATTGTGTGTACGAATTCGAAGATCGTTTCGCTGGTAGACACTGGCAGAGAGGCAACGAGAAAAAAAAAAAACCCGAAGAGTGTCGCGGTTAACCGCAAAAAGTTGCCAACACAATAACGAAACGGCATTGGAGCGCGAAGAGATGATTACGTAAACGATTGTGCGTTGTGTTTTTTTTTTTTTTTCCCTAACTCACATTATTATTTTTTTCTTTAAAAAAATCAGCTGTTGTCTGCAGGTTACTGGGCCATAGAGGAAAGAAGGAATTAGGTATGTGTATAAACTATACACACACATATAGAGAGAGACTGACTATATGTGTGCATGGACATTATTGGCCGTCTGTTGTTGTTGGTTGAGTATAGAATAATGAACGCAGAAGGGGGGGGGGGGTTCATCAGAGCTCTTTATGTATGCTGTGGCATTATGCCAAACTTTGGACTTATGCATTCCGCGCATAGGTATATATCTATTTATTTGTTTTTTAATGTCTGTACAGTCTTCCTATAGCACACACACAAAAAAGGCAGATACACCGTGTAAAGGATTATTTATTTTTTTTTTGCATTAAACGGAAGAAAAAAAAGATGGCCCGAAGCGTGAGGTCACGCGTGACTATCTATTCTCGAGGCCCTTCTTCTCCCTTGCCTTTGCACAAAAGTCCAAACAGTTATGACGTCATATTAATTTTTTAATTACATTTTAAAATTCCATTGAAACGAAATTCTATCGCACAAAAAAATGGCAATGGAGGGTTTAAAAATTACAGAAAAAAAATTTTAATTATTTGGCCTACACTTTAAATATAAGACGGTGAGCGCTAAAGAAGTTTGGGACACCACAAACAGCAAGGCTATGTAGCAAAGGTACGACGCAACGGTACCTTTTGCGCCCGAAAGGTAAAGGTTCCAGGTAGGAGGAGCTCGCAAGTGCATTTTTTTTTCTTTCGCCTTTTTGTTTTGTGTTTTTCCTCTTCTTCTTTCTCTTCTTTCTTCGTCTTCTTCAAAATATATTACATTTTGCTGTGCTGCGCTAAAGCCCGTTGTTGGTTCAAGTTCTTGTGCGGCTCACACACACACACACACACACACAGAGATCGGCACACGCACAGTAAGACAGACAGTTAGACTTGTGGCGACTCAGAGGCAACAGGTCTTTCAGGACTTCTCTCTTCGTATTTATTTCCTTGACAACATCAACGACATTCGACTACATCACGGACGTTTCTCACTTCGTTTCCCTCCATCTTTTGTGTTTGTTCGTTTTGATTTCCTTAGGAGGGAGGAAAAAAATAAATAGAAATCGGAAGCTTCGCGCGCAATGGATGCGTCATTTGCATTTTTATTAACATCGACATCATCAGTGCCACTGACCGGAACCAGCGCTTCATGAGTTCAACACACACCGTTTGTTTATAGTTGTTTTTTGCTCTCCTGGTGTGATCCTCTTTCCTCGCGTGTTTTTGGATAAAAAAAAAATTCGACTGTATTTAAAAAAAACATATTTAAGTGCTTCAAAAAATTTTTCTACGAGATTTTCACATTTAAATCTTCGAATTGCTAACCGGGAAGAGAACAACAACAATTCAGCTCCTTGAAAGAAACATAAATTGTTCGGCTTGGCCAAATGACCTGGGAGTGATGCCAAGCACCATTAGAGGTAAGAGACAAATCAATGGTCAAACTTTGATTTTATTTGATTTTATTATTTGCGTTGCGTTGACGGTCAATATCCGATTTCGTGGTATATCGAAAAATAGTAAAATCAATATTCCCCATACGATAATCCTCTCCGATATGTGAGGCTTTTCCAAGGTGAGGCCTTGACGATTATTCTATAGAGACACACACACACACACATTTTTCTCTGTGTTTTTGTGGTGATGGTTTTTCAAGAGTCGAAAAACATTTCGAAAAAAAAGAAAAAGAAAAACGATTGTACAGTTATAATAGCCGATTACTATAGCCCGTTGTGTCCAACACTCTATACGAAAAGAAGCCGGTTGCAATGTAATGCCGCAGACGGGTTGCCGAAACCAACGGTTGGCCTAGCGGTACAAACCGGGATAAGAACCAAGAAGAAGAAGAAGGTGGTATTCATACACACACACACACGCAAGAGAGAAAAATACAAATGAACGCGGGAGGTGAATAACCGCTCGTCCGCGGTCAGTAGGACTCCCGAGGACGTGCCCAAGCTGTTGTATACGGATCTTCCCCTCCCCCCATTTTTTTCTCCTCTCTTACCTGGAATTATATAAGAGTATATAATATTCTTTGACACTCTATTCTGACCGATAAATAGGGAAAAAAACGGTTTTTCTTATTCCTATAAAACGCGCTTCATTGACTCTCTTATTTTGGGTTTTCACAATTGAAGTTCATCTTGCGTGTCGATTTAAATTGAACAAGATGGCACCTTTTTGTATTTGAAACAAAACGAATCGAACGCATCGATGGATTTGTTTTTTTTTTATGCACAAGAATTCAACAGAACGGACCAAAAGAAAAAAGAAATTATTTCTTAAAAAATTTTAATAACGGTTGATTGGAAGATTGAAACCGGAAGAAGTGATTCACCCCGTCCAGCAAAGTGTTTTATTTTTTCGTATACATTTTGTTTGTTTTTTTTTGTTTTTTAAATTTCTACCGTATATGTACATATTAGTGGGACATGTGAGCGCGTACGGTATATAATATACGCCCCAAGGATTTCTTGTTGAAATCTGCCCGGCTACTATAGAGCCCGTTTCACGTTATTGCACCTTAACAGTTCACATTTTCGTTCGCGGTGCGTGAGTGCATGTCCCGTTAGTCTTTTCACCAAGTTATTCTCCTAGTTTTTTTTCATTCTTCAACATCCCTTTAGGCTAAATCACGAAAAAAAAAAAATACAACAACTACGAGTATACTATAAAGCTGCTGTTAACTTTGGCAATGGAGCGACAATGCCGCAGATGGAAGAGATTCCGTTCCCTCAGGCGTTTTGAATTTTTTTTTCTCTTATTTTTACCGTTTGATGACGTCACACAGCGATGCGCACACCTTTGAAATGAACTAGCACCGTGTTGCCTTTCTTTCTCTCACTCTATATCTTTTTTTTCTTCTTTTTTTCGATTTAAATATACCGTTGCTAGCGGAGGAAGGGAAACGAAGAAGATATTGCGGTACAACTCACGAACGAACGGCACGAGGGGACTGGGTCACCATAACCCGACCCGGAATCTCTTTTTTTTCTTCTTTTTCTTCATTAATTCTTTTTCATGTTCAACCACCTGTTGTTTTTTATTATTTCTTTTCTTCCATTGCCTGCGATTCCGTTTCAATTATTTCTCTTTTCAGCACCTCCCCTTTTTATTTTTTATTCTTTTACAATTTTTGACATTCATCCGATCGGCACAAACGAATAGGCTTCCAGGGAACCACGTGACATGTGTTTTAAAAAATTGGAAATCCAGCAACGTGATTTGTTTTGCTTTTTTCCCGCCCCATCGTTTGGTTTAAACGTCAGAAAAATCACGCGGACATTATTAATGGATAAAAAGAAAAAATTGAACAAAGTTCATCATAGATGAAGAACATTTTTTTTTTTGCCGAGAAAACAAATCAAATCGAAGGAATTGCCCCATCATCGTCGATAAACAAAAATGAGAGCAAACGGAAAAAAGAAATGGAGTGAGGGCCAGGGTTAATAGACTCTCGTTCGTCCTACATTTTATACATATGTATATACGTCGTACTGGTGGTGCCGGTATCAAATAAAAAATAAAAAACGGAACCGCTGACAAATATCCGGTGATGTGATGTCTTTCTCGTGAGTCGTGCGCGCACCCTGTCGTCGGTTGCGGAGAAGCGCGCGCGGACGCGGAAATTCGACGCTCCTGACGTTTTTTTTTTTTTGCCCCCCTTCTTAAATTTGTGAAAAAAAAAACTGTTTTTTAGCGCGTAATATTGGCTGTTGGCTTTTATATATACATATATGAGGCCAGCAACCCCCAACCACCCACCCAGTTCTGTACTACTCATATGGTAATATTATTTAGGAAAAAAAAAGGAGGTGGGTGTCGATGTGACACAAAGTCAATGCGCCGCTACGAACCGAATAGTAGTGGAAAAAAGATATATTACACCCGTCTCTCTCTCTTTCCCTCTCTCCCCATGTAATCATTTCCTTTTTTATTTTGTGTGTGTTCCCTCTTTTTTGTGCCGATCTCCAGAACGATCTCAACCGCCAAACCTACCGGTCGTGAATTTTTTTTCTTTTATTTTCTTTGCCTTCAAATTGATTCGATTAGACTTGCAAGATTAACAGTGACCGGTGCTTTCAATTTCTCTTTCTCTCTCTCTCTCTTTTTACTTTTATATTCGCCATCCTCTTCTTATTCTTCTTCTTCTTCGTGTGTTCTCTTTGGTTTGGAAAGTGAAAGTCGCTAAAAAAACACATCGGCCAACAGAGAACTGCACGACGACGGACCAAAAACTTGAAAAACAACGCTAGAGGGAGAATACACAGCGAAAGATTTTTTTTTTTTTGCTTATGTGCGTGTGTTGTAGAGAGAGAGAGAGAGAGAGGGGGGCATTCTCCAGAGCTTTCAGTAGCCGAACGGATCGTCGTGAAAGTGGAAGTAGACGTTCACGAGTGCGCGTTTTGCTAAAAAAATATTATTATTATTTAATTTGTTCCTCTGCCTTTTTGATTGGACTTGTGTGCGGATGTGATTTTTCGTGCGTTTCACGCTTTGCGTCCCCCCCCCCCCTCAAACAAATTGTTTTTTTTTTGAAAAAGAAGAAGAATCAAAACTTAAAAAGATCGAAAGACATTCAGCGTGTTGAATGGTGAAACCGAGTCGATTATCCTCGCCCAGCGAGCCGAGTCTCTACTCGTCCTGGACGGATCATCCTGGCCACCATCAGCATCATTTGCATCATCATCCGGGATCGGACGGCCATCACCAGCACGCCAATCACGCAGACGAGCAGCACGCTCACCATCAGGTGGCGATGAAAAATGGCGTCGCAGGTCCTCCGGTCGTCTCCATGCTCAACCTGTGGAATAGTAGTAGTGGTGGTAGCGCTAATAGTGGCAACAACAACAACAACAGCCGACCGGCCGTGACCAACAACAACGAGGATAACAGCGCCGTCGAAGATGCCAACGAAGACGATCACAACGACGCGTCCGCATCGTCCAATCACGCGGCTCTTGCCGAACACAACGATCTCTCTCAAGCCGCTCTCTCGCCCTCCGCCATTGGTTCGATCAAAGGTAAAAACAATTCAGGATTTAAAAACCCCAAATATTATTTTGGGTTTTTTAAATGTCGCAGTCTGACGAAAGAGAGAAAGGTTTAAATTTTTTTTTTCTTTTACCGCCACTCCCTGTGTACGCGATCCACACCCAAAAACAGTTCGTGTATGTTTTTTTTTTCTTATGTTTCAGCAAGCAAAAGAGAAAGTCCCTCTCTCTCTAGTAGCACTACATACTACTCCACCTTGAAGTGGTATAAGGACCCGTTCCGTTCACTCACCTGGTGTCTCTCTCTCTCTCTCTTTCTTTTCTATCCGCAAAACTCCATCAATTGTTTTTTTTTTATTTTAAAGGGATTGAAAAGAAGGAGCGATTTGAAATGTTATCCAACTAAAGGGGATCTCTGTCTCTACATTCAAGTCGTGTACGCGTATTTATTATTGCATGTAGTCCCGCGAAAAAAACACAGACGATGGTGGGCGATGATTATTCGGGAGAGACGGCCGGAGCATGCGAAAAGAAGGGGAAGAAAAAAAAAAAAAAGGGAAAACCTTTTCTCTTTTCTCTTTTTATTTTTGATACTTGTATAGATGCAAGCCCCCCAAAGTCAGCTCGCGCGTTCATACTTGGAGTGAAAGTTGGCCATAGAGCTTTTCTCTTTCAATTCCAAGAAAACTGAAATATCCTTGTAGACTCCCCCCTCTTTTTCAACAAGCTCTTGTGTCTGTACATTTTTTAAAAAGTGCAAGGGAATTAAAAAAAAAATATACCCTATCTTTCGATGATAGGATATATATTACTCTCTATAGTGTCTCCTGTGTTCCCAGAAATGAGATTTCTCTAGTTGGCTTTTTTTTTTTTAATTTTTCAAATTTCCCGCGCAGTCCTTTTTTTTTCTAACGTAGCGGTGGCGATCGGCATCGCTTCTGAAAATGTTTACTTTTTTGGCGGTTTTTTTTTCTGGTACTGATGGTGTTTGAAAAGCCTGGCAACGCTGGTTAATAAGAAATTAATTATTAACTTTTAGTTTTTTTTTTGAAAAAAAAAAATTGAAACGAACATGTTATGCGAAAAAGTCTTTCTGAAAAAGTCTGGTGGAAGACGCCGACTCGAGACACTAGCGAAGAGAAGGTACATGTACTACACAGCAGCGAACGAGTCATTGACCGCTGGAATCGAGCCAAACTACACAGTGACCCATTTTCCTCTCTCTTTTTTTTTTCTTTTTATTCGTTCTCTCTTTTTTTGAACGAAATAACGGTACCTTCGGCAACGCCATCTAACGGCAATGTCCTCAACCGCACGACGGGGAGTAGATCATTTGTCAAAGGAAAATGGACAAAACACGATGTGAAAATCATCAAAACGAAAGAAAGACAAAAAGAAGGAAAACAAATGATGAACGACGATAAGAGAAAAATCGATTTTTTTTTTAAATGTCCCACGAACCATTTTAGGGGGAGAGGGAGAAAAAACAAAAATGGCGATGTATCTGAAAGTGATTGAAACAGGTGGGCCCCCACACCAACTACACACAAAAGGTCTAGCAGACGTAACACACAACAATTCGCCAGGTCATGTTCAATTGTTTTTCTAAGCTTGATTTCCAATCACTTGTTTTTGTATTGGAATTCATTCTAAATTTATTACGCACATCTTGAAACAAACAAAAAAATTGTGTTTCATTGTCTTCCATTTTTCTTCCAAGCCTAGAGGCGTAGATAGGCCCCAACGACCGATTCCCCTCCCCTCCTCTTCAAAAGGGAATCGAAAGAAGGAAATGATGCTTATAGGATTCATCGTGCAGTATATCCTATACCTTATGTATACTGTACATACACACACAAACACACACACACACAGACACACACGAAATACCTAAAAAATCCCGCTATTCGGGAGAAGGTGGTGGCCGGGTGGTGAAGAGGCGAAGGTCGGACGACGGCAGCAGTTGCCCGTTGTAAAACTTCGGCCTGCCGCCGCCAGGCCCCGCCGCGTAGCACACGTTCACTCCGCCCTCTTGTTCAGTTGGTGTCCGACCGTCGACCGGGTCGCATCTTTCTGTGCGTGTGCCACTCGTGTTCACCTCCTCCTTTTTTTTTTCGACATTTTTTTTTTCATTTTTTTTCATTTTTTATTCCTTTACTTTTTTTTTGTGTTTATCCTTCTCTTTTTCATTTCAAACTACCCCCATGTTTTAACGTTTAAGTTTGGCAAAACGACACGTTTGAGGTTATTGAACCCAACCGAAAAAATCCTAAGTGTGCGTGGTGTGCCTAGTGTCTGAGTGTTTGAGAAATCGAAAAAAACTAGTGAAGTGTGTTGTTTGTGAAAGAAAACGAAATATATCGCCCCATTCAATGGTGGCGATTGTGTTTCTTTGGTTTTTCTGCTTTGAGGCCCCCAAAACTTGTCTGGGCGTGAAAAAATTCGATTGATTCGTCATCTGTTTTTTTTGGTCCCCCTTCCTCCTCCCCGTTTCACTCACAAACGAACAAAAAAATAATTGACCCCAACATCAACCAAGTACGGTATCATCTTGATTTTTCACACATTTTTCTTTTGGGTTTACTCTGTTTCGTCATGCAAATCTGATCGAAAAACACGAGGGAAAACAAGATGGTTGAAACTAGTCGCTCATTAGCATAATTTTTAGATCGATTGATTGTTTTTTCTGCCCCCTTCTTCACAAACGATTAGAAAAAAGTAAAGTAAGAAATGAAGAAATAGTCAACACATTTTTTTTTCTTGTTGCCGCGCCGAAGTAGCCGAACCCGAGCGAAGGAGAGTTCATCGAACTGTGTGTGTGTGTGTGTCTGTGTGTGTGTGTGGGGGTGATTTCCTGCCTGGCCCAGTGTGTATACGTCTCAGCAGTAGTGTGTGTGTATCTGAAAAAACTCGGGAACGTTTCGGGCGGGTTACCTTGGCAACGGCAGCACACGACGTGTTGGCATTTCATTTTTCTTCTGTTTAGAGACGTTAGAACTAAAAAAAATCATATTTGCAATCGAATTTGCCAATATCTCGTTAGACCAATCGTCGCAAAATGTTTTTTTGAAGAAGAACAAACACGTTGTAATCTTGAGCAATGGTCAAAAGATTTGATTTATTCATCTTTTACTCTGTGTGTGTGCGTGTGTCCATGTCAGGGAATGAGATAGAGTTGGGGGTCCCTATAGAGACACGGAGTTAGTTGTATGGTGTGTATGCACTAGCGGCCGGTCATTGAACCCTCCAAGTTCCTTCCTTTTTTTCACAGTGTGGTTGGTGGCGGGCCAAACCCGAGCTCAGCTCACTAGTCGAGCCTTATCTCTAGCCATTTTTTTTCTTTGTTTTTTTTTCTCAATCCACCCAAAGATTTGAATACTTTATATATTTTATTCCTTAAAAAAAAAAATATTTTTTAGACCTGAAAATTATTGTTCGAATTTCTTTTTAAAATGCCATCGTCTTTAATAACAAAAGGTAATCTTTTGGTTTTAATTTTGAAGAAAAAGAAAAATACCGTTAGGGACATGTGTCATTTGGGGAGGGCCAGACACCTGGTTGACGTCTTTCCATCATCGAGGAAAAAAAGTGGTGAGGGGATAAAAACTTAACGGTGATTTTTTTCTTCTTCTTCGAATAATAAATAATTTTCGTCTTATTCCCTACAAGAAATTATATACAGGTTTAAGCTAGTCCCTCCGACAATGTTCCTCTCCCCCTTTCCTTAAAGAAACCTAACGGTATTCGCCCGTAGAAAAATGTCCTCCAGCTCTGAGGCATTTTTTTCCCCATGTTCGTTCGACCGGTTCTTCCACTGTACATCTTTTATGTAGATGTACATATTCCGTTTTTTTAAGTCTACCGTATCGTTGTACCGTTTCTTTTATAATGGCCGCAGGTTGACACACACCCGTTAGACACACACGCAAAAAAAAAACAAAGTAACTGATATATTTTGTATTATTCAACCATCTTGTACGATCGAGCAAACGAAACAGAGTTTAAAAAAAAAAAAGAAAAATGTTGATTTAAATTACACATCATCTTCAATATTTTAAAAATGATTTCTCTCTCCATTTGGGGAAAAACAACGAAAATGAAAAAGGTCGATGGACTTGATCGTCGTTCAGAGGGAGCTCGACTCTTCATCACTACGGGCATCGAAAATCAGCTGGAAAGCCCAACAACGGCAATGAATCCTGTCGGGTGAAACGAATTTCTCGGAAAAGGGGGGGACTGATCCGTCCGTTTCTCCGGGGTGGGGCTGGCCCAGAGCTTTACAAGCGCGCGCGCACCTGTACGAGTTGTGTGTACGTCGGTTTTTAAGAAAATCACTCGGAAGCTGAAGGAAAGGAAAAGAGCAGGTGTTTTTTGTTGGGAAGAGGAGGGTGAAGAAAATTTTAAGAAGAATACGATAAAGAAAGAGAAAATAATCTTTCCGTTATTCTTTGGCCCGACTTGCCCAGCTCGGGTTGAGCACCCACCCCCCCAACGCGGACCCTCTTTTCCGACTTGGCAAATTTCTGAATAAAAAAAAAGGAAGAAAATTCAAAAAACAAAACAAAGTGTGTGTGTGCGTGAAAAACTCGATCGTCTTTTGTTTTTGTGAGGGCTTGTTTTATTATTGGCCGCGATCTCGCGATGATGGAAGCTCCGGCCGTTCCGGTAGCTAATCCTCATCATTCGATGGATATTCTCGATGAGATATTCGGCAGTGAATGGTCGGCCGGCCAGCAGCAAGGATCGGACGGCCAGCAACGATTGTTAGTCGTGAGTGGCGGTGTCGATTCACGGACCGATGTGGTGGTGCGTCGCAAAGGTGTCTGTTCTTCTGAATCGGCGCCCGCAACGGCCCCTCCGCCTCTCCAATCGATCCACCACCACCAACAACAACAACAACATCCGCCGACGTGCCTCACTCCCGGCCCGACGTTAAGCCAACACTCTACGACGGTCGAGTCGTGTTTCTCTCCGGCCGCTCCGAGCAGTCAGGAGACGAGCAGCGTCGTCGACGACAATGACAATGAAGCGCAAGACATTAGCGAGCACGAACACAACAACCACAACAACCTCCACAGCAAATCGGGATCCGATTTTGCGGCCGATACCACTACACCTCCTCCCAGAAGAAATAGTAACAATTCCATCAGAGGTTTGTTTTGTCATTTCCAAAAAAAAACGATATACCCCCCTCTTGAAATTCGAGAAAGAGAGAGAGGGATGATGTTGTATGTTGTTGCCCTCTAGGTATTTTTTTTTCGAGGTTGTTCTCTCTCTCCCCCTATATGTTGAGGAGGGTATTGACCTTTTGATATACCCCGGAAGATTTTTTCTTACCCTCACATTTTTACCTGGTCTATACCACATATTATCGAAAATGCAACGCTGTTTTTTTTTTATTTCTCTTTCATTGAATTTCTAAATTTTAATAAGCGAAAAAATTGTTTATCTTGTAGCGCAAATTGAGATCATCCCGTGCAAGGTGTGCGGTGACAAGAGTTCCGGCGTCCATTATGGAGTCATCACCTGCGAGGGCTGCAAGGGTTTCTTCCGGCGGTCGCAGAGTTCCGTCGTCAATTACCAATGCCCCCGACAAAAGAATTGCGTCGTCGATCGCGTCAACCGCAACCGATGCCAATACTGCCGCCTACAGAAATGCCTGGCGCTCGGCATGTCCAGAGATGGTAATTTTTTTTTTTTTTTGAAAAATTCTTTTTTTCTTTTTATTTACGCCATCACGCCGAAATCACGGAAGCTTAAAGGCCCGCGGGCTGGAGGTCAGTCGTCTCCCCCCCCTTTTTTTAAACTAAGGGCCTTTTTATTTTGGCCATATGGGGCGGGCTAGATGGGAAGCCGCCTCAAGGTATGGGCCAATCACCGTAGACTTCACCTGACACGGTCGATGGACCCCGTGTGTATATATTTCTCACACCCGACACACTGTGTGTGTGTGTGTCTTTAAAAGAAATAAGAAAGAACGAATGAATATAAGGGTGGGCTATAGAGAAAAAGATAGCGGTACTCGTTGTGTATATATCCCCCTCCCCTCCTTTTTTTTGGACGACGACGACGCTTCTCATCGCGCCTGACCCCACCAGTCACCGCCCTCCCTAACGGGACTTTGAGCCAAAGCGCGCGCGCCCGCTTGGGGTGAACGACCGACCTTAGCCCGGGAGGATTGTCCTCACTTGAGAGAGACGGGACGAACGGATCCCAGAGCCAAAAAGTTCTTTCAGTGGGTGGAGGTGGAGGAGGAGGAAAAAGAACTGCTCTTCTTGGTTGACGACATTGTATGCAGCATTTTAGGATCTTCCCCTCCTCCCTTTTTTTTTCATATATTCTATTTTCAAACGTTGCCTTTTCCACTTCAATCCTTTAGCATAGTCATCTATTTTTGAACCGTTTCTCTTTTGTTTTATGCAAGTCGAAAATTCGTAATGTGACGGTGAGATTCTTTCTTTTTTTTTTTTTTGCTTCTTTTATTTTAATGATTTCGATAGGAGAAAAGAAATCATTGAAAAGAAATGATAGCCGACGAGACTAGACGATGACGTAGTCGGGAGGAGAGAGAGAGATAGCAGAGCCGTGCGTTCGGGACCCGTTTGCTATACAGCTGGGGCTCCTTTATTTTTTTTGTGGGCCAATGACCGCTAGTAAACCCTTGTGTATGTGTGTATCGTCTTGGCTCACGTCGACATTATTGTATGTGTGTGTGTATTGCACACACACGTCCGTCAATTTTTTTTCTCGTGAAAGAAGCTCGTGAAAATGTTGGGAAATTGTACACCTTATTGCTTTTGGAGCTTTAGCTTTTTTTTGGGAGGGAAATGACCGAAAGAAATGAATAATATTTAAATAAGAGTAGGGGGGTTTCGTGTTTTTGAAATTGGATTAACTTTCGTTATTTGTATGTAGCGGTGAAATTCGGTCGGATGTCGAAGAAGCAGCGGGAAAAGGTCGAGGATGAAGTGCGTTACCATCGAGCGCAAATGAAAGCCCAACAGGCGGAAACGTCGCCCGACAGCAGCGTCTTTGACAACCAACAGCCTTCATCATCTGACCAACTGGCGCCCTACACCGGAGGGTAAGATACATTTTGAACGCAAGATGGCACCTCTCTTAAGATTTATTACATCATCTCTTGTAAACAAAAAAAAAATCGAATCGATTCTCGTGACGTGTGTAACGAGATGGGGGATATAAAAAAACGAGTGCAATGACCTCTGTCTTCCTACACCCACACGTATTCCGCACAATTTCTAACGTTTGTTCATTTAAAATTGATTGAAAAATAATTCAGGTATTCCAGTTATGGCGGTGATATGAGCCCTTACACACCGTCCGGTTACGGATTCACACCGACGCCCCACACCAATCAACCCGTACCTGGTGGAGGTAGCGGCGGAGGAGCCGGCGGAGGGACTGGCGGCGGAGGTAGCAGCATGAGTAGCGGAGGTTACGATATTAGCGGCACGACGGACTACGTGGACAGTACAACCTTCGACCCTCGACAGACGCCCATCGAACCGTTGCCGGACAGCAATTTGGTTTCGCCTGTCGTTTCCACCGGTAACACTAATCACATTTGCATTAAGAAATCACATCAAACATCTTTTTTATCAAACGCGTCATTTTTTTGCATTCGATTAAGTTTAATTTTGAGTTTTTTAAATTTTTTTTTCCTTCGAGAAAAAAACGAAAGCCTTTGGAAATTCAGTTGTACGATAATTTGCGTATGGGGAAGGATTTAATTGCTTTTTCTTTTAATCCACCTCTTGAAAAATGCAACACTCAATCGACAACTTTGAACATTAAAGAAAAGGGTGGGGAGGGAATGACAGAGATGGAATCAAATATGCTGCTGACTTGAGGGGAAGGGCTTTATTAGATATTTAAAAGAAAAATCGAGTTTCAAATGTCAATCTTTTTCTATTAAGAAAGACAAACAAAAAAAATCTTGTTTGGGTTCAAAGTTTCCCCTCCTCTTGATAAACGTCGTGTTCGATTTCTCTATGAAATGGTAACGGGATTCTTAACGCACTCTCCCTCTTTAACTTTTAACACTTTACATTTTTTCATCCACTATTTTCGGGAGGAATGACACTAAAATGAACGCGCGCGAAATTAAAAAAAAAAATGAGACAAAATAAAAACAAGACAGCCCGAGGGTTTGTTGTGTAGGCTCTTCAAAAATGATGATGCCCGACTATCCGGGCGGAGTGACGCTCTTTCCGGCCAAGAATCCACGGCCGGGTCCTGATCCCGGTGGAGGTCGTGCCAACGGACCTCCTCCTCAATCGGTCGTCCTCGGTGGTGGTGGTGGTGGTAACGCTAGTCTCGGTCAAGTTCATCTGAACGACCGATCATCGTCTGCCTCTCATCAACAACAAACTTCTTACCCAAGGCCTCCTCCTCTTCCTCCTTCTGGTAGGCTCGTTTCACAGGCCAACCTAATTTAAAGCAAACTTTTAATTCATTTAAAAATTTTTTCTTGCTAAAATTCTTCGGTGATTGTGTGTACAACAAATAACTTGTTTATTTAATTTTTTCTTTCTATTTTATTGGTGGTTGTGACTCTCACTTTACACTTGTATATTTCTGATGACATAACAACTTTAACCTCCTTCGGTCCAAAAATTTAAATCAAAGGCGCACTGATGGTGGCGGCTGGGAGCAGTGGCGGCAAGGTTGCGTCCACGTCGACGACTGACGTCGATGACGAAGAGTACTTTGAACCGAGTAAGAGAGAGAGAGAGAGAGAGAAATATTTGGAAATGGACAGCGATAAGAATTTTTAAAAAATTAGCTTTTAATTAATCAAATGTTGTTTCAAATCAAAATGAAATTAAAATTTGAAAATGTTTTTGTTCCAAAACATCCGCCTTGGAAATATTAGATCCCGTTCAGATCTCAGAACTGTTGGCCAAGACCATCGGCGACGCTCACAGCCGGACGTGTCTCTTCAGCGGGGAGCACATCGCCGACATGTTGCGCAAACCGCAGGATATTTCTAAAGTGCATTATTACAAAAACATGGTCAGTTGTTGTTTGTTTTTGTTTTTGCCCTTCGTGTGGGGGTCATCGCTAAATTTTTTTTTTATTACTATTTGTTTTATTCGTTTTCGTTATTAATCCTTTTTAAAATTAAATCTAATTATTAATTTTTCTTGTGGATATCGGCGAAATTTTATAAAGGCACAAGAGGAGCTCTGGTTAGAATGCGCCCAAAGGTTGACAGCTGTTATTCAGCAAATTATCGAATTTGCCAAAATGGTCCCCGGATTCATGAAACTTTCTCAGGATGATCAGATTGTTCTTTTGAAAACAGGTACATTTCCCTTTCATTATGTTTTGATTAATCACATTTAATATTTAAAAATTCGATAAAAATAGGGAGCTTTGAATTGGCCGTTTTGCGGATGAGTCGCTACTACGACCTGAGCCAGAACGCGGTGCTGTTCGGCGACACGCTCTTGCCGGTCGAGGCTTTTCTGACGCCCGATTCAGTTGAAGCCAAATTGGTCTCGTCTGTTTTCGATTTCGCCAAAAGCCTGGCCGAATTGAAACTTAGTGAAATCCAGCTGGCCCTCTACTCCGCCTTTGTCCTCCTCTCCAGTGGTGATTTCTTTTTTCTTTTTTTAAATTTTAAATGTTTAGCATCAATTATTTATGCCAATTGTTTACGTGTTTTTGCTGGGCGAAAGCAGATCGAATGGGATTGAGAGGTACATTGGAAATCCAGCGGCTGGGCCAGGCCGTCTTACGGGCGCTGCGTCTCGAACTCTCTCGCACGCATCGAACTCCTCTGAAAGGCGACATCTCTGTTGCCGATTCCCTCGCTGCCAGACTTCCGGCTCTTAGGTATTTCATTCATTTTGATTTTTTGATCCAATGTGATCATTCCATTTTTCAAATCAATTTTCTATAGGGAAATCTCCGGACTTCACATGGAGGCGTTGGCCAGGTTTAAACGAGCCACACCTCACCTGGAATTCCCCGCACTGCACAAGGAACTCTTCTCCGTGGATAGTTAAACACGACCTCAAAGAGTCCAGGTACATCATTGAAATTTTTAATTTTTTGTGGGGGGGAGGTTTGCCACCGAAAGTGAATCAAAACTAATTCATTCTTTTGTATTATTTTTTTTCAAAAAAGTGAACGCGCGGGAATGTCAATAGCGCACGTCAGGACACACACACACACACACACAAAGTGAACGTTGAGAGAGAGAAACAGGATGACGTGAAGATGAAACGAAGACACAAGTGTAAACGTGGGAAATGAAAACAAATTGTGAAACCACCGGATTTCTTCTCTTAAGAAAAACAAAACAAAAAAAATCTTTTTATATATCATGTTTTAATTTTATTGTTTTGCGAAAAATCTCCCTCCCCATGTGTGTGTGTGTGTGTGGGTTTGCCGACAGGGCCACCGTTATTTAGAGCCACATTTTTCGGGTTTCTTTTTGGCGATACATTTTTAATTTCTCCTTCCCCTTTTCCCTCCCCCTTAAAGAAAATTTTTATCGGACAACAGACAAAAATTCAGGATCTATATTTGCTCCTTTTTTTTATATTTTCATGGCTTTTTTTTCAATGCATTCCCCCAACTCTGTTTCCCCCCTCTTTTATCTTTTATCCCTATCTCTCTTATAATGGGTGTGTTAATTTTTTTTTTCGGATTTCATCTTTGAAAAGGCAAACAAAAAACAAGAAAAAGGCAAAAAAAAAAAATATTATTTTAAAAATTTGAAAGCGCCTCTCATTATCAAAACGCGATTGGGCAACAAAAGCAGGACTAATTTTTTGTTTGAAAATCAGTTTTTCTTTTTTAATTATTTTCAAATATTGCCGCGCCGAGAATCCCGCCAATCATCAATGTATTCAGTATATATATATATGTAATGTTAGACGACCAGGTTTAAATTTTTTTTTTTAATTGGCGAAAAACAAACAAACAAACATCCGGAGAAGAAGGAAAAACAAACGTTTTTCTCTTCTCAGTTTTTCTTTAAAATTCGTTTTTGTTTTTTAGCTAGAGGAAAGGAACACACACACACACACACACACACACACACACACACACGCAAAAAACTACTACCACCACCACCACTATCTCGTTGTTACAACGCAAAAAATATTTCTATTGTAATACGCTGCCTTCGCCTCCGCCTCGTTTTTTTGTTTTTCTCGCGAAAACTTTAAAAAAGAAAAAGCTCCCCCCCCCCAAAAAAAAAGTTTTCTGATTTTTTTTTTGAATTATATAATTCCTCCCAAATTCTTTTAAAATTCTTCGAAAAGAGAAAAATTCATTCAATGGTTGTTATTTTTTTTTCAATGTGAGACATTATGATGAAATTCGCCCCCCCCCCCTTTCTTGTTTCCGCACTGTTCCAGACCCCTTCCTCATCCGCTATTAATTACTATCTACTACTACTACTACTACTACCGTTATATATATATACATATATATATATATATATATATAAATGTTGAGACTGGCAGTTTCTTGAATTCTTTTATTTTTTCCTCTCTTGAAAAAAAAAGCAAAGCGGATAAATGTTTCACAAGATTACAAATTTGGTGTGGGGTTCATTATTGTTTAAACATTTTTTTTAAATGCGCTTTCTCTAATCTAAAAATATGTTTGTGTGTAGTATTTCCCACGGCTCCCTCTCATAGGAAAAGAAAAACATTTTCGTAGTAGCTCTATCTTTTTTTTTTTTCGAATATTGCGCGTGAGTGTTTTATTTTTAATTT
Source organism: Daphnia sinensis (assembly GCA_013167095.2). NCBI lineage: Eukaryota > Metazoa > Arthropoda > Branchiopoda > Diplostraca > Daphniidae > Daphnia > Daphnia sinensis. The sequence continues at coordinate 4,846,110 of CM023191.1, read as the reverse complement.
TTTTTGTTAAACAAAAAAAAAAATCCCGCCTCTCCCACCCAAAATTATTAATTTTCAGTTACTGTGGCATTGTGTGTAATTTGATTTTTTTTTCAATTTTTTTTTCAATTATTTTTCTCTTTTGATCCTTCAACACCCCCTCCCCCCACACTTCATTATTCAGAAATCCTCTCCTCTTATTTTTTAATTTTGCCGTGTTTTTATTATTATCAAATTTTTTTTTGGAAGGAAGATTTTTATTTATTGATATAATCCGCGATGTCTCTCATTTTCTCTCATTTTTCTTCCAAAAAAAGACAACAACAAAAGGACTTAAATTAATTTCATTAAATTGAATTAATGTTTGAAATTCTATGGTATGCTAATTGGAAGAGACAAAACAAGGGATGACCATCGAGATCGTTTAATCCTAATTCCCACTCAAAATCAGGCGTCGTATATAATTAGAATTAAATTTCAGAAATGTTTTAATTGGAGTTATCGTTAGCATGTATTTGATTGATGGTTTTTTTTTAAAGCCAAGTTTAAAAATTTGGCCCTTGTTAAAAATGGGTAGAACGACAACACAAAGATGGAAATTATGGACACACACCAAATTAATAATAAAAGATTCAAAAGATTATTGATTTGCAGCCATAAAAATTGCTATTGAAATCGGGCAGAAATAGAGAAAAAAAGGAAATGGTAATCAGCTGGGCGTGATTTTGACGGTGCACACGAACTGGTGAAACATTTCTTCTCTACTTTGAATTTTTTATTTAAATAAAAATTAAGAATTTTTTTAGAGAAAGAGATGGGCAGCCGGACGCACAGAGAGAGAGAGCCATCCGGAATTTGTGTGTCATTTCTTTTGAGCGCTTAAAGGCTTTTTCGTCTAACGATGTTACGTGGATAGATGGCGGATTTCCTTTGTCGGGTGGCATATCAAATAACAAATTTTTTTCTTGCAAAAAGAGAAAATGTGATGGCAAAAATTCATGAAGCGAACGCAAATAAAAACACAAAGTCACCACCATCGCAAGATGGCCCTTCCTTCTAAAATGAATTGGATAAGAGCGGCGATGCCCAAGCACCAGAAGAGATCGCGACGTTGATGCCTTTGTGTTGAGATCGCCGAATTGCAAAAATCCTCTTCGCAAAAGCAAGTCATTCCCTTGCGTTTGTTTCCTTCCTTCAAACAGACGTGATCGACGATGAAATAGTTGACAATCAGCTGCTCCGTGCACATCCGCCTCACGCGTTCCTTGGCTGATCAAGGTAAATTTTAATTATTAATTATTTTTTTTTTCTTAAGTTAAATTGGACTAAATCAATTACGAGAGTAGCGGTGTTCAACGATTTTAACGCAACATCCTTTACACGTCTTGAACGGAGGTTGTTCATTGGCTGGAGCTGATTCATTGATATGTTTGCAAAGTGGATTATGATAACTGTCGCAATCGTAACACAAAATCGTGCGGCCGGAACGATCTGTAATATTTCAACAACAAAAAAATGATGAGATGAGAGATATAGAAATTGAAAAATTGTTGGCAGTACTTATGCATTCCTCTTCGGCCGAGATGCTGTTGGCCTGCAGACAAACTGTGAAAACAAAAAAGGGTAAGACCCACCGCAAGATGGACTTTTCAATCATCTCGACATTGCCCCGACACACAAACAAAAGAAATGCGAGAAAAATGAGACAGGAGAAAATAAAATGTTAAGTAATTGTTTCGTTGGCTGGGATCTGCGGTCACGTGATAAACCCAGCAGCCTTTTTGCCCGTTGTGGGGGGGAAAAAATACAAAAAACAGGTCCTCGAGAAGCGCTCCTATTTATAGGATCGTTGTACCCAGTCGTTAGGAGAGACGAAGAGGCGCGCGCATCATCAAAAATGCTCGTGTTTATATATAGGAGCTCAATTTTGATCATCAATTGGCGCCCATTTTCTATGGCCACTTACAAGTCTGTGGGCAAGCCCTTTAGCAAGTCTCGTTGAATCAATTCATAAAACAAAAAAACAACAAACGAAAAATTGTTTTAAAAAATGAGCAAACCCAAAGCGATGGAAAAGAAGACTGAAAGGAACCCAATCAAATTGCGATCCCGCATCGTTTGGTAGACACAGCAGCAGCAAACGTAAGGTAAAAAAACTAAAACCAAAACTCAAACACAACGCACACGAGGATTTTCTTTTTCACATGTCACAATGGAAGGAAAGGAGAGATTGCCACTGTTTCTCACAATTCGGGCATCCAAAAAATAAATCACTAACGAATCACAAATGTGTGTTGTGTTACGGGCCAAAGCAGACGGGAAGACACTTTATAATTGCATGGCCAACAAATCATCGATTCTTGTTGTTGTTCTTTCACAATGGTTTGCTATTGTTGAATTGTTTAGATGACTTTCTTTGTTACACACACACACAACACTCGGTTTTTTTGGGGGGCTTGTTTACGCTACAAGGCGACGCTATATGTAACGACTGTGTCTGTCCATGTACCTGACTCGAGAGTCAAAAGCTCCGCAATGCATCAAACGCAGCCGGGACACTGCAGTCGACAAGCCCCGGCTGCAGAGAGTGCCAGAATGGGTGTCCTGCAACTGCTAAACCGTATTGAATCGATGGTCTTCCTGCAGTTTCGTGCGTCCTTATTCCATTGCGCATGGTCAACAAAGTCCCACCATTCCTTGGGCAGCTACAATCATACAACACCGTGGCACTTGTCTCTTTAATAAATGTTAAAACAAAGATAAAGCATGCTGTCGTCTGAGCTCTGAGTCATCCATTATTGATTTACGAGAAAAAACGAGGGAAAACAACAGCAAATTCAAAGACGATATGACAACGTTGAATAAGAATCTCGCCTACTTTAGATTCACTTGAATAGATTTGGAAAACTTTGAAATATTACATAAAACATAGAGTTTTTATTTGAGTTAAAGGATTGCTGTCATAGCAGCGACAGCAACCTTCATTATGGGGAATAACGGACCTGCTGATGATGTCGAAGAAAAAGAGCATTTTCAGAGGATCGTCAATGCCTTTCGTTACTACAGGTTGGAACAACCTTTCATGGTTCAGTGATCTTTATTTCGTGCATCTGGTATCTCACGTTTTTCTTTTCAGGTCTTTCTCGTTGCAACGTCTTGCTGCCTCGGAAACGTATGTCTCTACACTCCCCCAGCACCACCAAAAGTTACTGACGAGTTATCGTTCTCATTTGGAAGACATTCGGACTTGTGTGGAGCACAACTACGAGATCATTAAGCTTATCACAGCAGATGTTGCTACGCTGTTTGAAAACGTCAAGCATGATGCTGGTCAAGTAAGTTTTCCATAAAGTTGCTTGAAAAATCATTTTTCTCCTTGTGCAGTAAACACAGGTCAAGTCTAAAGTTCATCCCACCATGAGCGATATGGAGAAGGTCCAATCAACATTGAAACAAATTGTCAGGGATTGGAGTAAAGATGGTGAACAAGAAAGAGCTGCATGTTATGACCCTATCATTGAAGAAATTGAACTCAAATTTCCACCTGGCGAGAGGTTTGTTTGTCAGTGGTAAGAAGATATGAAAGTATCATGTGTTAATCATTATTGGCATCCTAGGGCCCTAGAGCAAGTACAGATCCTAGTACCCGGTGCGGGGCTTGGCCGACTAGCATTCGAGATAGCCAAAAGAGGTTACAGCTGTCAAGGCAATGAGTTCAGTCTCTTCATGCTTTTTGCATCCAATTTCGTTTTGAACAAGTAATGACGCGGATGCGTGTTCAGTAAGATGGCTAGTGTTTATGCTTTATTTTGTTTCACTCTTGTAGATGTCAGGGGGTCGAGACGTTTCGTGTTTATCCATGGACGCAACAGTTCGTCAATACTTTATCAGCTGCTGATGTAACTAGAGGGTCTTCCTTCCCTGATCTAGATCCATCGTCACTACCACGCCACGCTCAGTTTTCGATGGCTGCTGGCGATTTCCTCGAAGTACGTCAATCATTATCGTTTGTCCCCATTTCAAAAAAGCCCAACTGCATGATAAATTTTCGTTTTTCCACATAGGTTTACACTGAAGCTAATACTTGGGACTGCATAGCTACATGTTTCTTCATAGATTGCGCAAATAACATCGTTAGTTTCATCGAAACCATTTACAAAATATTGAAGAATGGTTCGTCTTTCTTTTAGCCATGCATCTGCCACAACTTAATACCTGGATTTGATTTTCAAACAGGTGGTATTTGGATCAATTTGGGGCCATTACTTTATCATTATTCTGATATCCCCGGCGAAAATTCCATCGAGCCTACCTACGAGATGGTCAGAGAAATCGTGCAAGGGCTAGGCTTTATCATTGAGGTAGCTAAATGAGCAGAATATTCACCATCATTCTTAACTGACATTCATTTCTGTTAACTGTGTGTACAGAAAGAACGAACGGGAGTTAAAACAACCTATTCTCAAAACGTTCGTTCCATGCTCAAATACGAATACGAGAGCGTCTTTTTCGTCTGCCGGAAGCCTTAAATTGGAATAAAGTTTAGGTCATTCTTCAATGGACCTTGTGACAGAATTTTTTTTAAATAAATGTCTCAAATTTTTACACCGTCTTGCAAGAATTTCAGTATTCTTGATTGTGTGGTGTTAATGGAAAAATACTACATCAGGATTACTGTGAACATGTGACACTTTGCCGGATGTCTGTTGCTGGCCCTTTTTTGTTTATTTGATGACCCAGAACTTCTCTCGGCTTTTGTTTGAAAGCAGAGAGGCAAAGGCACTTGAGATGTCTTTTTAACTTGCATTGGTTAGTCCCGAGCCTAGTTCCGACGTTTTGTAGGTCGCCACCTTACGTAATGACATCTCTTAGTTTGACCAGCAATTAAAATTTATATGGATATAAATTTTAACTAAAAATTAACTTTAAGAGCATATATTTTTTTCAACTAAATTGTCATTCGATAATTTCATGGGTGAAAACTGGAAACGCTGTATTATGAATATTTAATTTTCTGAAAAAATGATTATCAAAAGCGAAATGAAAAACGGCAACGTTGTTGGCATGGAGCAAAAGTTTCGCTTAGACGAAGGTCTGCCGTGCATTTATCCCTTCCCGTTTGCGCGGGTCTGCTGGCCTCGATAAGTCACACGGTCCAACTTGATCTTTTCTGTTTTTTCTTCGCCAACATTACAGTTTCACTGCTCATCGTTGCATGCCCGAACTGAAACGGTAAGAAAAATCCACGCCATTTTTTCCCCCTTACACCAAACAATTCAGGCCAGGCAAACCATGTTTTGATCGTCAGCCATTGTGTGTGTGTGTGTGCTGAGTGTCGATTCGTTTCTTCCATAACTTGAAACATCGAACATCTGGGCTGAATGAACGTCATAATTTTGCACACATACTCGAAACGAGTAGCACAACATTTCCTGGAAGAAAAATGGCTCCCTTTTCAGTCTCCTCCCCATTGTACATAACCATTTTCAATGTCCCGTAAGAGCCCTAGCAACAAGCTCGTGTGTTATTTTTTCGAAAAACAAAATCTAAATAAAAGAAACAGGTATACAAGATGTTTTTAAAAAGAATTGCTTGGGGGAAGACCAAAAAGGTGGTGGGGACAGCCCATTTTTTCTATTTTGTTTATTTTAATCGACCTCGTCGCACACACACACACACAGTCTCTCTGTTTCTAGACAACCATTGATTTCCATAGTAAACTTTCGAAAAAAGTTACATCGAGTAAAAGCTCTTTTAGAATAGAAAGAAGGGGGCTGTATCGAATGGTTAGCTATCGAAATGGACACCTTCTTCGGGTCAGATGACGTGTGCTGATTACTTGACAAAGAAAAAGAGATCCACCTCCTCCCCCCACCGTCATTCTTCACGTCCAAACTACCACCAATACATCTCTCTCTGTATATCTTAGTAGTTTGTGTATAGTGGGATCTTTTCTCGAAAGGTGTCGGCATAACGAAAATTCACAGTCAGTCAGTCCATTCTCGCACTCGGACGTAAGTTTGCCCAACTCCCGATTTCAGTTCGTTCCAATTAGAAACCCACTAGTAAAAGAAAAAAAAATATGGACGCATAAATTTTGTGGAAAATTTAATATTCCCCCTCGTAATTTGTGTATAGATTTTTTTTTTGCATCAAATAGTTTTGATTAAAATCAAGGGACTTTCACGTTTGACCCGTTCCCACGGGGAACCGTATCAGCCCGCTTCTTGGCACGGACCTGCCGAAGGCGTTGGTGGAAACCCTCGCTGCCCGTTCTCTAAAAAACAAAAGAAAAACTCGGTGCTTTTTAGTTTGTTGTTGCATGTCCGTCTCTGTTGCTATCCAGCAAGTGGTGCGTTTTTCTTATCAAGTCGTCGGCCATGATTGTTGCAAATCTGTGGCCGTTCTTACACACATGTATCTCTCAACACACTTCCATTTTGTGTGTGTTGACGTATTAAAACCCTATTTTGTTTGATAATTGTTTTTTCTTTTTTCATTTCTACAGATTATCTCTTGCCCAGCAGCTGATAAGGATTTTTTTGTTTTCGGGGGGTGGCATTCATCAGAGATTCACGCATTCGTTTTCCTCCCCCTTTTTTTTTTGAATATCTCAATTTTTTTTTTCGTGCGTGTGTGCCCGTTTGCTTTGTGTTTGAAGAAGAGCAACACGCGTCAAGTGTGTGGCTTGAAAATCCGGCAAAAGTGTAAAATCCGGCCGTGATGTGCGGTTCTTCTGCGGGACAGAGTTGCTGCGCGATCGCCGTCGAAGGCGACGTCGACGACACGCCGGATGTTCAGGACCCGCGGCCCGGGCTTACCACCCATCTCCGCTGGGCCGCTCCTGAATTGCCCTTCCGTCCTGGCGTCATCAGCAGCGCCTTTGCCTCTTTCTTTCCCATTTCTTCTCCATCCTAATCTTCTTTCATCGCTACCGTAAAGGGTTTGCGTTTGTTTTCTTCGCTTACCCTTTTCCTTTTTAGCCCCTCCCCACCCTTTATTTTTCGGACGGACGGACGCCGAAATTGGAAGAAGACAGTTAAAAACGAAAGAAGAAATTTTAGGAAATGGAAAAACAGAAATTGAAAACTGGAAATAATGTGTTGTAAACAGTTGGTCAAAGTGAGGACAAAGTGAATCGTCTTTTGTTTTGTTTTTCCATTTCGTTGTTGTACAAAAAAAATTTTTGTTCATTGGAGAACGGGTTCAGCAACCATCCATTCCGCGGTCACCATAATGCCTCGACGTGTCTCATCCGCATCCAGCAATTTACACGCCATGGGCTCATCCGCCGTGGCTGGTGGTGGGACGACACACAGCAGTGGAGGAGGAGGAAGCAGCAGCAGTTTGCGTGGAGGAACGCGTCCGGCCAAAGCGGCCAATTGCATCGCACCTGCCTCGCCCAGTCCGGATTCATCCAGCGATAACGCGTCGGACAATTCGGATCTGTTTCAGTGGACCACCACTGGCGTGGAAAGGCACTTGGCTCGCAGCGATAGCAGCTCTTCGGCCATGTCGATGACGGCCAATTCCCGTCTGTCCAGTAGCCAAACTGGAAGCTCGGCGTCGCTGACGGCGTCGCGTAAAAGGAAACTTTTGGAACAATTTCTGTTGCCGGAGAACGCGGCCGCGAATCCGGCAGGGAGCAACACCATATCGCTGTCGGACATGCGTCACATGGGACTGGTCGGACAGGCCCGTCCGTCGGCTTCCATCCAGCCGACGAATCACGCCGGCGTCCCCGTCACTGCCGCCGCTCCTCCAGCGGTGGCGGTTGCAACTGGAACGGGTTCGACTTCCTCTCGGACGTTAACCTCGACGAGCAGCGCGTTGTCGGGAGGCATCAGCTTCTCGGCCGTTTCGAATTACGTGCCCAGCTTCTCGTTCTATCAGTCGCGCTCGTTCGGCCCGCCTTCCTGCTCGGGTGGGGGCAGCACTGAGAGCCTGTGCAGCAGCACGGCCGACTCGGCCTGCGGCCATCCACCCGACCTGCCTGATGACGGAAATTTAGCCACTCCGGCACCACCTGTGGACGTGAGTATTTTTTCTTTTTTCAAAATTGAATAATTTAAAACAAAACCTTTTGGAGAGGGTGGGTGGCTATCTGACGCAATCGTTGCATGCTCGTCCTTGAGTTAAGACGCCACCGTGCGTCGGCCGTTGAGAGCGGACGAGCATGATGAGGTTACCAAAATTTTCGAACGTTTTCAAATTATTTTATGACGGAACAGATTGCGGCCGTTAGTTGTTAGTTATATGACGCTGGCCGTTCCATTTAAAGGATCTCATTTTTTATTATTTTTTTTTTCTTTGTGTGTTGGGTGCGTCATAATGTTTAACAAGCCTCGGTGTGGCTAACGTAAAGCGTTGGTGGAATATCAAGTTAATCCGCGTCGGCAAAGGTGATAGCTTATCGTCCATCTTAACAACCAAATATAAAGAGGTTAATCGCACTGATGCGTTTTATCACACACGAGAGTTGGCTAATATTTATATCGCTAGATTGCGTCCCGGATAACGAATCGTGATAAAACAAAATCAACGCGTTTATACTTTTTTTTTTGTTTAATTTATGTATTTACTTTTTGTACTTTGGGGTTTTTGGCGTTTGTAGAAGGTTCGATAATGTTGTCGTCTTTGAACTTTCAAAGTATTCAATTCTAGTTTTAAAGAAAATTAATCAATTTTTATTGTTTTATTTCCTTTGTTTCTACGCAGGTTCACGCATCGGACGTGATGGAAATTCGGAACCGCTCCAGCGCATCTTGCCGCGATACGCCACCGCTGCACATGTCGGGTAATTATGAACGTCTCTAACGAAATGTTTTCTTTCCTACCTTTCCCCTTGTCCTCTTCCCACCCTTAAATATATCTATATATTTTTTTAAGATTTACTTTATGATTCGTACCTGTCGTGTTTTACTAATCACACATGGTAGAGATGGGTACCATACGAAAGTCATCAGATTCTGGGAATAAGAAAAAAATAAAAGCAGGAAAAATAGACGGGTCGTGTTTGGTATGCCTAACGATTAAACGAAATATTTTTTGAGTAAAACTTAAAAAAAAAAAACAATAATAAAATTTTGAAGTTTTTATTTTCTTGGATTAATTTGTAACCTCGGCGTTAAAGGTAATGGCGCTGTTGTGGGATATAACGTGTTTTAGTTACAATGTTAAGTTTTAAAATGATTCGATCGACTTTTTTAAAATTGAATTTTTCTAATTTGTTTGTGGACAGGTGAGCGACATTTTCATGGGACGTCGATGAACAACCGAGTGGCCGGCTGGAGATTGGAAGATATCGATGACAACCTAGCGGCCGATTTTGACGGTAGCCTATCCGGACTGGGAGTGGATCTCAGCGTCGCATCGTACAACATGAGGTCAGTCCTTTTAAAGTCAACCATTTCTTTCTTTCTTTCCCACCACCCTACACCCCAATCATTGATGAGCTTCATTGGTTAGTTTCGTCGTTTGTTGTAGCAAGAGAGGCAAGAGAAAAAATTGATAGTCCGTGCAGATAACACTTCTTCATTAGACGAAAAAAGCCCCCCCCCCTCTAGGCTATATCCAGAAAATGATCTCACCATTTTCTTTTCAAATGAGCAACTTGTATGATTTATTCGTTGTTCGTAGATATCTTTAAACATCACACACGGCAATAAGATACGGTCGATTTGATCGTCTTTGCCACTGAATTCCCGATTTTTTTATTTTTCACGCTGGGATGGCACGTTTTTTTTTCTCTCTTGAACGATAGTTTGACTAATGAACGCCATAATCACGACGCATTTGGCCTTTTGAAAACATCGAACATGTTATGATTCGACACGGCCATACTCGTTGACAAGGGAGGGGAAGGAAGTTGGCCCTTTTTTGTTTTACGAGGAAAAATGAATAACAAATGAAGTCATTGATAGTAAACCTTTTTCTTTTTCTAGTGAATGTTTTTGAAGGGGGTAGTAGGGTGGAGGAAGGCGTTTTCGTCCTACCGTACATAGATGACGCCCTTTAAATATTCTTTTTGAGTTTTCTTTTTTCACTTTAATGAGCCACTAACGAGATGTCGGTTCAGAAAAGGGGGGTCCCAAAATCATTTGAAAACCCAGAGATCCGACTCTGATTTTTGGTTCTGCGTTTTTCTTGTTGCACACGGACCCCGTCTTTTTCCTTCCAATTTTTTTGTTTTTGTTTTTATTTTCGCTTCCGTAATGAGCCGAATTGGAGACGGCCAACATGTTGCAGCAAGAGCCGAAAAGGTTTATTATCCAGTCCGTGTCATCTCATCTCTGCATTACAGTTTCGACTTGTTGTTGTTCCACAAAATTCGATTTTTTTTTCGACATCATTTTCCTGTTTCTGGTAATGAGAAAAATCGAAAATGTTCGGGAGACATTTTGCTTCTCTCGGGCCAGTTTCGAATCGTTTCCGTTTGCGCTAATTGAAGCCGAGAACTTAATGATACCAAAGTTGGACTCACGCAGGACGGACCTTTACGTACGTTCAGGGCCAAAACAGCCGGCGCAAAAAAAATCATTCGATCAAAACCCATTGAAATTTTCTTTTTTTATTTGGTTGAGTTACACTAACGGGCTATCCCGACCGGAAACGTAAAAAAATATATATACTTCACAAATGAGGGATTTTTTCTTTTTAATGGTGAACGGCCAGGGCAGCAAACGTATATGATTTATCCGGAGCTTGTTATCGGCTGGCCGATTTCTTAATTGCATCGGTCCCGAGACTACCTCTCTCACCGGGTCTGGTCAGCCGAGCCTTCTGTTTCAAATAAATTAATTTTGTTTCAGAGGCGCTTCGTTCGTTCGTAAAAGAGATCCCGACTCATTGTGGTATCTAATGAGTTGTATTTATTTATTTTTGTTTTCCCAATTTCCTTAATATACTTCCATCAGGAAGCTGTGCGTCCTACTCTATCGCTATTTCATTAGCTAATCAAGTCCCTTTTAAATAATGTTTAATTTTTTACGTGGTGAAGATAAACTTTCTCTCTACGAAGGTCTAGACGTTTTTAATCTTGTGTTTAGTTTGTTATTAGTAATCATTTTCGATGGGATTTCGAGTTTGTTAACGATTTTCGCATTACGTATTCTGGACGTTTTGCTTCTTCTTTTTCAACATCTTTTTACACTGTTGAATTTCAAATCTTTGATATTTTTACTGAGGTGACACAATAGTCAGAATATCTCGTTTAGACCGGATCACGCTGGACTTCCGGTTTGTCAGCCTAGGGATTAATCATCTTATCGCAACTCGTAACATTTTCTATGTGTTTCAATTCAAATTTTCTTCGAATCATTTGGCTTTTTTTTCCATATTTGTAATGAAGTCGTTAAATGATTTCATTTTTAAGTTTTTAAAATCGATTTAATTGCTTTGAGGTCGGCCCTCCTTCGTTTCTCCCCCCCCCCTCGTACTGACCAATGCCAATCAACAGGTGATGGCTTACATCGATAGAGTCCTGAAGAAGCTCCTTTTCGTTTTAATTTTTTCTCATGAACGACGAGTCGGATGTTGAAAAGGGGACGAGCTCATTTGCCCTTTTTTCTTTCTTAACTAGCTTTTGTTTTGATGTTAGTTGTGCTCGTCTACATGTGTATGTGTGTGTACGTGTGTGCAAGGGCTGAGGGAGAAAGGCACTGCCAGTCCTTTAGATTGTCTGTTAGTCTTTACCTGACTTCCGAACGTGCCTGACCACGACGATCGCTCTCTGCCTTTCTTTAAAATCTTTAATCGCGGCTAAAAACTGAGGATTTTTGCGATTAGACATTTCAACCCTTTTCTCTATTTAAACACAACATTTTTGCAAATCTAACGATGTGGCCTGACGTTTAAGTGAAGAGTTCGCCCGTTCAGTTGAAAGCATTAACAGTTTTGGACAACCAAGGGTGAATTTGAAGTTTGGGCTGCGAAAGAAAAGAGGTGGTTCGATTGGTTTCAATTGTGGCTCCTACACCTACACCGTACCCGCCGGTGGCCCCTATGCCGTGCGGGCCGCCCGGTTCGTTAACGTCTTCTTTCGCATCGTCATCCGTCGGCGTTGGACTGGCCGGCAACAGCGCCAGCGGTACGGCAGGGCCGCTGCACCATTACGCGCCGTATCACCACGTCCATCACGTGGCCGATGGTGGTGTAGGCGGTGGTGCTGCCCCCCTTTGTGGCACTTCGTCCACCCTCAATTCGTCGTCCAATTCCATTTGCGCCAGTAACTCTCCGGCGCCCTATTCCTCCTCTTCGTCGCCGCATCACTACTCCGGCCATCCGTCGGTGGCCGTGGCAGCCGCTGCTGCCGCCGCCGCAGCCGCCGCTTACCACCACCATCATCACCATCACTTTGCCTCGTCCAACACGGCCTATCATCCCTACTCGTACAATTACGGTAGCAACGGTAGCGGCGGCTGCAACAGCGCCGTCGGTTCGGCCAACACCAACGGCCATCATCCATCCTCGTCCGCGTGTTCCTCTTCGGCCTACGCCCACTATCCGGCCCCTTCTTCTTCGCCGTCTGCGCTCGAGTTGACGCGGCGCAAGATGATTTCACGGTCGAGTCCCGTGTCGTCCTCGTGGAGGTCCAATTCGCCATCTCCATGGGAAATGGAAGGGTATAGCGACATGTATACTCATCTTCGTTGTTGTGTGGCTGATGGATGTTGGGAGGGGGGGGGAAGAAATTGAGGGCATTCGAATCACGTCATAACTTTTCGGTCTTATCAACATCACAGTTTGCATACAAATGGACGGGGCCTAAACTGGTCTTAACCGCTTTTGAAATGGCTATCGGGAAAAAAGAAAAAATAATAGTGAAGAGAGTAGACGTCCAATTACGATCGCCGACTTTAGGGACGAGTCGTTGAGTTTTTTTGAATTTTATTTTTGGCCACACCGTGCCGTTGCAGACCTTTTTATTTTATCCACTTGATTATGTGATGTATAGTTTTCATTCCCGACCACGATTCGGGGCCTCTCTTCGACCCGTTGCGTGTGTGAAATGCATGGAAAATGAAGCTAGTCGTATTCGATATCACATGCTCCGTTCTTATTGGAGCTCTCTCTCTCTGTGTGTCTCTTGACTTTATTCGGCGTATTTTCTCAGAAAAAATTCTCTTGAAATTCAAACTTGTAATTGAGTTTTCATTTTTTTTGTCCGAATCAGTGTACGCGACTTAATTAATTAATGATTTTTTTTCTAGTGAGGCATTGCTGGCTCTTCCGACGTTGACCGGATTCAAACAAGAAGCCCCGTCACCTCCCAATGGAGAGCATGGGTATGTCAGATTTAATTCAAATTTTTAAAAATTATATTCCAAAACACCAGTTGACTTATTGTTCACGTGACAGACGAGTCGGCACGAATCCATCGCCTCCGCAAGCGACGGAAAGGGCTTCCAGCGAAGGTAGGACTGTGACGCATCTGACGGGCCACGGTGGCGATCAGAGCGGCTATTCGCACCCGTTCCAGCACATGCTGCACCAACACTCTGGCGGCTGGAGCGGACAAGACAGTGGAGGTGGCGGAGGCGTTGGTGGAGGAGCCGGACCCATTACGGGTGGCGTTGGCACGGGCAGCGCTTCCAGCCTGACGTCCTCTTCGTCCAACGAAGGCATGTCGTCTTCCGGCGGACTCCATCAGCAGGGAGGCGGGGGTAGTTCGGCCATCGTCGCAACTGGCAATTATCACGGCGAAAAATACAAATATGATCGACTCAACGAGACGGACGCTAATGCAGACAACAGGTTCGATCCTTCTTTCCATCCCTTATGGATAAAAAAAAAAAAATCCTCCCCCCACTCTTCATCATTTCCACTTCATGAATGATTTATAAATTTGGAAAGTCTGATTCTAATTGACCTGAATTACCTTTAGGTTCCAATATGTTTTGGCAGCGGCCACGTCGATTGCCACCAAAGTCAACGAAGAGTCTCTGACTTATTTGAATCAAGGCCAACCTTATGAAATTAAGATGAAGAAACTGGGCGATCTCTCCAATTTTCGAGGCAAATTGCTCAGAGTGAGTCTTTATTGATCCCACATTCTAATTGATTGGCTAAAATTGTCTTATTATTTTATCCGTATTGTTTAGAGCGTCGTACGGTTGTGCTTTCACGAACGAAGATTGCAGTACATGGAACGCGAGCAGATCGCTGCGTGGAGGATGTCGCGGCCGGGTGATCGCATCGTCGAGATAGACGTGCCCTTATCCTACGGCATTTACGAAGTCGTTCAGGACAATAGCAACTTGAATGTCGTTGAATTTGCCTGGGATCCCACCAAGGAAGTGGGCGTCTACATCAAAGTCAATTGCATCAGTACGGAATTCACGCCCAAGAAGCACGGCGGCGAGAAAGGTGTTCCATTCCGCATTCAGGTGGAAACCTATTCTCACGGCGATGGCGATGGCACCCCGAAGCGATTGCACGTTGCCGGTTGTCAGATTAAAGTGTTTAAGGTATTGCGATATAAATTTAAATTTTTATAGCGTAGTTTTCATCTTATTCGATTAATTTATCAGTTGAAAGGAGCGGATCGAAAACATAAGCAAGACAGAGAAAAGATTTACAAACGGCCAATGGTCGAACAGGAAAAATACCAACCGTCCTGCGAATGTACAATTTTGGCTGAAGTATGTCTATTTCTACTTCGTCAGCATCTAAATTTTTCATAACTGTTCATTTGCATTAAATAGATTCCGCTCGAACTAGTCTATACGTCAGCAATCGTGCCCGTAGGCACGGCGACTAGCAATGGCAGCAGCCAGACGACTCAAGTGGCGGCCGTCGCAACCACTGTGGTTACTCCACCGGCCGTTTTGGCCAGTCGGACGTACAGCCCTACTGAATTACAGTAAGAGCCCTTCCTTATCCTCAACATCTTTTAACATTTCAAATATTTAAAATCACGTTCCTAATCGTAGCAAATCCCAAAGTTTCGCCAGTGAAGGATGCCCGAGTGAAAGCCCTCTAGGTCACGACACAGACAACGTTGAAAGTCCAGTAAGTCAAGTTGCTGCGAGAATGTTTTTGTTTTTATTTTCATTTATTTCTCATTGCTCATTCAATTAGACATCGATGATCGGCAGTGGTAATAGTGCCGTCTACCAGTATTACCTCCAGCCTCTAAGCGCCGAAGCGAGCGCTCAACAAACGGCTCAATGGCTGCAGACCAACCGATTCTCTGGCCAAGCCCGCACATTTTCTCGCTTTGCTGGAGCCGACATTCTCAGATTAACACGCGACGACCTGATCCAGATTTGTGGATTGGCCGATGGGATCCGACTCTTCAACGCTCTACACGCCAAGTATGTGGAACTGTTTGTTTTTCACAGCATTGATTGATGTATTTATCATTTAAACACAGAGCCTTAGCGCCGAGGCTGACCCTCTACTTGACGCAGGATCAGAGCCAGGTGTTCCATGCGATTTTCCTGGAGAACTTGTCCTGCGTCGAAATCGCCAATAAATTAGCCGCACTAGTGCAATTGTCGTCCCAGCACGTCTTGGACGTTTATATCGAAGGACCTTGCGGAATCCACGTTCTCGTTACTGATGAAGTAGTTCAAAATATGAAGGATGAATCCATGTACACTGTCGAATTGCTACCTGGTAAAGTCAATGATATCTACAATATCCAGTGGTTCTAAATAACATCTCTTTTCGTTTCAGATCAAACTAGCGACCGATATCGACTGCTGCTGAAATCGACTTCACCTCATTAGGTTTTGACTTGAAAACCTATCCTGCAGGCAAGTTGACTAAGAAACACCACAAAAAAAGTTTAAAATTGTGTTTTCACCATTTTCTTCATCACTTTCCCCTCTCCCAAAATTCTTTCTTCTGTTGTTTAATTTTTTTACTTGCTTAGCTAGAGCAAAATCATGGTTGACGAAGTTGTTTTTCTTTTGCCTGAAAGTCTCCACGAAATGTTTGCCGAGAGATAGTTCTTGTTTCCTACGCATCATAGGTCCAAACAGACCCTACCCCTCTCGTAAGTGCCTTTATCAAATGTCGTACTTTTTTTGCTGACTTTTGTCACGATGATCATGTGTGTGTTTATTTCGTTTGGCTCATCCTTTCCCTTTACAGACTCCATTTCTTAAAACGTGTGCCCACATGCCCACACACATAAACACACAAACAACACACATTTTTTTTTTACACAAACGCATGTGTCATTCCCGTTGTTCAGTAGCAAAAGGAGAAGATAAGAAAAACAACAAACCATTTAACACAATTCTCCTATTATTTGTTCTCGCCAGCACTGTTGATTTCGTTTCTTTCTTTTTTTTTTTAAATCATCTTTGTTTGTGTCTCACGGGGAGGGTTTATCCGTATCTTGACCATGATTGATGATATAGTCGAAGCGGTTAATGATTTTTTCGTTGACTTGTAATACTTGTCTTACTTCTCCCCCTTTATCTTTTTTACAAAAACAAAAACAAATCTACTTCTTCTTTGGGTGGGTTACCAAACACATCTTTGCAAAGTAAATACGAATACATGGCCAAGATCTCGTTATCTCCTTTTTGGAAATTTCCCCCCTTCCAAAAAAATAAACGAATTTAACATAGGGGTTATTCGTTTATAAAAACATGTCGTTGGGACATGTGCACCTTCATTTCCCCCCGAATCTTTTCATGTGATATGTAACATTTTTTTTTTCTTTCCCCGCCCATCTTAATGCCAGCCTATCGCTTAGTACGGTAGCACAATCTTTAACTTGTCTCAGGAAAGAGCCCAGAAATACAAAATGCAGCAAACTTGACGCCTATTGGTGAACGTAGAGCAGAAACCTGAACGTAGAAGATGACAAAAAAAAAACTGGTAACTTGAGCAATTGTTCAAATTTTCCGTATTTATTCCAGTTTAATCCGGTACTTTTACCATACAAATTCCAGTCACAATTAAAGATAGAGACCTTCGGGTGTACCTTCCTTCTTACGGTAGAGCACGTTCTCTTTAGATTTCTTAAAGTCATCGTTAGTGACCTTCATTCTCCGCTCTCGTAAGGCCATTAATCCAGCTTCAGTGCAAATGGCTTTAATGTCAGCCCCCGACAGGTCATCCTTGGACATGATCAGATCTTCAAGATTCACATCTTCAGCTAAAGTCATGCGGCCAGTGTGAATTTGGAAGATGCGCCTTTTAGTCTTCTCGTCTGGTAGGGGGAATTCAATCTTTCGGTCGATACGGCCAGGACGAATGAGTGCAGGATCCAAAGTTTCAATTCGATTGGTTGCCATCACGACCTAAATTAGCATTAATTAATTTCTTATTTCCCTAGGTGAAATTCAAAAGAATGATTTACCTTGACGTCACCTCTGGAATCGAAACCATCTAACTGGTTCAGTAGTTCCAACATGGTGCGTTGAATCTCGCGTTCACCACCAGAGTTTGAATCGTAGCGTTTTGTACCAATGGCATCGATTTCGTCGATGAAGACGATTGACGGGGAGTGTTCTTCGGCTACTCTGAACAGTTCTCTCACCAATTTGGGACCGTCACCCTAAGGAACCATACAAAGTTATGATTCTGCACTCTCTCACTAGTCGCAGTCCAACTTACAAGGTATTTCTGGATCAGTTCCGAACCGACGACACGTAAGAAGGTGGCTGAAGTTTGATTGGCGACTGCTTTAGCCAATAGTGTTTTGCCAGTACCTGGGGCACCGTACAGGATAACTCCTTTAGGGGGCTTAATACCCATTTCTTCATAGTATTCGGGGTGCGTAAGGGGTAGCTCAACCGACTCTTTAATTTCTTGGATCTGGGTGTCAAGCCCACCAATGTCAGCGTACGTCTCCTGTGGAGCTTTCTCCAACTTCATTACGGTCACCATAGGATCTGTGTCATCACTAAGCACACCGACGATCGCATGGACTTTGTGATTCAGCAATACTGAACAACCAGGCTCCAACTAAAAAGAAATATTATAATTTTTCACTACCTAACGAGGGTAAACATGCCATTTTACCTGGTCTTTGTCCACGAACGAGAGAATGCTGACGTAATGTTCGCTGCCGACTGACGTGGAGACGATAGCATGTGTATCGTCGATAATTTCTTCTAAGGTGCCCACAGACATGGGTGTTCCCCTCAGATCATCTACCTTAGACCTATTAGGCAAATCAGGTAATAAATTACATTACACAGATGGAAATGTCTTGTCCGCTAACCTTTCTTCTTCATTACGTTCCTCTTGGGGCTTAAGCCTTTCTTGGTTACGGATAAACTCTTCCTCCATCAACAAGTAATCTTTTATCCTCTCCATCTTGAGCAACTTTAGACGACATCTTGTGTGAGGAGTTACTTGAGGAAGCTTGGTTGCAGCTTCTGGTCCCTTGACCTTCTTCCTTTTCTTTCCTACACGAGTTGGAATTGGGGGTTCGTATTTCTTCTTCCTATCTTTATCTTCTTTTTTATCCCCTCCAGCTCCACCACCACCTGCACCAGATTGGTTTTGACCCTGCAATTAATTCATAAGGTTTCATTATTTTAACACCCAATGAAAAGTTGCTTAATGGAAATGGGTTCCGTTGTTACTGTGATGAATTGGAAATCAGAGTAAACAGGGAAGCTATAAAACGAATTTCACAACGATTCACAAACGTTACAGAATAAATAACGTTTACGCTTTAATTGAAATGAAGACCCTAGGTATCTAAAATGTCCGTCGGTGTTTTGCAAATATTCGAAAACGTCGAACGAAAACTACTTAAGATTTATGAAAATTTACAAACAAAAGTTAGAAGCGAATTGTGACATATTACTCACCATTCTTGTGCTTATTTACTCAATGGTGCAATATTAATTTATTGCTTTGTTGCTCCTCTACTTACTTCAGAATGACAAAAACTTTAAAAATTTTATTGAGTAGGAAAGAACCTTGTCGCTTTTCCTTCTCGGCAAAGTCCGCAGTGTCATGCAGGACTCTAATGCTAAACAGAATCTGAAATCATGAGCAAAGCTTTTAAATTTCTATATTTTACTAAAAATATCCGGAGAAAGCCAAGAAATTGTTTAAAAATCTTATTTTTTTTTCAAAAAAAGAAATTTTGTATACCTTGTGCATTTCTTTTCTTATGGTGATCAATTTAAAGAAGTTTGGCACTCTCGTTTGTCGTTTTCGTGCGGTTTTTGTATCGTCTTTGTTTCAAATACGAGCAAGGAGCAACACGTTTTATCGTTTTTCCCATTTCCGTAACCCAGCCGTAGGTTATTATTCATAATTTGCAATAATGAATCTAATGTGTCATTCAAAATGAAAACGGCAAAGAAGTATGTTGTCTCCTTTTCGTGTGGTGTAGCAAACCATCAGGTTTTCAACTAATGGTGGACATTCGTCTATTCTTAAAGAAGCACGTTTTTGTTTCCTTGTTTCAAGCCCTCATTAACCGTTTGGACTGGCTAACAAGTTTGAGTAATAAGGAAATTCATAACCATATGGCAATCAAACCAACAAAGTAACTGTTGTGACAATTTAAACTGTGGCTCTGTTTTAAAATCAAGGAATCTGTTACAGGGTCAACTATTACTTCTAGGTCAACACTGTACCACAAACATTTCACAACAAATATATATCATCTAAGATGAAATATTTGTCTGAATTGTACAATGAAAATCCATCTACCAGGTCTACTTCTAGCAACTTTGCTTCCAAAAATTCTTAAGGTAATTAAAAAAAATAGTGAACTAACAGTATTAATAAGCTTCAAGTTAAGCATGGTTTCCAGTTAATATCCATAGCTTGCCCATTGTTATGAAAAATACTATGGGTGTTAAAGATGTACAAAAACTTAGTGTTAACCATTGTCAAACAAGTTGCAAAACCAGGGTCAAAGAACTCTGGGTTCTTTGATCATGGCAAAACTCATTCCCAAAGTTAACTGGTTCACGATTATCGATCTCCTCCCTGAGTACGCCGTCCAAATTTATAGCTTGATAATTTTTCCTTGATAACATAAAGTAAAATCAACTTTTCTCACACTTAAACATGATGTCGGACCGTTTCATAAGTGTTAAAACTATTGCATGCTCAATAGTTAATACGAATGTTATCCTTTATCCATGTAAAAATATGGCCAGATGGGCGAGATGGCATATGATAAGAAATAATAACCCTAGTATAATGTATTCGTTTAGCCGAATAGCCCGAATTCACATTACAGAATCAGTAGAAGTAAATGCCTATTCAATTCAAACTTTTGAACGCTTTTGAAAGTTTTTTTTTTTCCATCTCTGATGCTGCCTGTTTAGTCCTACCACCTATTTGCCACTTTGCAGACGAATGTGGGAAACGGCTTAAAGCATTTCAATCCTGACAGTTAAACATTTCCATAAATAAGATTCTTTACATATTTCCTGTTATTACCAATAACAACATTTAATCCTAGGGTAACCAAACGACATAAAGTGACCTAAGGTTTATAGAACAGCTTTCCCATTTCGCAAGGGCGCCGAAATGGGAGAGCGAGATATCAAAGAGTTCTTGTATGCCTTTTTGATGAAAAATTACAAAATTCCTCCGGTTTATGATGTCAAGTCCCTAGGTATCAAGAAATCTTACGTTTTTTCTAACTGTGAAGTTCTGTTTGTTCCATGATCTCCTTTTGTGTTTTAGGAGAACAAAATGGCTACTACTGTGAATTACGTGTGAATGGTAAGTGTTGCAACTGTATTGATTTTGTTCAAGCATAATTCATTGTTGCTTCCCGTCAGGATTTCACTATGTTGCAACTGGTAGATCAACCTCAAAAAGGAATGCACAAGCCAATGCAGCCACCAGCTTTGTTTCTCATTTGGTTTGCAAAGGAGCCATGAAAGCTGAAGAGATTCCCAACAGAAATGCTCTGAGACAAATGGGGCTATATACTAGTTCAGGTGAAACGTGCAATAGAACAATGTTGGCAGATTTCCCTAATTTCTCTGAAACAGGTAATGACAGTACCACTAGTGGAAGATACGTTCACCGAACGGATGAAGATTCGCGATTAGGCAGAGATTCTGCTCAATTGAGCATTGGAGGGTATTCGGTTGAAAATGCCAAAGCTAAACTGCACCCGTTTCTGATGGAAAATAGAATTAAAGCAGATTATGTTTACGAATCTTATGGCCCGGATCATCAAAAGTAAATTTGTGTATTAAACCATTTTAAAAATTCAATTCGAAATTAGCTTCGATGTCGACAGCTCGACACGTTAATTTTGACCTAGACAATCATATGTAGAATTCTTTAAAAATGATTGAATTTTTTTTTACAGGAACTTCGTTGCGGAAATGAGTTTTATTTTCCGTGGCAGCGGTAAACCAATCAGTAATTTTAGCACGTATTCCGTTATGTACTTAAAAAGAATTATTTTATGCTCTAGAGATATATGCGCGAGAAAAGGGGTGGACCAAGGCCCTCGCCTCCAAATCATGTGCTCTGTCGATTGTTCGACAGTTATATGAAATGAAATTCATCGGTCCGTCTGGAGCCACAGTTAGTAGCAAAAAAAATCAAGTGGAAACGAAACCTTTTCCCGTAATTCTTCGCGACGAATTGGAACAAGAATTAAACAGAACACTCATGGAACATCGCCTATTACCCAATGTCGTGGTATGTATTTTATGTTTAAAATTGTATTGCTATTAGTTTTTTTAAATTTTTGTCTCAGTTAAATATTTGCTTGCCCTCTTGTAAAGTAAAGAGGGCTTTCCAAAAATTGTACCACGGACGTATTGCCGGGTACGGTTATTATTAATGGTTTCAGCAACAATACTCTCACCATACGTTCATTGAGTATTGGCCTCCCACTTGATAAGGACAATTAAAGTTAGCATCATTCGCAGTATTTATACTTTCAAATGTAAAAGCACCATCTACGATTGTTGGAACACTTAACGAAGCAGCTTTAGTTTGTATTGTGCTCCACGTCAGTCATATCCCTTTAAAATGCGAGCATCTTATGAACAAAATAGTGTTCATTTTTTGTTTTCCATTTATTTTTAGAGGAAAAATTCAATAGAACCACAAACTCTGTTGGATGAGCGACTTGCACCGAAAGCGATGCGCCTCGGGGGTGAAGGTGATTCACGTTGTAGTTCAATTGACATTCCATGGTCTCCTCCCACTGCCAACTGGAACACCTGGACCGCCAGTACTATCGAACGCGGATATTTCGCGACGGTATTTATGAAGTTCAAAGTTTTTGTTGAATCAAATTGAAAATTTTCTTTAGACGTCCATGGAAATGATAAGCCAAGACTTGTGGCAAAGGCAAGAGCGTCGCATACAATCCGATATCAGTCTTCAGAAGGCACTAGAAGAACGTAAAGCTTTGCCAATCTACGCCTTCAAAAATGCTGTTATGGATGCCCTGTACAACCATTCTGTCGTCGTAATCCGGGGCAACACCGGTTCCGGCAAATCTACACAGGTACTAGGCCGCCACAGAAAAATTTAGCTCGAACGAACTCTTCAGTTTTTTTCGTTTGCCTTCATTCTACAGGTGTGCCAATATATTCTAGACGACTATTTACGGTGGAAAGAGGGTGCACTGTGTTCCGTGATTGTGACGCAGCCGCGTAGAATCTCGGCAATATCTGTGGCTGAACGTGTTGCATCAGAGCGACGCGAGGAGGTGGGCGAATCTGTTGGTTTCAGCGTCCGGTTTGAAAGTACGTTACCCCGTCCTTATGGTGCAATTCTTTTCTGCACTGTTGGGGTACTCCTCCGGAGATTAGAACGTGGCCTTCATGGTGTATCACACGTAATTTAAACGACAGCTTAAATGTAAATTAAAGAGATCCGACTTATTCTGTGAGCCAAAACACATTTTAGGTTATCGTTGATGAGGTACACGAGCGTGATACCAACACCGACTTCTTATTGATAATGCTACGGGATTTAGTGAACCGGCATCCAGAACTTCGCATCATTTTAATGTCAGCCACGATTGACACGTCGCTCTTTAGCCGATACTTTGGCAGGTGCCCAGTAGTCGACATCCCCGGTAGAGTTCACCCTGTCCAACTGTATTACTTGGAGGACTGCGTCGAAATGCTTCGCTTTCGGCCAAGACAGGAGGTGAAAAAAAATTACCAGCGTAAAGATGATGAAGAAGAAGAAAATATGAATTTGAAGGTGAAATCTGTTGTGTTCTGTATTTTAGATGAAACTAATAATCTATCTTTTAGGTGATTGGAAAATATTCATCCGAAACTAAAAAAGCTATGGCTCTATTGAATGAGAAAGAAATTTGTCTTGAATTGGTTGAAGAATTACTAATTCACATAAAACAAATGAAAATTCCTGGCGCTGTTCTTATATTCCTTCCCGGGTGGAGCACCATTTTCGCATTGTTACGTCATTTGCAGCAAAGCCGATTTGCTAGTGATTATCTCCTACTGCCATTGCACTCGATGTTGCCCCGAGAAGATCAACGACGTGTGTTTCAACCGGCTCCCGAGCGAAGGATGAAAGTCATTTTGGCGACTAACATCGCAGAGTCTTCCATAACAATCGACGATGTCGTTTTTGTCATAGATTCCTGTCTCGCCAATGTCAAACTGTTTACATCGCACAACAATATGCACAATTACGCCACCGTTTGGGCCGCTCAAGACAATCTAGAACAACGACGTGGTCGTGCTGGTCGCGTCCGTCCTGGATATGCTTTTCGATTATGCAGCTATAGTCGTTATCAACATTTGGAAAAAAGTTTAAAGGCTGAAATCCTCCGCTCACCTCTTCATGAAACCGCACTGGCTATCAAACTTCTTCGTCTCGGCTCAATCGCTCATTTCTTAAGTAAAGCTTTAGAGCCACCCCCGATAGATGCAATTATAGAAGCTGAAGTTATGCTCAGGTATGATATATAGACTAAACTTTAAAATGAAGAAGTACCTAACGGCTTCTTTTCTTGTAGAGAGATGAAGTGCCTGGACGCACAGGAAGAATTGACAGCTCTCGGTCGATTAGTAGCCCGAATCCCTGTTGAACCATCTCTCGCCAAAATGATTATTGTTGGAGCACTTTTTGGACACGGTGATGCAATGTGCATTCTAGCTGCTAGCGAGTCCGTCAGTGCTGATGTTTTCTACCTCGGTCTTAACAAACGACTCAACAATACTCAGCGATCGTTCGCCGGTCATCGTTGTTCTGATCACGTAGCCATGCTCTCTGCATTCTACGCGTACGATCAAATACGGATCGAATCTGGTCCTCGCTCACTGCATTCCTTTTGTGACGCTAATGGCTTGTCATATTCCACACTTCGCGCCTTGTATGATGCCCGCTGCCAACTTCGCGACATTCTGCTCAGTTTCGGTTTTCCTAAAACATGTTTTGCTCCAAAGGTATGCATATATTTATGCAGGTATTTATTTACAACTACTAACGAAATTTTGTTTCCTAGGCTTATCGGGTGAGTGGTAATGATCCTGAATTAGATACGGTAATTGGCCTTATCGGAATTGGGCATTACCCGAACATATGCGTCCACAGAGAAAAACGAAAAGTACAAATGGCGGAAACTCGCTTAGGACCTTCGCTGATCCATAAGTCTTCCGTCAACTGCATCGACTCAGCAGATGAAGTTGAATTTCCGTTGCCATTTTTCGTTTTCAGCGAAAAAATACGGGCTGGAGCAGTCGTCTGCAAGAATTTGACGCTAGTTACACCACTTCATCTTATTTTGTTTGGCGCTAAACGGGTTCAGATCATTCCAGAATCATCAGGAGGGTGTTTAGTACGCCTTGATGGGTGGATTAATCTTCAGATAAATCCGCAAACCGTGGCGAATATGCTGGCTTTGAAACCTGCCCTTGATGAAGTCATTGCCAGAATATCGGCTGATCCCGAATCTGTTCCCGACTTTATGCACAGTCCACTTGTTAACATGATCTCCCGATTGTGTGAATTCCATGCTGCCGAATATCCCAGCTCGCCAGCCAGTCAGGTAAAATTGTTATTTATAGAAAATTCACCCTTGTAAAAATCAGTTTTTAGTTAATGGTAATTTTCTTTTTATGGTAGAATTACAAACGTCCATCAGACGAAGGATCCGATAGTGAGGTGAAATTTGGCCGCTTCGAGAATCGTGCTGCATACTACCGTCCTTCTCTTGAAAGTCAGAATAATTGGTCGCAGAGGAGCGAATCGACATATTCTACTAAATCGAGTGCATCTGGTTACGCTGGTCAGCGGGGAGTAAATGGAAACTGGCGCGCAACTCCCGAGTATGTACGCAAGCAGGATAGTTTTTAAGTTTAAGCATTTCAGTTTCTTCTCAAAGGTCAATATCAAGAATATGTCAGAGCCTTTTTGCCGGAAAGGATCATTTAATTTTGCGTTTATTCGATAACCTTGTGAAACAGATTTTTCTGTTGAAATTCGTTTTTGGATCTCGTTAAACTAAGGCAAAATCTAGTTTATGTTTCTTCAGTACCTCATATGATATTAATGCATCAATTAAGTTCATTAAGTTAAACAAGTTGTTATGTGCTAACTTTTGCAAAACTCTCTTACTCAAATACAACGACCAACCCAGATTGGCTAAACAAAACAAAGTTTGAATTTCTTAATTTGGCGCCTTACCGATTGTCACATCACCTTGTGGACGCTAGATGGCTATCCCGGATGTTCGTTTTGGCGCGATAGATCATAGATCACACTTTCAGTTCCACTCCTAGTCACCTACCGAGCACATGTTCGGTGAACATTTAAAAGTTGTTTGAAAACGCATTGTAACCAGAAGCTTGATCCTTTTGTTTTATGGCTTATGTTTCTTGATTCACCTCGTGTTTTAAGTCATACAAATTCTAGGTAAGCATACACTTTTACGGTTCTTTCGTGACACTGGCATTATTTTTGGTTCAAAAAACCGTGAAACAGCCTAATAGACTAAGCTGTTGGACATCGCCTTAAGTTTTCAAACATTTCAAATTGTTCACTCTGAAAGGTATTGGTTGTTGTTACACATTTACTGATTCTTAGTTTTGTTTTGTTTGACAGATGATAAACTGGGTTTGACCCTTTTACGATTGCTTTTTTGCTACTTGAGCAATGGTCAAGTAAAGGGCTGTGACAAGGATTGTGACATGGTGTCAGTAGTGTTTAAGAAGCCAGATAATCACTCTGTTCATAATATCTGTATGATTTGTGATTTGTGCTATACTAATACTTAGTTTTTTTTTTCGTTCCAAAAACAAAGGTGCTTGCCCAAGTCTACATCTACATCTTCATAGTGGTAATACTGTTGTCTGATATTTGAGATCAGGTATCAACTTCCAAACATGTTCCATAGCTATGATTTTCACCTTTTTATTTTTGTTCCGTCTCATTTTAAGTTTTATCATAATAGCTGTGATGATAAAACTGAAGACGTGAAACTGTAAGAATCACAAGGTGAAACCTTGTGATTTTGTTCTTCTCCATTTGCATTTCACCTTAAATTCTTTTGCTTTCTATTCATTGGAATTAGACAGTAATGGAATGTTGGAAGACAAGGAAGATTTCGCGAAGATTCTTGTGAGAACGGCAACCTGAACTGGAAATAACGGAAACTGGAAAACCTCCTGACATCATCTTTAGGTACTTCTTACTTACAAGGCATCTCTGTTGATAACTCATTTCGTAACCAACATCTATTAGACGTAAAACGATACAAAGTTATCTTAAATCGATTTGGCAAACACAGAAAGAGCATTTCTTTTCTAGCTAGTTTACATCTCCTCTTGTTGTGTCATACTGCAAAAAGATGTTGTAAATCTATCTTAGTGGTATGGCATACAGCTAAGAGTCACTCCACTTGCTTGAAGAGAATAAGTCCAAACAAAAATTTATAATATTTATTGGATTAAGGATATGCACTTAAAAGATATGTTAGTACTCACTGGACGAAGATGCATTTCTTTTTCAGTTCAAGGGCCCAAACGTTGAGAAGTGAAATTAATTGAATTCGTATGTAATAATTTGGTGAAGTACGAAATGATTCAACGTTTTAATCGTGATTACCTTCTCTTTTATGAACTAAATCCTTGCACGAGACATGAAACGCATACTTTATTTGGTGAAATAATATTTCTAGTTACATTCGTTTTCTTAGCTCAAATCTTATTAGAGTATTTTAATGTTACACAAGAACATTTTTATAATTTATTACAATATGTGTTTTTCTTTGTCGACAGGTTTTCTTATGAGTCTTCAGCGTGTACGTGAATCTGTTCAACAATTACGACGGTTGGTCATCAGCAACTTAGTTTCGTCCAGGGCATTTCTCTTCACAACATCCAACGCCAAATCTATTGTCTCTCGGGATGGATTTGGGTCACGAGTGTGAACCCAAAGGGTGTCTATAAATGGTATGATATAATTTTCAATCAATTAATTTTTTCTTCTAGCAGAGAAATAGTATTATAACACGTTGCTTACAAAGATGCATTGGCCCTGCGCCAACGCAACTCCAAGAAACAGAGTATGAATCGTAGTCAGTTCCTAAAATCATCAACGTTTCGTCTCCGTAGGAAGCTAGCAATTTAAGTAAGTTACAAGTAGATTCCTTTTAAAATGTGCTCGGGACAGATCTTGATTACCATTTCCAAGGAAATTCACTACAAACTCGCCCTTCGAAGGTTCAGGATGACGTGCTTTACCGTTCAGTACGATATTTCTCCTGGTCCTTATACCGTGAAAAGAGAACGCGTTGTTAGTTATCCGCTTTTACTGCTTTCATTTTTAAAATCTTTTAATCGATTGATTGACATAATTAATAATTTAGACTTACAGTCTTTGTAAGCCCCGGTTTTGGACAGTGAGTTTTCCATCCGTCTCGTTGAATGTGACCGTCGCGCAGCTTTGTGCCATGCTGTTTTGAAACCTGGAAATGGTTTTTCTATTTTCGTACCATTTTCCAGTGTACTTTGGTGAAATGAGGTAACCCGTTCAAGTTAGTAAAACAAAGAGCACCAATATTAACTTACTGCCATGCGTTGCGGGACTTACCTTACTTAGTTTGAAATCAGGGACAGCTTTTACATCCGGACAATTACCACGTTCAAACAATTGCGCATCTATGAATGTTTGGTAGCACGCGGCGGCGATCAGAAGCCAAATAGGGAAGTAATTAACCATTTCGTCACACAATAAGTTTTAAAAAATGTTAGTTAAAATTCGAATTTTCTGCGGTGTCTGTCTCTGCAGAAATTCCGTCGCTGACTGACCGTTACACCGTTCATGCCTTTTATGATATAGAATATGTTCAAATTGAGGTTATTCCTTATTTAAATATGAATGACGCTTTTTTCTGTGACGTTTACTTTCTTAGAGAGAAGAAGATTTACAAGGATGGGCAGCCAAACAACCGTTAATCACCAACATATACGGGCACGGCAATACCGGTTTCCCAGATTCAGATGAATCTGGCACTTGCGTTCTACATGTTTTGCATTTTTATCGTACAGAAGGAATCTATGTCGGTCATTCAACATGTGCCAATTCAGACGGCAGCGTTTTGACCGACAATTTCAAACGTAAGCAAGAATAGGCTTTGAGTCCCTAATGTAATTCTCCCTCGTCTCTTGAAATTCAAAACGGCCGCATTTGCTTATGTTGCCTACTTTCTTGGCCTTTATTTTGAAAGTTGGCTAATCACTAAACAAACTTGAGTTCACGATGTTAAAATCATGCAAATAACTAAAATAAGCTAAACGTAATTTTACTAATGACGTCGATTTCTTTTTCAGGTCTGGACTGCGTTAGCTATGTTATGAATTAGCATGAACTATGGAATATACGTTTCTAAAAGAACCAGCACTACATTGTAAGTATTTAAAAAATTTCGCTGTATGTATTAGTATTTCACGTGTGTGAATTGAGTTCTTCCATTGTATTAAAGATTTAATTTTGGTTCATATATAGATGCACCTTCGCTAGAAATGGAAACCGATATGGAATTCGATTATACCGTTCTATTAAAGGCTCGTAGCAGACAGTCGCCCAGCAACTCCCAAGATTCGATGATTGGTTCGTGTCGTCCCAAATGATTGTTTCCGGGCCAGCTGGCAGTTATGAAAGTTTAATGAAAGGCATGAAAACCATTACAACAGAATAAGGTAGGAATTTTTCGCATAAATATTTGATCTTCTGTGTGTTCTTACCAATCCTCTAGCACTCCTGACCTATGCGTTCTACTATCGAACAAGGCAAGCGTTTGGTTATTAATCAAATCATATCCCTGCGGTCCCATCCTGGTTTATTTTTTACGCTCCTGCTCGCGTTGGCACGATGCCGCCTTTTTTCGAATTTTGTACACGGTCGAATTGTTTTGATTAAGTAATCGTATACGATTTCGGAGGGTTTTGTAGGGAAATACGATTGTGCAGGAATTGTGGGATACCGTTGGGCAATTCAGTCTCTTTTATAGCAACTCTAAAATTCGATTAGAAAAACACGTATACAAAAGAATCACTGGAGAACCCTAGTACCCGTTAATCGACCCTCATCACATTTATCCCTATATGAACTTAACGAATTCCCGAATAACCTGCCTTTCACTGATAAAACTTGTTAGGAACAAACAACCGTTAAGTGGTCACTGCGTCGTCTATACCCTTATTTTCTGTATTAACTGACAGTGTTTTTACAATTGCTGATTGTCGTTACAGTTACATTGGTGCAGAAACTCTTCGTTAAAGGGGTGGTTAGTGATTAAACGCTGGAATTTTTTCAATACGTTATGGGACCCACATTTGAACCTTTAAAATTTACATTTTGCAATCGTACACTTCCCACCAGGGAGGTTTTTAAAAAACGCTGCCCTTTTCGAATTTTTACACCGAATCCCAGCGAGACTGTATCAAATGAGTTTCAGCTGCATGGCTAGCAGTCCTGTTGATTCGTCAATCGCAATTTACTTTGATCAATCCCGTTTTTCCGAAGTACCGTCAATGCCGCGTCGATTGTTGCGTTTGAGGGATGCTGCTCGCGAGTTAGGATCCACACAATGCCTGTATCAATAATTTGTGTTTTGTGAGTTTATTCTCCGTCCTTAAATAATTAAGTTTTGTTACGCGTATTGATGGGCTCAATTCCAAAATGCATGCAGCTCCATACAACCGAGTACGATGTGTAATCCGTGTCTAGCACCCAATAATTGGCGCTCCCTTGTGTAGCTTTGCATTAAGAAAAACAAACAACATTGCCGTTCAGAAAGTTAATTGCGATATTGGTAAACTACAATATTTGCAAAAAATACTTACGATCGCCGAAAAATGATGCGCTTAGTTTGCCGTTGGGAGGTTGTACGTGGCGCAGAGTACCTGATGTCGTTGATCTCGTTCTGGTTCTAAAATGTTGTGCTCAAAATTTTGTGAGCTATTCATAACATAACTGAAGACAGTTTAAAAAGGCTTACATTCTTTTAATCCCGACATTTTTCATGGTGACTTTTGCTCCATTTTTTACGTATTCGGCCGTTATGCATTCCAATCCAGACTGGGAAAATGGGAAATAGCTGCGGTTGCTGTACCATTTACCCAAATACTTGAATTTTAACGGTGTGGGATGTTTCGATATTCCAGAAATTAAAAGAAAAAGAAGAGTTGCACGCGTGTATCTTATCGAGTGTTAAATCTACTTTTTCTTTTACTTTCAAATTGAAATTTTAAAGCTTTGCATTGTAAGGTCTAATGCCATTTTCTGGAAATGGTACTAGACATGATGGTTGCACAATAAGTGCACTACTTTGCCAAATTTGGCAAGTTATTGAGTGAAAATATGATTCAGAGTGTCTGGTCATTGACAAATTTGGTTTTGATGCTTTTATCTTGATGAACGAAAAAGGAAGACAAAAAAATCGATGGAATCGTACCTGATCGATTTTGAAGTCTGAGACGACGTTGAGATTGGGACAAGAACCCAATGCGTAAACTTGTCCGTGTGCCACTGTTCGATAACTAGACATCATTATCAATAAAGAACAAAAAAATTTCAAATGGTTTAACATGTTCGTGATCGAGAAAGAGATTGCAGTAGCTTCTTTACGTCTTCCTTCGATGAAGGCAACTGGTCTTAATTTTTGGTTATGTTTAAAACGCTTGTACCATACAAAAGCTTTAAAATCAAACTATTCAGGTTTTCCGAATCGAAACAAAACAAGAACTTAATTTCAAAGTCAAACTACCGTTAAACAGAAAGGGCACGCGCCGCGCATGTTAGGCGACAGGTATAGGGTTCACGTTTCCTCGAAAATCGTGCAGACTTGTCTCATTTGCAGTAGCATTTTTAAGTTTAATTATTTATTTAATTTTTTTTTTTCAAAGAATTAGGAATTGAATCGTTGGCGTGAAACACAAATTGTACATGCTTGAGTAAGCATTTGATGTCGACCAAGCGGTAACTTACAAGTTATTCCATGTTCTGGAAAAAGAAGAGATTCCTCGTAAGCTGTAAAATCAACGCTGATTTCTCGATTGTCGGAAACATTCTTGTAACTGTCGAGTTAAAATAATGCAATTTATGGTGGCATTTGTTTCTTGATAATAACTCGTAATTTTTTATCTACGCCTAGGATTTTAATTGCCTTGTTCGTTCCAGTAAAATTAACTACGACAAGCAGATTACTTTTGACATTGGAACCCTAAAGCAGGTGAGAAACTAAATAAAACAAAAGTGATAGTGGGTGTAATTTTGGCTTTCAAATTACTTTTCAGATACGGTGAAACCCTCGGATTTATCAGTTGGAAAGTGCCGTTGAACAGTCTATGGTCGCGTTTATCCTCTTGGAAATTGCAACATACGGTAAATTTGAAGAAAAAACGTTTCCCCTTTAAATATTTGAATAGATATTAAACTACCGTAGACCCATTTTCGAATGGATTTTTTTTTGTTTTTTACATTAGGATAGTCAAACGATCGGCAGGGCACAGAAAGAAGTGGGACACAAAGGCTCGAGCACGAAAATGACCTAAGGCTACTCTACGTCGAAGATCTAACGAGCAAAGACTTAAGGTAGCGTAATTATAGAATTCTCAAATTTGATGAAAGTTCTGTCATTTGTTTCATCTACATATGTTACAGATACCTCGTTCTGGAATTGTGTGCTAGAACGTTAACGGACTATGGCGGGGAAAAAAATAAGAGGGACCGAAATTGCCACCGGATGAAATGGTCCTTAATCAGATCGCTAAAGGATTGAATTATATTCACTCGAGTAATTTGATGCTTCGTGATGTGAAACCGGACAACATCCTCATTTCAATTATCACACCTGCAACTATGAAATTATCAGATTTTGGTTTTGTCAAGAAACTCAGTCCAGAAGGAATGTTCCCTCAAAGTGGAATGAAAGGAACTACCAATTGGATGGCGCCCGAAATGTTATGGGCAAATATTTCAAATAATCTTAACCCGTCAAGCGAGTTGCCACACGCAACAATCGAAAGTGATACATATTTCAGCTGGATGTGTCTTCTGCTACTTCCTGTCGCGTGGCACACGTTCGTTTG
Source organism: Daphnia sinensis (assembly GCA_013167095.2). Taxonomy (NCBI): domain Eukaryota; kingdom Metazoa; phylum Arthropoda; class Branchiopoda; order Diplostraca; family Daphniidae; genus Daphnia; species Daphnia sinensis. The sequence goes on along the minus strand of CM023191.1, from coordinate 4,813,630 downwards.
GAAATTCTATTGTCGCTCCAAGTAATTTCTTGAAATTGAAACCCACAGAACTCGATAGTTTCAAAAATGGTAATCCCTATTTATTTGATTCTTTTAAACGGATTTTTTGAAAAATTTGATTTTACCACAGGTTCGCAAAAAGAAGACAGCGGGAAGCTTATCCTTGCAATAAAATTGACAAAATGATTGCGAAACGGGAAGCAAGAGTAAAACAGCCCGTCGTCATCCACCAACAGGCATGACGTCGTTATTAACTCCTGTTATGCGTGTTACCAAATGTAAGATTGCTTTTACAGTTGTGACTCAGTATTAACCTACTTGAGGTATTAACCCTTTTCTAGGTCAACTGAGGATGCCTTCAGTTGTAGTTTAGTGTGTACCGGGCGCAATGAGGTAAAGGTTATCCACATCCGACCAATTGACGAACTATAAAGCAACTCAGCGTCATTCCAAATACAGCTGAACGTGAATTTAGCGTCCAGTCTGCAGGACGCGTTGCCAAACGGAATACTTGGCGGTCGGTCGCAGCCATTAAATGTTGCTGAATTAAAGGGGCTTTAAAGAAGTCAACAATTGGATTTATCTGCTTGTTGAACTAATAGATCATTGTAATGTTACAATGGCACCATAACAGATTTGAAATTTCATGGCATTTACTAGTGACATGGTATAGGATTCCTATACCTTACCGAAGGTTTTCTTGAACGGTAACGGTAAGGTCTTGTTTTGTAGCAAACAATTATTTTGTGGTTATTTATTCATGACTCACTTTATATTCTAGCCTTACTGAGTGGAAGAAGGAATTATCTAATATAACACAAAAGATTTACTTATCCCAACTCAAACTGTTTCTACAATGATGATGACTTAACTAAACCACAAGATATCAAACAAATGTCCTGGACCAACTGCAGCGTCTAAATGCCCGCTGAGTTTTTACCACTGCCGGGACCCGGGAGGCTTTAGTTCTGCCACATCTGCTGTTGCGTCAAAGTTTTTTTTTACACCATTGAACTCATCTTTTAATTTGGTTTGTAAATTGAATACTTGTAAAACTTTTCATAAGTTTAATTGCCTGCATTTATCCAGATTCATTGCTGTTTTCAGGAATGCCACATAGCTTACAAGTATGCCACCTTAAATGTTTCACCATTTCCAGACAAAATGTATTGAACTGTTTAATTAACTTATTATGGAATATATTTTATCTTTTCACCTGCTAATATTTTTTTCTGAAGCTCTTCACTTTCACTTTTGTTTCAGTCACATGATCTTACCCTTTTTGAAAAGTGGTCAGGTGAATTTTCAACTGCAGATGACTTAAACATTCCACGCTATAAAACTTACAAAACATTTAAGTAGTAGTAGACAAATTCTTTTTGTTTATAGCCAAATCATGTTGGCTACCCATCATACTACAGAGGTTCCTGTACAGGAGCTGTAGAAATGGAGTTGAATCCCTGAAATTGAAATAATCCTGTTTAGAGTGGCATGATAATTTAAGAGTTAAATGGAATAGGCTACATTTAGAACAACTGAGCTGTGACATGCATTAGCAAGTTGATCTGATGCATTTTATTTGGTCACATATTTATATTTATCTAACAGATCTTCTCCAGTAGTTACACAGCTGTGCCAGAATCCAATCACAATCTTAAATAACAGAAAACATTATGTCAGAAGTATTACATGATTATGTCAATATGCACACACCAATTTACTACCAACCGACTTTTAACCTTTTCCTTTTCGAAAAGAAATTCGTTATGCGTAAGATTTGTAAAGGAAATCTAATCTGGGGCTTCGTTGTTGTGCCTTGTGCTCTTGTGCACTATTACAAGTACAAACACGGGAACACCTTAACAAAAATGGCCGCCGATGAAGTGAAGCCGTTGCAATTTATTTTGCGGATTTAGTTTAGAATCACATTGAGTTTTTGTAGAGATACAAATATCTATTTCTGTTTCCACTGCAATTAATAACTTATAAATGATGATACATGACAAATGAGTAAGAATTACTAATTATTTTAATTTTACCATAACCTGGGTTATTGAAACCTGGCAACATATGGCATGTTGGCAGTATAAAATGGCGTCTCATCTCATCACCATTATTTTCATAGTCATTAACTCATTATCAACTTTTCACTCCAAAAACAAGGTAAGAATCGTTCGTTTTATTACATGTGAGACAGTGTTTATTTAATATAATACCTGTTTTAAATTATGTCCTTTGTCAAATCTTTGTAAATTTTCGTACTAACAGAAATTATCAGGGGATCAAAATCTGATGGCATAGTACAGTACAGGCAACGTTTGTTGTTTTCGCGCCATATTTTTGGCGCCGTCTTGCAGCTGAAACCGACCTCTACCGGAAAAGGGAAAAGATCATTTTGGCGCGTTAATCCTGTGTTTCAGTTCTAAGTTGGCCAGCTTCCACCGAACATCGGAACTCTTAAGGTAACACAGATTAATGGTCATTCTAGAAATCTCGTAGATTATGAGTAAAGTTTACACGGTTTACAGAATATTTGCTTTACCACTCCATGCCTCTCATTCTATCAAATCTTTTTTGCCAAGTAACAATGTTGGTTAACAACATAATATTCTTAATATTTTGTGCTTTTGAAGCATGAGAGATCTTATTGGTTTATGTTACGTTGTTCTAGGTATTGTTTCTTGCAACATGGGGAATCTTACAAAAGAATCTGCATTTAAAGGAATTTAAGCTAATCCTGTTCATAAGTTTGCACCAACATTTTAAAGTGTTAAGCACTATCATAGCTGGGCAAATATAGTGGAGAATGGAAATGTTTTTTGACTTTGTGAACGGAAAATTGAGAGTTCCATCTGCTTCCATATGCATCATCATATGCATCATATCCATATATGCAAAAATGTAGAAGGCTTAAGTAGAAACAGTTTGTCTTCGTACCACATCATTTCTGGTGTTACAAACAGCATAACATGAACTTCTATTACGCTCAAGATAAAATTGAATCATTCCACGCCAGTGGATATGCCTTCACACCATCATGGTGTACTACTCTAGCTAAAAAAAAATGTTACTTTGGTTTTAGATTATTTATTGTGGAAATTTTTATATTATTTTGATGTTCCTTCCATGTTTGGGAATTATCATAATTATTATGCAATTATGTAAGTAGCTAATAGCAGTAAGTAATTTGTCCTTTTTTTTGTTTTCTTCTTTGCAGGTTCTTACCATTTTTTTTGTCTGTGCAGCAAGTTCATGCTTGGTATGGTGTCATCTGTTTCTCTCACCAGTTACTTGCAGTGTGTTCCGAGGCAGTTCAGTAATCCATTTGATGCATAACAAGGACAAAACCAGGCAATATTTTGCATGCTGTGGTATTTTTTTTATTAAATCATTGTTTTAAAAAGATAGTATAATGTAAACATAATTGTGCAGACTGTATTCACTGTATTACTATTACAGGTATTACTGTATTACTGTGTGTCCAGGAAAGACAACCAACAGTCAATCCGAACATCAAAAGCTTTCCTTTCTCAGATCAGATTGGAGATTTCATAGGTAAAAATCAAATCATCATTGCCCTTTAAATAACCATAGTGTACAAGCTTTGCCATTTTGCACAGTATCTCTTCATGCTTACACAGTATCTCTTCATGCTTACACAGGAGTAAGTGCAAAGAATGGCCTTAGTTTGCCGTACATTAGTCTTAGTTTTAATTCCTGTCGTACTTTTCTAAAGGCTATTCTTATCTGAAAGTATGTTCCCTAGAATCTGATGCTAAAATTGAAATTGAATTTTACGTTTTTCAGGATAGTGGGTACGACTTGCAGCAATCATGAGACCCCATCACTTACTGGATGCCCGGTGCAAGCAACACTTGCATGTTGTCCAAGCTACAAAAAGGAGAATCAATTCAAAGCAGAGTCGAAAAGACATACATCGATAACGAGGTAGGAACCGTACAGAATATTATCTGGTACCCGAGTTTCCAAATCACGCCCGTAAAACATTATGTAAATTACTCACTTACGGATTGAAGCATTTTTCATCAGGCTGCTTTATATTTATGTTCCTTTTGGCGTTTGACAAAGGGAGTTTTTTTTTTTTCTTTCAGCGTTTTTTTTTGTGGTGAAATATGGACGATTGATCATTGTCCTAGTATTCTATTTGATCTTTTCGTTTGTAAAGATATTTTGGAAAGGATATAATTTATATATTTTTTTTTATTTTCTAAATATTCTAATTTTTAAATTCACTACTATTGACTCCAAAGTCTTACAAAATGTCCGTAAACAAAATCGTCTTAATGTAAAGAGGGGAAGTGCTTAAATATTTCATTTTCATGGTGTTGTGGACCCAGTGCAAGCTTTTTGGTTGACGTCTGGGAATCATTCGATGTTCTTGTTGATTGTTTCAAATACTTGTTTAGGATATTGGGCAATTCTTTTGATTGGTCACCTTCAGGGGGTCTGTGCTGATGCCATTTTCTTTGAATATTGCTAAAGCCTGGTCGACGATGTCACTAGTAGGCTCTTGGGCACGTGTCAGAAGCCATGCGAAACCTATGGGAAATGTTTTATGTTATTGGCACTTCAATTTATCTCTGGATGTAGGGGGTGTTGAAATATCAGTTTTTGTACTTATGCGGATGGGTCCAAGTCCCGTACAACTCCAAACCACGGCGTAGTTATCGTAATCGGTACCCAGCACCCTATAGTTAAATTGCGGATTGAATTTCGAAAGTCATGCGAGTTCGAGTACGTGAAAATTTACGCAGAATTGTTATTACTTACCAATAATTGGCTGTCGTAGCTATATTAATTTTAAAAAAAGAAATAGCATTAGATTCGAAATCGGCGGTAAAATTCTTTGCATTATTGATTAATTAGATCAAAAAGGTGATGGTAGAATTTGCCTTAAAGAATTTTGCTTAACGCTTGTAATTTCTAGCTCCTCATGTTGCATGTCCATGCACGTAGTTACATACCCGGTGTGTCGGAGAATGAAACGCCAAGTTTGCCTGGCTCTATTACAGTAGCAATTCCGACCGCAGTACTTCTTTGCCTCGTACTGAAAGATTACGTAAACAAAACAAAATTGAATTCATTTAGATTTTTTAATGTTCTTTTAGCCTTTTCTTTAATTTATAGATTTACAGTAAGTTGTATCCCTCGTTGGTTACGCTGACAGTAGTTGATGATGTACCTACGTAGACGGCCGTTATACAGTCTAGTTTAGCTTGAAAGATGGCGAAGTAATTCCGGTTGTTGTACCATTTTCCCACATACTTTAAAATGTTCAGGGTGTGCCAAAAAAAGTCAGAAAGTCAAAAAGTCATTGAGTTGAATTTGAAAAAAAAAAAGGAAAAATCTTACACGGGAAATGTCGAAGTCGGCAACAGCCGTTGCTTTTGGGCACGATCCTAATTCAAACACTTGGCCATTTACCGCTGTTTCGTACCATTGCATGGCCGCCATGAAAAACAGCCAGCATTTTGCGCGATTTGAAAACATATTCGAGTACGACTTTGTCTCTTGGACGTTCTTGTGTAACTGGCCGTCTTGTTCTTTTACGGTTGATTGTGAAAGACCTTCTCCTTGTCGCACCAATCGAAAAAGTCAAACAACCGTTAACTCTCGTACATTTATGTCCCTGCAGGCACGATAGGATTTCCTGACTGCTCCATCAGTGTTTCTACTAAAACTTGTTACTCTCGGAGCATGACATTTGATTTTTCTTTTTCTTAACCCCCGTTATTGTTTAAGTCTACGAGGGTTGAATACGTGCATGAATTTCAAACCAGTCCTTCGAATGACGCAAAACGTCCATGTTGACCGGTTGCACGTCGGTTTCTGAAGTACTTGAGGCAATTTTTCGCACGTGGCTAGCTTGGCATTCAAAGTATCGAATTCACGCGTCAGGTTTCTGTACTTGCAGCGTTATGTCGTTTTTTTACATTTCCCCCTGAGTTTGGTGAAAGATTTGAATTTTTCTTTTCCTATTAAATTAATCTGCTTCTCCGGAGGGGATGGTAGAAGATCTTTGTTTTCTTAACCAATCATAATTTTTCTGTTGAATGCGTACAGGCGTAGCAAGTAAACAATCGTTGATTGACGTTATGCCCACACAATATTTTGTTTTTCCTTCATCGAATTTGCGCATTTACTGTATTTAGCGCATAAGCATTTAATCTATCATTTAAGGTCCAAACAGCCGTGTTAAACTTAACATTAATTAATCTTCTCTCTAGTCTGAAAACGGTATTCAATTTGATTGTTTCTTTTTTGTTCCAGGACAGTGAATTCGGCAGCAGACAGTCTCCAAGCAAGGCCGAGGTTTCACCATATTCGCATTTCGGATTGAAGCTCCTCTGATTGATTGTCCCATTTCCGGAAAGCACGATTGAAGAAAACGTATGAAATGAACCTCATCAGCAACAAGGTACGAGTCCCCCATAACATTATTCGTTCTTTATTAGGCAGACAAGAATTTAGTTTACCGTTTTCTGTTTGTTAAACCATTTTAATCTCATAAAATAAGAGATTTATCATCTCGAATTGGAAATCGATATTGAATTCTATTATTTCTTTTTTCAGGATATTGAATTTGGCTGCAGACAGTAGCCTGGCAACGCGGAGGTGTCATCATATTGCGCCGAGTGATATCTTCCATGCCCACGGTGTGCCATTGCAGGAGGCAGATCATCTCACCAGCAACAAGGTAGGAATCATTCAAAATATTATTAGTCACCTTTTTATTAAGCTCATGGTACCCGAGTGGCCGAGTCGATGATGATCGTTAACGATCTCGTCAAAATTTACCGTTTAAGTAATTTTCGTCAGGCCTCTTTCGTTTTTCTTTTGTTTGTTGCCATTTTCGAAACGTGATGTATTGAAGGAGTTTCTCGTTACAAACGAATATTGGCATCACCCATCTTGTTAGACAGACCTCCCAGTGGTCTGATTTTTCAGGCGATTTTTTTTAAACTTGCGATTACAATAGCATCGTTTTGCTTTTTCAATGTCATTTTAAAGATGCGTTTTTCACATTCATGGATGGCATCTTGTAGCGTTTTAAATTATTGATCGAGTGTAAACCAGTGATTACTTTTTTAGTTGTTGTCGGTTAACGTTGGGCTAGACGTATCAATCGAAATGTCAAACAACCGCAAACTGGTTTACTCATTTGCCCCCGGTGGCACCACAGGATTTTTCTTTTTACTGCTGAAAACAAGTTGCGTGTTGATGCAAATCGTCTTTTATTATTAAAAAAAAATTGATTTTCTAATTCTGCGAGGGTCAAACGAATTGAGCAGAAATTAACAGTTAATTGTTTAAAGTACAAAATGTTTTGGCGGAATGGTTACACGGCAAATTGCAAAGTCTTCATCGCTGGGTCTTTATTCGCAATCCTGCTGATTGACTATTCTTAATTTCGTCTGATTGATGTCGTTCTTCTCGAATGCAGCCAATGCCAAATCGATTGTGGCATTGGATGGATTTGGTTCGCGGGTTAGGATCCACGCTGTGCCTGTAACAAAGAATCGTTCGTTGATTTTGCGAATCGCTTTTGATATATTTTTTAAATTACTTGAATTGATAAGTCCGTATGGTAAACAGCTCCAGACAACTGCGTACGAAGTGTAGTCCGTGTCCAGTATCCTTATCGTTTTATTGCGTAGTTTAAAATAATATTTTTTAAAATGTCAGCCAACCAACGAATTCTTTTTGTATGAAAATTTACCAGTAGTTTTCGGCTCCTTGCGTCACTTGATTTAAAAAAATAATATTAATGCGTTTGGGAGATACAACAAAGATCAAATGTACTTACAAGGATTATTGATGAACGACGATACCGTGAGCTTTCCAGGTGCCACTACGCGCCCCTTTCCAAACGCAGTTTTTTTCTTTCCGTTACTGAAATCCAGGCACTTAAATTCTGTCGGGTTTTTTTGTTCTTATTTTAACTGACTGAAAGCGTTTTACCTTATGCTAAATCCTTCGTTTCTGATGGTGATTTCGTCTTCGTCGTTCATTGTATATTCAACCGTTGTGCAATCAAGGCCGGTTTGAAATAGCGAAAAGTAGTGGCGGTTGTTGTACCATTTTCCTAAATACTTTGAACATTTGCAACAAGATGAGTTTGACGATTTAAAAAAATTCAAACATTCAAATTAAGAAATGCTAATTTTTTTAAAGCATTTCTTGTGTGTCAAACGATCTTGTTAAAATTACGCAAAACAAACAAAAATATTCCTTTGAATTTCGTTGGTACGTTGCTAAGGAAACTGACCTGTTCGGCTTTAAAATCAGAAAGTACACTGGGATTAGGGCAGGAACCAAGTGTGAATATTTGGGCGTTTGTCGTTTTGTTAAGTCCCACCGCAACTAATAAAAGAACCCAACATAGCGAGTAACTTGACATTTTCAACCGAGTCTGAATGAGACTGAGCTCTTTTTGTTCATGCGCGTCACTTCTTTCAATCCTGTTCATCGAGCATTCTCATTAAAAAGAAGCTCGCGTGAATGGCTGATGAGGGCGGGAAAAAAAGAAAAAAACTAAACGAGTCAAATAACCGTTAATCCGAAGATTGTAATGGCCTTAACTTGGTTTTGTTTCCTTGCTGGCATGGCTTCTGATTTCGAAACCTGTTGGCTGGGGGTTTTTATTTGAAAATTATCCTGTAGAAACACAGCGCACAATTTCTTTCGTTGAAAACGTTGTAGATCTCTAGCCGGTTGATTTGCATAGCGAATTGATTCAAACGTATTGGCGGTTTATTTGATTTCGTTTTTTGAAACAGAATTTAATTTTTAAAAATTCTTGTCTTATAATTAAAAAATTGGGCGACCGATTGCCTACTCCTGCTAGACCAGGTAGGGTTCCGTTGACCTGTCCAGGCTTTTGACGTATTTGTTCCGACTGGAACAGGCATTTTCATATGGCATTTTTCTATACTTAAATGGCCAAGTTTACCATTGAACTTTAAAAAGATATCGCATTCTGAAATCTCAAAGTGGGACGTAGTTTTCGTTTCGACTCGAGTGATGAAGGTTAGAATGAAATAAAAACTTCGTGCAATGCATCCATTGCATAATTATTTATTTCATGTCTCATTGTTTTTTAAAATATTTACTCACTTATCATCTCGCTAAAGGGGACTTTGTTTATTAGCGTTTTTCAGTTAAGGAATTTGATGGCTGAATGCCATTTTTCTTCAGCGCCTTGTGCAATTTTTCTGATTTACTAATCTTAATTTGCTCCCGTCGAGGCCGTTCCGTCTTAGCACGGCGTAAACTTTGTCGATTGTTGATATTGTGGGTTCTTGTTCACGCGTTAACACCCAAGCAATACCTGCGAAGTAAACAGACACGCCCGTAATTCATGCGGATTATGTTGAAATTTTTTGTTTTGTTTCCTTACGTGAAGTGATGGGGCCCATTTCAGAGCAATTCCACACAACAGAGTAAGATTTGTAATCGGTGCCGATCACCAAATAATTTGCATTCGCCGATTTAGCGGGAGCACTGTCGCTATAGGAAACGACGAGTTTTCCGGGTTGGATGAGGCGAGCTTTTCCGATTGACGTTGTTCTTCTTCTTGTTCTGGAATTGCAAGACAAATAAGGCTTTAATTGATTAGCATTTTTTTTTTTGTTTTTGTTTTTGATGATGACGGAGTTTTACACTTGTTCAATTCCTTCTTGTTTGAAGATTATTTCTTCTCCATTTTGGGTGTATTGGACCGTTACGCAATCCAAACCGGCTTGGGATCGAACATAGTAGTTACGGTTTCCATACCACTTGCCTAAATACTTTGAATGAAAGAATTTTTTATTGCAAAACATTAGACACTTGAATCTGGAGGATAGGATTTTGATAATTGAATTGTCGGTAATAAGACTTTTGTTTTAATTGAAGACGCAAGTCAATCGAATTTTACCTTCCCATTTGAATTGTTCACGTAAAAACGGATTTATCATAACTTACTTGATCGAGGTTGAAATCAGCGACGACGGTAACGTTTGGACAAGAACCTCTAATCAACACTTGAGCTTGCGTTATTGTTGACAAACATCCTACCATAACCAATAAAGTAACCCATGTTTTTGAATCTCCCGCCATTTGTCTTAAGACGCTTAAAAACATACAGAACCTGTGTGCGTCACCACTGTCAGTGTTCGACTGAAGCTCTTCAATGGGCGGTCATCTTCCATTGACCTCTAAAAGTTTTTATTCTACCGGTTTTTGCGCCGCCGTTGCTTCCTCTAAAAGAAAAACCTGTTCTTATCGTGTCCGAGAAAACAAAAAAAGATCGTGCCACGAGCGGAATATTTTTTTTTTTTTTTTTGTATTTATATTTGAAAATATTTACAAGAAAGCAAGTTTTCGAGTAGATAGCTTGTGGGGGGTTTTTATGCGCAGACTATCGGAAATATTTAAATAGGTTGTACCCACATCGCGCAACAAAAAACGAGGGGCATGATGATTTGCAATTTTTTGTTGGCCCACTGTGCGCGTTTTGATTTTAGCCAATCGATTTGTTGGGTGGAAAGAATTATTCGATGGGTTTGTCGGCTTCCACGCAATTTTCTTGATTAACCAATTTCAATTTGCTCTTGTCGATGCCGTTCTTTTCCAGCACGGCTAACGCCGCGTCTATTGTCGCATCGCTAGGGTTCTGATCGCGGGTCAGTATCCATGCCATTTCTGTAAAAAAATAGAACGTGTGCATTGATTACGTAACGTTGATGTAACGACAGGCAATCATTTTGGGTGGGTACTGAAATGGAAGAGTCCGAGTGGTAAACAACTCCATCCAACGGCGTAAGAATCGTAGTCAGTGCCCAGAATCCTTTTAATCATAATCCGGTGAATTAAACGAGTAACTGAGCCAGTTGCGAATAATTAATTTTGATTGTTACCAGTAGTTTTCAGCGCCCAAGTTAACTTGAACATCCCGCAAAAACAATTACCGGTTCACACATGGAAACAAAGATTTTAATTTTCGAGGGATTATTCAAATTTGAATTTGCGCTCTATACTTACAAATGTTAGTCGTAATAAATGACACGTTGAGTTTTCCGGATGCCACGACGCTCGCTTTCGTTACTGTTGTTGATTTCTTTCTAGTGCTGAAATATTGGGGAGGGAAATGAAAACAAAAATCCGTTAATTTTTTTAAATCTTTGGTGAGCTTGTACCTTATTAAAATGAATTCAATTTACATTAATCCTAGTCCTCCGTTTTTGACGATAATGCGGCCTCCGACTTTAGTGTATTCAACCGTTACGCAATCTTTTCCCATTTGCAAGATTGAAAAGTAATTTCGATTGCTGTACCATTTACCTAAATACTTTTGATATGCAAATCTTTTTTATTTCAAAAAAATTTTTACAACAAAAAATAACTAAAATTAACTAACCTGGTCGATTTTGAAGTCGGAAACGGCGGTAGGATATGGGCAAGAACCCGGACTGAGCACTTGAGCGTTTATGTATGGGGTTTGTGCAAGTGCAGCTATTAGAAAAATGTAACGTTTCGTAAATGTTGATGCCATTTCAAAAGAAGCGCGCAGAGAGACGTGAGCTTTGTTGCCGATCCCGTGCTACTGACCTCCTGAAGCTTTGTTCAAGCGTTTGAACATCCGACTATTTTTTTTTTATTACCATGTAAAGATGTCAATGAAAAACAAACAAAAGTACCGTTAGGAAAACCAGTTTGCGTTGTCGGCACGTGTGCCATGACTCAGCACAATGGGCAGGCATGATCTTTGTAAATGTTTAATCAGGCCATACCAATGTGAAACAATTATGTGGAGCTTGCGTTTATTTTTGGTTGTTTCCATTTTTTCTTCTTGCAATGGCCATGCAATCGTTGCTTGTTGCTAGGAAGTTAGCCAGTCTGCTTCGTTAACATCACTTTGTGTCTGATTGATGTTAAATCCCAATTGAATCAGTGTCCACTATTGTCAAAGAATGAATTTGCATTCCCGGAATTGAGATTTAAGAAGCCATTTTTACGCAAAGGCATGTTAAGGATTTTTTTTTAAGTGCACGGGGACAGAGACACCTTACGTTGCAATGGAAAACCAGGTTTTAAAAACGTCAACATTTTTCTTTTAAACGAGTTCAGAAATAAAAGAAAAACTAAAGCAGTGGGCGTTTCGTAGGAGGACGGACGTCCTGCCGTCCTTGAAGCTTGAAACGTGTTGTTCAAGAAAAATGAAGAGCTAAGCTCTTACCAGTGGCGTGAAACTCGGTTTAACGCGTGACTAACAGCTAGTGCCAAGCAGACGTAGATTTTGTGTTTTCCTTTTGTTTACGACGCGCGGTATAAACGAAAGTGTCACGTTCTAAATGGTCGTTGAAAGGGAAATGCAAAGGAGATGACATTTTTACAATTATTATGAGGCAATCTTAAAGCTTTTCACTGTCCGTCATTCAAATGTGTAAAACGGTCGCACAATTTTTACGTAATAACTTAAAAAAGAAAAGTGGTCAACTCATCGATCGAATTGTAACTGTCCTTGCCGACCTTTGAAGTGGGTGACGACACTGACGTGTTGGCACGGACCTAGTGCACCGCCTGTGACGCACCAACTCACGACAGGCAATAAAGAAAAGCCACATTTTGTTTTGTTTTTTATCGTTAGCTCGACGATATTGTCCTTTCGGATTGGGCTACTTGGCCAGCGACATGTGTCCTACCCTTGACAACCAAATTCTTTTTTATTGTTTTAAAAAGAAATTTGAGTTTCGGCTATAGGAACGATGGTCGTGCAATTAAACATCTTGATTGCACTTTTCCTTGCGCATATCGTCATTGTTCAGTGGTCGGATTCTTATTATTTTTTTCGCAATTCAGGCGATAGGTCATCGTAGATTGATGGTGTACTCTAAAAGTCAGGAATGCAGGCATTTAGAGCACGGAACGTGCCCTTCTTTTCAAACGCCCCAAATCTGTTAACGAATCAATTTTAATTCGACATTTTGAAATGCGTCTTCCTTAAGGGAGAAAAGAATTGCAAAATTTTGGACTTTTTGATGTCGACAGAACCTCAATCTTTGTTATCTACAGCCTTAAAGCGAATTGCAGTCGTTCTATCCAGGTCGACGTAACCTGCCCCTCTAAGATTAATAGTGAAGACGTAACGTTAGAGAACCCCCCGTTGAATAACAATACAGCTCGTCTACTCCGCCCTCCCAAGTGCACGAACATGCCGGTGTACTTGAATGGCATGCCTAAAAGGCCCGTTGCACGTGTAAAAGATAAAGTTTGATGGTTCGAACTTTGTTCTTTGTGTTACAAACTAACCTACAAAAGTTGAAGCTAAAAACAAAAAACTATTCGCCTTTTTAATTTGTAAATCCCCGTTGGGTTTATGGCTCTACGCGAACAGTTAACTAGTAGCAGAGCTCATCGCCTCGCAACACGAGTACCTGTTTGCCCGCCCCGCTCTAAAAAAAAGTTTGTTGTTTAATTATTTTCCCCCTAATCTAGGACGTGTGGGATTAGCATTCAATATTTAAAAAAGTTGAAACATTTTTGCAAAGATACCTTTTAATTTTTTAGACTTTGCGATTTAAATTAATTGAAATGGCGACCTTTTTTAAATAATGTAAAATAAAATTGGGTAATTTCAAGAACCGTGCGGGATCTTTAGGGTCGTTTTTGACTGGCTATCATTTTTGAGCGATGGATTAAGATTTGCCCGATCAGCAATTTTTCTGATTCGTTATCTCCAGTTTGTTCTGATTGATTCCGTTTGATGCCATCACGGCCAGCGCCGTGTTGATTGTCTCGGTGGACGGAAATTGGTCACGAGTTAGGATCCACGCGATTTCTATGAAAAAAAAACATTAAAGTTTATGCGATGAAATCATTTTCCTTGTACTTTTATTTTTACGTGAATTGAAAAATCCGCGATTGGTGCAGCTCCATACCACGGAGTATGAGGTGTAATCAGTGCCCAAAACCCAATAAGGCGAGTCCACCGGTGCAACTGCGTTTGGGGGAAGGGAAAGAAAACGTTGACGTTATTAATTTCTGTTTAGCGAATAAGGTTAAACGAAAAATGTCTTACACGGAATACTGGGAAACGTGACTCCCAGTTTGCCATTGGGAGGTTCTAATTGGCGGGCTGTTCCAATCACGGTCGATTTCGTTCGAAGGCTAATCAAAGAAAATTGTCGGCCATTTTGGTTATTCCAAAATGTTGGCAACTTTTTATTATTAATTTTTTTTTTAAGACTTACATTTTTCGCGTTCCTACGTTTTTCACGCTGACCTTGTCTCCTTCTTTGGCGTATTCGGCCGTTACGCATTCCAGGCCGGCCTGGAAGATGGCAAAGTAGTTGCGATTCTCGTACCATTTGCCCACGTACTTTTGGGTGTTTTTGATTAAGCCGGTGACGAATTTAAATATCGGGTTTCGAAAATGAAGTGAATTAGATTACACATTTTTTATTTCGTTTGCTGTGCGTGGTGTTTTTTCCCGTTTCCCGTTTGAAACCGATTGCCTCATTTGACTATGCGCAATGCGCATAGTTAAAATTTTATGCGGTGCAATGAAACCTTATCTTTTTGACGCTTTTACTTTTATCGATGTAATATTACATTGCGTTTCCCGTCGTTTGAATCGCACCGAAAATTGCCCCCATTTTTCGTTTTATGATCTCAATATAATATTTTTATTCTATTTGATAAAGCATTTTAAAAAACCACAATAATTTTTAAATGAATTAATGCCATTCTGCAACATCATCTTTTCGCGCGTACCAATTAGTTTACAATTGTGCCACGTCATTTTTAAATGAATCAGGACTTTTAGTATTTAAAAAAATTGTTTTGACTTACTCGATCAATGTCAAGGTTAGAGACGACGTTGACGCTTGGGCAAGATCCGATTGAGAACACCTGAGCGTTCACCTGCGTTTGGTAGCATCCCGCTGCAATTAGCAAGCAAAGCCACAGCTTTGAATGACTCAGCATTTTTTTTTGTTTTGAGCGCGGGAGACGTGTGTTAAGCTTCTACACTCGTCTCGTACCTGGGCGGAACTGATACGTCTCTCGCGTATGCGTTTACTGTCGACCGTCTCGAAAGTAACTTTATGCGTTTGCTGAATAAGGCACGATATACCATCGAAAATAAAAAAAAAAGGGGGCCCTAGTCAAACAACCGTTAGTTTTTGCCATGGGTCTTTTCTTTAGTCATCAGCTGACCTGTACGTGAGTTCTTCCTTCCTCTCTTTTACTCCCTACCGTTTCGAAATAGAATAGGTTAAAGAAGACGGAAATGTCTACAGCTCTTGATTAATGGTAGCCCCCCTTTTTCTGTTTGACGGATGCCCTTTTATTTGCATTCTAATTACCGGTGTACTACCTGCTGAATAAATTACAGTGTTGAGACATCGCTGTCCAGGGACCCGGGCGAGTAAATAGGAATTTTTTTTTAAAAAAAGAGTGATGTTCTTCATGTAATAGAAAATTGTTTATTATATAATATGACATCAAATGTTTTTGTTGAGGGAAATGACGTTAAAGGTTATCTTGTGAAGTGATAAGGGGAAAAGCTGGGAAACGAAACGAATTCCACAATCACGTACACGTAAATGATATTGACACACATTCCACATAATATCGATATTGTTTTTTTTTTGGAACATAACTGATGTTATTTCAAAGAGAATGTCGACCGTTTAATGCCTCTGAATATGGGCTCAAGGAAAGGGTTACACACAGCACCTGTTGAAAACATTGAGAGAGAAATCAATTTTGGTCATTCTCTTTTCCTTTTTTTAATAGTAAACTTCACAACAACATCTTTTTAAATTTATCTTTAATGAGAAGCTTTACGAATGTGACGTATTATGTGCGAGTCAATTAAATATCTAGTAGGCAAGAGAGAGAGAGAGAGAGAGAAAGAAAATAGATAGATAGAGCAATTTTCCCATTTTTTTCTTCCAATAGTAAAAGATGAGGTTAAAATCATTTGGCTGATATTTCGCACTAATTTATTTTCAATAATAATTGAGTATTTTTTCCCCCTTCCATTTCTTTCATTCTAGACTGGAGCGTATGGAATTGTTGGATTGATGAAGTGGAGCCGGCGTTCGATCATCAGCATCCGCTTGAGCGCTGATGGAATCGCGGTTTGCCTCACCCCTGTGGCTCCTCATCGGACTCCTGGCCTCGCACGTCGCCGAATGATTGCTCTGCCTCCTACCTGCTCATTTTAAAAAAAATGGATAAAGAAGATAAAACGGCCCATGGAAAACAGGAGAGATGCTAGCTGAGAGCCAACTAAAAGGTAGGACAAATATTGCTATTGTTATTCTATTTTAGACACTATTAGCGTGCGTCGTTTGCAATTTTTTTTTTGCGTACCCATGCGAGTGCTATTGCGAGGGGGGGGGAATGTTCAATTGCATTTCGTGCGATTGGCCCAGCTTGTGAGAGTGCTTTCAAAACGTGCACCGGCTCTCCACCTTCTCCTTTTTTTTGCCTTGTGCCGGTTACCGATCCCGGCCGATCGATAGAGGGATGGCCCAGGATTTCAAAAGGGAATAGATTTTTTTTTTTTTATAATGCAGAAATTGATCAGTAAAATTGAGAAAGGAGAGAGAGAGATGCGCTAATCATGCAGCAGCGAAGTCCGCAGATGTGCTGGAGCCGATTCGTACGTGCGCTACTTAAAGGTGAAATGGCCCGTTTCATTAATGGGTGGCTGGATCCTTGTGCCCTTCTGGTTTAGTTAAATTACCTTTCGTTTTTTTTTTTTATTTGAATTTGAAAAAAAGCGTGGCTAATACCCGCGGACGTTCAAACTTCAAACGGCTTTTCTAAAAATCCATGCCCATTCGTCTGCATTAAAACACTCGGTCCGTTTCACCGAGTGGGATCTTTTCGAGGAATTTGCATCTTGCCGTTTTGAATTTTTTTTTTCTATTTTGAAGTTGGTAACATTTCCTTTTGTTTTTGAAATCTACGCATTTGTACCAACCTTTATTCCACTTTAATCGGAACAGTGAAAAAGCTATTTTTATGATGGCTGCTTAGCGTCGCTATGTTGATGATTTTCTTCTTTGATGTTGATGATTGATCGCCAAACGAATTTGCGTCTAATACTCTCGGAGTTTTTGAGCGCATCGGTATCCGTAATGCGCGCTATCCTTCTGCGATATCCCTGGAACGTGTTGCCCAACTCCGGGCAACATTTCCTCTCCATCGACTTGCCTTTTTATTTCGGTCGGCCAAACTCTCACGAGAGATTAGGAAATGAAAGAACTTTTGATCACCGTGTCCTCTCTCCCCCCCCGGTAGTTGAGCGCTTTTTCTTTTCTTTTTTTTTTTTTAATTTTTTTTAACGACCGAGTGATTGATTTCAGCTAATAAATCGTCCGACACTCGGTCAGCATCGGAGTGTAGTAAAAACAATCAAAATGGAAGCTCGTTCGTTTCTATCGGCATCGATTGCGAATGTGCGGCGAAATTAAGAGAAGGACATCGTTTAAGAGCGATACGGGTTATTAGGTTTCGAGTCCCGCGTCATCAACTTTTTTTTTTTAAGGGAGATGTTGATTGAAAGTTAATGGATGAGTACTCTATTTGACCCTTAATTCTCCCGATGTTATTTTTCTTTTTCTTTTATCGTGCGGAAAAAACAAAAACAAAAACATTGAAACAAAAAAAAAGGGAAACATTTCGCCCGGATCGTATATTCCCGGGTTTCCTTCTAAACCGGCAAACAGGAAATGAAAAAGAGACAGGAGGTGGGAAGTGTTTGATCAAATCAAAAGAAAGACGGAAGGTTTTCTTTTATTTTGGTTTTTCTTTTTCCCCACGAGTCCACGTTTTTTGTGTGAGTGGGTTGATTGGGAAATCGATCAATAGGCTACTTGTAATAATTCTTGAATGTCTATAAATGCCACTATTCACATGCCGGAATTCATTTTTTTGATAGAAATATCTAACTCGTCTACACTAATCAGCGAAGAGAGTTGAAGTTGATGGACAGACAAAAAAAAGAGAGAGAGAAAGAGAGAGGGTGGGGTCGAGTGAGCTCGCAGATCACAACGTCACAGTAAACGTACCGTAGAAAGATCCGCGTGAATAGTGGTGACCGCCGTTGTTGATTGAGTTAGTCCTACGCGTCACGATATCTATATAGGAAACCATGTTGGACATTTGGAGGGAAGGGGGGGGGGAGGGACAAATGTGCAGCGAAGTGAACAAACACACACATGAAAACAAAAAAAATTGGGGGTTTTAAATCTAATTAAGTAGAAAGACATGTTTTTTTTGTTCTTAAAATATTTTGATAAAACAATGAACCGAAGACGTTAACAAAGAATATAAAAGGGGGGGGGGAACAAAAAACAATAAACAAAATAAGACGATTTGGGTTGAAGTGCTGCGCAAGCAAACGTTCCACCAAACATCATCTGTTGTTTAGTTTTTTTTTTGTTTTGTTTGTTTAAGTTTTTCTTCATCATTTTTATCGAGCTCTATAGCAAAAGAAAGGATCACGCTGTTGACGCAGCTGTTGCTAACCGCGCGTTATTGTTCCCGATATTGAACGCTAGAAATATGTTTTTTTAAAAATACTTTTTCTTCTTCTTCTTGTTTTTCTTTTGTCTTTTGTCCCCCCCCCCCCATTAAGTTGATGAGATCACGTACCTGTGGGTGTAGCTGTCTCGGAATCGGTGATGGATACCTGTCGGTGATTGTTGGGTCGTGGCGGATGCTTCCCATCTGTAGAATGAAATTCAAGTCAAAATCAATAACATCCGTCGCTCGGGAATGACTCTATACACACACCTACACACACATATATATATAGGGGGGGGGCAGGATGTTGCTAAAAATAATGATGGGTTGCGTAGGCCTCTTGAATCATAAAGAAAAATGAGATGTGTTTACCTGTGTGAGTGTGGTTCATGGTTGTACTCGCGCTGGTCGGCGGGGCCAAATGAGCGTTACCGTAGCCTCTGGCTTGCTCCTGGGCGAAACGGGCACGGCTGAAGAGCCTCAAGACGAGGCAGGTCAGCGCCATGAAGACGGACATGCCAACACCCAGCCCGATGACGGTGGGCACATCTGATTTTAACCAAGGCCCGTGCGGTTCTAGAGGAAACAAATGAAATCCGCCGTTGTTTTTTTTTAATTATTATTATTTTTCTTTTTTAAAAATTTATTTTGATTTTCGTCTTGTTTGGAGCGAAACGATAAATAATGGTCGGCTACTAACCTGGGATGCAAAGGCTGGTTCGCGAAATGGATTCGAGCGTGATGGACGGCCGAAATGCCGGCCGGCAACGACACTCGTTTGCGTTGCCTTCGTCCGACATTGCGCAGACTGAATTGCGGTCGAAATACTGGCACGACTGGTCGTACAAGCAATCTTCGCCCAGCTTCAAAGCTGCTCCTCGGAACAGAATAGACCCAACCCCACCCCACCGCAAAAAAAAAGAAAAAGAAAAAAGAAACATATCCGTGTTAAGCTTTACTTTTCTTCCACTCGTTTCTTTTGCGTGACAGCGCGCACTGGCGCGGACGTTAAAAACCAAAAGGGCAAAGAAATGTGACACGGTCAGATAGGAACCAAATTGGTAGAATAATGCACGCAACCGTGAATGAGGTGAAACCAAAAATAAGGGGGGGGGAGGGTAAGGTTTAGGACGGGGCACTCTGACCATTTTGAATTTTGGGGTCTCTCCAT
This sequence comes from Daphnia sinensis, assembly GCA_013167095.2. NCBI lineage: Eukaryota > Metazoa > Arthropoda > Branchiopoda > Diplostraca > Daphniidae > Daphnia > Daphnia sinensis. Next base: position 4,793,910 of record CM023191.1, on the reverse strand, counting down.
GTGATGGCGTGGGGAAGGGATCAAACCTAAACTTTTATCTTGTAAATTTAAATTTTATTGTGTAAGACTTACGTGGGACGCAAATCGAGTTGTCTACGATGATGGGGAAGTCTGAGTCGCATTCACAGCGTTGCGTCATGGCGTTGCAGACGGTGTGGGGCAGACCGGAATTGCACTGGTCGGCGTCATCGCAGAAATCGCCCACCAGGAAGCCCCGACTTTTGATCGACTTGATCACTGGAACCGTTTCCCGTGCCTGGTCTTCGTGGCCCGCCGTCCAAGTCGATAACCATCTAGACGATGATGATGATGATGATCCGGCCGTGGTATCTTTTCACGTCGGGCCAAAAAAGGGATCGATGCACCGGAAAAGAGAATAAAAGAAAAAGGGGGGGGGGAGGAAATAAAAAAAGGAAATGAAATGCAACAAAAAAAAAAAAAAAGAAGAGAAGGAGATTTAGTCAAAGGGTAATAGAGCGCAAAGATTCGCACAACGGGAGTAGCTCTTTTTATTATATATGGGTTAGGGACTCGATCCAAATTTGGCCACAGTTAATTACAAACATCGATCAATGTTCTCTGAAAGCTACACACATTTTTAGTTTTCTTTTCTATTTTTGAAGATGCCTCGAGCATTGTATTTTACTTGAATTGATTGTCTTTGATGTACCGTACGAGCCAATGATCGAGCGAACTAGAGAGGAACTTGTGCGCACTTGCGTGCTTTTTTGCGAGAGATGCGTTGTCCAACAACGAATGTGCACGATGCATACCTGATTGATTGGGATGGATCATCCTGGGCTGTGGGTGATCGCGCCCGATGATGGAAGACCCGCTCGCCCAGCTGCATAAGCGCAACAGCAATAAAAGCGAGACACTGGAAGACGATCGCATCTTTGATTTGTTTCTTTCTTAATTGCCCTTTCCGATTGTTTCACCTTTTTTTTATTTCAAATGCGGCCGCGCTCGTTTTCATTAACACATCGGCGAGCCTAATTGTCTCATGGCCGCTGATTCGCTTTTGTTTTTTGATCCCACTCACACACCGTTGATGATACGTGTGTCTTAACGATTCATCCGGAAATGAAAAGCAAGCGGCTTTGCTTTATTTTTGTTTGCCCCCTTCCAAATCAAACTTGGTTCGTCCTGTGTAGTGTGGTTCACTATACCCAATGTTTTTGGATCAATACCCAACTTTAACGGGGGGCCCCCCACACCGTCCGCAATAGTCGAATCGCTGAAAATAAATTTATATTTATGTAAAAGAAAGAGAAAAAAAAAGGGGGGGGGGAGTAAATCAAACAGAGGAGGAATCCAAATGAAATTGGAGACTGCTCCTCGCAGCTGCGACGGTTGCACGTTCCTTCTTTTCTTTTTTTCAACAACGGAAGGATTCAATGATGTTTGATTTGCATTCACTGTGTTTGCGTGGAATTTTTTTTCTTTTTTTTTGCGACGGCAGAGGGCAAATTTTGTTGATTTGAATTTGCAGGTATAGAAATTGAATAACACGATCACGAAACTACCACACTGTGCACGTTGAACAATTGAAAACACAAACAACGCGATACAAGCGCACTAGTTACGTAAACACGCACGATCACACATTTGCCATCCAGCGCATAACTTTTCGGATCGAACTCTTACTTTAAAAAAAAAAAACAGTAACTATATACGCGGTACCGGTGTCTATATGTTTGTGTGTTAACAAGGTGCTTCCCCCACCCCCGTCTTTTCGATATACCGGGGAGAAATAGAAAGAGCGGTCCGTTACGTTCGGTGGTAGAGAAGCATCTCTACTTCTATTCCCAACTTCTTCTTTTACTTCTATCCTTCACAGTATATGTGTGTGTGTGTGTGTGTTGCTCAGGCTCGTCAAAATGAGGGAGAGTGAGGGGGGGATTGAGAGAGTGAAAAGAGAGAGGGAGACGAGAGAGAAAGAAGAAGCAAGTCCCGCCTCCTTGGTCTTCGCCAATCAATACTAAAACGCGAGTAACAGCAGCAGCAGTAGCAACTCACACGCATACAGCAACCGTGTAGGCCCTACACGACAACGCACATAAGACACACGCACACACATACACACATACCGTCTTACGATTTATGTAGGCAAAAAGCTCTTAGATGCCCAGGTTTTTCGTTTTAATGCGGACACACACACTCACGATTTGAAATCTAGATGCGTTCTTTCGTGATTGCTTTAGAATTTTTGTTGAATTCGTTTTCTTACTTCAAAAATCTTTATGTTGGGAATTTGTGCGGGTAGAAACGATGGCCGCATGTGGACAGTTATCGAATGTGCGGCCGGAAGGGAGGTGGGGTTAGGGAAAATCACTTGTTACTCACGATGTGTTTACCGAACGATCAAACATGTCGGCATCCTTTTGTGCACTTGGTGAACTCTCCTTTTTTTTTGTTCGTTATCTTTTCGCCCCTTGAAACGTAAATAATTCGGTTGTACGTTAAAGCTGGCGTTGTTCCTCTAACGTAAAGGTTATCTTGACCGCGTGACTTTTTACGTTGTGTCGACTCGAGATCGTATCGATCGCTCGTCTCTCTTTTCTTTTTTTTTTTCAAATTTTGATGATCCAAGTCCAGTGGGTGGAATGAATACGAGTTGATGGTTCGCAAAGCATAACGACGCTACCATGATTGGGTGATTTGTTTTCAAACGGTGGGCTCGTTACGTTGTGTACATCCCATTGTAGCGAGAGAGGGGGGGGGGTGAAAGCAAAGTAGTCTGCGATAACACGGATCCAAAATGCTCGTTTGACCCCAATTATTACGCATCACGAGAGGTCTGTTCGTTTGGGACTAAATCAAGTCGAGCGCAATCCTCTTCAGAAATCGCTGGCAGTTCTTTTTTTGCATTTTTTTTTTAATGGGGATCATGTTGTTGGATGCGATACGTTTGCATATCAGTCGTCATTTGTTGGAGGAAAGAAAGCGGAATCACTTTAGGTGAAATGTCAAAGATAATGTGTCGCTTTTTTCAACTCTGCTGATTTGATTATTCACAAACTCGTTATGTTGAATTCAGGATGTTCGTGGACGCATTCACGACTATCGTTTGTCTGTCGATGTAAGGACTTGATTAAATTATTTTTTTAAAATAACGCACACAGCATTTTGAAATAGAAACTAATGATGTCTGACAAGGCGAAATTGATGTACTCGGTTGCGTGATTGTCAATTTTCAGAATGAGGGAAGAGCGCGTAAAGAGGCTTACAAAAAGAGCTTAGCTCCAGTTGAGCGAACAATTTGGCACGGCCCAGCTTTCTTCTTTTTTTTGGTATGCAGATTAGATTCAGAGAACAGCATCAATCGCAAATGAACAGAATTCCGTATTACGTCTTTAAAAAAAATCTGTGTCGTTATACACTATATCGTCGAATGACATTTGAATACGAGTGCAGGTAAAAGCTTTTACCCTTTTTTCGCCATAAAGTTGGCATCACTCTTTTCATTAAAAAGATCGGATGTGCGTATAAAACTTTTGACGCACTCTTCCTCTTATTGTTGGCTTTTTTTTTTTTTTTTTTTTTTGTTTTATGCGCACAGTTGTCACCGTGCCATTTGGAACGCGGTTGTTGCGTTATTGAGCCCATATCTCTAATGCGACGTCGCCATTCGTCTCAATCAAATTCGATATTATGCTGTTTCGCGATGCGCACTGATGGCCGTGGCAAACAACGAGCTTTTGCTTCTTTTTACACAGACATTCGCTTGATGTCTCTCTATTGGTTCGGGAGGGCGTATCTATTTTCGATGGGGGGGGGGGTCTTTTTCGCGCTCGGTTGAAGATACACGTATATATATTCAATGGATATGTTGTGTACCCACAAAGAGAAAGAGAGAGAGTAAGAAATGGAAAGGATATGGTCGACCGGTGTTTTGTACTCTACGACAATATCTCGACTAGAAAGAGAGTGCGACTTGACTTTGATAGGGGCGGACTTTTATTCTCTTTTTTTTTTTTCTGTATTGATTGAGTGCTATGAGACACTCTGAATTCATGGCTTAGAAAGAAAAGGTACAAAACTTGCCTTTCTTGACCTGCCAAAAATGTGAAATGAGTTCCTTTTTTTCCCGGGGAGAAGGAGGTGGCATTTTCAATTAGCGAAACACCCAAGTTTGCCAGCGCTCAATGGTTTATGGGGGTACTTGCCATCATTTTTGACCCAGCTGTTGTTGAAGGCTTCCAGCTAATTTTCTTTCGTCGGGTGTGTATCCGTGAGCAACTAGAAATGTCGGCAGGTTTTTTTTTTTTTTTCTTTCTATGATGAATTTGCTGCGAGATTAAATTGTCCTCGGCGCATCGGGAGAAGGGGCGTCGAGTGCCGTCAATAATACGGGATCTTAACTTGAGATCTTTGTGTTTGAATTTGAATTAAGTCGAACATCAAAAGGAAGAAAGGTGAGATGCGCTTTCAGAAGCAAATCCAACGGATGATGGAAAATCTTTTTTTGTTGTTGCTCACGATTGCGTAACGCTCTTGTTTCTTCGTGCAGCCGCTAGATGGCGTGAGGAAATGGAAAATTTCCAAATTCCGGTTTTCTTGATTTTTTTTTTTATTTGTTTAAAGTTTTGCAAATGATCTTCGTGCCACTTTGGTGGAGGGTGGGATGGGGGGGGGGTTTGTTCGTTCTCTTCATTTTAACCGCAACGAAATGAAACTTTCTTTTCATTTGAATTGTGTTGTCTTGTTGCGTCCCACGCGCGTCGGAATTGATGATTGGAAAATAGGGGTTTCACGGTCGACACCCATCGGTCACGCAAAACAAAAAGAAGTAATCAAGCGCGCTGACTTGCGCGGGCGAATGCAATTATTGCTGGGCAACAACAGCATTTTTCTTATTTTAATAGAACCGATTGATTTGCGTGGGTCGATTTTTCATTTGAATTTTTTTTTCTTTTTCTTTTTCCTATACACCCGACAATTTTCTTTTTCTTTGTGATTTACTGCCCGGTGCTCGTCACCGTTGACCCTATTTTTTTTTTTTTTTTGCCCGTTCACTTCTGTGAACCTGCTGCCATTGTTTGGTTTAGAAGAAGCGTAGGTTAGGCAATCCGAAAGCGATCGTGATGGCCCCCCCTCTGATTCTCCCAGCTCATGAAACGTGACTCTTCTTCATTCCGTCCCCCGCTCACGCTCTTCCATCTTAACCACGTTTTTTCGCCTTGCCTATTTGACAAAATAAAAAAAAAATAAGCATCACGAAAGGAAAAAAAAATTCTTAATGGAACGGAAGCGCACAAATAAGCAACTGAAGCTGGATCCCCTAAGGCGTCGTTTCTTTTGTTTATTCTCTTAAATTTCTAATTTTTTTTTACGGCCCTCATGTATTTAAAAATAAGGCAAATGTACATTGGCTCTTATCCGTACCTCACCTGCGCCGTATTTTTTTTTGGAGGGGGGGGGGTGCCCTTCGCTAAGTTTATTTGCATGTCTTTAGACTTGGATGTCATCCCCCCGCTGTAATGAGGTCTACGTTGAACCCCGTGTCTTAACGAGTTTTTTTTTTCTTTTTAGTTTAAAAAAAATAGCGTCGCAAAACAGTTGGGGCTGTTTGATTGGACTCCATAAATAAGAGTTGCGCAACAGGCGAACCTTGAACTTGAAGTAAAAAAAATATTAAGAAGAAGGAAAACAAAAAAATGTAATTCGCTTCCGTCTCATTTAAAGCTGCGTGCCTCTCGCTCTTTTAAAAAAGGGGAAATGGGGGCCAGGAATGTCTTTGTTTGTTTTTGTTTTGATTTTTTGTTTTTTTTTTTTTTTTGGAAGCTATTTAAAAGAAAATGGCATTCAACACTCTTAATACTTCCTCTCTTTTCTTGATGGTCATTTGTTGTTGTGTGAAGTCAAAGAAAAAAAGAGAGTGTGTAGAGGAAGAGGGGGGGGGGGTGCTTGTTAATTTGACGGCTCCTGCTGTTAGTGACGGCGGTGTTTTTCGCTAGGACTTTGACAAACAAAATAGATCGCGGCCGTGGCGGGTCGACTAAGAAAAACAGATGGCAGGTCATTATTTGCCTTTTCCAGTTCCGTCCCTGATGCCTGGCAGCCATTTTTTTTAATTTTTGACTTTCCCTGTGCGAAAAATAGAAATTTCTTTCAAGTAAAAGTTAAAAGTAGCCAATTTAAAGACGACAATTAAGCGAAACACACACACAAAAATCGAAATCAACTTTTTCTTTTTGTTAGTTGGCCAGATTGAAATTGTTTTCAAGAGAAACTGTCCAGCCGCAAATTGGTCCCAATGTTTTCTCGGCCGTCTAAAAGATTGAAGTTCCGTTATTCTATACGTACTAGACTGCAGCCGATGAATCAAATTGGGCTGGACGGTCAGTTGCATTTTGCGTTAGAAATGTTCCAGCCGTGCTCACTCCAGCTTAAATCCTCTCCCCAACTCTTGCGCTAGTCCAAATAATTTTTTTTTTTCTTTTGCTATATACATCCCTCGCTTAATCTACCCATTTCCATCTAATTTTATATGTACGATTACTTCCGGAGTTGCTGTCCCTTGACCACCTTTATTCCTGTGGGGGAGAGACCTTTCTATCCCCTACAACAACAACAACAACCCCAAAAAAATAAGAAGACCAGAGAGGGTTTTTATTTCCGCCTCGGTTCGTCACTCAACTGGAACTTTCGGGTTAACTTCCTCTCCTTTTTTGAATACGCATATACCGCTCTTGTAAAGTATATTGTCAAGTTCGTGTGTTTTACCGTATAGGCCCTTAGCGCTGAACGTAAGCGTGTGCAAGAGAGCCATGACGTAGTCCAGATGAATATTTTTTGACTTCGATTGCCCTTGTTGCTGCTCGTGTTCCAGTCGTCCAAAAAAACTCGCTCGGCTGACGAACCCGTCGTTAGCCGCAGAGTTGTATACAAACATGGCCAGCGCGCACGCGCAGATGGTTTCACGTTCGAACCGCCGACATCCGACAAGTGGTGTTCAGCATTTCTTTTTTAAAACAAAAAGATAGCGCTTAAAAAAAAATTTTTAAAGAACGCAGATTAGAGAAAAGAGGATACGCGGCAATGAATTCGATCGAGAAAAAGAAGCTCGTAAATAAAAAATGGAGCTGTTGGGAGTAGTATAGCTTCTTGTATCACGGTCTGTTAAGTCAATCAAGTACGTGAGAACGCAATTTAAAAAAAAATCTGATTTCTGGCTTCCCCTATTTTTCTTAATTGGAGCGCGGGGGGGGGGGGTTTCTGTTGTGGGTCGCTAAGAAAAATCATCGATTAGGACGCGACGGGAGATTTTGGCTTTGTGACACTCACGCACAAGGTCTTTGATCTGAAAGGAAGGAGCTGGACATTTTTTTTTTTTTTTTTTTTTGTTCAGCAAATTGAAAAGAAAATCGTGAAAGGGAAACGGACACGGTGACCGCGCGTTGGTTGTTTAGAACCTGCTGGTTCTTTGTGCTAATTTGATCGATTTGTCTATTGCACGTAACGGGCGAATGGGGTTCGTGAAAATAAAGAAAAGGGAGTTAATACCATCCGACAATGTCCCCCCAAAATTTTTTCCCATTCATCCCGCTCAGTTCCGGCCGGTAGGTGGTGAATCGGCACGACCCTCTCTTATTCTGTATATTGCATATCGAAAGAGGGGAGGAGGGGGAACAAAAATCAAAATCTTGTAGGTCGTAATCTCTTTGTCTTTTGTGGAAAATGACTTCCATTTTGGCCTATTTGAATGAGTGACGGATTTTTGTGTGACACAACAATGAACTTGCGTATTTTTCGGGAATTGTCGGAAGAGAAAGTTCATTGTTTCTTTTAATTTCTAAACGTCTTTTCTTGTTCTTCCGTCTTTTTTTCCTATAGTCAACCGCTTTGACGCTGTTAATCACGAGGCTCCGAAATGTGTTGCCTCGTCTTTCTTTTATTTTCCCATCGCGCTTCAATCGTCTTTCTCTCTCATCACTCTGTTCGAAAAAAAAAAAAGAAGAAAGACTTTGTGGTTTTGAATTTCTTTCTTAACTTTTTTTTCAACCTTCTCCCATTGTTTTCTTTTGTTTGATGCGCTTTTTCCATATTTCTCCGCTAGATGGCTCTGTCTGACGAACTCCCGCTGTTGAGTCTGTTTATTCCCAAGAAAAGCGCGCAGTATAGTAAACATCGAGCGAAAAAAGCAAGTAGGGGGGGGGGGGACTGGGGGGAGGTGGTGGAGGAAGCCCCGACCACTACGGCCACCAAAATAAAAAGAAATACAAAAGCAGCCCAGTATATATCTAGAGATCGTCTGTCGACACGTGAACGGCTACCAGTTCGTTTCGAGCGGTTCTCCTTGCTCGACATCCGCCTACTCTCTCCGCGTGACTTCTTGTTTTGTTGTTTTTCCTCCTGCAGTAGAGCGTGACTTTGTCAGTGAGTGAGTTCATTGATTTCATCAACGAAGTAATTAAAAAAAAAAACGACCTTGCCAAATTAAAAGACGAGTGGAATGAAATCGACGTAATTATTCGTAGACGTCAGTGTCAGGCGGTGGTGTTTTGGCTGCGTTCGTGCGTGTTTTTTTCTATTTGAACGGCCAGTGAATTGTGTGTGTGTGTAACGAAATCAAGACGATTCAAATCGTGTGCGGATATTAGATAGCAGCCTACTCTTTTTTCTTCTTCGAATTTAATTTTGGTTGAACGAGATCGTACATCCGATATCTGCAATTTGAAAGTTAAAAATTTCTTTAAAAAATACCCGCCGGAAGAGAGTTTACAATTTTCAAACGGAGTTGAAACACACGCGCGTCATGACATCCGCATCGACTCACAGGTGAATCTTTTTTAGCTTCCTCCGGGCGCACGAAATTTCGTTCGGGTCCGTGACTGATCCACATTTTCATCTTAACAGCTCCAAAGAAATCTCATTTCCCTTTTCTTATTTCAAACGTGAAACCCAAGTCCCGCATCGTAGCTATTCATATTTTAGCAACAAGAAAACGGCCAATGTTTTTTTCTTTTGTTCGCTCTCTGTTGCGTCACAAGTCCCGAAAAAAAAACGTACGCGGAAAGGCGGGTAAACTAAGTTTGTTGTTTCGTTTTTTGGAACGCTCGAATTCCACGGGAATTATCTCGTTTGAGTTTGGCACAAAAAAAAAACTAGTTTGTTATGTTTCGCCCAGCTTGTCTTGGATATAAAGTGATAACAATGAAGAAAGGCATATCGTTAATAATACCATCCGGATTCATATTTCGTTTTGCTGATGTTCGAAAAATGGGAACACAACTTCTTTGTTTAGGTTCGTTTAGTTTTCATCTTTATGTGGAGAAATCTCTGCTAGTCTGCAAGTGACATGTAACGTTAGAAACGGATTGTTGCCAAACTGCCGAGTCGTGCGTCAATCTCGCTAACAATCTGAAATGTCATCCAGTTACTAAATCCTTTACTTCCTTTATCAACTTCCACAACTCGTATCGTAACGGTAGAAAAAAAAACTCGAACTCGACTTTGAAATTGTGTTACTTTTATTTGTATTACATTAAAACATGTTGATAAACAAAAAACTGGGAAGTACAAGGGCCTTTAAAAAATAGGGGGGACATTTGAAAATTTAAAAGAAAGATTTTCTTTTTTACCATCGGGTTGAATAGATCCTGTCTTTTTAGCTTCTCCCCCTACACCATCTCTTTTCGGTCTTTGTTAGTACAAAAAAAAAAGTGAGAGAGAGAGGGGGTGGGGTGCAGATGTGCTGCGGCCATTTCCGGCCGGTGTGTTTCTAGGGAGACTGATGCCAACTCTCCCTTCCTTTTTCACCCTCGCTTGAGTTTCCCTTGTGTTTCAGTCCGGTGGTATACATCGTACAAGTACATCAGTTGATGGTTTAACAACGTAAGTACACACAGAGAAACACGGACCCCCTCCCTTGTTCAGGAAAAAAAAAACTAAAACATCCGCACTCACCGAAGAGGAGAACTACGGCGAGATATATTTTGATAAGGTCGAAGCAAAACTCGGGTCTTGGGAAAACTTTTTTTTTTTTTTTCGTTGAAAAGTGCACATGTTTTTTTAACTGGAACAAGCCCCCCTCCTTTGTTTGGAACAGGTATATAGAAGCGGAGTGAACAGATCTTGACTTTGTTTTCGGGCCGCATTCTTCTTTCAAATGACTTGATCATTTTGATTCGAAAACCCCTCACTTTTTGTCTTGTTCCAAAATTGGTGAACAAATAGAAGTCCCCCAAGCCCCCCCCCCTTTTAAGAAATAATAATAATAAAAAATAGATACATATTCAAAAGCGAAAGGGATACGGCCACTTTACTATTCGCCTCTGTGTCACTGACTCGACTATCAATTGGTCAAAGATGTTTTATTTGAGCAGGCGCCAGGATGGTGTAAGATAGACAGATCCCCAATATGTGTGTGTGTGTGTGTGTGTGTGTGTACGTTAGCTGGGGGAGAAAAGAAGGAACAGCGGATGCTAGCACTTAAATCAAATATATATAAAAAAAAAAAGATGGACTTTAACGACTTGATGGCCACTCCTACAACAAATGCCTGCTCTTCCTCTCCGGGGGCCGGCTGAAGCCGACGCGAGCGGCTCGGTAGAGTTCACCTCTGACCTGGATGAGATGGAATTGTTGATTTGAAATGCAATTCCGTTATGAAGGAGAAGTCGATGTTGAAAAAAAAAAGAAGAAGGAAGAACCCGCGGTTTTTTATTTTCATCTATTTCTTTTTGAATTATTTTTTATGATTGAAGTAGGAAAAGGATAGAAACTGACCTTTGCCTCGAGGAGTGTTTTATTACGATTGCCAGTTAGGGACGATCGACTAGCGAAGGCCCGACTCTGGTATTTAATCGCTTGTCATTGAAACAGCCGAGTCCCACATAATCGTCGATTAATATCCGAATTCTTTCGTACAGTAAAAAAAAAAAAAAAGAAAAACAGGTAGAAGTTGTGGTCCTTGTCTCGTTTGCATATCCTTTGCGGAATGTTTCTTTTATTTCGCTTTTCCCCTATTTTTTTTTTATTCTTGACGAGATTATCTATTCAACCAATCAACACGATCGGATGAAAATTCTTGTCATTGTGTTCATTCCCTACTTTATTTTTCTTTTCTTCTCATTAATGAACGACCAGGAAATATTTGCGTACCCGTTACAATCTCGACCGACCGCCATTGATTCTTATCAGTCCATCACGATTGGATGGCGTGCAATTAGGGCGACATGGTGGTGAATCAGTTCTATACAAGACACGTTTTAATGAGAACACAAACGAAAAAAAAGAACAAGCAATCCTCTTTAATTTTGAAAAAAAAAATTATGCAAATGAAATTTAAATTTTGAAAAAAAAAATAAAGGTTGAAGCCGGAGTAGAAGAGAGACTAAAGAGTGTCAATGACCCCTGCGTGAGGAACATTTCACGCTTTTAGAAAGAGTGAGACGGAGGATGCTCGGCGTGCGCGTTCCGCACACACACACACACACACACATCACGGGCAAGACAATTTAGCAGTTTTTTTTTTCTTTTTAAGACGACGTCGAAAAGGTGGAGAGAAAAAAAAGTTGAGAAGAGGGGCGTTAGACACTCCTACGTGATTCACGTCCGTTTCGTGAATCTTTATTTTGCGCCTGCCGACTTAGCTACTCTTTCTCTCTGTGTGTGTGTGTGTATAAAAACACATGACCCAGCGCCCATTTGAGTGTGCCAGCCCCCGTGTTTCATCGTTCCATCATCGTCTCTTTTGATTTCCCCTATCCCCCCCCTCCTTGTTGATTTTCACTGACTGCTTGTTTTTTCTTTTTCCTTTTCACTCACGAACTGGCACAAGCGATGAAGTACCTCGAACCACATTGAAATCGCAGCTATTCTATCTTAAATCAAAATGCCAGTTTTTTTTTTTTTTTTTTCAAAAACCCCCCACTCTTCAATTTCTTTCCAGAGTTTTTCTTGCCTCTTAATTCGTTTCTACGCCACTCATTCAACATTCAAGTCAAATCTTTCTTCGTTCGAGAAATTTATTTTTCTAGTTTTCTTATACTCTCTCGCCTCCCTGCTGATTAAAGAAGCGCCAGATGATAGAAGATCACGGCAACAACCGTTTCCCGTTTTACGTGGAAATCACTCTTGAAAGAACCTCTTCATTTCTGCCTTCCTGGAAAACTAAAAACAAATGCCACAGAAGAAAAAAAAACAAAAAAACATTAAGGCAAAACTGTTTCGTCGACTCTAATGGCTTTCGCGCTCTCAATCTACCACCAACTCTTTAAAAAAGAAAAACCACTCCTTCAAATGGTTACGTTCACTTGTGAACCCCACCGGAATAGTCTAGCGATGGAACATACCGTTACGTTTATTGATGTCTCAATCTTAAACGCGGATAAGGTGAACAAGGTCAAACTGCGGCAGCGCGTGTGCCAGCTTTTGCGAAACATTCAAAAATGATTTTAACAGTTTTTTTTTAAGAGCAACATTCCTTTTCGTTTTATATTAGCATAAAGATAAATAGATAAACAACAAACGAGGTGGGTTGTTCACGTGCCGATTAATAATTCGCAAAAAAAAAATATTTCTCTTTTATTTTGATCCGCCTTTTGAAATCGGTTCACATTTTTCAGTGGCTCTTTCTCCTTGTCTAACTCATTAGAAATGTGAGCTAAGCTGAGATTGACTTTTCCACAGTTCTCACGCACAGCTGGCTCTGCTCTGCATATCTCGTTACGACTTATTCACAAAGTCGTCCCCCATCTTAACTAACCATTTTCTTTTCTTTTTTGTACACACACAGGGCCATTTAGAAGCTGCTGGTGATCTCATCCGGCATGGGTCATTAAAGGAGAAGAAGCTTTGCAGCAGCTAAAAGGAGATAGTCTTACCCGATTCAATGGCGTGGCCAGCGAGGTTCGTTCTGTTGGCCTTGGTGGCCCTGGCGGCCGCTAACCAACCGCCGCGCTTCGAGGTGACGGACGAGAGCGGAGGCGAAATTGTCCTGAAGTTGAAAGAAGGCGCCGAAGGGACGCCCGTCGGAAGCGTCATTTACCGGATCAAAGCCTCCGACGCCGACGGAGACGCCCTCGAATTCGGGCTGCAGGGTCACGTGGCTAACGAGCTGCTACGCATCCAGCCCGTCGGCCGTAACGAAGCCGACCTTCAGTTAATCAAAGAACTGGACAGAGAGGTAAAATCAAACAACAGCAAAAAAAAAAAAAAAAACCATTAGACGCTGATTTAGAGATAATTATGTTCGTTCATTAATTAACAATGTTTTTTGTTGTATTTTTTATTTTATAGACGGAAGAAGAATATTCCCTTGTATTGACAGTAACAGATGGCAAGATCGGCGCCGGCCAGGCCATCAGACAAAGCCTTTTGATTATCGTTGAGGTAAACACACACTAATTCATTTATTTTTTTAGTTCAAAATATTTATACCTCCTTTCTTTTTTAACCTCTTCCTGGATGTCCTAAAAATACGAAAAAAAAACTACATTCGTATAATTGGTCGACCGAAACGCAAAACAAAATGGAACAACAAAACAGGACGTCAATGACAATCGGCCCGTCTTCCAGCCTTTTGCTAACACGCTGATGCTGCGCGAGAACGCCCCACCCGCTGTCATCTTGACTGTTGAGGCCACCGACCGCGATCAAGGTGTTTACGGCCAGGTAACATACCGTATATACTTCGCTCTCTATTCTTCTTCTTCCTCTGTTCCCTTTTCATTCCTCGCATGCCCAGTTGGAGGTACTGCATTAACTATTACTCTACTACACCTGCATTTCTTTTTGTGGAGAAGGGGGGAGAGGTTTCTGCTTTCTTTTTTTTTTTTTCTCCATTCTTATTCTTCATTGTTAGATGGCAGAAAAAAAGGTTTTAGATTATATGGTTTGCGCGCACCAGTTGGGTTATGTACACACACCACCTTTTCCCGTTTCATTATTCAACGTCAATTAACACACACACACGTGGACTCGAAGTAGAGAGACAGGAGATGGAAGAGAGAGTTGCAGCTATTGTTCATCTGGCGTTCGGTGTGTGTGATCACACACGAGAAGCTTTCATAATGAACACGCGTTTTTACACGATACCGTTCTTGTCTATTCGTCTACTTGTTAAACGCGTCAGTGAAATATGTCAGCCCCCTTGTGACACAATCGCGTCATTTCGCGGTTCCCCCTTTTTTTTCGGGTCAGATCCATCGAGGAGAAGATTAGACCTCACGAGAGAGTTGTATGGTAGCATTTTTTTTTTCCAAAACATCCGCAATCCGTTTTTTTTTTTTTTGGTATTTCCCATTTTTGTTTAACGCGTTGTAATGATATAGGCAGCGTAGAGAAATGGAATGATAGTCATTAGACACCATTCTAGGGGAAAATGAAGAAGAGGTAACATCAGCAATTTTTTTTTTCTTTTTCGAGATTCGTGAACAATTGCTCGATTGTCAGGCGTGTGATGATATACACCAGTGCGGGAAAGTCAGGGGAAAATTATTTTTCTTTTTTTTTGCCGAATGCAAATTATAATCGAACAATCGGTTTTTTTTTTTCGTATGAGAAATTGAGAAACACTTCCACCCGATGAGTCGAAACACAATTGAATCATTGCTGTTTGTTCCCATCATTTTGCCGATGCGAATTTTGAATTAGTCAAAGGGAAATGCAAAATCTATCGGCGAATTGTTGTCGCATTGTCTGTATTTTTTTTTTTTTAAGTTTATTGCCAAAAAAAAAAATGTCTTTATTGTAACTGAGCTTGTGGTGTGGGTGGCGCAATATAGTGTGACCCGTTCGACCCACTTACCACGTGACCTAGCTGCCGGTTCGTGAGAGAAAGTTCGCGGCAAGCAACAAGGCCGAGTAATGCATTTGTAATTGACTTCGCTCTCGGATCAGGTGGTCTACAGCTTGGAAGGCATCGAGGGTGAGGACGGCATCGACGAGGAAACGGCCGCTGGAGGGATGCCGTTCTCCATCACGACGGTCGGCGGCAAGGGCATCTTGCGTTGCTTGATGCCCCTTGATTACGAAAGACGGTCGTGGTACCAGCTGCGAATCTTGGCCAAGGATCAAGCCAGCGACCAGGGACGGATCAACACGGCCACGGCCGGCTTACTCGTCCGGCTCATCGACGAAGACGACCAAGGGCCGGAATTTATTACGGTACCGTCTGTGACCCGCGTAGCGGAAGATGCTCAGCCGGGCACGTCCGTCTTGCGTGTCAAGGCCATCGATGGCGACAGGGGAGTGAATCAGCGCATCATCTATTCGCTGGATCCGTCCAACCCGTATTTCGCCATCGATCCGAAAGATGGCGTTGTCTACCTGATTCAGCAATTGGACCGCGAGGATCCCAACGTCGTTAATGGCGCCTTAATGCTCATTATCACGGCCACGGAAGACTCTCCGCTTCGACCGAGTGTCACCACTGAGGTGACCATCCTCGTCCTCGACGTCAATGACCAAGCGCCGGCCTTCCGCACTAGCGGCCCTTACGTAGCAGAAGTCGACGAGAACTCACCGGCCAATGTGCCGGTCACCTTTTTGGGATCGGAATCTCTACCCGAAGTCTACGATTATGACCAGGTCAGTTTTGTTATCAAACTTGTAAGAACTCCTTAAACGAGTGTCGAATTTCACAGTTTTCGAATACCTGTGCCCATTTTTTTTTTCTGAAGGGATTACCCAGGGCTTAAAGAATTGCATGTGGCTGTCAAAAAAACATGAAACCCAAACAAGTTTAGATATAACAATGACATTCATCCCATTCCTTTTTTTTTTAAATTCAAAGATGGAATCGGCTTTATTTTTTGAAATTTAAATCTGTTAATACGTATGTGTGACTCTTGAACTAGAATCAGATATTATGAATTCGAAGCGAAACCCCACTCAGAAGCTCAAAGGGCAAGCCGGCTACTCAACAGCTGTGTAATAATAACAACAAAAAAAGACCCCCCTTTCCTTTTTTTAAAGTTTGATTGGCCTGGGTCTTGACTAGATCCAGCTGGTTCTTCACTTGAAAGATTTCTAGATTAAAAAGAAGGAAAACACAGAAATACATATCTACGACGATTATTTCGGGGCTCGTGTCCTGAAGGTCGTTGTCTTTCGTACTGGATCAGCTGCAGCTAACGTAAAAATGCATCCGGTTTATTTACCGTTCAGATCCAGAGAGATATGACGGACAAAAATACAAGACCATGTCCCTCTAATTAGTATCCCCCTTGCCATTCAATTATGCAGGAAAAGGTGATGGAAAAGAGTTGAAAAATGACGTCTGCCGTATGTTGTTGTTGTTTTTTTTTTCTAGGGGAAAAACGGGACTTTTTACTTGTCTATCCACTGCGAAGACGACCTGTTTGACATCAGCCCCGACGTGGTGGTCAACGAAGCAGTGTTCAGCATCCGGGTCAAGAGCCATCTGGCACTGGACTATGAGGAATTGAGGAGCACCAATTGCACCATTACGGCCAAGGAGGCGGTAGCCAAACAGGCCAAAACCACCACTGTGCCTCTTTTGATCAGGATCCGTGACGTCAATGATCACATACCCCAATTCAGCCGGCCATCTTATCAGGTATATATATACATAAAAAAAAACGAGAAAAAAAACTTGTAATCTGTCTTTATTTTTTTGTGTCAGTTGTCCAAATGTTGTGATTCACCGTTTTCTTTTTTCTGTGATTTGATCGTCTGTAATAGGTCCAAGTGCGTGAGAATGCTGCCGCCGGGACGATTATTGGCTCGGTGGTGGCCACAGATGCAGATTCCGGCCAATTGGGCACTGATGGCATCCGCTACAGTCTGTTGCCTGGCTCAATTGCCGACGCTCTGGAGATCGATCCGCTGAGCGGTGCGGTTTCCATCGGCAGAGGCGCTTCCGGCCTCCTGGATAGGGAGAAAGTCAGCCAACTGATTGTGATGGTCGAGGCGCGCGACTCGCTCGGTTTGGGAAATCGGTAAAGATAGAGAAACCTAACCTAACCCCGAAATGGCGAATTACTCCTCTTGAACGGTGAAAGCTTGTCATGCCCCCCTTTTTTCCCCATTCGTAACAGCCCGTCGTTGATCCCCATTAACTCTTACATTTCGCTTTTATTTTAGTTTTTATGACTTATGGTTTACTGTCCTCTTTACAGGAATACTGTGCAATTTTCGTTGGAATTGGTGGATGTCAACGACAACGCCCCCGTTTTCATCCAGAGCCATTTCGAAATCTATATCAACGAGAACGAACTGAATTTCCCGTACGCGTTCACTGTCGAAGCTTTCGACCGAGATCTCAACGGTTAGCTAATTAAATTTAAATGCAAAAATTGAATTTTTAAAAATTAATCGTTGTGGCTTGTAGATTCAGATAATAGTCGCATTCGATATTCCATTATCGACGGGGATCTACGATCTAATTTTTCAATTCATCGCGTTACGGGAGAATTGAGCGTTGTCCATCCGCTGGACTTTGAATTGTTGGCACCATCAGTATTGTTAGTGCTTTTTTTATTTAAAAAATTACGCATTGCAGTAAAGATGATGAATTTTATTATCTTTTTTAAAGGGATGCAAAAGGATTGGGGCACGTTCGGCCCATCAATTTAACTGTGCGGGCGACCGATATGGGCACTCCGCCGCTGTACACAGACACTCGCGTTGTGATATTCGTACACGACGTCAATGATTTTGCTCCAACATTCACGAGGCCGTCGTACTCAGTTGCCGTAGCGGAAGATGCTGCTCCAGACTCGTCGATGTTACAAGTCCAAGCTTTGGATATGGATGGATCTTCTCCAAACAACGTGGTTGCTTATCGGATTCAAAGTGGGGCCCGTGACAAGTTCGTCATAGATTCGACTACGGGGATTGTTAGCGTCGCTCTCGGGGCCACGCTGGACCCGGATCAGACTCATCCCCGCACCGTCCGTTATCAGCTGGAAATTTTGGCGCTAGACGGGGGTGTAGGCAGTCATCAACTACACGCGTCCGTTACAGTCATGATCTCTGTCGCTGATGTCAATAACAAGCCTCCCGTCTTGGCAGAGCCGGGCGTTGTTCGAGTCCAAGAAAATGTTCCAGTAGGCGTTGTCCTAACTCATCTCATTGCAACAGACCCTGACGAACGGCCCATAATACGTTACTGGATTGATCATGCGGGTATGATGGCATTAATAAACCCTACTCGATTATCTGTGAAATCTTTTTAACTATGATGTTTGTTTTGTTTTTGTTTACTAGCGAGCGAAGGGCGTAACGAAATGGGTTTCCTAGTCCGCGACGAGAATGTTACATCCTGGTTTGAAATCAACACCAACGATGGCCGCATCCGTGTCGTCCGCCAGATGGATCGCGAAAAGGCAGAGACGATCCGTTTAGCCATTAGGACAGAAGATGTCGCTGCGGCCACAATCGGCCAGACCGCTTCAGGTTCGAAAAGACGATATTTAAAGCAGGTACAGTTAAGGCTAAACTCTGATGCAAATGAATGCAGGAACAATGACGATCATTTTGGAGGATGTAAACGACCATGATCCGATATTTATTCAACCGTTTTATCGCCGTTCCGTGGCAGAGAACAGCAAGCGCGGAGCAGCCATTTTAACTCTGTCGGCTGACGATGCCGACCTTAATCGTTCGATTACTTATTCTCTTGATGGTACAGATCTTTTTCCATTGCAGCGGTTTGATTGTTGCAGCGCTAATCTTTATTTACACGCACAGGCCCCGCCGAATTATTGGAACTCATCCATCTAAATTCGGAGACAGGCGAAGTGGTTGTGTCGGGCAAAATTGATCGAGAACGATTCGCCTGGATAAATCTCACAGCAAAAGCTTCTGACTCAGGAATGCCTAGAAGATCCAGTTTCGTACCGGTTTTTATCCAGGTAAATCGTGTTTGTTTTCTTATCGCTTTTGAAGCAATTATCTTTCTAAACATAAAAATTTTTGCCTAGGTTTTGGACGAAAACGATAACAACCCACAATTTGCTAGTGTACCAAGTAACTTTTCAGTGCAGGAAAATTCTCCACCTGGTCTGTAAAAAGATTTTCCAGATCATTAAAGGTTTTATATCTTGAGTAACAATTGTTGTTTGCAGGCACTGTGATTGGAACAGTTCAAGCCTTCGATGTGGACGTTGGCGATTTCGGTCATGTCACATATTTAATGGATCGTCGCTCGTCCAAAGTACTTGTGAAACAAAGCAATATCTGATAGAAAATGTACTTAACATTAATTCTTCTGAACATTCCGTAGGGGCGATTCTCTGTCGATCCGGAAACGGGTGTAATTATGGTGACGGAACCGCTGGATAGGGAAGAGCAACAAAGTTACACGTTGATCTTGGAAGCGTG
The DNA here is from genome assembly GCA_013167095.2 of Daphnia sinensis. Taxonomy (NCBI): domain Eukaryota; kingdom Metazoa; phylum Arthropoda; class Branchiopoda; order Diplostraca; family Daphniidae; genus Daphnia; species Daphnia sinensis. The sequence continues at coordinate 4,774,611 of CM023191.1, read as the reverse complement.
GGACAATTATCGCGTCGGCTACGCTGCCGGTGAAAGCCGGAATGCCTTCCAGCAAGTGACGTGAGTTCACTGACTGTTTTCTTACCTCTTTGGCAGACTCAACCATTCTCATTCACTTTATTTCCACGAATTGTTCTAGCGTGCAAGTAATGGACGAAAATGACGAAACGCCCGTTTTCGAGGCTCGTTCTGGTTGCGTTAGCGTTACCGAATTTCACGATGCCCGTGTTCCTTTAACTACTATTCACGCTAGCGATCGTGACGACCCGACCACTCCAAACGGCCATATCGTCTTCTCCATTCAGGAAGGTAATGAAAAGGGCCTGTTTAGCGTCAACAACATCGACCACAGCAGCGCCAGGCTAAGTGCCGTTCAACCGTTGGTTGGACACCACGGCAATTATACGTTGCGAATAAGAGCTCAAGATCGAGGCCCAGTGCCCAACGTTGCCTTCCAGGATGTGGAGCTCTGCGTGAGCGATTACAACGATCACGCTCCTGTGTTTGTCCGACCGGAACAGAACAATACTACATTCCGCGTCTATGAAAACACTACGGTCGGATCGATCATCACTTCTGTTTCAGCCATTGATGAAGATGCCGGCCTGAATAGTCAAGTGCGGTATTCAATACGACCCGTTGGCCATTGGAAGTGGTTTGAAATAGACAGTGTTACCGGTGAAATAACATTGATCCAGCCTCTCGATCGCGAAAAACAAAAACTCCTTCAAGTAATGCCATCGATAAAACATCACGTAGTTAACGTATCAACATGGAATTAATCGTTTGATTGTTGTTTCTAAAGATAAGAATCGAGGCGCGAGATTCAGGAATTCCAACTTGGCTTTCGACCGATTTGGATTTGACGATTTACGTTCGCAATATCAACGACCATCAACCGCAATTCCCAATGGATGTCTTTCAGATAAACATCACTGGTATTTAGAAGCAACCAATCTGTTAAACATGCATCAGTATTTCACTTAATCGCTTTGTTGTTCTAGAACATGATCCATCGAATGAGGCCATCCAATTGCCGGAAACGGTTGATTTAGACGAACCGGATGAACTGCTTAGTACTCGAGATCCCGTCTGTTATTATATCGTTGGAGGCAACCAACAGGGCGCTTTTAGCCTTGACCGCATTCAGCACACTTTAACAGTAAGTCTTACTTGATCAACGTTCCGATGTAAACAACGAGTTCTAATCCTCTGATTTCAGGTTGAAAAGGCATTGGATCGTGAAGAGCAAGCCTCACATATAATCGTCGTTAGAGCCAGCGAAAACTGCGATCTTGATCCGGAGGTGATTGATTCCTTCGATCCAGCTGACGATTCACTACTGAAAGTCGTTGTCAATTTAAGAGACATTAATGATAATCCACCTACATTTGAGAGAAGTATTACAGCTATTCCATGAATTCGTTAGTCGGAATCGGCTACTTTCACTGATATGCATATGTTGTTGCAGAGGTGTTTACAGCCGGACTGACGACAGATGCAAATTTTGGATCTGAAGTTGTAAGAGTTATTGCCACCGATCCAGACGTCGGCGTCAATGCCAAATTGAGTTACTATATTCGGAAGCCGGTTAAGTCGACGCTATTGTCACGCAATGGCCAAGAAGAACAAATAGGTGCCAATCCTTTTGTCATCGATCGAGAAAGTGGGATTGTTTCACTTAATTTCGACCCGCAAAGAGACATGAAGGGTTATTTTGACATGGAGGTAAATTTTCGTTATTTTACCCATACAATTAATTGTCGTTTTGAGAGCTGCAACTTCTCGAAAAGATTTACCTTTAAATTTATTCGTTGTTACCCTTTTTTCTTTACGTTTTAATCCTAGGTTTATGTCAACGACTCTGATGGCTATAATGACAATGCTCGAGTGTTGGTTTATCTTTTACGTCACGATCAACGGGTCAAGTTCGTGCTGAGGCAACATCCTCAGTTTCTTCGGACACGCATCGATCAATTTAAAGAGTAGGTTTCATTACCATAATTTATTAATTACTTCAATCATATCGGCAATTGAATCTAAAGGGCTCTAGGAAATATTACTGGAGCGATCGTTAACGTGGATGAGCTGAAAGTGCATTCTAATGAAGATGGGCAGCTTGATAAGACTCGAACGGATGCCTACCTGCACTTTGTCAATGCCAAAGATAACTCAGTTATGGAAGTGGATGCTGTATTGCGACTAATCGACGCCAACGTTGAATCACTAGATCAACTCTTTAAGGTACTCGATTGAATTTGGGAGTTAACTGATTGATTCAGTTTACATTTATTTTTTTAACTCTCCTCAGGATTATAATGTTCTGGATACCTCTGCAGCAGAACCACTAGGTGATGCATTGACAAGCAACCCACAAAACTTCTCGCTTCTGTGGGCTAGTGGGACAGCAGTATTCCTTGCGATGATCCTTCTCCTCGTTTTGGGGTTATGCGTTTCGCAGCGTTTTGTTCTAATGCGCAAGCTAAAAGCTGCTTCGGCCACGGCTTTTGGTTCACAGTCGAACGTCAATCGTACTAGCAATCAAGTACCAAATACTAACCAGCACACTGTAGAAGGATCGAATCCCGTTTGGCGGAGCGAGTTAGAACCTGAATGGTTTAAACATGACGATATCTACAGGTAAGAACGTAAACGTTTATCGTTGTTATATTGACAACTGAGATTGGTGTACGTATGTAGTAGATCCGGTGAAAGTGATGGCCTAGATTCGTTGGATGTCAACGCAATTTTGGGAAATGCACCGCCGACGTCGAGAAATTCGAGCGACGCTAACACGGCCAGTCTTAAGTCTACTACAACCGAAGCCTTCAACAGGTTTGTTCTTCTGTTAAATGTAAAATACTGTAAACCCCGTTGTAAAATCTGCACTCATATTTATTACAGGAGTATCCTACAGCGAAATGCCAACTCAATTCGATCTAATAAATCTATTGGAAATGTTACGCTTAGCGAAAAAGAGTGCGAAATAGGTGAGGTCAAGGAAGAAGATTGTGAAGTAACTGTGGGCAAAGGTTTGTATCAGAGGAACGTGTACCATTTCGGATATCCTGTCTTTCAACACGACAAAGGCAGCACAAGTAGTAGTACTACTTTCTTGTCACCAAGAAAACTGGAAACCACTGAACTTTAGATTGTATATCGTCATCGACTCGCCGTTTCCGCATAGCTAAAATGAAAACAGTTCCCTACAAAAGAAGTTTTTGCAGCTTAACGTTCGCGGTGTGATAATAGTCAATCTGATTTTGTATTTTGATGAAACGAAAAAAAAAGCAACGGAAAATGGCAGTGACCAACATTATCTATGTTTTTGAATTTATAGAACCTTATGCAAAGTGTGTCACTTAAATGTTGTACAAAGATCTTGTAGAATATACATTTTAAAACGAAGTTCACCTGATCATCCCAAGGCAGGGTAGATACTACATTAATTGGACTGAACCACCGCGGACCCGGTGGCTAAAAGCTTGGCTAGAAAAACCCGAAAAATCGATTCGAAGATGAGCAATTCTTTTTAAAAATTGCGGTGATTGCAAATTAGGAAAACAGATGGCGCCTCCGTCTTTGTTCTGTGAAACAACGAACTGTGACAATTGAAACCCGTGTCCCAATATTTGTAAACTGTGTTATATTCCAGTGAATAATTTGATAAAGTTATCTGGTGTGATTTTAACTATTGAAAGCTTTTCATTCTTCTGTGTTTTTTGAAGTTTTTTTGAAGCAACTTCAAGTGGATTGTTTGTGTGCAATGGGTAAACTTATGATCACCGATGGCAGCTGCCAAATCCAACCCATTACTTGTACTCCATCATGCTTTTTCATTGCCCGTTGAGAGGTATAAAATGTAAATTTGGCACTTCAAATCCAATAGCCATAATACTGCTTTTCTTAAATAGTTGGTGAAACCTTAGTAGCTAATGATACTAATGACGAAGATTAGAATAGACACAATCGTTTGAGTTGGAATACTATCATTCCAATAACGTCTTTCTGCTGCCCTTTATTCTTTTGTCACATCCTGTCAGTTTTGATGTGAAAAGTGCACCATATATTGTGTTGGACGAATCATCTCATCATTTCTACCTATCAGGTGGCAGGATTTTGAATTGCAGGTGTGGTATTAGACTTATATTTTGTTCGTCATTATCATTATGAAATTGGTGTCTTTATGCTTTTATTTCCAGCTCGTGTACATAATGTGGAAAGGATGCTTACCTCAAATGAAGACCATCAACAAAGTCCAATCAAAGGTTGGAAACCCACATTTCATACTCGTTTTATATACTCGTTGCCAACTCATCATGTCATGTAAGTTTCAATATGGTAAAAGCAGCCAATTCTCCTATATTGTGTTGTCAATGGTAAGCAAACAATATTTTTGCAACCTCCATTAATTTTTACCTTGACAGCCAACACGCGTCTTCAGCTCACTGGTCGCCAAGTCTTCGCCTCGTTCGTCGCCCAGTCTTCAGACCTTGCCCGCCGCCGTGACTTCGCCTCGCCTCGCCTCGCCCGCCGCCGTGTCTTCGCCTCGTGGTCGCCCCATCATCGCTTCGTCTTTGTGGTATCGTTGTATTTTTGTAATTGTGTAATGTAAACCAACCCGTTGGCTGCCACCCACTTTTCTCTCCTTTTTTTTTTTAGCTTGGTAGGGACGGGCCGCGCTGTTCTGTCCCATGGTCTCTGCCATGGGATGGGACAGTTGCCACTGCCCAAGATTCGCCTTCGGGCACTGTAGGCAATGCACCAACAGGGTTTCCCTTGTCGAAGCGGTGATGGTTGGCCCGGGTTGTGCATTACCATAACGGCTTCCATCATCGTTTCAGCCCGGGCTTGTCTTTAGGACAAGCCCCCCTTTGTCGTAATCCTTTCGATTACGACGTAGCTATAGTAGATATGCAGTGGCGTGGCAGCCAACGGGTTGGTCCTATGTATGTATGTATGTATGTTTTGTATTGTATGTAGTGGTGGATATGTGGGTGGATGGAGGGACAATAAAAAATATTTTTCAAAAATTTTTTGGAATTTGTTATTATTAATGCAACTTTTGTTATTGCCTGGATAGGGGTTCGAACCCTAGACTTTCACGATGCGAATCCAATGCTTTACCACTAAGCCAACATTGCTCTGTTGAAATAAATTAGGCACTCTATACTAGTGTTATTAGCAGTTCGTACGTCGATTTGCCCTGCAATTCTGATCTATTTATATGTAGTCAGTTATGGCATAATGGTAGAGTGCTGGATTGGTAATTCTGAGGCCTGAGGTTCGACTCTCAGCTTAGCAATTGGTGTCTCATCAAGAGATACGAAATATGAAAAATGTGATAAATAAAGGATAAGTATGCGAGGAATATTTTAAAAATTTTTTATTTTTTTAAATCAGCATTTTTTTAAAGTGCGCTTGTGTTAGTGTTCAACCAAGGCAGAAGTAGACACTTTGAGTGTCCACCTCTGCCCTGGTTGAACAACCCCCGGGGAGATTACCCGGGGCGTGGCTAAGAGAAGCCGGAAAAGGATGAAGAGTGATGATCGGACAAGCTTTTACGTGAGCGATTAACCGTTAATTCGGATTTGTGGGTAGCCTCTTCGCCCTCCAAAAGTTATCATCGAGCTGGAGGACCCCCACGTCCCCTTTCCGGACAGCGCACTCACAACCTTTACTGCTGATCACAGTAGGGGCATGACCCCCTACGGGCTTATCACAAGTCAAGGGGAAACGGGGCTACGGAAAAGAAGGGAGCCCAGATATGCACTTCAATTTTTTTAAAATAAAATACCTTAACATGAGCGATCGCTAATAAATCAAGGATATTTCCGACAGCGATTCCAACCGCCATCTATTGCTTTGGAATCCCGCCTTAGTCGAAATCCTATTCCAATTCAATGACTCGGAATCTATGTTAGAGAAATAAAGCAAGAGTTAGTCTTAATTTTTTTAACAGGCTTAATTAATAAATGCGAGAAAACATATGTGTGACAGGTTGCTCAACTTCATGCAGAATTGCAGCATGACAGAGTGGTCAGGAAGGGCACCAATCTATCATTTGTATCTCTTTTTAGCTCGGCAGTGAATTACAATTACAGACGTTCCCTGAATCGTAACAGAAAATGAAACTAATTAGAGTTCAACATACACTTAATTAAAAAATTTCCTTTTATACCTGTATTTGGGAATTTCACTGACAAATTGCTCCTGCAGGAATCGGTGATTGAGATCGGATTGTTGGTTACAGGTCAAAGACGTTGCATCATTGTGCGTCTGTCAGATTCACTTCCTTAGATCACTGTTGTGTTACACATTGCTCCATAATGTTTGCAAATGTTTAGACACAATAATCCACCATGTTGGCCAACATGGTTGGTATGTTATTATGTTATGTTGGCCAACGAGACCATCAGTCTGTATCAGTCCATTAATGATCGGAGACGTTTAATTCACAGTCAATTTCATTTGACATGGCAACATGATCACCATCCTAATGACATCTAAAAAACAAAAACAAACAATGGTTAAGGGTCAAATAGTTAGTTGTGAGCAAAGAGCCTGATTGCCTGAGTGTTGTTTACGCGCCGCGTTGTGTTGGATCCGCTTAACGGAATTAACGGCCATATATCATAATCTATCTCAGTAATTAAGCCTGACTTTTTAAGCCCAACATTTTGTACAGTCAGGCTTAAAAAGTGGGGCTTGTCAAAAGTTTGACTGTACAAAAAAGTAATAAACAAAAAGCACAGAAAACATGCCTAGGCATTCAACAACAAGCCATTATAAAATACCTGATTCATATAGTCTTGTAAAGCATTCGGTCAAGTATAAGGTGTTGGAGGTCTATGTGTTCCAGACTTCGTTGAACTTCCTTCAGCATCAACGTCCCTTACAATTTTGGTTCCACAAGCTAGTTTCCAATATATAAACTTTATATCGCGTAGTATAAAAGAAACATTTATAAGGAAGGTTATAACCTGTTCATTGAAAAAAATTGCAGATGACAAACAGCCTTTCTTAAATCACTGGTTCAAGTCTGATATGGCTGTTGGGCGATGACAACAGAGAAGTGAGATCCTGGTTCAAACAAAGAAAATGTATTAGAAAGATTGCTCTTCCAACAAATAAAATAAACAGAATCTTTTGAAAAGTAGATTATTTACCGTACTTTTCAGAAAGTAATCTTTTGAGGCATGGCAAATTTCAAAACATTAGAAACGATCAGTTTAACCAAATTACCTTGTACACAAACAATAGAGGTATAGCAACGCCATCTAGTTTTACTGTAAAAATAATTTTAAGCCCGATTATTTTTTTTATTTTTTTTTTTTGTTCCTTCATAAGGAATATCGTACCGGTAGATGGCTGTACCGTTTGGGGGTCCATAAGTGGTAGAAATTCATAGTCCATGCATGGTCCATGCTTCCATGGGGCTGTTAGCCTGTTACACATTGTCTATTCCTCGTGTAGTAACGTTGAGTACGGAACGCCAGTTTTGCCGGAAGAGCATACGGTTTCCCGGGATTTATGGCGACCAGGCAGGACCCTACCGGGGACTTTCCGTACGGAATGAGAGCCCCTAGTATGTGCACTATTAATGCATGACTATCACTTTATCGTTCATCAACAATAATTTTCTCGGATGATAACTTTTGGAAATCAGCCATCAAGATCAGAATCTATCACTAGAGTGAGTCTCTGATAAAGACCCCCACCAATTTCAACAATCAGCTGTTCATCTTTCCCAGCATAGCCCACGCCATCTAGCACATAAAGTCGCCGCCGTATTAGAGAAGAAAACGCGCGCGAATCCCAATTCTTTCACGTTTCCGCCATTGACAATGTTCAGAATTTTGCACGAAATCGCTTAATTGATGGACGACTACTATTGTGCATGATTTTACACATTAGTTTCTTCGAGATTTTACGGTTACATTACGAAACCTTATGAGCATGGAATTCCACCATAACTTCCAAGAAATATCATTAAACCTGCAATGAAACACATTCCTATCATTCATTTTATGGAAAGATAATTCCAACCGTTCAAACAAACCTGAGCAAAAGCATAGCTGCGACACAATAACGAATTAACATTTGAATTATTGTACTGAGAGGGGTTCCACGCGTACATACACGCTCGTACACACTCGGACACATAACATACACATAATTGAGTTGCTAAGACAGTTAACACAATTCCACAACCGCAAACAGCCACTCGTAGACTGAAAACAAGACAAGCGGGTGTGTCTTGATGTCAGTTCAAAAGCCTTTTTCATTATCTTGTCTGGCGAAAACATTAGCCATTATTCTCGTGGCAAATACTTGATCCCACCGTGTGGTCAAGATGTCCGTGTGGGCAAGATGCCCCGTCCATGTAACCTTGGAATTGCCGCATTAACGTCTGATTGTGGAAATCCCACACGGCAATATTTCCGTCCGAACAGTGGCTGAAGCAAACCTGAATGGGCAAACACAAAGCAATTACCTATCCATTTAAATAGAAAAGAGAACACCAAAGAGTGAGACACTACCTTGCTGTCGGAGCTGATGACCTGAGCATAGCAAACCCGAGCTGATGATGTCAATTCGGCCTTGATGCTGGCCTCCCCGCCTACAACCAATGTCCGTCCGTCAGGTAATAGACGCTGCAAATGTAATTGTCCTACTAACAGCCCAGCTGCGATACGGGGGTAGGTGAATTACCCATTCATGCTTTCATTAGCTTGTCCTCCATTGCCGAAGAATTAGCTAATGTCCCAAATTTTGACACATCCTTTGCCTCCCGTGTAATAGTATTTGGTCGGCGATGAAATGGTCACAGCGCACACAACCTCTCCGTGCGGCAAAGTGCTAAGCGGACGCACTGCTTGAGGAATGCAGTGCCGACTAGTGCATCAGGGGGGAAATGTACTGGCTGGACCATTCCATCTCCACCGACATGAAAGAGTAGGCCGGTTTGCCACAGCTCTGCGACAGCAAGCGCAGCGGCTCGCGCAATTGTGGATGCGGAAAGTAGGCCATCACAGCCCTCGGAGGATAGTGTTTTGGTTCGCCCTTAGCCCACGATGATCTTGGCGGAGGAATTACGCCCAATCGCTTCTTAATGACCGGCTTCGAAGCAATTCCGGATACGCCATTATTCTTGTCTCCGTCGTGTTTCCCTTTGTTCATAATATGTCCACCGCTGCGTCAGAACCGAATGAAAAAAAAAAAGTTAAATAGAATTGAAAGGATCCAATTTTGTTAAAACGGATCCACTAAGGCAAAAACAATTGAGCGTACCTGTGAGACAAGTTATATCCTTTTCGATTTATCAATTCCGCCACTGAACATAGTTTAACGTCCACTGCGGTATTTTTCGCGTTCAGTCGGACAAATGAAGATGCCAAAGGTTTCTCATCTTACTCTCCACGAAACATGATAAATGTAAGGTAAATACCAGCACCAATGTAAGACCCTACCACAGCCCACAGCAAGAACCCAGCAACAAAGGACAGCTGTGGCTACGGTCAAATGGACAAGGTGCTGGCCACTCCACCTACAAACAATATCCATTCGTCGGGTAATAGTTTGACGATGCGAACGTAATCGTCCGCTCATTTGTGGATGCGGAACGTAGGCCATCGTGGGACTCGAAACATCCGCCTTGCTTGGGAGGTTGCCCGCACGGGCCAGTCACTCCAGCCATAACCGGCAGAGGCCCATCCGGTGGCATTAAGATGGCATCATAATATCACACCCATCTTAAATGAAAGCCATACTTTAGCACCAATCGAAGTTCCATCCACAACCCACAGCAGGAGGTCATAGCCATGAAGCATGGTTACGGCCATGGACCTCCAGCTAAAACCTCCGGAAGATCCGAAGCAAAAACCACCGGAAGAGCAACCAAAACCAAGGAAAAGCAGGTACCTGAGAAAGTACAATCGAAATGAAAATCATTGTCCAGTATACAATAATTTTTGTCAAACATTTCAAATGAAATTAAAGAATCATAAGAACCATACAAACCTTGAACAGGGCACCTAACATCCATTGTCTCACCACGGTGGCAACTTTTACAGTGCAGCAAATCCACACAGTTTTTAAGAAGTTACTCGTTTACTACACTGTTCCCTCTTCGTATTACTCGTTCACTTTACAGACAGTATCATTGTCATTCCTACCTAAAAACAAAGTTAAAATTAACAAATTGGAATTCAAGCGACCACACACAAATGTATCAGATAAAATAGTTCTTCGACCAGACAAAATCAAAAAATGAAACAGAATACATACCATAATAATACCATAAAATTAAGGGATTGTCAACTTACTCCCCACGAAACCATGGTGAATGAAAGGTACGTACAAGCACCAATGCAAGATCCTTCCACAGCCCACAGCAAGAAGCCAGCAACAAAGGACAGCTATGGCAACAGCACAACACCTCAAAAAAAAAAGATCAGGAAAAAGGAAGAGCTTAACACAGAATCATATCCACCTGGGAAAGAACTGAACAACTTAGGGAATATGAATACCACCACCATGCAGAGAACCCAGTAGAAGATAACTAACAGACATGCAACACCAAAGCAACAGGATGCACATGCAGTCGAGCACTGTTCACTGCTACACCCCCTCAGACATGGGAATCAGCTTATTAGTAATCACCAAAAATCTAAATCAAAGCACAATTCATTACTCTGGACACAAAAACTGACATTTTAGTTTCAAGATGGCAATACAAAAAATACCTTGAGTCCAGCAGCCATTGCCGCATCATCCTTCACCATAACAAATGGAAAATTGCATCACAGACATGAAATTTCTTCCTTCATCCTTACAAACACCTTCCACCCTCTCAGATTACCTACTGCCCATCTTACATTCATACCGCGCGAACGTCACTTTATATAGGTGATGGATGGGGGGAGGGAGAAACACGTGTAAAGCCAAAGGCAAAAGGCCAGACCGGATCACTTGCATATGTTGTCAAGCGAAAGAATATAGTCCTACACGAAAAAAAAATTATATTTGAATAAACCTAAATAAAAATAAGTTGTAGATAAGTAATAAATAATACAAAAATATAATTAAATTTACAGCATAATATTATTTGGGATCACGACATGAATGAGTCGTAAGCGGTACTGACAACCCCGTAACATGGAAATGGAAATCAAACGTTCAGAACGTTCTGTCTGCTGTGCTGTCTGGTTCAGTCTTTTCAGCCAGATGTAATATTCAGTGATCGCTACAAAGCCAACATTTCGATTTTCTTCAGATACAGAACTTACTATTTTGTATAGCTTTGTAACACGCCAACATATTTTCACAAATATTGCTAATTTATTTAACATTGGCACAGCACAAGCGGTATTACATGTACCCGGACAAATGAAAACATTGTTTAACTGGCGCTGAATCTGACGACTTGCTTAAATAGGAGTCAAACCATATTCTGTGGCATGGAATATGAAGTAAAAGGAACAGAACTATACCATTTATGGGATTGTATGCATAAAGCATGACCAATTTCAAAGCTAAATTTTGAAAGACATCCTTACAGACAAATTTGCCAAACCAGTGGTTTCGTTTGGTGTGGAGTTTGTATCATGGTTTGAATTATGACAAAAGGGTAAGGTGAAATAAATTCATGCATCAACTGTGATGGAAGATTTATCCAAATTACTTCTGGAAGAAAGATCACATTCAGAACAGTTTAAGGCAAATTTTATGAAGCTCAAAGTTGAATATAATAAGTAATACGCTGTTGTGATATACTTTAATAGACCTGTTATTGAAAATCTTTAAATTTTTTTAAAAGGATTGTTGCTGAAAATCATAGGCTTAACGAAGATATATTGAAGTTTAAAGAGTATAGACCTAAAGAACCAAATGCAGTGGTTAAACGAAAACTCAAGAATGCTGAAAAGCAGTTACAAGGCAAAGATTGTCTCATTTAATTACAAGAAGAGGTTGAAACAAATAATCATGATTATTTTTTCAATCCTTTTAAAAATTACTAATACTATGTTTGCCATGATATCTTATACTAAGGCACCAAATTACTACACCACCAATGCTGCCTAGTACCACACTACTGCATCATGCTACACTTCAGCTCTGGAATACTATCCCTACATAAGGTGGAATACCATAATACAACCCGAGGTAATGCACAGAGAGGATTCTTTTCCTGTCTTACGATTTCAATTCATTTGTAACTAACAAACAAGTTGTAGAAAGTGAATCGCAAAAAAATTATTGAAAGTATTAGAGAGAAAAGCTTGTAATTTGTTTGGGTGAACTGTTTCTGCAATGTCAGGTCAAAATGGATAATATCATGGAGGCTTATGAGTAGATGGAAAAATTTTAAAATTAGACTTGTTTGTTCACATTTAAGTTTTTAAAAATACGTCGGGAAGGAGAGAGCGTAATCATGGGCCATTTGCAATTTAACGACACGCAAGAGGGTTTGCAAAGTTTTAGCGAGAATCGTAACCGTAATCGTAAGCCTTTTCAAGACAAATTTATCGTTATTGTTGACCACCGTCGTGATCAAGTAAGTTTTAAAATATCAATAAATGGCGTTCTTTAATCCTATTTGTGTTGCCTTCGAAAAATTAAATTCCTGTCTTCTAAGCAACGTAAAGGAATTCAGATTTTAAAAGACTTAAATTTAAAAATGGCTCTGAAAACTTTTCTAATCACCTAGATTTGAACTAACTTGTAATCTATCTTTATTTTTTGTGTCAGTTGTCCAAATGTTGTGATTCACCGTTTCCTTTTTTTCGTGATTTGATCGTCTGTAATAGGTTCAAGTGCGTGAGAATGCTGCCTTCCGGACGATTATTGGCTCGGTGGTGGCCATAGATGCAGATTCCGGCCAATTGGGCATTGATGGCCTCCGCTATAGTCTGTTGCCTGGCTCAATTGCCGACGCTCTGGAGATCGATCCGCTGAGCGCTGCGCTTTCCATCGGCAGAGGCGCTTTCGGCCTCCTGAATAGGGAGAAAGTCAGCCAACTGATTGTGATGGTCGAGGCGCGCGACTCGCTCGGTTTGGGAAATCTGTAAAGATAGTGAAACCTAACCTAACCCCGAAATGGCGAATTACTCCTCTTGAACGGTGAAAGCTTGTCATGCCCCCCTTTTTTCCCCATTCGTAACAGCCCGTCGTTGATCCCCATTAACTCTTACATTTCGCTTTTATTTTAGTTTTTATGACTTATGGTTTACTGTCCTCTTTACAGGAATACTGTGCAATTTTCGTTGGAATTGGTGGATGTCAACGACAACGCCCCCGTTTTCATCCAGAGCCATTTCGAAATCTATATGAACGAGAACGAACTGAATTTCCCGTACGCTTTCACTGTCGAAGCTTTCGACCGAGATCTCAACGGTTAGCTAATTAAATTTAAATGCAAAAATTGAATTTTTAAAAATTAATCGTTGTGGCTTGTAGATTCAGATAATACTCGCATTCGATATTCCATTATCGACGGGGATCTACGGTCTAATTTTTCAATTCATCGCGTTACGGGAGAATTGAGCGTTGTCCATCCGCTGGACTTTGAATTGTTGGCACCATCAGTATTGTTAGTGCTTTTTTTATTTAAAAAATTACGCATTGCAGTAAAGATGATGAATTTTATTATCTTTTTTTAAAGGGATACAAAAGGATTGGGGCACGTTCGGCCCATCAATTTAACTGTGCGGGCGACCGATATGGGCACTCCGCCGCTGTACGCAGACACTCGCGTTGTGATATTCGTACACGACGTCAATGATTTTGCTCCAACATTCACGAGGCCGTCGTACTCAGTTGCCGTAGTGGAAGATGCTGCTCCAGACTCGTCGATATTACAAGTCCAAGCTTTGGATATGGATGGATCTTCTCCAAACAACGTGGTCGCTTATCGGATTCAAAGTGGGGCTCGTGACAAGTTCGTCATAGATTCGACTACGGGGATTGTTAGCGTCGTTCTCGGGGCCACGCTGGACCCGGATCAGACTCATCCCCGCACCGTCCGTTATCAGCTGGAAATTTTGGCGCTGGACGGGGGTGTAGGCAGTCATCAACTACACGCGTCCGTTACAGTCATGATCTCTGTCGCTGATGTCAATAACAAGCCTCCCGTCTTGGCAGATCCGGGCGTTGTTCGAGTCCCAGAAAATGTTCCAGTAGGCGTTGTTCTAACTCAACTCATTGCAACAGACCTTGACGAACGGCCGATAATACGTTACTGGATTGATCATGCGGGTATGATGGCATTAATAAACCCTATTCGATTATCTGTGAAATCTTTTTAACTATGATGTTTGTTTTGTTTTTGTTTTACTAGCGAGCGAAGGGCGTAACGAAATGGGTTTCCTAGTCCGCGACGAGAATGTTACATCCTGGTTTGAAATCAACACCAACGATGGCCGCATCCGTGTCGTCCGCCAGATGGATCGCGAAAAGGCAGAGACGATCCGTTTAGCCATTAGGGCAGAAGATGTCGCTGCGGCCACAATCGGCCAGACCGCTTCAGGTTCGAAAAGACGAAATTTAAAGCACGTGTAGTTAAGGCTAAACTCTGATGCAAATGAATGCAGGAACAATGACGATCATTTTGGAGGATGTAAACGACCATGATCCGATATTTATTCAACCGTTTTATCGCCGTTCCGTGGCAGAGAACAGCAAGCGCGGAGCAGCCATTTTAACTCTGTCGGCTGACGATGCCGACCTTAATCGTTCGATTACTTATTCTCTTGATGGTACAGATCTTTTTCTATTGCAGCGGTTTGATTGTTGCAGCGCTAATCTTTATTTACACGCACAGGCCCCGCCGAATTATTGGAACTCATCCATCTAAATTCGGAGACAGGCGAAGTGGTTGTGTCGGGCAAAATTGATCGAGAACGATTCGCCTGGATAAATCTCACAGCAAAAGCTTCTGACTCAGGAATGCCTAGAAGATCCAGTTTCGTACCGGTTTTTATCCAGGTAAATCGTGTTTGTTTTCTTATCGCTTTTGAAGCCATTATCTTTCTAAACATAAAAATTTTTGCCTAGGTTTTGGACGAAAACGATAACAACCCACAATTTGCTAGTGTACCAAGTAACTTTTCAGTGCGGGAAAACTCTCCACCTGGTCTGTTAAAAGATTTTCCAGACCATTAAAGGTTTTATCTTGACTAACAATTATTATTTGCAGGCACTGTGATTGGAACAGTTCAAACCTTCGATGTGGACGTTGGCGATTTCGGTAATATGTGAGTTCACTGACTGTTTTCTTACCTCTTTGGCAGACTCAACCATTCTCATTCACTTTATTTCCACAAATTTTTCTAGCGTGCAAGTAATGGACGAAAATGACGAAACGCCCGTTTTCGAGGCTCGTGTTCTCGAGTTACACGATGCTCGTGTTCCTTTAACTACTATTCACGCTAGCGATCGTGACGACCCGACCACTCCAAACGGCCATATCGGCTTCTCCATTCAAGAAGGTAATGAAAAGGGCCTGTTTCGCGTCAACATCAGCGACCACAGCAGTGCTAAGCTAAGTGCCGTTCAAGGAAGTGAATGTGGTTTGAAATAGACAGTGTTACCGGTGAAATGACATTGATCCAGCCTCGCGATCGCGAAAAACAAAAACTCCTTCAAGTAATGTCATCGATAAAACATCACGTAGTTAACGTATCAACATGGAATTAATCGTTTGATTGTTGTTTCTAAAGATAAGAATCGAGGCGCGAGATTCAGGAATTCCAACTTGGCTTTCGACCGATTTGGATTTGACTATTTATGTTCACAATATCAACGACCATCAACCGCAATTCCCAATGGATGTCTTTCAGATAAACATCACTGGTATTTAGAAGCAACCAATCTGTTAAACATGCATCAGTATTTCACCTCATCGCTTTGTTATTCTAGAACATGATGCATCGAATGAGGCCATCCAATTGCCGGAAACGGTTGATTTAGACGAACCGGATGAACTGCTTGGTGCTCGGGATCCCGTCTGTTATTACATCGTTGGAGGCAACCATCAGGGCGCTTTTAGCCTTGACCGCATTCAGCACACTTTAACAGTACTACTTGATACAGTACGTTACTTGATCAACGTTCTGATGTAAACAGCAAGTACTAATCCTCTGATTTCAGGTTGAAAAGACATTGGATCGTAAAGAGCAAGCCTCACCACATATAATCGTCGTTAGAGCCAGCGAAAACTGCGATCTTGATCCGGAGGTGATTGATTCCTTCGATCCAGCTGACGATTCACTACTGAAAGTCGTTGTCAATTTACGAGACATCAATGATAATCCACCTACATTTGAGAGAAGTATTACAGCTATTCCATGAATTCGTTAGTCGGAATCGGCTACTTTCACTGATATGCATATGTTGTTGCAGAGGTGTTTACAGCCGGACTGACGACAGATGAAAATTTTGGATCCGAAGTTCCGAAGTTGTAAGAGTTATTGCCAACGATCCAGACGTCGAAATAAATGCCAAGCCGAGTTACGCCCGCCGCCGTGACTTCGCCTCGCCTCGCCCGCCGCCGCGTCTTCGCCTCGTGGTCGCCCCATCATCGCTTCGTCTTTGT